>OZ014523.1:112121977-113330455 GCA_963966055.1 Lathyrus aphaca
GAGAAAGTAGAATTAATTCTAACCCAATTCCTCCAAGCTCTAACCATAGACGATACTTGTTACCTTATAGACGTCATTAATGAGTGCGGATGAGAAATGAAGAGGGAAGAGACTACCTACATTGACATAATAAAAATCCCATTGACTAAGATCTTCAAAGATGATAATTGGAAAGAACCTTATTAGGACGAAAGCCTAATTGAATGCTTAGCTCTTACACCTGACCATATGCCATGTGTCGCTCCCGATAAATGGGAAATGGCCCAGATAAAGGTACAAACGCGAACGGTCGGTGAAAAGGAGGATGTGAGAACACACAGGAGTGAACTCACAGGGAATGAATAGAGTCGCCAGCTAGGCATTTTTATCCCGGAGGAAAGGCAATGCTGCATAGACCTAGAAAGATATGGATAAGACGATCACGAACCAGAGAGACTGAGAAAGGGGGTTGGTTACAACCTGGGAAGGTATTAGCACCCAGATTGTCCGTCGTACTCGACGGGATCCACGCTTAAAAGATTTGTGTTTTAAAGGGGTAGTGTCAGTGCAACTTGTGTATAAAATAGCTGGAAAAGGATGTACAGGTGTCAGTGTAAGAGAAGTGAAGTGTATAAGTGAAGTGTCAGTGTAAGAACAAAGATGAAATGCTCATGATAATGAGGCTAAAGAATAAGGCTAGAAGGAGGGGGAATATACAGAGACTTTTGTTCGATAACTGTTAAGTTATGCCTACGTATCCTCTCGTGCAATGAGGAAGTCAGAACACCGTAGTTCGACCCAAAGAGACTGAAAGATGAATTGACTTGTGAACTGCTTGCTTGCCTATGCTCAAGTGTATGACCTGTCTGGCTCAGGTGCAAACTGTCTTGCACTAGACGGAAAAAGCAAGTTCTCGTTTATGAGTGAATGAGATGAGAAAAGAATCCCGAAGGAGACGATTATTGTTTGTTTTTGTGTTTTCAGTCTTTTATTGCTTTTGAAAGTTTGTCATAAGTTAATGAGCTTAAGCCTAAACCAATGGATTTAGTAAACTCATCACATCTTCCCTCTGATTAGGGGTAATGAGAATACCTTAAGTGTGAAGTCAGCTTCTCGCACTTAATCACCTTTGATGTAGGATTAAGATCATTAACCTACTTGTGATTATTTAGATGTTTTTGGTGGTTTTTGTTTAGTGTTAAGTAATGAGATTAAGCCATAATCAGGGATTAAACAGACTCATTACACCATCCTAATAGAAGGATAATAGATGAGAATGTTTAAGCTGAGGAATGCTCCTCAACTTAATCCATGATTAGGGATTAAACCCATGACAAAACAAAGCCTTCATTAAGTGGATTTTAGTTAATGATATGATGATGAAGTGGATTTTATGATTTGTAAGACAACTTGAGGAGGACTTGTCCATTAACATTAGGGTTAGTCCTTCTTAACCAGTTAAGGAAGAATTAGAACCCTAATGCAAGGCCCAAGTTACAAGCTTGATGTCTTGATGATTATTAAGTGAATTTATTAAAGGATTTAAACACATTAAGGGTTTAACACTTAGGATTAAAGTTATACACTCCATCCTAATAGAAGGATGCAGGCATAAGCTTAATCACAAAGCCTTAAAGCCTTTAGGGTTTAGTCCCTGATTATGAGATGAGAAGAGAGACACAAAGGATGACACAAAGGTAAAACTAATGGGGGACTAATCAAAACCCTAATCATTGTCATGCTTGGTTGTTCCAAAGGTTTGTGAGGTTTAAGAAAGAAGTCTTCAATGGAACCACCAGGAAGCAGATGAAAGGAGCAAAGAGAAAGCAAAACAACTTGCTTCATTCAAGAAGTCAAGTCACTTGAGAAAAGAAAGTAAGAAGAAGAAGAAAGAGCAAGCTCAATCTCAAACACAAAACAAAATGCAGCAATGATGCATAAGAGGGATGAAAAGAAATTGTGAGAAGTGAAGGCAAATTCACTTCTCAAAGTTACTTACCACCTGAAAAGTTAGTGAAAGGAATGCAATGCAATGCAAGATGAGATGAAATGACATGATGCAAATCAAAACCAGAAGCATATATGAGATGATAATGATGCTATGAGATGATGCAATCATGAAACAACACATGGGGATGATCATACACACTTATGGATGCAAATGAAGCAAGTTAAGAACCATGATCATACATGAAAAGTTATGGAATGAAAATGGCATACCACATGGCAAATGCAAGATGCAATGATCAAACATGCTTTCAATATGTCTTAAGATGTCTAATGAATCAAATGGATGCACAAAATGCTATGGCAAGACATGGTATGCAAGCAAATGCAAGATGTATGCAAAAGGAAGCCCAAATTAGGGTTTATGATCAATGCATCAAACAAAAACCAAAATCAGAAGCAAACATCAAGATAAAAAATTGAAAATGCATCCCAAGGGGCCCTAACCTTACACAAACTCACTGCCCAAAGGAGAGGTTCCAACTCTTAACCTAATTAGGGTTATGAATTTCCTAAAATTTCTAGGGTTTTAGGGTACCTTAACAAGAAAAATGCCAAACAAATGGAAAATGAAAGATCAAATCATGCCAATTTAATCTCACAAACTACATGCTAAACAAAATGCAATGCAAGAAGAATCAAAGTCCAACTCTCAATGGTTAGGCAGAAATGATTTTTTGAAGTTTGGATCAAAATAATGCCTTGAAATGATTTTAATTCCATGAGAAATTCTCAAAAGACATCAAGATCAAAAAAGAAATTTGGTTTGAGGGTTGGACAATGTTTCTAAATGATTATGAAGGTTTCATGAATTTTTTGGTGATTTTTAAATACCTAAAAGTATTTTTAATTAATTAATTCTCATTAATTAATTAAAAATAAACTTTTAAATGATTTAAAAATATTTTTAAATGCAAAAAATAAAAATAAAAATATTTTTAGTTTCTGAAATTAAATAAAAGTTTGTATAAAAAATTTCAGAATTTTTAGAAAGGTTTTTCTATTTTAAATTAAATGGAGAAATTAAATGAAATAAAATGAAAAATAAAATGAAAAAAATGGAAGTATGCTGAATGAGAGGCCAGGATTGAAACTGGGGAAGGATTTGTTGACTGCGCGCGCAATCTAAAGGCTGAAATTCAAACCTGGCTAAAACTGATTTATGAATTAATTAATCAAGGTTAATTGAGTTAATGAGGATTAGGGCTTCTAAGGACAAATCCTGGCCATCAAAACACGCGCCAGTCAGCCTAAGTCAACACATCTAACGTGCCAAATTCAAACATCAATTAATGACACTGATTAGGGTTAATGGTTCTCAGGTGGCCGGAGAAGACTTCCGGTCGTCTTCTCCGGCGAACCAAAACCCTAGGTTTCACTACAAGCCACCCCACTTCAAATTAAACACAGGGAAATGATCCTCTAACATCCTAGAACATAAATCAACCATCAAACAACATTTAAACTACATGAATCAAACAAATCGAAGCAAACAATTTTCACGGGAGAAATTTCAGAGCATCAATACATCCTCATTTTTCACTCATTTTCAATTTCAAACACATCATTATGATCAGCACAACATACACTTTCATTTTATAACAAGAAAAACAAGTTCTGTGAGAAAGTGTTCTTGGCCATACCTGAGCTGGAAAGCTTCAATGGTGAGCTTCCAGAGTCTCCCACTTGTGCAAATGAACTCCCTTGGCTCTTCTGAACTCAATGGAATGCCTCAAAGCTCTTGTGGATGGCTGATTTGTGAAGGTGGGTTCTGGTGTAGTAGATTTCACAGTTATGTTCTAGAGGGTTTCAAGCTGTGTTCATGGTGGATTCTGGTTCTTTTGAGTGTGTATGATTTGTTGGTGAAGAGAAAATGAGTGTTTTATGGCTGTAGAGAGAGATTCGAAGAAGAGGAGTTTTTGACCGATTTTGTGAGGGCTATGTTGTGTGTTGTTTCAATGGCTAGTGAGTTGCTATAACACTCCCATGATGTGTGAGTAGCCTGTGGAGCAGGTCAGTAGAGGTGGCTGATCACTATTCCAGGAGTATGGGGGTTTTGGCCAAAAAGTCAAGTTGATTTGTACTTGCAGCATGGGCTATGGCAGCAACAGTCTAAGGGCTTGTCTTGCTTCAGCTTGGGTCAAGGATGACCCTTGGATTGCTTGTGAATGTCTGTAGCATGTGGATCATGAATTGAGAGAGGTTTTGCAACTTGCCCACTTGTGTTATTTCATGATTTTTGGTTATGTACATGAGATGATCCTTGCTGAATTTTGGTGTATGATACTTCATTTGGTCATGGCAATGCATAGAAACCAACTAGTGATCACATAACTCCTTTGAGAATGATCTTGCCAAAAATCCCTATTTGCATCTTTATGAAAATGACTTATGGATACTTGGAAATCAAGGCACACAAATGAGAAATTCCTTGGGCCAATTCTGATTTTATGTCATGTGTAGCATTGGTATGATGATTATAGGTCATGTGGAAGTCACATAAAGGCTTACCATGAGAAATTGCAAGTTTTCCATTTGGTGCAAAAGTGAATTTTTAATGATTTTGCTCAACTTTGCAATGCCATAACTTTTGATCCAAAATGAATTAGGTCATGTTCTTGTACTTTTTGAAAAGGGAAAGATCTATTCTACAACTTTCATGACCAAAGTTTTTCCATTTGAAGCTTTTTTGAATCAAAAAGTAAGGTTTGAAAAAGTTGCCTAAAATGACAATTTCATTAAAAGTCAAACTTGCCCAAAAAGTCAACTTTGCAAAAGACTTGAAATTATTCAATTTTGTGAACTTCCAACATCTTCCATGATCAAATAAAGATCATATACAATCAAAATGATGAAGAACACCCTTTGGTTGGGTCATTGGGGGCCTCAGATGCCCTGATTTTACACTGACTTGCTCAGAAAGTCAACTCTTGATCAGATGACTTCCCCATGGAATTTCTTCATGAAAATTGATATGCATACTCCCTATACCATATAGAGACCCATAGAAACAAGAATGACCAAAAAATTTGGAGTTATGGCCTCTGAAACCAAAACCCTAATTCTAGGTCATCTGTGCAGTCAAACCTGGCTCTGCTTCCATACCATTTTCAGTTCTTGTGATTCTTCGACATTATTGACTTTGAGAGGATATAATATGATACTTGAACACACATGGACCCCTTTGAAGTGATTGATGACCTTTGGAGTGGCTCAAGAAGCTCTTGGATTGCTCAGATCACAAACCCTAGATGCAGATGACTTAGAATCTATGCAGTGAATCAAAAATGTGATATGGGATGCTATGATTGAGCTTATGCATATGAAATGATCACAAGCCATGGTGTGAATGGGTGAGGGCAAATTTGGGGTGTTTACAGCTGCCCCTATTCAAACATGAGTTAGCTGTGCAGGATGTAAGCGACGGCTTAACAGGCAAACAAGATAACTTGTGGTTGAATATCAAAGACAGTCCAAAATTTGCACTCACAGAATGAAGAAGAAAAGGGATATAGATTGTAAAGGAAAAAAAGTATATTATAAAGTATGGGCGACGGAGGACGACCGTCGAGCAGAGGACGACTGCTGGGTAAAGAGAAATGACGGGGACGGCCGACATGCTGGGAAAAGTGTGTGAAGTAAAGCGATGACGGGGACGACCGACATGATGGGGATAAAAGAATCATGATGGGGACGGCCATCAAGTTCATAAAGTAAAGTAACCGACGATGGGGACGGCAATCGGGCTAAAAAGAAAAGGGACCACGACGGGGACGGCCATCGGGTTAAAGAATAAATGAAATAAACAGATGATAAGGTACGGTCATCAAAGGTGAAGGACGATCACCTAGCAGGGGACGGCTGCTCTGTTGGGGATAAGATGAGGGACGGTCATCTAAGGTGGAGGACGACCACCTGGCAGGGGACGGCTGCCGAAAATATCGCGACATAGGACGAATGCCGGATAAAAGGTCAACGATGGGGACGGCCATCGGATGAGCATGATGGAGGACGACCATCAAGAGGTGGAGGACGACCACCTAGCAGGGGACGACTGCTCTCAAGGTTTATCATGACATAGGACGAATGTCAGATAACAAAAAAAAATCAACAATGGGGACGGCCATTGGATAAAATGATGAAGGACGATCATCAAAAAAGTGAAGGACGGTCACCTAGCAAGGGACGGCTGCTAAATATCACGACATAGGACGAATGTCGGATAAAAAGGTCAACGATGGGGACGGCCATCGGACGAGCATGATGAAGGACGATCTTCAAGAGGTGGAGGACGACCACCTAGCAGGGTACGGCTGCTCTCAGGGTTTATCATGACACAGGATGAATGTCAGATACGAAGAAAATTGTTTTACTGGGGAATAGTAAACACGGACGAGTGTTTACATCCAAGAAATAAAAGGTATAAGTGTTTAGACTTTGTGTATAGATTAAAGATGCGGACGAGCATCCCTAGGACTACGATACGGACGAGTATCGGGTAGAAACAAATACTGACACGTGTTCAAAGACGATGATACGGACGAGTATCAACTGGTTAACAGAGAACACGGATGAGTGTTGAATCTGAGGGGACTCTTCTGGGAATAGTAGACGAGTATCTATATTCAAGAAGACAAAAGTGTTTGACACGGTGTATGGATTAAAGATTCGGACGAGCATCCTTAAGACTTATGATACGGACGAGTATCAAGTAGAAACAAACGCTTGACGCATGTTCTGAGATGATGATACGGACGAGTACCAACTGGTTAACAAAGAACACGGACGGGTGTTGAATCTGCGGGGATGTAAATGGTGTATACAAGATACGGACGAGTATCTGTATAAGTGTGAATAGTGTATATTTGAGTGTTCCACCTGCTGGGGAGAGCGACACAGACGAGTGTCGAAAGGAGAAGAGTATAGTATAAACAAGTATCTGGTATACAAAGTGTTTACATTACTATGCTGGGAAAAGCGACACGGACGAGTGTCAGGAAAGTTATATATATATATATCTGTATCTGTGAGTGCAAAGGGGATACTTTGGCGTTCTGCTGGGGATATGACACGGATGGGTGCCACAAGGAGTATATACTGATGTTTGTGAATGTGAGGCAACTGCTTTTGCTGGGGAATCTGGAGGGTTATTCTGTATACTGCTGATGAATTGTCAATATTCACAAGTGTTTGATTCGGACCATGACTTATGATTATGCTACATGTTTGATTTTTGCCGTAATGCTCCGTATTAAAACGGAATGCTACGCTTTGTTTGGTGAATATGATGCGGATGCTATGACTATGCAAAGGAAAACAAATCCGGGATTCGGATCCCGCTGCTGTGAAGATCTCTGGTCGATCTGTTGAAGTGAACATCCCAGCTGAGGATTAGATCGTTGGTAGATCTAATGAGATGATTCTGCTTGGGGAAATAGATCGATGATAGACCTATTCCTGTAAATGAGGGACCCAGCTGGGGTTTGTAGAAGCTTTCGTCACTCTGTTGTGATTCCTTTCGTGCGTGGCTCTTCTGGATAGAGGCTGAAACTCTGCGGGGAGATGGTTCCCAGGCTTTTTGTATTTGGATGAGGAGGAGTTATTGGCAACTCGGCTGGGGGAAGCAGTAGGTGGCAACTCAGCTGGGGAGAAAACACCTGAGTGCTAAGATTGAGTGAGTGTTGATTTGCCAGCTTTTCATGCCCCAGAGAAACGTACAAGTAACCCCGAGGCATCCTTTACCGGATTCCGTCATAGGGGTGAGACACTCCCGAGAGCAAGTATATTTCCCGCAAGCACGTAGTTCTTATTTTTCATATTTTTTGGAGAAGCATCTGTATTCATGCAATCAGTATTTTAAAGATATCAGACATTCTTTGCAAATAAAATGAAGTGTACGAAGTGAAACTTGACTGACAATCTGTTTTTATTAATTCATATGCCCTGAATTGGCAAGATACAGTCAAAGAAACATATCTCCTGAAATAAGGAGATTGTTACAAATTGAGAAACAAAATGCTGGCAATGTTGACGACGCTTTAAGGAGCTTCCCTCTTGCTATGACTCGTATGACTTTTGACGTTCTTCTCGTCTTGCTTTCTGAAGAAGGCTGATTCTGACAGAAGCTTGATCCTTTTGAAGCTTAACCGGTTGTAAGTGATACAGACGAATTCAGAATGCAGTTGTTCGCTTATTCCCTTATTTTGCATGGATCACCCTTTCGGGTTTTCAATCCATCGGGATACCCATTTTTGCCTGAGTTGTCCAATGCGGATTTTCAACTCAGCGGGTGTACAATTTTTTGTTTATTTCCCTTATTTTTGCCCGAGTCTTTTATTCTGTTTTTGACTCGCCGGGATGCCCTATTTTTGCCTGGACTTACATTCTGTTTTTATGTCCAGCGGGTCATTTTTATGCGAAGTATTTTTTAACTGCATCTGAATTCACAGGGGATGGGAAATCTTCACCATCCATGGTGCTGAGCATCAGTGCTCCACCAGAGAAAACTTTCTTTACTACAAATGGTCCTTCATAGTTTGGAGTCCACTTGCCCCTGTGGTCTGTATGAGGAGGGAGGATCCTCTTCAGCACAAGATCTCCTACTTGATACTCTCGGTGCCTAACTTTCTGATCGAAGGCTTTCTTCATTCTTCTTTGATACAACTGCCCATGACAGATTGCAGCCAATCTTTTCTCTTCAATCAGACTCAGTTGTTCGTATCGGGATCGGACCCATTCTGCTTCGTTCAGCTTAACATCCATCAATACCCGTAGAGAGGGTAATTCAACTTCAACAGGTAGGACTGCCTCCATACCATACACAAGCTGATACGGTGTTGCCCCAGTGGATGTTCTGATTGACGTGCGGTACCCATGCAAGGCAAACGGTAGCATCTCATGCCAGTCTTTGTAAGTGACTACCATCTTCTGCACAATCTTCTTGATATTCTTGTTGGCTGCCTCGACAACGCCGTTCATCTTTGGCCTGTAAGGAGAAGAATTGTGGTGCTGGATCTTGAAGTCCCGACATAGTTCTGCCATCATTTTGTTGTTTAGATTGGAACCATTATCAGTAATGATTCGCTCGGGAACTCCATACCGACAGATGATATCTCTCTTCAGAAATCTGGCTACCACTTGTCTTGTAACATTGGCATAAGAAGTTTCTTCAACCCACTTGGTAAAATAGTCAATGGCTACCAGGATGAATCTGTGGCCATTTGAAGCAGTCGGTTCGATCTTGCCAATCATATCAATGCCCCACATAGCAAAGGGCCAGGGTGAAGACATCACATTCAAAAGATTGGGAGGCACATGCACCTTATCCGCATAAATCTGGCATTTATGGCATTTTCTGGCATAGGCACAACAGTTAGCATCCATCGTGATCCAGTAATAACCTGATCTTAGCAATTTCTTAGCCATGGCATGCCCTCCTGCGTGGGTACCAAAGGATCCTTCGTGTACTTCATGCATTAACAAGTCTGCTTCTGTTCTATCAACGCATCTGAGAAGTACCATATTAAAGTTTCTCTTGTACAGGGAGCCATCAGTGTTCAAGAAGAAACTACCAGCAAGCCTTCTCAAAGTCTTCTTATCATTGGAAGATGCCCCAGATGGGTATGTCTGATCCTCCAAGAAGCACTTAATGTCATGGAACCAAGGTGTCACTCCCGACAAATGAAATGGATCAGATGAAGGTACAGACGCGAACGGTCGGCGAGAGGGACAATGAGAACACACAGCCGTGAACTCACTGGAGATGAATAGAGTCGCCAGCTAGGCATTTTTATCCCGGAGGAAAGGCAATGCTGCATAGACCTAGAAAAGAAATGGATAAGACGGTCGCGAACCAGAGAGACTGAGAAAGGGGGTTGGTTACAACCTGGGAAGGTATTAGCACCCAGATTGTCCGTCGTACTCGACGGGATCCACGCTTAAAAGATTTGTGTTTTAAAGGGGTAGTGTCAGTGCAATTTGTGTGTAAAAGAGCAGGAAAAGAATGCACAGGTGTCAGTGTAAAAGAAGTGTGAAGTGCAATATGTATAAATGATGTGTCAGTGTGAGAACAGGAGTAAGATGCTCAAGATCATGAGGCTAAAAGAATAAAGCTGGAAAGAGGGGAATATACAGAGACTTTTGTTCGATAACTGTTAAGTTATGCCTACGTATCCTCTCGTGCAATGAGGAAGTCAGAACACCGTAGTTCGACCCAAAGAGACTGAAAGATGATTTGACTTGTGAACTGCTTACTTGCCTATGCTCAAGTGTATGATCTGTCTGGCACAGATGCAAACTGTCTTGCATTAGACGGAAGAAGCGAGTTCTCGTTTGTGAGTGAATGAGATGAGAAAAGAATCCCGAAGGAGACGGTTATTGTTTGTTTTTGAGTTTTCAGTCTTTTATTGCTTTTTGGATTTGTCATAAGTTAATGAGCTTAAGCCTAAACCAATGGATTTAGTAAACTCATCACATCTTCCCTCTGATTAGGGGTAATGAGAATACCTTAAGTGTGAAGTCAGATTCTCACACTTAATCACCTTTGGTGTAGGATTAAGATCATTAACCTACTTGTGATTATTTAGATATTTTTGGTGTTTTTGTTTAGTGTTGAGTAATGTGGTTAAGCCATAATCAAGGATTAAACAGACTCATTACACCATCCTAATAGAAGGATAATAGATGAGAATGTTTAAGCTGAGGAAGGCTCCTCAACTTAATCCATGATTAGGGATTAAACTCATGACAAAACAAGCCTTCACTTAAGTGGATTTTATTTAATGGTAAGATGAAGAAGTGAATTTTATGGTTTGTAAGACAACTTGAGGGGGACTTGTCCATTAACACTAGGGTTAGTCCTTCTTAACCAATTAAGGAAGAATTAGAACCCTAATGCAAGGCCCAAGTTACAAGTGTGATGTCTTGATACTTATTAAGTGAATTGATTAAGATATTTAAACACATTAAGGGTTTAACACTTAGGATTAAAGTTATACACTCCATCCTAAGAGAAGGATGCAGGCATAAGCTTAATCACAAAGCCTTAAAGCCTTTAGGGTTTAGTCCCTGATTATGAGATGAGAAGAGAAGACTCAAAAGAGACACAAAGGTGAAACTAAGAGAGGGGACTAATCAAAACCCTAATCATTGTCATGCTTGGTTGTTCCTAAGGTTTGTTAGGTTTTCAAGAGAAATCTTCAATGGAACCACCAGGAAGCAGATGAAAGGATCAAGAGAAGCAAAGTGACTTGCTTCATTCAAGAAGTTAAGTCACTTGAAGAAAGAAAGTGAGAAGAAGAAGAATGAGCAAGCTCAATCTCAAACACATAACAAAATGCAGCAAGGATGCATGAAAGAGATGAAAAGAAAATGTGAGAAGTGAAGGCAAATTCACTTCTCAAAGTAACTTACCACCTGAAAAGTTAGTGAAAGAAATGCAATGCAATGCAAAATGAGATGGAATGGCATGATGCAAACCAAAACCAGAAGCATATATGAGATGATGATAATGATGCTATGGAGTGCTATAAACATGAGACAAGGCATGGAGATGTTCATACAAGTTCATGGATGCAAATGATGCAAGCTTGGAAGCATGGATATACATGAAAAGTTATGAAACATACATGGCAAACAAGATGGCAAATATGGGATGCAATGATCAAACATGCTTTCTATATGTCTTAAGATGTCAAATGAATCAAATGGATGCTTGAAATGTCATGGCAAGTCATGTTATGCAAGAGAATGCAAAGGGGATGCAAGAGAAAGCCCAAATTAGGGTTTATGAAACAAACATCAAACAAAACTCAAAATCAGAAGCAAACCCTAAGATAAAAAATGGAAAATGCCACCCAAAGAAACCCTAAACCTATACTAAACCAAAGTCCAAAGGGGAGGTCTCAACTCTTAACCAATCTCAAGTTATGATTTTTCTGAGTTATTAGGGTTTTTAGGGCTCTTAAACAAAAGAAATGCCAAACAAATAAAAAATGCAAGATCAAATCATGGCCATTTAATCCTAGAAACTACATGCTAAACACAAAACAATGCAAAAAGAATCAATGTCCAACTCTTCTCAAATAGGCAGAAATGATTTTTTGAACTTATGATCAAAATAATGCACAAAAAATGATTTAATTCAATGAAAAATTCTTAAAATGCATCAAGATCAAAAAAGAAATTTGTTTTAAAGGTTGGACAATGTTTCTAAATGTCTTAGAACATTTCATGAATTTTTTGGTGATTTTTAAATACCTAAAAGTATTTTTAATTAATTAATTCTCATTAATTAATTAAAAAGAAACTTTTAAATATTTAAAAATACTTTTTTAAATTCTAAAAATAAAAATAAAAATATTTTTGTGTTCTGAAATTAAATAATAACTTGTATAAAAAATTTCAGAATTTTTAAATTAGTTTTACTATTTTAAATAAATTGGAGAAAAGAAATGAAATAAAATGCAAAATAAAATGGATTTATGGAGAAGTCAACGCATCCAATGGCCTGTATTTGAATAAAAAGAGAGGGAATTGACGCGCGCGAGATTGGAAGGCCAGGATTCATTCTGGGGAATTCAAAATTAATCCCAATTAATTAATTCAAATAAACAGGATTAGGGTTTAATGAGAGATCTGGGCCATTGGTTCACGCGGGAGTCAACTAAAGTCAGCCAGATCAAGGGTCCAAATTCAAACTTGCATTAATTACGCTGGTTAACCCTAATCTTTTTCAGGTGGCCGGAGAAGACCTCCGGTCGTCTTCTCCGGTGGGGAGTCCACCTGAAAATCTCCAAACTCCCTCAAAACGTAACAAAAACAAAACCTAAAAACATGGAAATGAATCCCAATCACTCACGAATCATAACCCTCACTCAAAACCAATTTATTCTTCCTGGGATTCATGAATCGAACAAAACAAATTTCTAGGTCACAGAGTTTCAGAAGCTAATTAAATACTCATTTCAACACCATTTCAAAAACCAAAAGCACCAGGATACTCAGTGAAGCATAGAGAACAAGTTTATAACATGAAAAACGATTTCTGGAAAAATAATTCTTGAGCTACCTGAGATTCGAAGCTTTCACTCTGATGACTTTCTGGCCTCTCCTCTGGATGAAAACCACTCCACTTAACCCTCTGGTGATGCTTGAATGCTCAAGAGGAATTTATGTTGGCTGAATGAAGAGTTTGAGCAGCTTCTGCTCAGGCTCAGTTGAAAATGGCAATGGAGTTTCAGGCTGTTTCTGGCAATGGTGAAGGGTTGTTTGTGGTCCAGATGATGAATGGAGAAGGTCTATGGAGTTTGTTCTGATGTTTGTGAGCTGTGGAGAGAGTTTCGAATGAAACTGCAAGTTGGAATGAAAATGGTGCAGTGGGGTTACAGCTTGTTTCAGGCTTGTGTTCTTGCTGGTTTCTACTCAATGAGGCATGGTGAGTTGAATGGTGAAAATGGTTTTAGTGTTTTGTGGCTGGGCAGAGAGATTCGAAGCAATTTGCAGCTGGGGTGTGTTTTGTGAATGTGATGGTATCAAGTGTTTCAGCCTTGCCTCTTCATATCTTTGGCTTGCCAAGGGATATTGTATTTTAATCCTATAGGTCAGATGATGTGACCTGGCCTATAGTGATTGGTAAGTTTGCTTTTGCTCAAAGTCCACTTTTTGTGTAAGAGAAGTATGGCTCATGATCTAGGCTAGTACAAGGCATGGGCTGCGCAGCAAGGGTGAGGGGAAAGGCTAGCCAAAGTCAGCATCCAAGGTTGCAAGTTGTAGGAAGTGTGATCATGAGTTTTTGCAAGTTGTTGCTTTATGGTTCACATGGAAAGATCTTGTCCCAAAAGCCATGAAACATGAGCAATGCCTAGTCCATTCTGAATTTTAGGACTTACATGATGTTTATGTGAGGGTTTGATGCCAATTAGAAGTTGCAATTTGCCTTGGTACATGATTTTGCAAAATTCACATTTGAAGCATGCCTTGAAAATCAATGATTTTTGCTAACTTTGTCACACCATAACTTTTGATCCAAGAAGAATTTGATCATGTTCTTGTACTTTTTGAAAAGGGAAAGATGAGATCTACAACTTTCGTGACCAAAGTTTTTCCATTTGAAGCTTTTTTGGATCAAGAATCAAGGCTTGAAAAATGACCTAAAATGAAGCATTCTTGAAAAGTCAACTATGCCCAAAAAGTCAACATTTGCAAAAACTCCAAATTCTTGATTTTTGTGAACTTCAACCTTCTTCCATGATCAAATAAAGATCATATACACTCAAAATGATGAAGATCACCCATTGGTTGGGTCATTGGGGGCCTCAGATGCCCTGATTTTACACTGACTTGTCTGAAAAGTCAACCCTTGATCAGATGACTTCCCCATGGAATTTCTTCATGAAAATTGATATGCATACTCCCTATACCATATAGAGACCAATGGAAACAAGAATGACCAAAAAATTTGGAGTTATGGCCTCTGAAACCAAAACCCTAATTTTAGGTCAACTGTGCAGTCAAACTTGGCTCTGCATCCATCCAAACCCTAGTTCTTGTGATTCTTTGGAATTTTTGACTTTGAGAAGATGTAATATGATACTTGAACACATATGGATCCCTTTGAAGTGATTGGTTGCCTTTGGAGTGGCTCAAGAGGTTCTTGGATTGCTCAGATCACAAACCCTAGGTGCAGATGACTTAGAATCTATGCAGTGAATCAAAAATGAGATGTGAGATGATATGATTGTGTTTATGCATATGAGAATGAACACAAGCCATGGTGTGAATGGGTGAGGGCAAATTTGGGGTGTTTACAGCTGCCCCTATTCAAACACGAGTTAGCTGTGTAGGTCGTAAGCGACGGCTTAACAGGCAAACAAGATAACTTGTGGTTGAATACCAAAGACAGTCCAAAATTTGCACTCACAAAAAGAAGAAGAAAAGGGATATGGATTGTAAAAGAAGATAAAGTATATTGTAAAGTGGATGATAGAGCAATGACGGGGACGGCCGACATGCTGGGAAAAGTATGTGAAGTAAAGCAATGACGGGGACGGCCGACATGCTGGGGATAAAAGATAAAGCCAAGACGGGGACGGCCGACTAGCTGGGGAAAATCAAAATATGATGGGGACGACCGTCAGTATAAAGCTGTAAAATTTTCTGGGAGTTAATGAAACATGACGGGGACGGCCATCAAGTTCATAAAGCAAGGTAACCGACGATGGGGACGGCCATCGGGCTAAAAGAAAAGGAAAAGGGACCACGACGGGGACGGCCACCGGGTTAAAGAATAAATGAAATAAACAGCTGATGGGGTACGACCATCAAAGGTGAAGGACGATCACCTAGCAGGGGACGGCTGCTCTGTTGGGTAATAAAGGAATTATGATGGGGACGACCATCAAAGGTGGAGGACGACCACCTGGCAGGGTACGGCTGCCGAAAATATCAACGATGGGGACGGCCATCGGATAAAAGGTCAACGATGGGGACGGCCATCGGACGAGCATGATGGAGGACGACCATCAAGAGGTGGAGGACGACCACCTAGCAGGGGACGGCTGCTCTCAAGGTTTGTCTTGACATAGGACGAATGTCAGATAACCAAAATCAACAATGGGGACGACCATTGGATAAAATGATGAAGGACGATCATCAAGGGGTGGAGGACGACCACCTAGCAGGGGACGACTGCTAAAATCAACGATGGGGACGGCCATCGGATGAGCATGATGGAGGACGACCATCAAGAGGTGGAGGACGACCACCTAGCAGGGTATGGCTGCTCTCAGGGTTTATCATAACACAGGACGAGTGTCGGATAAAAGAAATTTGTCTGTTGGTGATCTACTGGGGAATGGTAAACACGGACGAGTGTTCACATCCAAGAAACAAAGGGTATGAGTGTTTGGTATAGTGTATAGATTAGAGATGCGGACGAGCACCCCCAAGACTATGATACGGACGAGTATCGGGTAGAAACGAATACTGACACGTGTTCAGAGATGATGATACGGACGAGTATCAACTGGTTAACAAAGAACACGGACGAGTGTTGAATCTGAGGGGACTCTTCTGGGGAATAGTGGACACAGACGAGTATCTATATTCAAGAAGATATAGTGTGTGACGCGGTGTATGAATTAAAGACGCGGACGAGCATCCTTAAGGTTATGATACGGACGAGTATCATGTAGAAACAAACACTAGACGCAATGTTCTGAGATGATGGTACGGACGAGTACCAACTGGTTAACAAAGAACAAAGACTTACTGTTGAATCTGTGGGTATATAACTGGTATATACAAGATACGGACGAGTATCTGTATAAGAGTGAGTGGTGTATAGATGAGTGTTTAACTGCTGGGGTGGGTGACACGGACGAGTATCAAAAGGAGAAGAGTGTAATATAAACAAGTGTCTGATATACAAAGTCTAGACGACTGCGCTGGGGATACGACACAGACGGGTGCCAAGAAAGTGTATATAAGTATATGTGAGTGCAAAAAGGATGTCTTTGGCTTTCTGCTGGGGATATGACACGGACGGGCGCCACAAGGAGTATACTGATGTTTGGGAGTTGTGAGGCAACTGCTTTTGCTGGGAACTCTGGTGGGGATTTTTCTTCCGTATGTTGATGAACTGTAATCATTCACAGGTGTTGATTCATAACATGACTCATGATTATGCTATGCATTTGATTTTTTGCCGTAATGCTCCGTATTAGACGGAATGCTACGCTTTGTGGGTGAATATGATGCAAATGCTATGATTATGCAAAGAGACACAAATCTGGGATTCGGATCCCGCTGCTGTAGAGATCCCTAGTTGATTTGTTTGAAATGGACATCCCAGCTGGGGAGGAGATCATTGGTAGATCTAATAAGATGATATTTGCTTGGGGATACGGGTCACTGATAGACCTATCCTAATAAATGAGAGGCCCAGCTGGGGTTTGTAGAAGCTTTCTGTACTCTGCTGTGACTCCTTCACGCGCTGCTCTTCTGAATAGAGGCTGAGGATTCTGTGGGGAGGTGATTCCCTGACTCTGTACTCGGCTGAGGGCGAGACGACAACTCGGCTGGGGAGAAAGAGAGATCCTTGACTTAGTCGGGGATGTAGGTGCCTTCTAGGATGCTTAGCAACCCTGATGGAGATAAGTAATAGCTGGAAACTCCGCTGGGGGGGTGTTATGAGAGGCAACCCAGCTGGGGAGAGAGCACCTCGGGTGCTGAGAATGAGTGTTGACTTGCCAGCTCGCTGGGATGAGGATTCATGCCCCAAGTTGCGTTCTGGATACCTGCAATCCTGCAAAGATAAGGAAACGCACAAAAGGTCCCGAGGTGTCCTTTACTGGATTCCGTCATAGGAGTTTAAATACTTCTGAGAGTAAGCAAAATTTCCTGCAAGCATGTTTTTATTTGAAGATAAACATCTGTATTCTCATGCAATCAATGTTCTTTTAAGATATCAGACATTTTTGCAAAAATGAAAATGTACAAAACGAGACATGACTGAAAATCTGATTTTATTAATTCATGTGCCCTGAATTGGCGAGATACAGTCAAAGAAACATATCCCCTGAAATGAGGAGATTGTTACAAATTGAGAAACAAAATGCTGGCAGTGTTGATGACGCTTTAAGGAGCTTCCTCTTCACTATGACCCGTATGACTTTTGACGTTCTTCTCATTTTGCTTTTGAAGAATGTTGATTCTGATTGAAGCTTGATCCTTTTGAAGCTTTCCAAGTTGCAAGTGATACAGACGAATTCAGAATGCAGTTGTTCGCTTATTCCCTTATTTTGCATGGATCTCCCTTTCGGGTTTTCAATCCATCGGGATACCCATTTTTGCCTGAGTTGTCCAATGCGGCTTTTCAACTCAGCGGGTGTACATTCTTTATTTATTTTCCCTTATTTTTGCCCGAGTCTTTTATTCTGTTTTTGACTCGCCGGGATGCCCTATTTTTGCCTGGACTTACATTCTGTTTTTATGTCCAGCGGGTCATTTTTATGCGAAGTATTTTTTAACTGCATCTGAATTCACAGGGGACGGGAACTCTTCACCATCCATGGTGCTGAGCATCAGTGCTCCACCAGAGAAAACTTTCTTTACCACGAATGGTCCTTCATAATTTGGAGTCCATTTGCCCCTGTGGTCTGTATGAGGAGGGAGGATTCTTTTCAGCACAAGATCTCCTACTTGGTACTCTCGGTGCCTGACTTTCTGATCGAAGGCTCTCTTCATTCTCTTCTGATATAGCTGTCCATGACAGATTGCAGCCAATCTTTTCTCTTCGATCAGGCTCAGTTGTTCGTATCGGGCCCGAACCCATTCTGCTTCGTTCAGTTTAACATCCATTAATACCCGTAGGGAGGGTAATTCAACTTCAACAGGTAGGACTGCCTCCATACCATACACAAGCTGATACGGTGTTGCCCCAGTGGATGTTCTGATTGACGTGCGGTACCCATGCAAAGCAAATGGTAGCATTTCATGCCAGTCTTTGTAAGTGACTACCATCTTCTGCACAATCTTCTTGATATTTTTGTTAGCTGCCTCAACAGCGCCGTTCATCTTTGGCCTGTAAGGAGAAGAATTGTGGTGCTAGATCTTGAAGTCCCGGCATAGTTCAGCCATCATTTTGTTGTTTAAGTTGGAACCATTATCAGTAATGATTCGCTCGGGAACTCCGTATCGACAGATGATATCTCTCTTCAGAAATCTGGCTACCACTTGTCTTGTGACGTTTGCATATGAGGCTGCTTCAACCCACTTGGTGAAATAGTCAATGGCGACCAGGATGAATCTGTGGCCATTTGAAGCAGTCGGCTCAATCTTGCCAATCATATCGATGCCCCACATAGCAAAGGGCCAGGGTGAAGACATGATGTTCAAAGGATTGGGAGGCACATGCACTTTATCTGCGTAGATCTGGCATTTGTGGCATTTTCTGGCGTAAGCACAACAGTCTGCATCCATTGTGATCCAATAATAGCCTGATCTTAACAACTTCTTAGCCATGGCGTGCCCCCCAGCATGGGTACCAAAGGAGCCTTCGTGCACTTCATGCATCAATAAATCTGCTTCTGTCTTGTCAACACATCGGAGGAGTACCATATCAAAGTTCCTTTTGTATAAAGATCCATCAGTGTTCAGAAAGAAACTCCCAGCAAGCCTTCTCAAAGTCTTCTTATCATTGGAAGATGCCCCAGGTGGGTATGTTCGATCTTCTAAGAAGCATTTAATGTCATGGAACCAAGGCTTATCGTCTTTGACAACCTCTGCTGCAAATACATATGCTGGTCTATCAAGTCTCGACACTGAAATCTGAGGTACAAAGTTAGCAGCTTGAACTTTGATCATGGATGAAATGGTAGCAAGAGCATCTGCAAATTGGTTCTCGTCCCGAGGGATATACTCAAGCTTGACTGTTGTGAAGAAAGTCAATAACCTCCTTGTATAATCCCTGTAAGGTATCAGATGATCCTGGTGGGTGTACCATTTGCCGTTGGTTTGATTGACTACCAAAGCTGAATCTCCGAATACGGTCAATGTCTTGATCCTGAGGTCAATGGCTTCCTCAAGACCCATAATGCAAGCTTCGTATTCAGCTTCGTTGTTAGTGCAGTTGAAAGTGAGTTTCGCCGAGAATGGCATGTGAACTCCTTTAGGTGTGATGAGTACTGCACCAACACCACGACCATTCATGTTAACAGCCCCATCAAACATCATAGTCCATTCTTCTTCCGGGTCAGGCCCTTCAGTGTGAATAGGCTCTTCATGATCTTTTGATTTAATGAACATGATATCTTCATCAGGGAAGTCAAATCTCATAGGCTGGTAGTCATCAATGGGTTGCTCAGCAAGATATTCAGATAGTACACTGCCCTTGATGGCTTTCTGAGAAGTGTACTGGATGTCGTATTCTGTGAGAATCATTTGCCATCTCGCAACCCGTCCGGTAAGAGCTGGCTTCTCGAAAATGTACTTAACTGGGTCCATTTTTGAGATCAATAAAGTAGTGTGGGTCAACATATACTGTCTTAGTCGGCGAGCAGCCCACGCTAAAGCACAGCAAGTTTTCTCGAGCAGTGAATAACGCTGTTCACAGTCGGTAAACTTTTTGCTTAGGTAGTATATTGCGTACTCTTTTCGACCAGACTCGTCATGCTGGCCTAGCACACACCCCATTGACTCTTCTAATACTGTCAAGTACATTATCAGAGGTCTTCCTTCAACTGGTGGCATAAGGATTGGAGGTTCTTGCAGATATTCCTTGATCTTGTCAAAAGCCTTCTGGCAATCTTCGTTCCACCTGACCGTCTGTTCCTTTCTCAACAGCTTGAACAAGGGTTCACAGGTTGCTGTAAGGTGAGATATGAACCGTGAAATGTAGTTCAATCGCCCTAAGAACCCTCGAACTTCTTTCTCAGTCCTTGGTGCAGGCATCTCTTGAATAGCTTTGACTTTATCAGGGTCAACTTCAATCCCTTTCTCGCTTACAATAAATCCCAGCAGCTTACCAGATCGCACCCCGAATGTGCATTTGTTGGGGTTCAACTTCAGTTGGTACTTCCTCAGACGCTTGAATAACTTGAGCAGATTTACCAGATGATCTTCCTCTGTAAGGGACTTGGCAATCATGTCATCCACATAACATTCGATTTCTTTATGGATCATATCGTGGAATAACGTTACCATAGCCCGTTGATACGTCGCACCGGCATTCTTGAGCCCAAATGGCATTACTTTGTAGCAGAACGTGCCCCAGGGTGTGATGAATGTTGTCTTCTCCATGTCTTCAGGTGACATCTTAATCTGATTGTATCCTGAAAATCCATCCATGAAGGAGAATACCGAGAACTGAGCCGTATTATCAACCAATACGTCAATGTGAGGTAATGGGAAATCATCTTTCGGGCTGGCTCTGTTCAGATCCCGGTAGTCAACACACATTCTTACCTTGCCATCTTTCTTAGGCACAGGTACTATATTAGCAACCCACGGTGGATAGCTAGTCACAGCAAGGAACCCGGCGTCCCATTGCTTTTGTACCTCCTCCTTGATCTTCATTGCCATGTCTGGACGAGTACGGCGTAGCTTTTGTTTGACTGGAGGGCACTCTTCTCTCAAAGGCAGCTTGTGCACAACAATGTCGGTATCCAACCCTGGCATGTCTTGATACGACCAAGCAAACACATCCACATACTCTTGAAGCAGATCAACCAGTTGCTTCTTCACTGAGTCTTGCAGGCAGGCCCCGATTCTAACTTCTTTCACGTCTTCACCTGTACCAAGATTGATCACTTCAACCTCCTCCTGGTGAGGAGTAATAACCTTTTCCTCCTGTCTTAACAACCTGGCTAGCTCCTCAGGAAGCTCATATTCTTCTTCAACCCCTTCATCAGCTTGATTGATTGGATTGTCAAAGTCATACGAAGTCATAGCCGTGCTGTTGTCGGTGCTGTCTGGAAGGCACTCTCTGCAAGGGTTAAGTTTGTTCATTTTAGTGATCTGATTTTAGTCTTATTTAGAAAGGTGAAATGAAGTTGTCATTTTGAAAACACTGCCATTTATTTTTTGTACAAAAAGAAAAATAGAAAAACAGTGAACGGAAAAGAAAAAGACTCGTTTGCAAAAAGATGTCTGATATTTCATTAATTGATCTTGTTTGCACAAAAAGTACAGATGGCCCGATTACAAAATGAGTCTTGTCATCTTGGGCAAGATGCAAGACTTTGATGCATGCTTATAAAAATACAGGAAATAATAATTACTCTGCATGAGTAACTCTTATGATTTCCTGGGAAGACCAGTTCAAGACACTGCTCCCCGGGATCTTTGGACGAATCCAGCTTTCCAGGTTGCGTTCTTCTTCCAGCTCGTCTTCCAGACAGTTGATAGCATCAGGGGTAAGCATCCCCCCACTCACAAAGTTGGGCTCTTTTGCAGCCGCTGTTTGATCTTGTTGAGTCGGTTTGTAACCCAACCCAAATCTATCCTCTTTCTTCTCTACTGATAACAGTTTGCCCCAGCCTTGGGCGTTTCCTCCCTCAACAACCTTCCGGGCTTGTTGGTATGATGTCATTGAAGTTCCAGGCACATCAGATGTTTCATTGACATTCAAGGCTTCAAAACCTTGGCTCATTGTTTCATGGATCTCCCCATCCATCTCAATATACTTATAGGTAGCCAGGTGGCTGACAAAAATATCCTCCTCTCCGCAGATTGTAACGATTTGACACTCCCACTCATATTTTAACTTCTGGTGAAGGGTAGAGGTCACGGCGCCAGCGGCGTGAATCCATGGCCTACCCAATAAACAGCTGTAGGCAGGCTGTATATCCATCACGTAGAAGATCGTTTTGAAAGTTTGCGGGCCAATCGTTATGGGCAACTCAATCTCTCCCAGAACCGATCTCTTAGAACCATCAAAGGCTCTCACCACCAGGTTGCTGGGTCTCAACGCCAATCCGTCATACTCTAGCTTCACCAAAGCCTTTTTAGGTAGGACATTAAGGGATGACCCCGTGTCTACCAGCACATGGGAAAGGACAGCACCTTTGCATTCCATGGTTATGTGCAAGGCTTTGTTGTGGTTGCGGCCTTCCGTTGTCAAATCAGTATTGGTGAACCCTAGTCCGTGACTAGCATTAACATTTCCCACTACTGCTTCCAGCTGATTGACAGTGATCTCTTTAGGCACGTAAGCTGCGTGCAAGACTTTGAGCAGTGCATTCCGATGGGCTTCGGAACACATGAGCAATGATAGGATTGAGATCTTGGAAGGCGTCTGGTGAAGCTGATCCACAATTTTATAATCACTCTTTTTGATGATCCTCATAAACTCATCAACTTCTTGATCGAATGGTGTTTTCGAGGCTTCCTTAGCAGCTTGATCTTCCTGCACCGGGCTCTTTCCTTTTGCCTTGGCAGCAGCTTCTGCTTCGACTGTAGGTCTTTGAATTGGTGGAGCAAAGAGACGTCCGCTTCGAGTGAAGCCTCCGCCTCCGCCCACATTGTCTACTTGCAGTGCAGGGGTCGATGATTCAAAAGTGATTCTTTGTCCTTCACAGTACAAGTCAGAGCCGTAATGCCAGGGGATGGCATTACTACTTTCATAAGGTACCGGTCCAGGCACCGTGATGGTGACTGGACTGATTGCAGCTGTTGAAGGAACTGTGATAGTCTGTGGATCGTAATAAATTGTAACTGGTGCCCTAGTGGGAGCAGCACCTTCTGAATTGTAGGCGGAGTTGCTTTCAGGATCATAAAATATGGTGACAGTAGAGACATCTTCATGATTGGCTGCTGGAGTTGTAGGAGACATTGGCGGAAGAATGGATGTTGTCGTTGTAGGAGTCTCAAAATGGAGTGAAGCTGAAGTTGTAGCAGGAAAATTTGTTGAAAACTGATCAGTTGAGATAATAGATGAAGTACTTGTTGATGAAGCCGAAGAATTGTCAGGAACAATGGTTGCTGCAGTTGTAGGAGGTTCTGAAACCGTTGCTGATGAGATTGTTGGATTTGTTGGAAATGATGTGGTGATCTGAAGTTGGCCACTCTGAATAAGGCCATCTATGCCATTCCTCAAATTATCGCACCCGTTTACCGAGATATTGCAGTAAGCACACCCCAACTCGCATCCTGGGAACATGTTGCATTCCAAGAGCTGAGCCTTGATTTCTACCAATGGTGTCCTGATCTGTCCCACACTGGTTATTAAATAAGACGGTTTGTCTTCTTCAATAGCGTTAATTCGGGGACCACCGTGGTTTGGCATCGGGTTCTTATTGACATTGGGTGGTGGTGCGAAATTCAGAGCCTTGGAGTCTACCAGGTCTTGTACCTTCATATGCAGAGCTCTGCACTTTTCTGTGCTGTGGCCAGGTGTGTTTGAATGGAAGGCACACCTAGCGTTGGAGTCATAGTTCCTGGGTAGACTGTTGGGGTCTGGAGGTGCCAACGTCCTTAGCTCAACTAGGTTGAGTTTCAGGAGTTGTGGCAGCAGGGTAGCATATGGCATAGGGATCGGACCGATCACCCTATTAGCTTGAGATGGCCTCTGTTGGAATGGCCTTTGTTGACTGTTGTTGTTGGTGTTGCTGTTGTTGTAGTTCCTTGGAGGATACTGATTTCGCTGATGGTACTGAGGTTGCGGCTGATAGTTTTGCTGTGGAGGTTGATAGACGGGTTGAGGATGCGCTGGAGCAGGAATGGTGACTGCTGCTATTGACCTTTGAGCATATTGGGGCCTGCCCCTGTTTGAATGGATGGCATTGGTCTCGCCAGTTCTTCTCGGGCCTGCAAAAGGCTTTCTTGTACTACTGGACGAACTTGCACCGTTGTCTGAGATCTTTCCCATTTTTAACAAGCTTTCAATTCTCTCCCCGGCTATGACAACATCTGCAAAGCTAGTGGAAGAGAAAGCAGCCAACCTGTCAATATATGTTCCCTGAAGGGTGTTCATAAACATATCTGCCATTTCCCGTTCAGACATAGGTGGTTGAACAGCAGCAGCCAGTTGCCTCCATCTCTGTGCATATTCTCGGAAACTTTCCCTTGACGACTGTGACATTCCCATTAGGAGAGTCCTGTTGGGTGCCATATCTAAGTTATACTGATACTGTCTGATGAAGGCCTCTGCCAAGTCTTTCCAGCATCTAATAGTTGCCCTTGTCAAGTGAGAGTACCATTCTCTTGACGCTCCAGTTAAGTTGTCTTCGAAATAGAACATCCAGAGCTTCTCATCCATTGTATAGGCCTTCAGCCTTCCCAGAAATGACTGCAAATGAGTCCGGGGGCATGAAGTCCCGTTGTATTTTTCAAAACAAGGAGGCTTGAACTTATGGGGGATCCTGACCCCGTCTACCAAGCCCATGTCCATGACGTCGAAGCCCAAAGAGTTTTGAGATTCTAAAGACCTCAATTTCTCAGCTATCTCATCCAATCTCCTATCATAAGCTTCTTCCCCAGCACCCATTACTGTAAACTGGTCCTCTTGGGGGTCTTCTTGAAGTACCCTAGCTGCGGTGGCAGTCCCTTGAACATTTGCAGGAATATTGACCTCAAGATGGAGGTGTGGCCCAAATACCGGAGGGTTGACGTGAGGTTGGACTCTTTCATTGTTACTGGTACCGGCAGTCCCTATATGTGGATCCTCTTGATTTTGCCTTTCCACCATGGCTCTCAACCTTTCCTGGCTCTGAGCCATGTTGTTCATAACTTCCATAAACTGAGTCATTTGATTCCTCATCTCTAGCCTTTCATTTGCCATTTGATTTCTGACCTCAGTAAGGTCCTGCTGCATCTGATCCATTTGAATTCCCGGAAGGTTGTTTCGGGTTGGATAACGGTGCAGACGGTTGAGGGGAAAAACTCGGCGCCTAGCAATAGTTCCTGAGGCATCACAACAGAGGTTAGCAACAATAAAACAAAACCTACAAAACAAACAAAGGGTTAGCATGCAATGCAGTTATGCTTATTTGCTCTCAAGGTATCCGGTTTGGCATTCAGTTCTGACCCTTCCAGACCCTTGAAGATATTGTTGATGCTGCTTTCAAAGCGAACTCAGATGGAACAAACTAACACAAATATATTACAGAAAGTGAAATAATACAACTTGTTCATTTTACAACACAAGCCCTCTAAGGGGTCAAAATACAGTACAAGAAAATAAAAGTACATGGAAAGAAAGCAACAACAAACAAATGGTCAAACATCAAGACCAAACTCATCCTCACGAACTTCCTTGAGAAGTGCTTCGGTCACAGGATCAGCCGGACGCTCCGTGAGATTCCTGATGAGGAGATTCCGGGTTGTAACAGCTGTTGTTAGCTTCTTGTGCTGAGTTTGGTCCTTTGACCTCTTCACCCCTGCTTTGACCTTCAGCTCTGATATCTCCCTCTGGGCTGCTGCCAGGGCTTCTTGTTGTTCTTTTGCACTAGCTTCCAGTTGCTCCATCCTGTCTTGAACTCTCTTGTCTTCCAAAGTACGAGCCTCGGTGATCCTGACCCACCGAGCCTGACTCTCCTTCAGATACAAGTCTGTCCTTGCTCTCTGGAACTGGGCTTCCTTGCAAGCATTCTTCAGAATTTGTTCTCCAGCCTTTGACTTTTTAATGTAATCCCCAGACTTCTCAATCTTAATCAAATGCTCTACTCTTAATTTCTCCAACCTCTCAATCTCCCTCATACCTTCACTCCTCTCCCGGAGGGTCTTCTGCAAAACCTGGGTTAGCTTCTCATTTCTTTCCTTCAAGCTCTCAAACTCTTCCAAACTGATAGTGGCAGGGGGTGGTGCTGAAGATGACTCAGGCATGTCTTCTATGGTAAAGGGCATCCCAGAGAATTGGGCCCTGGCACGGGACCATTCATAATATTGTGCTGATGCCACATTGTTGTACTTCCCTAGGATGGTCACTCCCTTGGTTTGAACATTATCCCAGGCCCAGGCCGCCTGCCTAACAATAGCCAGACTAATCTTGTTTTCACAATAAAGAGTCTCAACCAAATCCTGTGCCCTAGGAGTATGGACCAGTGCATAGCCCAGTTGCCTTCTGAACAGCAGAGGATTGTAATTAATACTGCCCTTAACTCCTACCAAAGGCACATTAGGAAAATGCCCACAGCTGGTGATGATATCCCTGCCCTTGGTGCTCTGAGTGCACCATATGATGTCAGCTGAAGTTAGAACAGTGAGTCTCTTAGCCCAGTTGCTTTGCTGATGAGGGTTTAAAAATGCATCTGTCCTGGGTAGATGCCTGAGAAGCCAAGTGTGGAACAATGGAGCACAACACCTCACTAATCTCCCCCTCTGCTTTTCATTCCTCTGATGCACTGAATAGTAAAGATCCCCCAATAAAGTTGGCACTGGGTTCTTCAAGATGAACAGATGGATTGCATTCTTGCTAATGAATCGAGGCTCATCTGCAAACAATACAATTCCATATATACTCAAGGCCAGTAAAGCACAAACAGCTTTCCACTCTCCTAGAGAAGCTTTCAGGGTAGCTTGAGAGATCAAGAAATCCAGATGGAAACCAGGGATCCCAGCTTTAGAAGTCATATGCTGCTCAATCAGGACAGGTTCCAGATGCAAAGCCTTTGCTACTTCTCCATTAGCAGGAAAGACCATCTCAGGGTTGAAAGGGATTCCACCTCTGATAGGTATACCAACTAATGAGGAGTACTCTTCCAATAAGGGGCCCAACTGAAAGTCTTGAAAAGTAAAACATCTCAGTGGAGGATCATAAAACTGAATGCAGGTGTGGATCAAGCTTCTCTGTGATGGGTCCAGATCCATAACCATATCAAGTATATCTCCATAACTTTCCCTGAACAAAGGTATGTGATCTGGAGTGATCAAGGTCTGAATCCTCCTGATATCTGATAGCTCTGGCTGGAAGAAGTGATAGGTGATGTTGCTCTTTTTAGGAGCCATGATGCTGAGACTGAGTAGAGACAGGTGCTGATGATAATACTGAAGAAGTGGGCCACTGACTGGCTGGTGCAGGTGATAACTGAAGCAGATAGCTGATGAAGACAAGTCAAAACTGAAGATGGGGTCAAAACCAAAACCTAAATGAAGATGGATACCCTGAAACACAAATAAGCAAATGTCAATATGATGCAATGATTATGTATGCAAATGAAATGCAAGGGTCTGTGACTGAGCTGGATCTGATCAAAATGCCCTGATATAGGTCCAAGTGTGTTCAAGAATTCCAGTTGGAGGTTTATAAATCCAGTAACCAAGGTGGGGGACTCAAATAAAGAGCCACATATCCAGGGTTTTAGAATCACAAGAACTGTCCCAAATTGAAGTATTCTTAAACAATCAAAGTAACAAGGTATTCTGAGGTCAAGGTACCTGCAAACCTGTAAACAGCCCAACCCCCTCACAGGTGGTGTTCTAAAACAAGGATCCTCAGACTTGGATCAGTTATGAGAAGTGTAAACACTTCTAACCCGGAGGTACAGTGTTTACAATAACCATAAAAGTTCCTCCTCTAACTCACCTCAGTTTCTGAAGGTCAATACTAAAAGGTCATCCAGACTTAGCAGGCTTCCCAGATAGCCCTAGCATTGCAGGAAATCCGCAACACAGAGTTCTCAAGAAGAAACCCATATCTGAACCGTGTTTCATATTCCCGCACCAGACCGAGATGGAATGGGAAAGAATATGATTCACTCTAGCCTAGGTGTCACTCAGGTCCCAGGTATAGGACCTTAACTCTCAATGAATCACCCACCCACCAAAACAAACAACAGATCCAGCCAGTAGCACAGTATGACAATATGATATAATGCAACAGCAATAAAGAAAGCAGTAAAGCAAACTGTACATAAAGCAAAATAAGTACAAATACACAAGCACAAATAAGCACATAACACCCCAGTAAACTCAAATCAAACAAGCGCTAGGAGGAACCCACAAAAAGAACCAGAAGCCCTGGTTGCAATATAAGGTTCCCCAGCAGAGTCGCCAAGCTGTCGCTCCCGACAAATGAAATGGATCAGATGAAGGTACAGACGCGAACGGTCGGCGAGAGGGACAATGAGAACACACAGCCGTGAACTCACTGGAGATGAATAGAGTCGCCAGCTAGGCATTTTTATCCCGGAGGAAAGGCAATGCTGCATAGACCTAGAAAAGAAATGGATAAGACGGTCGCGAACCAGAGAGACTGAGAAAGGGGGTTGGTTACAACCTGGGAAGGTATTAGCACCCAGATTGTCCGTCGTACTCGACGGGATCCACGCTTAAAAGATTTGTGTTTTAAAGGGGTAGTGTCAGTGCAATTTGTGTGTAAAAGAGCAGGAAAAGAATGCACAGGTGTCAGTGTAAAAGAAGTGTGAAGTGCAATATGAATAAATGATGTGTCAGTGTGAGAACAGGAGTAAGATGCTCAAGATCATGAGGCTAAAAGAATAAAGCTGGAAAGAGGGGAATATACAGAGACTTTTGTTCGATAACTGTTAAGTTATGCCTACGTATCCTCTCGTGCAATGAGGAAGTCAGAACACCGTAGTTCGACCCAAAGAGACTGAAAGATGATTTGACTTGTGAACTGCTTACTTGCCTATGCTCAAGTGTATGATCTGTCTGGCACAGATGCAAACTGTCTTGCATTAGACGGAAGAAGCGAGTTCTCGTTTGTGAGTGAATGAGATGAGAAAAGAATCCCGAAGGAGACGGTTATTGTTTGTTTTTGAGTTTTCAGTCTTTTATTGCTTTTTGGATTTGTCATAAGTTAATGAGCTTAAGCCTAAACCAATGGATTTAGTAAACTCATCACATCTTCCCTCTGATTAGGGGTAATGAGAATACCTTAAGTGTGAAGTCAGATTCTCACACTTAATCACCTTTGGTGTAGGATTAAGATCATTAACCTACTTGTGATTATTTAGATGTTTTTGGTGTTTTTGTTTAGTGTTGAGTAATGAGGTTAAGCCATAATCAAGGATTAAACAGACTCATTACACCATCCTAATAGAAGGATAATAGATGAGAATGTTTAAGCTGAGGAAGGCTCCTCAACTTAATCCATGATTAGGGATTAAACTCATGACAAAACAAGCCTTCACTTAAGTGGATTTTATTTAATGGTAAGATGAAGAAGTGAATTTTATGGTTTGTAAGACAACTTGAGGGGGACTTGTCCATTAACACTAGGGTTAGTCCTTCTTAACCAATTAAGGAAGAATTAGAACCCTAATGCAAGGCCCAAGTTACAAGTGTGATGTCTTGATACTTATTAAGTGAATTGATTAAGAGATTTAAACACATTAAGGGTTTAACACTTAGGATTAAAGTTATACACTCCATCCTAAGAGAAGGATGCAGGCATAAGCTTAATCACAAAGCCTTAAAGCCTTTAGGGTTTAGTCCCTGATTATGAGATGAGAAGAGAAGACTCAAAAGAGACACAAAGGTGAAACTAAGAGGGGGGACTAATCAAAACCCTAATCATTGTCATGCTTGGTTGTTCCTAAGGTTTGTTAGGTTTTCAAGAGAAATCTTCAATGGAACCACCAGGAAGCAGATGAAAGGATCAAGAGAAGCAAAGTGACTTGCTTCATTCAAGAAGTTAAGTCACTTGAAGAAAGAAAGTGAGAAGAAGAAGAATGAGCAAGCTCAATCTCAAACACATAACAAAATGCAGCAAGGATGCATGAAAGAGATGAAAAGAAAATGTGAGAAGTGAAGGCAAATTCACTTCTCAAAGTAACTTACCACCTGAAAAGTTAGTGAAAGAAATGCAATGCAATGCAAAATGAGATGGAATGGCATGATGCAAACCAAAACCAGAAGCATATATGAGATGATGATAATGATGCTATGGAGTGCTATAAACATGAGACAAGGCATGGAGATGTTCATACAAGTTCATGGATGCAAATGATGCAAGCTTGGAAGCATGGATATACATGAAAAGTTATGAAACATACATGGCAAACAAGATGGCAAATATGGGATGCAATGATCAAACATGCTTTCTATATGTCTTAAGATGTCAAATGAATCAAATGGATGCTTGAAATGTCATGGCAAGTCATGTTATGCAAGAGAATGCAAAGGGGATGCAAGAGAAAGCCCAAATTAGGGTTTATGAAACAAACATCAAACAAAACTCAAAATCAGAAGCAAACCCTAAGATAAAAAATGGAAAATGCCACCCAAAGAAACCCTAAACCTATACTAAACCAAAGTCCAAAGGGGAGGTCTCAACTCTTAACCAATCTCAAGTTATGATTTTTCTGAGTTATTAGGGTTTTTAGGGCTCTTAAACAAAAGAAATGCCAAACAAATAAAAAATGCAAGATCAAATCATGGCCATTTAATCCTAGAAACTACATGCTAAACACAAAACAATGCAAAAAGAATCAATGTCCAACTCTTCTCAAATAGGCAGAAATGATTTTTTGAACTTATGATCAAAATAATGCACAAAAAATGATTTAATTCAATGAAAAATTCTTAAAATGCATCAAGATCAAAAAAGAAATTTGGTTTGAAGGTTGGACAATGTTTCTAAATGTCTTAGAACATTTCATGAATTTTTTGGTGATTTTTAAATACCTAAAAGTATTTTTAATTAATTAATTCTCATTAATTAATTAAAAAGAAACTTTTAAATATTTAAAAATACTTTTTTAAATGCTAAAAATAAAAATAAAAATATTTTTGTGTTCTGAAATTAAATAATAACTTGTATAAAAAATTTCAGAATTTTTAAATTAGTTTTACTATTTTAAATAAATTGGAGAAAAGAAATGAAATAAAATGCAAAATAAAATGGATTTATGGAGAAGTCAACGCATCCAATGGCCTGTATTTGAATAAAAAGAGAGGGAATTGACGCGCGCGAGATTGGAAGGCCAGGATTCATTCTGGGGAATTCAAAATTAATCCCAATTAATTAATTCAAATAAACAGGATTAGGGTTTAATGAGAGATCTGGGCCATTGGTTCACGCGGGAGTCAACTAAAGTCAGCCAGATCAAGGGTCCAAATTCAAACTTGCATTAATTACGCTGGTTAACCCTAATCTTTTTCAGGTGGCCGGAGAAGACCTCCGGTCGTCTTCTCCGGTGGGGAGTCCACCTGAAAATCTCCAAACTCCCTCAAAACGTAACAAAAACAAAACCTAAAAACATGGAAATGAATCCCAATCACTCACGAATCATAACCCTCACTCAAAACCAATTTATTCTTCCTGGGATTCATGAATCGAACAAAACAAATTTCTAGGTCACAGAGTTTCAGAAGCTAATTAAATACTCATTTCAACACCATTTCAAAAACCAAAAGCACCAGGATACTCAGTGAAGCATAGAGAACAAGTTTATAACATGAAAAACGATTTCTGGAAAAATAATTCTTGAGCTACCTGAGATTCAAAGCTTTCACTCTGATGACTTTCTGGCCTCTCCTCTGGATGAAAACCACTCCACTTAACCCTCTGGTGATGCTTGAATGCTCAAGAGGAATTTATGTTGGCTGAATGAAGAGTTTGAGCAGCTTCTGCTCAGGCTCAGTTGAAAATGGAAATGGAGTCAGGCTGTTTCTGGCAATGGTGAAGGGTTGTTTGTGGTCCAGATGATGAATGGAGAAGGTCTATGGAGTTTGTTCTGATGTTTGTGAGCTGTGGAGAGAGTTTCGAATGAAACTGCAAGTTGGAATGAAAATGGTGCAGTGGGGTTACAGCTTGTTTCAGGCTTGTGTTCTTGCTGGTTTCTACTCAATGAGGCATGGTGAGTTGAATGGTGAAAATGGTTTTAGTGTTTTGTGGCTGGGCAGAGAGATTCGAAGCAATTTGCAGCTGGGGTGTGTTTTGTGAATGTGATGGTATCAAGTGTTTCAGCCTTGCCTCTTCATATCTTTGGCTTGCCAAGGGATATTGTATTTTAATCCTATAGGTCAGATGATGTGACCTGGCCTATAGTGATTGGTAAGTTTGCTTTTGCTCAAAGTCCACATTTTGTGTAAGAGAAGTATGGCTCATGATCTAGGCTAGTACAAGGCATGGGCTGCGCAGCAAGGGTGAGGGGAAAGGCTAGCCAAAGTCAGCATCCAAGGTTGCAAGTTGTAGGAAGTGTGATCATGAGTTTTTGCAAGTTGTTGCTTTATGGTTCACATGGAAAGATCTTGTCCCAAAAGCCATGAAACATGAGCAATGCCTAGTCCATTCTGAATTTTAGGACTTACATGATGTTTATGTGAGGGTTTGATGCCAATTAGAAGTTGCAATTTGCCTTGGTACATGATTTTGCAAAATTCACATTTGAAGCATGCCTTGAAAATCAATGATTTTTGCTAACTTTGTCACACCATAACTTTTGATCCAAGAAGAATTTGATCATGTTCTTGTACTTTTTGAAAAGGGAAAGATGAGATCTACAACTTTCGTGACCAAAGTTTTTCCATTTGAAGCTTTTTTGGATCAAGAATCAAGGCTTGAAAAATGACCTAAAATGAAGCATTCTTGAAAAGTCAACTATGCCCAAAAAGTCAACATTTGCAAAAACTCCAAATTCTTGATTTTTGTGAACTTCAACCTTCTTCCATGATCAAATAAAGATCATATACACTCAAAATGATGAAGATCACCCATTGGTTGGGTCATTGGGGGCCTCAGATGCCCTGATTTTACACTGACTTGTCTGAAAAGTCAACCCTTGATCAGATGACTTCCCCATGGAATTTCTTCATGAAAATTGATATGAATACTCCCTATACCATATAGAGACCAATGGAAACAAGAATGACCAAAAAATTTGGAGTTATGGCCTCTGAAACCAAAACCCTAATTTTAGGTCAACTGTGCAGTCAAACTTGGCTCTGCATCCATCCAAACCCTAGTTCTTGTGATTCTTTGGAATTTTTGACTTTGAGAAGATGTAATATGATACTTGAACACATATGGATCCCTTTGAAGTGATTGGTTGCCTTTGGAGTGGCTCAAGAGGTTCTTGGATTGCTCAGATCACAAACCCTAGGTGCAGATGACTTAGAATCTATGCAGTGAATCAAAAATGAGATGTGAGATGATATGATTGTGTTTATGCATATGAGAATGAACACAAGCCATGGTGTGAATGGGTGAGGGCAAATTTGGGGTGTTTACACAAGGCTTATCATCTTTGACAATATCTGCTGCAAATATATATGCTGGTCTGTCAAGTCTGGACACTGAAATCTGCGGTACAAAGTTGGCAGCTTGAACTTTGATCATAGATGAAATGGTAGCCAGAGCATCTGCAAACTGATTCTCGTCTCGAGGGATATACTCAAGCTTGACCGTTGTGAAGAAAGTCAATAACCTTCTTGTATAATCCCTGTAAGGTATCAGATGATCCTGGTGGGTGTACCATTTGCCGTTGGTTTGATTAACTACCAGAGCTGAATCTCCGAATACAGTTAAAGTCTTGATCCTGAGGTCGATGGCTTCCTCAAGACCCATGATACAAGCTTCGTATTCAGCTTCGTTGTTAGTGCAGTTGAAGGTGAGCTTTGCCGAGAAAGGCATGTGAACTCCCTTAGGTGTAATGAGTACTGCACTAACACCACGACCATTCATATTAACGGCCCCATCAAACATCATGGTCCATTCTTCTTCTGGGTCAGGCCCTTCAGTATGAACAGGCTCTTCATGGTCTTTCGCTTTTATGAACATGATGTCTTCATCAGGGAAGTCAAATCTCATAGGCTGGTAGTCATCAATAGGTTGCTCAGCAAGATATTCAGACAGTACACTGCCCTTGATAGCTTTCTGAGATGTGTACTGAATGTCATATTCCGTGAGGATCATTTTCCATCTAGCAACCCGTCCGGTAAGAGCTGGCTTCTCGAAAATGTACTTAACTGGGTCCATCTTGGAAATCAATAAAGTGGTGTGGGTCAACATATACTGCCTCAGTCGGCGAGCAGCCCACGCTAAAGCACAGCAAGTTTTCTCGAGCAGTGAATAACGTTGTTCACAGTCGGTAAACTTTTTGCTCAGGTAGTATATTGCATACTCTTTTCGACCAGACTCGTCATGCTGGCCCAACACACACCCCATTGACTCTTCTAATACTGTTAAGTACATTATCAAAGGTCTTCCTTCAACTGGAGGCATAAGGATTGGTGGTTCTTGCAGGTATTCTTTGATCTTGTCAAAAGCCCTCTGGCAGTCTTCGTTCCACCTGACCGTCTATTCTTTTCTCAACAACTTGAACAAGGGTTCGCAGGTTGCTGTAAGGTGAGATATGAACCTTGAGATGTAGTTCAATCTACCTAGAAACCCTCGAACTTCTTTTTCAGACTTCGGTGCAGGCATTTCTTGAATGGCTTTGACTTTATCAGGGTCCACCTCAATCCCTTTTTTGCTTACGATAAAACCCAGCAGCTTACCAGATCACACCCCGAATGTGCACTTATTGGGGTTCAGCTTCAGTTGGTACTTCCTCAGACGCTTGAATAGCTTCAGCAGATTTACCAAGTGGTCTTCTTCTGTGAGGGACTTGGCAATCATGTCATCCACATAACACTCGATTTCCTTATGGATCATATCGTGGAATAATGTTACCATAGCCCGTTGATATGTTGCACCTGCATTCTTCAATCCGAATGGCATCACCTTGTAACAGAACATTCCCCAGGGTGTGATGAAGGTTGTCTTCTCCATGTCTTCAGGTGACATTTTGATCTGATTGTATCCTGAAAATCCATCCATGAAGGAGAATACCGAGAACTGAGCCGTATTATCAACCAATACATCAATGTGAGGTAATGGGAAATCATCTTTCGGGCTGGCTCTGTTCAGATCCCGGTAGTCAACACACATCCTTACCTTGCCATCTTTCTTTGGAACAGGCACAATGTTAGCAACCCACGGCGGATAGCTAGTTACAGCAAGGAATCCGGCGTCCCACTGCTTTTGTACCTCTTCTTTGATCTTCATTGCCATGTCTGGGCGAGTACGGCGCAGTTTCTGTTTGACCGGTGGGCATTCTTCCCTCAAAGGCAGCTTGTGCATAACAATGTTGGTGTCCAACCCTGGCATATCTTGATAAGACCAAGCAAACACATCCACATATTCCTGAAGCAGGTCAATCAGTTGTTTCTTCACCGAGTCTTGTAAGCAGGCCCCGATTTTAACTTCTTTCACATCTTCATCTGTACCAAGATTGATTGTTTCGACCTCCTCCTGATGAGGAGTGATAACCTTCTCCTCTTGTCTCAACAACCTGGCTAGCTCTTCAGGAAGCTCGTAATCTTCTTCAACCCCTTCATCATCTTGATTGATCGGATTGTCAGAGTCATACGAAGTCATAGCCGTGTTATTGTCGGTGCGGTCTGGAAGGCACTCTCTGCAAGGGTTCAGTTTGTTCATTTTAGTGATTGATTTTAATCTTGTTTAGAAAAGTGAAATAAAGTTGTCATTTTGAAAACATTGCCATTTATTTTTTGTACAAAAAGAAAAATGGAAAAACAGTGAGCGGAAAAGAAAAAGACTCATTTGCAAAAGATGTCTGATATTTCATTGATTAATCTTGTTGCACAAAAATTACAGATGGCCCGATTACAAAATGAGTCTTGTCATCTTGGGCAAGATGCAAGACTTGATGCATGCTTAAAATATACAGGAAATAATAATTACTCTGCAGGAGTAACCCTTATAATTTCCTGGGAAGACCAGTTTGAGATACGACTCCCCGGGATCCTTGGGCGTATCCAGCTCTCCAGGTTGCGTTCATCTTCCGACTCATCTTCCAAGTTGTTGACAGCATCAGGGGTGAGCATCCCCCCACTAACAAAGTTGGGCTTCTTAGCAGCCTCTGCTTGATCTTGTTGAGTTGGTTTGTAACCCAATCCAAATCTATCCTCTTTCTTCTCCACAGGCAACAGTTTGCCCCAGCCTTGAGCATTCCCTTGTTCCACAACCTTCTGGGCTTGCTGGTAGGATGTCATGGAAGTCCCAAGTATAGCAGATGTTTCATTAATATTCAGGGCCTCAAACCCTTGACTCATCGTTTCGTGGATCTCCCCATCCATCTCAATGTATTTGTATGTAGCCAGATGGCTAACAAAAATATCTTCCTCTCCACAAATAGTAACGACTTGGCCCTCCCACTCGAATTTTAACTTCTGGTGAAGGGTAGACGTAACTGCGCCAGCGGCATGAATCCATGGTCTACCCAACAAACAACTGTAGGCAGGCTGAATGTCCATCATGTAGAAGGTTGTTTTGAAAGTTTGTGGGCCAATCGTTATAGGCAACTCAATTTCTCCCAGAACTGATCTCTTAGAACCATCAAAGGCTCTCACTACTAAGTTGCTGGGACGTAATGCCAATCCTTCATATTCCATCTTCACAAGGGCTTTTTTAGGTAAGACATTGAGGGATGATCCTGTGTCTACCAGCACATGAGAAAGAACTGCACCCTTACACTCCATGGTAATGTGCAAAGCCTTGTTATGATTGCGACCTTCCGTAGTCAAATCAGTGTTGGTAAATCCTAGTCCATTACTAGCATTAACATTTCCAGCCACAGCTTCCAACTGATTGACGGTGATCTCTTCTGGCACATAAGCTGCGTGCAAGACTTTTAGTAGTGCGTTCCGATGAGCCTCGGAGCACATAAGCAATGATAGAATGGAGATCTTGGAAGGCGTCTGGTGAAGCTGGTCCACTATCTTGTAATCACTTTTCTTGATGATTCTCATGAATTCATCGACTTCTTGATCAAAAGGTGTTTTCAAAGCTTCTTTAACAACTTGATCTTCTTGCACCATGCTCTTCCCTTTTGCCTTGGCAGTAGCTTCTGCCTCGGCACTGGGTCTTGGGATTTGCGGGGCAAAGAGACGTCCGCTTCGAGTGAAGCCTCCGCCTCCCCCACATTGTCTATTTGTGGTGAAGAAGTTGATGATTCAAAAGTGATTTTCTGTCCTTCGCAGTATAGATCGGAGCCGTAATGCCAAGGGATGGCATTACTGCTTTCATAAGGTACTGGCCCAGGCACTGTGATAGTGACTGGACTGATGGCAGTTGCAGAAGGGACCATGATAGTCTGTGGATCATAGTATATTGTGACTGGTGCTCTGATAGGAGTGACATTTTGTGAGTTGTAGGCAGAATCATTTGTAGGATCATAATAAATTGTAACTGTTGAGACGCTTTCATTGTTGGCTGTTGATGTTGTAGGAGACATTGTTGACTGGATGGTTGTTGTTGTAGGAGACTCTGAATGGAGGGGTGTTGAGGTTGTATAAGGGATGTTTGTTGATATTTGGTCCGTTGAAGTAACAGATGAAGCATTTGTTGATGAGATTGAAGAGTTGTTTGGAACAATGGTTGTTGCAGTTGTAGACGACTCGGGAACTGTTGTTAAGGAGATTGCTGGATTGGTAGGTATTGATGTTGTGATTTGAAGCAGGCCACTCTGGATGAGACCATCTATGCCATCCCTCAAGTTATCACACCCATTCACCGAAATGTTGCAATAAGCACATCCTAGCTCACATCCAGGGAACATTTGACATTCAAGGAGTTGAGCTTTAATCTCTACCAAGGGTGTCCGAATCTGACCCACACTGGTTATCAAGTAAGACGGCTTATCTTCCTCAATAGCGTTGATTCTGGGGCCACCATGGTGTGGCATAAGGTTCTTGTTAACATTTGGTGGTGGTGCAAAGTTTAGAGCTTTGGAATCCACTAGATCCTGCACTTTCATGTGCAAAGCCCTGCACTTCTCTGTACTGTGGCCAGGTGCATTTGAGTGAAAAACACATCTGGCGCTGGCGTCATAATTTTTGGGTAGACTGGTAGGATCTGGAGGTGCCAATGTCCTTAGCTCAACCAGGTTGAGTTTCAGGAGTTGTGGCAATAATGCGGCATAGGGCATAGGGATCAGATCGATCACCCTATTGGCCTGAGATGGTCTCTGTTGAAATGGTCTTTGCTGATTGTTGTTGCTGGTGTTGTTGTTGTTATAATTTCTCTGAGGAGGATACTGAGTTTGTTGCTGGTAATTTTGTTGCTGTGGTTGATAAGCTGGTTGTGGATGAATTGGAGTGGGAATGGTGACTGCTGCTACAGACCTATGAACATATTGGGGTCTGCCCCTGCTAGTATGGATAGCATTGGTCTCACCAGTTCTTCTTGGACCTACAAAAGGTTTTCTTGTGTTGCTGGACGAGCTCGCACCGTTGTCAGAAATCTTACCCATCTTTAATAGGCTTTCAATTCTTTCCCCGACTATGACCACGCCAGCAAAGCTAGTGGAAGAAAAGGCAGCTAGCCTGTCAATGTATGTCCCTTGGAGGGTGTTCATAAACATATCAGCCATCTCCCTCTCTGACATGGGTGGTTGGACAGGAGCAGCAAGCTGTCTCCACCTCTGAGCGTACTCCCGGAAGCTTTCCCTGGATGATTGAGACATTCCCATCAGGAGGGTCCTGTTGGGAGCCATATCCAAGTTGTACTGATATTGTCTGATAAAGGCCTCAGCCAGGTCCTTCCAGCACCTGATGGTTTCTCTAGTCAAATGAGAGTACCATTCCCTTGAAGCTCCTGTTAAGCTATCTTCAAAATAAAACATCCATAGCTTTTCGTCCATGGTATATGCCTTCAGCCGCCCTAGAAAGGACTGTAAATGGGTTCGGGGACAGGAAGTTCCGTTGTACTTTTCAAAGCACGGAGGTTTAAATTTGTGGGGGATCCTGACCCCGTCCACTAGACCCATGTCCATAACATCAAAGACGAAAGAATTCTGGGACTCCAGGGATCTCAATTTTTCAGCAATCTCATCTAGCCTCCTGTCATAGGCTTCCTCCCCAGCTCCCATCACTGTAAATTGATCTTCCTAGGGGTCTTCCTGTAACACTCTGCCTGCAGTTGCAGTCCCTTGCACATTAACAGGGATGTTGATCTCTGGATGAAGGTGGGGTCCATAGACTGGAGGATTAACATGAGGTTGAACTCTTTCATTATTGCTTGTTCCAGCAGTCCCTAGATGGGGGTCTTCCTGATTCTGCCTCTCTACCAGTGCTCTTAATCTCTCTTGGCTTTGAGCCATATTATTCATCACCTCCATAAATTGTGTCATCTGATTCCTCATTTCCAATCTCTCATTGGCCATTTGAGTCCTGACCTCTGTAAGGTCTTGCTGTACTTGGTCCATTTGTATACTCGGAAGGTTGTTGCGGGTTGGATATCTGTGTGGACGGTTGAGTGGAAACACCCGACGTCGAGCAATAGTTCCTGAAGTCACAACAGAGTTAGTAACAATAAAACAAAAACCTACAAAACAAAACAAAAGGTTAGTATGCAATGCAGTATGCTTATTTGTTTCCAAGGTATCCGGCTTGGCACTTGGTTTTGACCTTTCCAGACCCTTGAGGAAGATGCTTGTGATGTTGCTTGAAGAATTCAGATAAAACAAACCAACACATATATTACAAAAAGTAAATGATACATAGTTTGTTTTTTACAATACATGCCCTCTGAGGGGTCAAAAATACAACATAAAGAAAAGTACATGAAATGAAAGCAACAACAAGCAAAAGTCAGACACCAAGACCAAACTCATCCTCCTGAACTTCCTTGAGAAGTGCTTCAGTCACAGGATCAGCTGGACGCTCTGTAAGGTTCCTGATAAGGAGATTCCTTGTAGTGACAACTGCAGTTAACTTCTTGTGTCGACTCTGGTCCTTTGACCTCTTCACACCAGCTTTAATCTTCAACTCTGAGATCTCTCTCTGGGCTGCTAGCAGGGCCTCCTGCTGCTCCTTTGCACTAGCCTCCAGCTGCTCAATCTTGTCCTGAGTCCTCTTATCCTCCTGAGTACGGGCTTCGGTGATCCTGACCCACCTAGCCTGACTCTCCTTCAGATACAAATCAGTCCTAGCTCTCTGGAATTGGGCCTCTTTGCAGGCATTCTTCAAAATCTGTTCTCCAGCCCTAGACTTCATAATGTAATCCTCTGACTTTTCAATTCTGGCTAGATGCTCCACCTTTAGCTTCTCTAACCTTTCAATGTCCAGCCGACCATCACTCATCTCCCAGAGGGTCTTCTGTAGAGCCTGAGTCAGATTCTCATTTCTCTCTTTCAATTTCTCAAACTCCTCTAAGCTGACAGTTGCTGGAGGTGGTGCTGTGGAAGGTCCAGGCACATCTTCAATAGTAAAAGGCATCCCAGTAATTTGAGCCCTGGCATGAGACCACTCATAGTACTGAGCTGAGGCCACATTATTGCATCTCCCAAGAATGGTTACCCCTTTAGTCTGTACATTGTCCCAAGCCCAGGATGCTTGCCTGACAATAGCCAGATTGGGCTTGATCTCACAATAAAGGGTCTCAGTCAGATCCTGTGCTCTGGGAGGGTGGACTAATGCATAACCTAGTTGTCTTTTGAATAGCAGAGGGTTGTAGTTGATGCAACCCTTCACTCCTATCAGAGGCACATTGGGAAATTGCCCACAGCTAGTAATGATGTCTCTGCCCTTGGTGCTCTGAGTGCACCACCTGATATCATCTGAGGTTAGAGCAACCAGCCTCCTAGCCCAGTTCTTCTGCTGGTGAGGGTTCAAGAATGCATCGGTCTTTGGCAAATGCTTGAGCAACCAAGTATGGAACAATGGGGCACAACATCTCACTAATCTTCCCCTTTGCTTTTCATTTCTCTGGTGGACAGAGTAATAGAAATCTCCCAGTAAGGTGGGCACTGGGTTCCTCAGGATGAAAAGATGGATTGCATTCTTGCTAATAAACTTAGGCTCATCTGCAAATAATATGACCCCATATATGCTAAGGGCCAATAATGCACAGACTGCCTTCCACTCCCCCATGGAGGCCTTCAGAATAGCCTGAGAGGTCAAGAAATCCAAGTAGAGACCAGAGATTCCAGCCTTTGCTGTCATATGCTGCCCAATCAGAGCTGGTTCTAGATACAATGCTTTTGCCACCTCTTCATTACTAGGGAAAGCCATCTCAGGGTTGAAGGGGACTCCACCTCTGATAGGTACACCAATCAGTGATGAATACTCTTCCAACAAGGGTCCCAACTGAAAATTCGGGAAGGTGAAACACCTCAGAGGGGGATCTTAGAACTGCAAGCAAGTATGAATCAAGCTCCTCTGTGAAGGGTCCAAATCCATAACCACATCAAGGATTCCTCCATAATGTTCTCTGAATAGTGGTATATGGTCTGGAGTAATCAGGGTCTGAATCTTCCTGATGCTAGCCAACTCAGGCTCAAAGAAATGATAGGAGATGTTGCTCTTCTTAGGTGCCATGCTGCTGAAGAAGAGCTGAAACAGATGCTGAGAATAACACTGAAGATGGGCCACTGACAGGCTGAGACTGGTGATGCAGGTGACTGAAGCAGGTAGCTGATAACTGAAGTAAGTACTGATGAAGATAGGTCTATGCTGAAGAAGGGGTCAAAACCAAGCCAAAATGTAGGATGGATACCCTGAAAAACAAATAAACACATGTTAAAATGATGCAATGATGATGTATGCAAATGATATGCAAGGGTTTGTGACTGAGCTGGATCTGATTAATTGCTCTGATATAGGTCCATATATGTTCAAGAAATCCAGATGGAGGTTCATAAGTCCAGTAACCAAGGTGGGGGACTCAAATAAAGAGTCACATGTCCAGGGTTAAATCACAAGAACTATCCAAAGTGGAGTACTCTTAATCAAACAAAGTAACAGGGTATGTTGAGGTCAAGGGTACCTGCAAACCTGTAAACAGCCCAACCCCCTCACAGGTGATGTTCTAAAACAAGGATCCTTAGACTTGGATCAGTTATGAGAAGTGTAAACACTTCTAACCCGGAGGTATAGTGTTTACAATAACCATAAAAGATCCTCCTCTAATTCACCTCAGTTTCTGAAGGTCAATACTAAAGGTCATCCAGACTTAGCAGGCTTCCCAGATAGCCCTAGCACTACAGGAAATCTGCAGCACAGAGTTCTCAAGAAGAAACCCATATCTGAACCGTGTTTCATATTCCCGCACCAGACCGAAATGGAATGGGAAAGAACATGAACCACTCTAGCCTAGGTGTCACTCAGGTCCCAGGTATAGGACCTCAACTCTCAATGGAACACCCACCCACCAAAGCAACAATACAGATCCAGCCAGCACAGTATGACAGTATGATATATGTAAAGCTATAAAGAAAGCAATAAGACAACTGTACATAAAGCAAAAATAAATACAAATACAAACAAAAATAGCACATAACACCCCAGTAAACACAAATCAAACGAGCGCTAGGAGGAACCCACAAAAAGAACCAGAAGCCCTGGTTATAGTATAAGGCTCCCCAGCAGAGTCGCCAAGCTGTCGCTCCCGATAAATGGGAAATGACCCAGATAAAGGTACAGACGCGAACGGTCGGTGAAAAGGAGGATGTGAGAACACACAGGAGTGAACTCACAGGGAATGAATAGAGTCGCCAGCTAGGCATTTTTATCCCGGAGGAAAGGCAATGCTGCATAGACCTAGAAAGATATGGATAAGACGATCGCGAACCAGAGAGACTGAGAAAGGGGGTTGGTTACAACCTGGGAAGGTATTAGCACCCAGATTGTCCGTCGTACTCGACGGGATCCACGCTTAAAAGATTTGTGTTTTAAAGGGGTAGTGTCAGTGCAACTTGTGTATAAAATAGCTGGAAAAGGATGTACAGGTGTCAGTGTAAGAGAAGTGAAGTGTATAAGTGAAGTGTCAGTGTAAGAACAAAGATGAAATGCTCATGATAATGAGGCTAAAGTATAAGGCTAGAAGGAGGGGGAATATACAGAGACTTTTGTTCGATAACTGTTAAGTTATGCCTACGTATCCTCTCGTGCAATGAGGAAGTCAGAACACCGTAGTTCGACCCAAAGAGACTGAAAGATGAATTGACTTGTGAACTGTTTGCTTGCCTATGCTCAAGTGTATGACCTGTCTGGCTCAGGTGCAAACTGTCTTGCACTAGACGGAAGAAGCAAGTTCTCATTTATGAGTGAATGAGATGAGAAAAGAATCCCGAAGGAGACGATTATTGTTTGTTTTTGTGTTTTCAGTCTTTTATTGCTTTTGAAAGTTTGTCATAAGTTAATGAGCTTAAGCCTAAACCAATGGATTTAGTAAACTCATCACATCTTCCCTCTGATTAGGGGTAATGAGAATACCTTAAGTGTGAAGTCAGCTTCTCGCACTTAATCACCTTTGATGTAGGATTAAGATCATTAACCTACTTGTGATTATTTAGATGTTTTTGGTGGTTTTTGTTTAGTGTTAAGTAATGAGATTAAGCCATAATCAGGGATTAAACAGACTCATTACACCATCCTAATAGAAGGATAATAGATGAGAATGTTTAAGCTGAGGAATGCTCCTCAACTTAATCCATGATTAGGGATTAAACCCATGACAAAACAAAGCCTTCATTAAGTGGATTTTAGTTAATGATATGATGATGAAGTGGATTTTATGATTTATAAGACAACTTGAGGAGGACTTGTCCATTAACATTAGGGTTAGTCCTTCTTAACCAGTTAAGGAAGAATTAGAACCCTAATGCAAGACCCAAGTTACAAGCTTGATGTCTTGATGATTATTAAGTGAATTGATTAAAGGATTTAAACACATTAAGGGTTTAACACTTAGGATTAAAGTTATACACTCCATCCTAATAGAAGGATGCAGGCATAAGCTTAATCACAAAGCCTTAAAGCCTTTAGGGTTTAGTCCCTGATTATGAGATGAGAAGAGAGACACAAAGGATGACACAAAGGTAAAACTAATGGGGGAGTAATCAAAACCCTAATCATTGTCATGCTTGGTTGTTCCTAAGGTTTGTGAGGTTTAAGAAAGAAGTCTTCAATGGAACCACCAGGAAGCAGATGAAAGGAGCAAAGAGAAAGCAAAGCAACTTGCTTCATTCAAGAAGTCAAGTCACTTGAGAAAAGAAAGTAAGAAGAAGAAGAAAGAGCAAGCTCAATCTCAAACACAAAACAAAATGCAGCAATGATGCATAAGAGGGATGAAAAGAAATTGTGAGAAGTGAAGGCAAATTCACTTCTCAAAGTTACTTACCACCTGAAAAGTTAGTGAAAGGAATGCAATGCAATGCAAGATGAGATGAAATGACATGATGCAAATCAAAACCAGAAGCATATATGAGATGATAATGATGCTATGAGATGATGCAATCATGAAACAACACATGGGGATGATCATACACACTTATGGATGCAAATGAAGCAAGTTAAGAACCATGATCATACATGAAAAGTTATGGAATGCAAATGGCATACCACATGGCAAATGCAAGATGCAATGATCAAACATGCTTTCAATATGTCTTAAGATGTCTAATGAATCAAATGGATGCACAAAATGCTATGGCAAGACATGGTATGCAAGAAAATGCAAGATGTATGTAAAAGGAAGCCCAAATTAGGGTTTATGATCAATGCATCAAACAAAAACCAAAATCAGAAGCAAACATCAAGATAAAAAATTGAAAATGCATCCCAAGGGGCCCTAACCTTACACAAACTCACTGCCCAAAGGAGAGGTTCCAACTCTTAACCTAATTAGGGTTATGAATTTCCTAAAATTTCTAGGGTTTTAGGGTACCTTAACAAGAAAAATGCCAAACAAATGGAAAATGAAAGATCAAATCATGCCAATTTAATCTCACAAACTACATGCTAAACAAAATGCAATGCAAGAAGAATCAAAGTCCAACTCTCAATGGTTAGGCAGAAATGATTTTTTGAAGTTTGGATCAAAATAATGCCTTGAAATGATTTTAATTCCATGAGAAATTCTCAAAAGACATCAAGATCAAAAAAGAAATTTGGTTTGAGGGTTGGACAATGTTTCTAAATGATTATGAAGGTTTCATGAATTTTTTGGTGATTTTTAAATACCTAAAAGTATTTTTAATTAATTAATTCTCATTAATTAATTAAAAATAAACTTTTAAATGATTTAAAAATATGTTTAAATGCAAAAAATAAAAATAAAAATGTTTTTGGTTTCTGAAATTAAATAAAAGTTTGTATAAAAAATTTCAAAATTTTTAAAAAGGTTTTGCTATTTTAAATTAAATGGAGAAATTAAATGAAATAAAATGAAAAATAAAATGAAATAAATGGAAGTATGATGAATGAGAGGCCAGGATTGAAACTGGGGAAGGATTTGTTGACTGCGCGCGCAATCTAAAGGCTGAAATTCAAACCTGGCTAAAACTGATTTATGAATTAATTAATCAAGGTTAATTGAGTTAATGAGGATTAGGGCTTCTAAGGACAAATCCTGGCCATCAAAACACGCGCCAGTCAGCCTAAGTCAACACATCTGACATGCCAAATTCAAACATCAATTAATGACACTGATTAGGGTTAATGGTTCTCAGGTGGCCGGAGAAGACTTCCGGTCGTCTTCTCCGGCGAACCAAAACCCTAGGTTTCACTACAAGCCACCCCACTTCAAATTAAACACAGGGAAATGATCCTCTAACATCCTAGAACATAAATCAACCATCAAACAACATTTAAACTACATGAATCAAACAAATCGAAGCAAACAATTTTCACGGGAGAAATTTCAGAGCATCAATACATCCTCATTTTTCACTCATTTTCAATTTCAAACACATCATTATGATCAGCACAACATACACTTTCATTTTATAACAAGAAAAACAAGTTCTGTGAGAAAGTGTTCTTGGCCATACATGAGCTGGAAAGCTTCAATGGTGAGCTTCCAGAGTCTCCCACTTGTGCAAATGAACTCCCTTGGCTCTTCTGAACTCAATGGAATGCCTCAAAGCTCTTGTGGATGGCTGATTTGTGAAGGTGGGTTCTGGTGTAGCAGATTTCACAGTTATGTTCTAGAGGGTTTCAAGCTGTGTTCATGGTGGATTCTGGTTCTTTTGAGTGTGTATGATTTGTTGGTGAAGAGAAAATGAATGTTTTATGGCTGTAGAGAGAGATTCGAAGAAGAGGAGTTTTTGACCGATTTTGTGAGGGCTGTGTTGTGTGTTGTTTCAATGGCTAGTGAGTTGCTATAACACTCCCATGATGTGTGAGTAGCCTGCGGAGCAGGTCAGTAGAGGTGGCTGATCACTATTCCAGGAGTATGGGGGTTTTGGCCAAAAAGTCAAGTTGATTTGTACTTGCAGCATGGGCTATGGCAGCAGCAGTCTAAGGGCTTGTCTTGCTTCAACTTGGGTCAAGGATGACCCTTGGATTGCTTGTGAATGTCTGCAGCATGTGGATCATGAATTGAGAGAGGTTTTGCAACTTGCCCACTTGTGTTATTTCATGATTTTTGGTTATGTACATGAGATGATCCTTGCTGAATTTTGGTGTATGATACTTCATTTGGTCATGGCAATGCATAGAAACCAACTAGTGATCACATAACTCCTTTGAGAATGATCTTTCCAAAAATCCCTCTTTGCATCTTTATGAAAATGACTTATGGATACTTGGAAATCAAGGCACACAAATGAGAAATTCCTTGGGCCAATTCTGATTTTATGTCATGTGTAGCATTGGTATGATGATTAGAGGTCATGTGGAAGTCACATAAAGGCTTACCATGAGAAATTGCAAGTTTTCCATTTGGTGCAAAAGTGAATTTTTAATGATTTTGCTCAACTTTGCAATGCCATAACTTTTGATCCAAAATGAGTTAGGTCATGTTCTTGTACTTTTTGAAAAGGGAAAGATCTATTCTACAAATTTCATGACCAAAGTTTTTCCATTTGAAGCTTTTTTGAATCAAAAAGTAAGGTTTGAAAAAGTTGCATAAAATGACAATTTCATTAAAAGTCAAACTTGCCCAAAAAGTCAACTTTGCAAAAGACTTGAAATTCTTCAATTTTGTGAACTTCCAACATCTTCCATGATCAAATAAAGATCATATACAATCAAAATGATGAAGAACACCCTTTGGTTGGGTCATTGGGGGCCTCAGATGCCCTGATTTTACACTGACTTGCTCAGAAAGTCAACTCTTGATCAGATGACTTCCCCATGGAATTTCTTCATGAAAATTGATATGCATACTCCCTATACCATATAGAGACCCATAGAAACAAGAATGACCAAAAAATTTGGAGTTATGGCCTCTGAAACCAAAACCCTAATTCTAGGTCATCTGTGCAGTCAAACCTGGCTCTGCTTCCATACCATTTTCAGTTCTTGTGATTCTTTGACATTCTTGACTTTGAGAGGATATAATATGATACTTGAACACACATGGACCCCTTTGAAGTGATTGATGACCTTTGGAGTGGCTCAAGAAGCTCTTGGATTGCTCAGATCACAAACCCTAGATGCAGATGACTTAGAATCTATGCAGTGAATAAAAAATGTGATATGGGATGCTATGATTGAGCTTATGCATATGAAATGATCACAAGCCATGGTGTGAATGGGTGAGGGCAAATTTGGGGTGTTTACACCATGCCCGAAGAAACCCGATCTTGAACTTAAGGCATTACATAAAAATCTTAGATACGAATTCCTTGATCCAGAACTTAAAAGGCTAGTTATAGTGAATGCAGACTTAAGACAGCTCGAAACCGAATTTTTTTTAGACGTCTTAAGAAAATACCCAACTGCGTTAGACTATAACGTATCTGATCTAAAAGGAATAGGTCCTTCAATATGTATGCACCACATTATGCTATAGGAAGAGGTAAAGAAGTTACTAGACGCCAAAATTATATATCTAATATCCAACAGTCAGTGGGTCAGCCCAGTGCATTTCGTACCAAAGAAGGGAGGAGTTACAGTCATTAAGAACTCAAAAGGAGAGTCTATAACATAAAGAGTAGTAACCGGGAGTAGAATGTGCATCGATTACCGAAAACTGAACAAAGCTACCCGGAAAGATCATTTTCCTTTACCCTTCATCGATCAAATGTTGGAAAGATTAGCCAAACATTATTACTTTTGCTACCTAGATGGTTACTCGAGATTTTTCCAAATTCCTATTCATCCTGATGACCAAGAAAAGACAACATTCACATGCCCCTATGGAACATTCACTTACCGTCGTATGCTGTTTAGTTTATGTAACGCTCCAACAACATTTCAACGATGTATGTGTAATACCTCAAAATTTGCCCTCATATTTATTCCCTCTACTGGCGTATCATTTCACATTCATCTGCATTTCTCATCAGTTCATTAATATCATAATAAGTGCATTTCATGGATTTCTAAGGCATGTGATCGGGGCTCAAGGAAATTAGGGTTTTGTACCTTATACGTATCTGGCAAGGATTGAAATAACAGAGAATATTCACTGGACTATGATTCCACTCCAAATGCGGTTGCTCAGTTGTGACTCAATTCAGATGGGAGTTTGATTTAATTTTGGTCAAATTATCGAAAGATCACTACAACTGCAAGATTATTTTGGACCACTGGACTATCTCTTAGACAGTGCATATTCAAGGATCATGTTGTCGTGTGCTGAGATTCATCTGTTTATCGAACAGTGTTTGGTGTGAAGTTTGTTTCGAATTTTCAGTTTATCAGTGATTCATCTGGATTCGAATGGTCATGGCACATTTCAAATGATTCAGAGAGTTGTGACTAGTCCGAAAATATTCAGTGGCTCAGAAATGATTGTGTTTATAGACTTGTGGAAAGAATTCAAAATGGACCTAGGGTTAAAATCGAGATTTCATATCCATTCATTGCTTTCGTTCTCATTTTCATAAACCATTTCCGATTATTTCGTTTCACTTTAATTTCCATTTTCGTTTTATTCATCTTTCCACTTATTGTTGTCCATATCCAGTTACCCTCATATAGTCCTCTTTTAATAAGCTCTATTCTTTTCAATATGCATAATTTTCACTCATTTATTTTCTCATTTTTTACAACCATAGGCCAATTGTCAAAGTTTGAATAGAATTTGTTCTAAGTTTTTTGTTGTCATCTTTCTTAATTCTTACTTATTCCAAGCTCATGTCCATTTCAAAGGATAAAACCTAATTCTATCTTGTTGGGACATTCGAGTCCATGTGACGTTTCATCCTAATTGGCTCTTAGCCCAATTGTTCATACTCGTGTTCAAATTCATTGACCAAATCCTACACTTGAAAACCATTCTAATTCCAAGTCCATTTGAACTTTCTAAAACATGTCCACTTCTTTTCCTTAGTTCATACTTTGAATTTTTTTAAAGTTAATAGTAACAATATCCATGCCAATTTTTAACTCCGTATCAAACCTTAGATCCAAGTTGCGTTTTAAAGTCTTGGTGCATGAGGGTGTAAAGAGTAGAAAGAAATTGAAATAGAAAAAAAATAATATATCCAAAAGAAGTTGACATAAGGCTTATTTGTTCTCTATTTATTAGTTTGAACTCATAAATATCAAAGAAGAATTTGATAGTGGTGGTGGGAGGAAGCTTGCCTTTCAAAAGGAAAATAGAGTCCATATTACAAGGAGAACCAAAGGTTCCTTTACTCAGTCAGATTTACAAAAAAATATATGCAAGACATTTGCTGGTAAAGTCAAAATCTTGAGGAAAAAAAAACTCATGAGAAATCCAAAAAAAAATTAATTAATAGATTTGATACAAAATGGAAAAGAATCAGTTGTGGAAGAAACTGATATAATGGAAAGTTCAATAACGGTACAAGGAGAATAAAAACTCCTAGCTAGTAAGAAAATTATGTCACAGGAAGAAAAGACTCACATAAAGCGCAACAGAAAATTAATCGCAAAGGAAAATATGTGAAAGTAGTTATACAAGAGAAAAGCTCAGAAGCCAGATAGTATAAAATGGAATAACAATCTCCACCGTTCTCTTCGGCTTCACCGCTCTTCAAATGAGAATATCCGCTCTTCATATCTCTTCACCTTCAACTCCGCTCGCATCTTCGTCAACTGTCCGTCAACAATCACCAGAATATTCCAAGGGACACTCTTCATCAATCTTTAATACCCTCCATCGATCTCAACTCAGACAGCTGCAGAAAATTGGCAGCAGGGCTTGATAAAAAGAAAGAGAAAAGAACACAGTAAAGAGTGGTAAAGGGAAATCAATATGCTACCAACCTTTGCATCAAAGAGAGGAAAGCTCTTGGCTGTTGGTTGCATAGCACTCGAATTAGCTGCAAAGAAGTCGAAAGAAACTTTATGATTGAACGCGTGCCACCAATTGCTGAAGCCTGCATAGAAGACATGTCAAAATGTAGCTACTACTTTTACAAAATATAAGTAAGCTCATGGAATTAAAATAGCACCAGGTTAAGCTATCGCAAGGCGGTATACAGAGTTACAATGTTGTGGCCATTGCTCCGTTCTCTCATCGCTTGATAATCAACTGCTTGCCGTTCGAAATCCAGCGTGTACGTTGTAAGGACAATGTTGAGGCATTGAATTCTGTCATACAAAGAGAAGCAAATGACTAGCTGTTAGAGAAACCAATGAAGCTGAATTTGAGAAAACCATAACAGAAATTCAAAACAGAAAAACAGTTGCAATGATAACTGAATTGCAACAAACTCATAACAGAAAAAAGAGTAACTAACTACTCAACTGATTTCATAACAACTTGTAATAGAGGGTTTCTAGAAGCTTCACCTGAGATGCTCTCTCTAATCTCCTATAAAGCAGCAAGATCCTCCACTTCTCGGGGGGTTCCAAAAATCGCTCCACCATTCTTCACCGTTTTTAATCATTGTCACCATTTTCTTCTCTCTTCTCCCATAATCACCTTCAATCACTCTTCCTCTCCCAACTTCCCCAATCCTCTTGTTTTCTTATCTTTCAACCCTTCACCATGGCTACAAGAACTGTGAGTGTTCTTCATTAATCCGTAGCCATTAATCTGTAATTACGATCCTCCATCGCCTCCACAATAACTGAGTCAACAAACAGGAAGAGAAGGAAAATTTATCATATCAACATCAACAACCAAAGCTGCAAATAGCGAATCGCACAGAGTACCGAAAAGGGACATACCGTACAAGAAGAATCACCATCGTCATCGTCACGGTGCTTGGTTCATGTTCACGGTTGTCTTCGTAACATCAACATCAACCTGTATTGAGTAAGGTCAGCAATAAAATGATTCACATGAAAGCGGGAATTCGCGGAATAGAAGGAGGATTTACAAAGGAATCAAGGCGAACAAGTTCTTGAAACATACCTGGAGGAAGGTCTCTTTGTACGACATTGAAGCAGTGTCTCCGTCTCTATTCTAATTCGAGGTACGAGTTTAAAGTCGTTTGCATATAGGAGATTTTGTATGTTCTTGAAGGAGCTATTGAGTTCCGATGTAAGATGGCTTGGTGACGTTAGCATTAGGGATGTTTTGTACTTCGCCACCATTGATTTTGGTTAGGTTTGTGCTCATGATGCCGGTCAAATTAGGGTGTATGTGTGAGGAAGGGAAAATGATTAGGTTTTGAAGAAGAAGAATAAGGCAAGAAATTGAGAGGAGGCGGGTTGAAGACGAAGATGAAGCCGAGGAAGGAGTTGTGAGCTGCGGCGGGTTTGGGTTGGAGGAAGAAGAAGGGAATTAGGTTTTCTAGGTTTAGGATTTTTGTTCTTATTAAATCATATTTTTTTTAATGTGAATAAAAGAAGATCATTAAGTTCATTAATTCGTTGTAATTCCCATTTAATCTCACCATTAAGCTAATCCCAGCACTAATACCATTCATATTCATTGTGTTGGGCTTTCTTTTTTTCTGTTTTGCTATTTGCACCCCCATATTAAGCCCATTAAAAAATAATAAGCTAAAAATACTTCTTTTTGCACCCCCCAAGAAAGCCTGCGAAAAGGGGCCTTATAGCACTGCTATCTGCACTCCCCTTTTGAAGCCCATATTCAGAGATAACTGAAAAAACTATTTCCAGCACCTCCCCTAGGTTTCCAGCGCATGGGCCTGGTTCCTATTGCTTCCTGCACCCCATCTCTTAAGCCCATATAGGAAAAGAACTAAGAAAAGTATTAAATGAACCCCTTTTATTTCTTTTAGTTTTTTAGTTTTAGTTGATATAGTTTCCAAATAAATCAATAAAAAATAGGAAAAAGTATTATAAAATTCCCAAACAAATCCAGTAGCTTAATAATCCATTTTAGAAATTTTTGGTATTTTTATTTTCTGAATTTTGCATTATTTTCGATTTAATCCTGATTTTTCTTTTAATTAGCTTTTATTGAATTTCCTTTAATTGTGCTTGAGCTTGTTCATTTTATTTTGGTAACTTCCAATAACTTTTTTAGCCCATTCTTTTTACTGTAGTTAGATGACTGATAAAAGTACTTAGGATAAATTTTGTAGATTTTTAGAATATTTTATCTTAGGTTTTAGAGGCTAATTCTTTAGAAATTAGGGATTGATTTGTAGCTGAAAAATAATCAATTTTTAGGCCTAGTTAAATTCTGAATTTTTAGGATTCCTTTTGACACAATGTTATGGGTAATTTTAGGACCCTATAGATTTAATTCCATAATTTTTCCAGGACCTTTACTATTTTTAGAATATTAATTCTTAGGTTTGTTATGTGTATTTCCCCTTAGTTTAGGCTATGTAAATAAAGTCCAATAAAAAAATAGTTTAGATTAGATTTAGTCTTAGAGTTTAATATAGACTTAGGTTAGTTTAAATGTGAATATTTGGAAGGAAAATGTTAGGCTTGACTTTGATTTAGGACTTAGGCTTAAAGTTTCATTTTCATTAGAATTAGAATAAATAAATAGGACTATTTTAATTCATGCCTTTAAATGCATTTTTAGAATTTTATTTCTTATGTCCATTTTTAATGTTTTGCCTTTATTTGATTTTATAACTTGTATAGGCTTCCCCATTGTTCTTAGAATCAACTTAACTTCCTTAGGAAGTAAGTTGACTTCTAATAGTTGCTAGTTCCCTTCTTTAGGAATAGAAAACCTCATTAACCATAGGATCTCTTGTAAATAAATAAACAAAATTAGGGTGTGTCTTAGTTCCCCTTAGATTTTGTCCTTTCATCGACTTGAGTCATTCTTTCTCATCTCATAAAGAAAAGCAATAAAACACTTAATAAAAATCGAACAATCTTGTACGACACGAGACTTTGTTGCGGAGTGTTTATACGCGTCCTGTTTCGGGGCGAGGTGTAAATACTTCCCGCGATGGATAGGTCTTAGTACAAGACCGTTCACAAACAAATTCAAAACATTTCTTTTAAAAGACAAAAAACAAACAATAAGCGACTATCCTGCGGGAACTTCTTTTCTCATCTCATTCACTCACAACGCGAACTCGCGATGACTTGTCTCGCATGCAAGACGGTAAACGCACTCGTACCAGACGAGCCTGCAACACCTGAGCATAGACATACGCAGTTCCAGCATAAAAAACATAAACAAATAGTTCCCGCCTAGGTTAGGCGAACTACGTCGACTCTGATCCTCATTGTCCCGATGAGGTACGTAGGCAGCGGGGTAGGGCCCGTTCGAGCACATTCTTTATTTTCCCTACATTTCCCCCTTTCTTTCCATTTTCTTTTCCAGTTTCTTTTCTCATTCCATTTCCAGTTTCCAGTTTCCAGTAGCAGTTTTATTCAGCAGCATTCTTTATTTCTCACCCTTTGAAACAAGCAAGCAAGCGTGGATCCCGTCGGGTACGGCGGACGATTTGGGGTGCTAATACCTTCCCAGGTCGTAACCGACTCCCGAACTCAGATCTTTGGTTTGCAAGGCCTTGTCCTTTCCTTCTTCCTCAGGTTTGTGCAACATTACCTTTCCCATTCATTCGGGATAAAAATGTCTGGCTGACGACTCTAACCTTTCCGCGCCACTTTCGCGTTTGTACTAGGATGAAAATCCCGGGAGCGACAGTATGATGGTGATTTTTGCCGATTTCATAGATGACATCATGGAAGTGTTTATAGATGATTTCTCCGTATGCTGACAAAGTGTTGAAGGATGTCTATCTAACTTAGAGATGGTACTTGAGAGATGCGTAAAAGTGAATCTTGTACTAAATTGGGAAAAATGCCACTTTATGGTCAGAAATTGGATAGTTTTAGGACATGTGATATCTAACAGAGGCATCGAGGTAGATAAAACAAATATAGAAGTAATAAAAGACCTTTAACCTCCTAAAACTGTGAAAGAAATAAGAAGTTTCTTAGGACACGCCGGTTTTTACCGACGATTCATTAAGGACTTTTCCAAAATCACTAAGTTGTTGATTGGTTTACTAATGAAGGATGCCGAGTTTGTCTTTGACAAAGACTATTTAAAAGCATTTGAAACACTCAAAATAGCCCTCATCCTTGCACCCATCATGAAACCACCTGATTAGACACTATCATTCAAGATCATGTACAATGCGAGTAATTACATTGTAGGCGCAGTCTTAGACAAAAGAAAAGATAAGAAACTTCACCCAATATACTACACAAGTAGAACTTTAGACCCTGCTTAGATGAATTACGTCACAACAGAAAAAGAACTCTTAACCGTCGTGTTCACACTTGATAAATTTCGTTCCTACCTTAGTAAGAGCTAAGATAATCATATATACCGATCACGCAGCCATTAGATACCTTCTTAGTAAAAAAATATGAGAAACCTAAATTACTAAGTATGGATCCTTTTGCTACAAGATTTTGATTAGGAAATCAAGGATAAGAAAGGAACTGACAACGTAGTAGCAGACCACTTATCACGTATGGAAGGAATTAAACAAGACCCGATACCAATTAATGATGATTTCCCTGATGAACGTCTTATAGCTCAACTAGAAAGTGAGATATTTTCCTTGACTTTAGATGAAGAAAATCCAAGAAGAAACTGTGGAAGAAATTTGTGCACAAACCACTCTACCATGGTATACTGACATAATCAACTATTTAGCTGCCTGGGTTACTTCCACCAGATTTCACATACCAATAAAAGAAGAAATTATTCCATGATTTAAAACAATACTACTGGGATTAATCATTGCTTTTCAAGCAAGGATCCGATGGTATTTACTGTCGATGTGTCCCAAAAAAATAAATGGAGAACATAATTTCCCGTTGTCACTCCGCTCCTTACAGTGGACATGCAAGCACTTCAAAGACTTGTGCGAAGATCCTTCAATCAGGCTTATTTTGGCCCACTCTTTGGAAAGATGTTCACCTCGCCATTCTAAATTGCGACAGATGCCAATGCACTGGAAACATCTCGAGGCGCGATGAGATGCCCTAAAAAGACATTCTTGAACTGAAAGTTTTCGATGTTTGGGGAATTGACTTAATGGGACCATTCCCATCTTCTTTTGGAAATAAATTTATACCCGTCACCGTCGATTATGTTTCGAAATGGATCGAAGCTATAACTTCTCCAACAAATGACACACGAGTAGTCATGAAGCTTTTCAAAAACATTATCTTCTCGAGATTCGGTGTACCAAGACTCGTCATAAGTGACGGAGGTTCCCATTTCATATCTAAAATATTTGATAAACTCTTATTAAAATATGGAGTAAGACACCGAGTAGTAACACCTTATCATCCGTAAACTAGTGGACAAGTAGAGGTCTCTAATAGAGAAATAAAATAAATTTTAGAGAAAACTGTTGCTACATCGAGGAAAGATTGGTCTACCAAGCTACCTGAAGCTTTATGGGGCTACAAAACAACTTTTAAGACACCCATCTGAACCACACCTTTCAGACTAGTTTATGGAAAATCATGCTACTTTCCAATAGAATTAGAGCATAAAGCCTATTGGGCGATTAAAAATCTTAACATAAACTATACTAACGCAGGTGAGAAACAAATTATAGACTTGCATGAATTGGAAGAACTAAGACTAGAGCTTACGAGAATGTCCATATATATAAGGAAAGAACAAAAAATGGCATGACAAACGAATTTCTAGAAAAGAATTCAGTGTGGGAGACATCGTTCTTTTATTCAACTCTAGGCTTAGGTTGTTTCCTAGAAAATTACGATCTGGATGGTTTGGTCCCTTCGAAATAACAAATTTTTTAATTAGTGGTGCTATTGAAATTAAGGGTAATGTTAGACGCTGTGTGTTGCACCCCAAAATTTGCCCTCACAATACAAGACTTTGTGTGCTAAGAAGGTTCACAAGGTTCACAAGATTCACAATGCTTACAAGACCTTTCATGAGGTTCATGAAGTCTACAAGTCACTTCATGAAGGTTCACAAGGTTCACAAGATTCACAATGCTTACAAGACCTTTCATGAGGTTCATGAAGTCTACAAGTCACTTCATGAAGGTTCACAAGGTTCACAAGATTCACCATGTTTACAAGACCTTTCATGAGGTTCATGAAGTCTACAAGTCACTTTATGAGATTCACAAGGTTCACAAGGTTAAAAATACCTCCCATGAGGTTCACAAGACATTTTATGATGGTTCACAAGGTTCACAAAGTTCACAATAGGTCAGAAGAGTTGACAATTCCCTCAGACAATGCACCTCCTAAGCAGTGCATCCAAAACTAGGGTTTTGACTTTAATCAGGCTAAATGAACTTCCAAGACTTCAAGTGAGCTTCATAACATCTTATATGTGTGTAAGAACCCCCATGACAAGTTTCAAGACTTTTCTCAAAAGTTTGCTCAGTCAGATGATCAGATAAGTCAAAATCAGTCAAAACAGTTTAAAAGTCAAACTGAGGTCAACTGTGGTCAAACCAAAGTCAAACTTCATGATTTTTTGCCAACATCAAGTATATGAAGTAAAATTCATCATTTGAACAAGGGTTGATCATAATTCATCAAGGAGATTTCAGATCATCAAGAATCAGGAGTTTCTAAATTAGGGTTTTCTCAGTAAAAGTCAACTGAACTTTGACCAGCCATAACTTTCACATACTTCATCACCAAGTCTCCACTCAAAGCTCATTTTGAAGGAAATTGAATTCTCTACAACTTTGTGTCTTACAAGCCAAGCCCAAAAATGCTTCATTTGGAAGGCATGAGCTAAGACATTATAGGTCCTTTTGAAAGTCAACAAAAAGTCAACAACTTCAAAAGGGCATAACTTGAGATTGGTAAATGATATGGACATGAAACCAGTGGGGTTGGTTAGAGGAATCTTCAAGATTTCCAAAATGTCCAAGAACACCCTCATAGCATTAAAATTGAGGGATATGTGCCCTTGCAAAGTTGGGAAATTTTGAGTTGGTTCATGAAGAAAAAGGAGGTCTAAAACCAATTTCTTCCAAATGGGCTTGCCAAATGATGACCCAATCCATACAATAACTTCATGCACGACCCAAACCATTAAAAATCAGATTTTTTATTATTTTATTTTTATTTATTTTGATTTAATTCATTAAAAATCATTTTAAATAAAAATAAAATATGAAAATGTAAGATTTGATTTGGATCAAGCTTCTAGAAAATCATAAATTTGATTTGAATTGAAGAGGAAAGAAATCATGAGGTTTAGCCAAAAATAGCAAGCATTCACACATGAATATTTGATTTTTAAGGCATGATCATTTTGAATCTTTTCATATCAAATTTTCCACACAACCATTCAATCTTTTTGACCTAATTCACTCTCCTATAAGTGCTTAACTCATTGCAATCACAAAGGCACGGATTCCACAGCCCCAAGTGTAAGTTTGCATCTCACAAAAAAACTCTCAAAACTCACATTCGGATTCATTGATACAAGGTGTTTGAAGGTAAAATAAGAACATAGCAATGTTCCTTGGACCTTCTTGAAGCAAAACCAATACTCATATGCATCAAAACCATGCCATAATGCACAAACCGAACCTTGCTTGTTCTTGAATATCAAATTTTCGATTTCATTAATTCACTGCATTATATTGAATTTTGTTTGGCTAATCATGTTTGTAATGTGGTGTAGAATGTTTCTGGACAAAAAAATTGGAGCTTCGTGACCTAAATCATAAACGGCCATTGTTAGGGTTTCACCTTTGAATTTAGGGTTTTACGATTTACTGAATTTAAATGAATTTGAATGACATAATGTGATTGTATGGACTGTGAGGATCATGTTTCATTGATCAATTTGTAGAAATTGTACTGTCTTGCCATTATTTGAAATTCGCAGGTTTATGTCCACAGGAAAATTCGCAGGTATTTCCCTAGGTAATTTCGCAGGAAAACCTGCGAATTCAAGGTTGAAGACGAAGGCTGTTGGCGCGTTCTGGAAATTCAAATTTCATTTAAAATATTTTATGTTTTAGTGTTGGTTTATTATCACAAGCGTGCAGCTTGTCTTAGTGGTAAGACTGGTTTGTGTATTGCGTGATGGCACTGGTTCGAGTCCTGGCTGGTGCATTTTTTTTTCTTATTTTTCAGGTTAAATATGAAACATAATATATTATGTATTATGGCCAACACAATAACAAATGTGCTCACCCAGCAGGATTGGTCATGCGTATGCTTGTTTGCCTAAGAGGTCCTGGGTTCAATCCTCCCCCAGGCCTTTTGCTTTCTTTTATTTTTCTGGATTTTTCAGGATATGAAACAAAATCAATTCCACCTTCTTTCTTGCTGCCTGCGCATGATGGCTTAGTGGTGGGTGTTGTTGCTGGTAATCAGAGTGACCTGGGTTCAAACCCCAGTCAGGTAAGTTCCAATTTTTTTCTCTTTTTATTTTATTTGTTTTAATTGTCTTATTGTTAAATTAGATATAGTCTTGTATATACATATATTTCTAAATAATTCAAGAAAATAAAATATGTTTATAGGATTATACTTTCCAAATTCTAAAATATATATTTTCTTAATTCAAAAATTATTCTCTTTAATATGTAATTAAATTATAATATATGTATATTTATTAAAATAACTTTGTATATTATATTATAAACTCTTAAATATTTTTCTAACAAACCCTAATTTTAGAAACCCTAGTTTATCTTTTCTAAATAATTATTATAAACCTAATTTTTATTTTCTAAATTTTGTAAATATAATTATTATGTACATATTTATTTAATATAATCAATTTTTGTAAATATAATTATAACCAATTTTTTTTATATGTAATTGTTTCTATACTTTGCCCATTAATCTAAATTTTATAATTTTTAAATATATGTGTTTAAAAAATAATTAAATTTATGCCAATTTAATATTGTAATTATAATTTTTTATATGTTTATAATTAATTTAACTTTTATAAATTGCATATAATTTTAAATTTTATAAATTGTTCATATTTCCTTAATAATTTCTAATTCTTATTTATTCTTTTGTTTTGTTATTAATTATGTTTATTACTAACCCATTTATTTTTTTAAAAAAATTATGCTTATTATTATTATTCTCACTAACCCCTATTATAATTATTATTGCTTATTTATTTATTGCTTATATTTTGCTTATTTATTTATTTTTGGTTATTTATTTAAATTGCTTAATTATTATGTAATTGCTCCTTGGTGTAAATTTTTTGTAAATATTTAAATTATTTAATTTTTATGCTATGGTTAGTAAAAATAGGGAGTGTAAACATGTATTATATTTAAAAATTGAATTTAGATCACTTAATTTATAAGATAAATACAAAATTAAACACTCACACACATAAGTCGATTTTTAATCGCCATCTCACTTTCTAGGGTTACCTCTCAATGTTGCCTATATCATAAGGTCAAGTAGGGTGTATAAAGCAAAGTCCCTTAAAAGAAAAGTCATCTAGTCCCTTAAATAATCAAAGATCAAGTCCCTTAATGGTTGCCTTTCAATATGATCTTGTCCCTTTCGAATAATGATGACAGTCCCTCCTAAATGCTTAATACACCCTACAGTTGCCTTCATTAAACAGATGTCCCTCATATGTCCCTCACATCCAAGGTAATGACTACCTATTCCTTAATAATAGGGATAGTCTTACCATTTAAAGGATTCAAGAATAGAAAGACTTAAACTTTAGGGTAGGTTTCTCATAGTTACTTGCTCACTATTCAAAAACTTTTCAAACACTTCACAATTTCAAACAATTTTCAAACACAAGTTTTTTACGCATCCGTACATGGATCATTATCAAACTCTTATGAAAATTTCTATTCACACACTTCACATTTTCAAAAACATTTTAAAGTGAGCTAAGTAACTAAGAGCCCATGGATAACCATGGATGTAAAGGGTGCTAACACCTTCCCTTTACATAACCTACCCCCCGGACCCAAAAATCTTTTAAAAGGTCTTTCCTGTTCTTTTATGCCTTTCCTTTGGATAAAATAAAAGTCGGTGGCGACTCTTGCTACCCGCAACATGACTAAAGTCAGTTCTCCCACCGTGTTACAGAACTGGCGACTCTGCTGGGGACTTAAATTTAAGAGGGGTACCCTTAGGAATTAAGATCACTTTAAATTGTTTGCCTTGTTTGCTTTATATTATCTTGTTGGGGTGCTCTTATGTGTGAAAGGTCCTAACCCGGATCTAGTGTACCATAGGTAAATGGCAATAGACCAAGGAAACTGTACGACATATATCGATACGGTTGATCTGGTGGCCATAGTTAGTGTGACTTCTTGGTTGGTGCTTATGTTCCTTAAGTCAAGTTGAGGATAATATGAGGCTGCCATATGTTGTCAATGCACTAACCAACTTTTAGAACCCTAGTTAACTCATCTTGGCCTTTAGAAAGTAGTGAGGTAACCGGCTTTGGTGCAGATTGAAGTTGGTTGACACTCGATACTACACTCATTGAGATCTTAAACTTGAAGGGTTTTGGTTGGCAAGTAAGTTGCCTACTGAACAACCACCCTTGTGAAGGATCAATGATATTGAGTTCCCTTAGAACCTGGTTACTTTTGTAGGACAGGATGAACCATCTAACTTCAGGGGAGGGTACTTACCTTTGAACCTCATGCAAGCCTTTAAACCTAGGGCTATTGTGTGATTTGCTTGTGTGTGCCACATGTTTGTGATTGAGCATAACATCATGAAATCATCATGCATCATAAGCATAGCATTTTCACTAACCATTTCAAGGACCAAAGGATTTATCTTTGTTCTTTGTTGCAGGTCATGGCTTCTGCTCGTAGAAACACCATCAGGATCAACTTTGTGGGCATACCTGCTAAGCTTAAAGAGTTGGTTTCTCAAGTGTCTGATTGCACCCAGTTCATCAAGAGACATGGCCACCTATTGGATCTAGTCACTTCAGGGTTCAATGAAGACATGATGAGTGTTTTGTTCCAGTTCTTTGACCCTAAGCACCATTGCTTTACATTCCCCGACTACCAACTGGTTCCAACCATGGAAGAGTTCTCTAAACTTCTGGGTATACCCGTTCTTGATCAGAGACTCTTCACAGGCTTGGAGAAGGAACTTAAACCAGAAGTTATTGCTGCAGCTCTACATCTGAAGAAGTCTGATATTGTTCTAGAAACGAGAAGTGGAGTCAAGGGTGTTCTAGCTAAGGTGTTGATAGAGAAGGCTCAAATGTTCTTGAAGGCCATGAGTCATGATGCTTTTGAGGAGATCTTAGCCTTGCTGATATATGGTTTAGTATTGTTCCCCAATCCAGATCAGTTCATAGATGTTCATGCCATCAACATTTTTCTGAGTCACAATCCAGTGCCTACATTGCTCGGAGACATATTACGTTCTCTTCACACCCGTACTACAAGGGCAAGAGGAACTTTGATGTGTTGCATACCTTTGCTTTCTAGGTGGTTTATTTCTCACCTTCCTTGCTCAGTAATGAAGAATGAGCAAGGGTTCAGGTGGTCCAAGAGGATCATGTCACTTTCTCATTCAGACATCCATTGGTGCTCCAGATCTATGGAGAATGTCACTATCATTGACCGTTGTGGGGAGTTTCCTAATGTGCCACTTCTAGGCATAAGAGGAGGCATCACCTACAACCCCTCTCTAGCTTTACGACAGTTTGGTTACGCTCGGAGTGATGGTCCACATGACATGTTGATTCAGGGCATTGTGTTTGATTACGACCACGATCTTCAAGGTTACCGTCAGAGATTCATACGAGCTTGGGGAAAAGTAAACAGGGTTGACAGCAAGACACTGGAGCCTAAGTACACTATTCCTATGGAGGCTTATCTCAAATGGGTGCGATCTCGTGCTCAGACTCTCAGGATGCCATATCCTGCTATCCTGCCAGTTACCATGGAACCTGTTGCTGAAGGAGACACTGCTTATACCATCCTTCACTCAGACATGCCTACTGACATGGAAGACTTACAGAGATCTTGGATCCAGTTGAAGAAGCAAAGGAATACTTTCGAGGCTCATTACAAAGCAAGCCAAGAAAGAATCCTAGAACTAACAAAGCAACTTCACGAGGAACGGAATCTCAACTCATACCTCAACACAAAGAGGAAACGTCCATGGGAGACTTAAAACCCCATCTCTTGTATTTATTGCATTTCACTTTGTAAGCCCAAGAGGCAAAACAAGTTTATTACTAATAAAAGTTTACCTTCTTGTTTGTTTAAGCAAATTTAAATCCTGCGGTCCTTGAAAACATTGCATACGCATTAAAACATCATATCATTGCATCACAGGTTTATTTGTGCACAGGTTTCTCATCTTCTCGCTGTTTATTTCAGCAATGGCTCTTGAACAAACAGTTAAGGATCTCCAGGCACAGAATGCCCAGTTCCAAGAGCTGATCCTAAACCTATCCAAGGGGCAGGATGAATTGAAGACACTGCTGGCCAAGAAGACTAAGAAGACTAGAAGGTCAGGTGGCCTGCTCAACATGGGAAGAAGGTTCAGAGGTCCTGTCAAGACCAAAGAACAGGTTGAAGACTATGAATTTGAGGAATCTGAAAAAGAGGGAGGCAGTCTCCACAACACTATGGGGGACTCTGATTCTGAGGCTAATTACTACCATGATCCTAATGAAGACAAATTCAAGATGCTGGTGGATAGAATGGATGCTATGGAGTTGCAGAAGTCTTCCGGGCTGGATTTTGAAGATTTGAGTCTAATATCTGGGGTAGTCATACCCATTGGTTTCAAGGTTCCTACTTTTGTTGTTTATGATGGGGTCTCCTGTCCCAAGCTGCATTTGAGGTCTTATGTTAGAAGAATCCAACCTCACACTGCTGACAAGAAGTTGTGGATCCACTTCTTTCAAGAAAGCTTATCTGGAGCTCAGTTGGAGTGGTATTATCAATTGGAGAGTGTCAACATCAGGGATTGGAATGATCTTGCTGAAGCTTTCTATAAGCAGTATCAATACAATGCTGACTTAGCTCCCACTCGCATGCAGTTGCAAAGCATGTCCATGGGTGCCAAAGAAAGTTTTAAGGAGTATGCTCAGAAATGGAGAGACTTAGCTGGAAGAGTTCAACCCCCTTTGACTGACAGGGAATTGGTTGATATGTTCATGTGTACACTGAATGGCCCGTTTTACAGTCATCTCATTGGAAGCTCATCATCTGGCTTCACTGAGTTGATCATGACAGGAGAGCGAGTGGAAAATGGTATAAAGAATGGCAAGATCCAGGTGGGTACTTCTTCATCAGGTACTGCAAAGAAGCCTCCCACTGGGAAGAAAGAATCCAATGCTGTTTATGGTCAACCTGATCGTAATAGAAGGCATCAGTCTGTTAGTGCAGTTCATATTTCAAATCCAACTCCTGCAACAACAAAGCAGCCACAGGGCAACCAACAGAGGGCTAGAAGGCAGTTCACAAAGATCAACATGTCACTGGCTCAGGAACTGCAACACTTGTTGAAGGCTGAACTTATTACTCTGAAAGAGGCTCCTCAGAATCCTAATGTTACCTCTCCCAGGTACAATCCCAATGCACGATGTGCATATCACTCAAACTGTCAGGGACATGATACTAATAACTGCTGGGTCTTGAAGAATAAAATTCAAGATATGATCGAGGTTGGAGAGATTGAGTTTGACCCTCCGGGTACTCCCAATACTGCTCCAATGCCAAATCACGAGAAGACTGTCAATGCCATTGATGAAGATTTACATGTCTATTCAGTTGCGGAGTTGACCACACCATTATCTGTTATCAAGAAGAAGTTAGTGCAAGCTGGGCTCTTTCCAGGTTGTCGTGAAGATTGTTTGTATTGTACCTATAAGCCGGATAGTTGCTGGAGATTGAGAGATGGAATTCAGCGTCTCATGGATAAGTATACTATAGTGTTTGAGAGGACTCCATCGTCTGTAGAAAGTATGGTGGATCATATTACTAGAGGTAAGAAGGTTGAAGAGGTTGATATGGTTGACAAAGTACCGGTAAGAATCACTTCAAAGAGACCTATTAAAATCACCCATCAGGGTCCAATCAAGATTACTGCTGAAGGCCCTGTGAAAGTTGTTGCTGAAGCCAGAGTGGCTCCTCTGATCATTACTACTCCTGGTCCTATTCCATATACATCTGATAAAGCTGTGCCTTGGCATTATGGATCTGATGTTTACATCCATGGTGTTAAGCAGGAGCCCTTAGCTGATGTGCCTGTTGATGTTGACAATATTGCTGGATCTAGCAAGATCACACGTAGTGGAAGAGTCTTCTCTTCTCCAGTTGCTTCCAAGAATGCAGTTACTCCTGCTGCTACCTCCACCACTGATGCTCGGGGCAAAGGTCCCGTTATTGAGCCTATATCTACTGATATGCCAACTGCTGATGACCTCTTTAAACAGATGGAGGAAGTATTGAAAATCATTCGCAAGAGTGATTATGACATTGTTGATCAATTGGGGCATACTCCCTCAAAGATTTCTATGCTGTCCTTGTTGTTATGTTCTGAAGCTCATGCCAAAGCATTGATCAAGTTTCTGAAGACTGCTCATGTGCCCAATGCCATTTCTGTTGACCAGTTTGAGAATTGTGTTGCCCACCTGACTTATGATAATGGGTTGGGGTTTTCTGATGCTGATTTGACCCCTGCCAAGAGGGATCATAACAGGGCCTTGCATATTTCAATTGAATGCAGGGGCACTACCCTGTCACATGTATTGATAGACAATGGTTCCTCTCTAAATGTGTTGCCTAAGGAAGTCCTGAATAAGCTGAGTCCTGAAGATGCTGTGCTGAAGCCCAGTAATATTGTGGTAAAGGCTTTTGATGGTTCTAGAAGAGTAGTGCATGGGGAAATTGATCTTCCAATCAAAGTTGGCTCCCAGGTTTTTACTGCTACATTTTATGTGATGGATATTCGTCCTTCATACTCTTGTCTGCTTGGTCGTCCCTGGATCCATGGGGCAGGTGCTGTAACCTCTACATTACATCAGAAGCTAAGATATCCGGTGGAGGGAAAGGTTGTTACTGTCTATGGAGAGGAAGAATACTTTGTCAGCCATGTAAACACTTTCAAATATCTGGAAATGGAAGGTGAATACATTGAAACTCCGTGTCAGACATTTGAAGTGGTTCCCTGGATTGTTAATGATTATGTAGTTCCTCCCGTTGCGAAGAAAGTTCCTGTGGTCACCAGAAAACCTCCAACAATGGCAATGGCCTCCCTCAATGATGCTAGAGCTGTGGTGGATGAAGGTGGTTGTACTATTTGGGGTCAGCTTCCTAATATCCCATACAAGTCTGACAAGTTTGGTTTGGGTTTCACTGCAGAGTCCCAGAAGGCTGTTCGTCGTGCTTGTGCTGTTCGTATCACCAATCAAGGGGTTATGAAAGATCAGATCAATGCTGTGGGAGACTATGATGAAGACTACAACTTGGATGCTTGGATTTTTCCTACTGTGGGTGCTGGACTCAATAATTGGAGAGCTGAAGATGTTATCCCTATCTCCTTTAGTCAGGAGTAAATACTATTACTGTGTTGTTGCTTTTAAGTTTGTAATTTCTTAAACAATAAAACTTTCAAGCCTTGTGCCTTACCCGGGGCATAATGGTGTGTTTGTTACGGGCTGTCATTTCATTTGCATACTTCATTCAATAAAATCAGTGGACGTTTCGTTTTAGTAAATATTGTGTTCCTTGTCTTTCTTTTCCTTTTACTTTTGCTTTATCAGCTATGTGTTCTTACACACACCCACATCACTAAAATGCAGATCCTCATCCACTCTGGATCCTGTTGATAACAGTTCTACTATTGCCAATTATAATTTCGAGAATCCGATCTATCAAACTGAAGACGGAAATGAGGACGATTGTGAATTACCTGTAGAGCTTGCTAGGTTGTTACAACAAGAAGAGAAAGCCATACAGCCACATGAAGAGCCAGTCGAAGTTGTGAATCTGGGAACTGAAGAAAACAGGAAAGAGGTCAAGATAGGGGCTGATTTAGAGGATAGTGTCAAGAGCAGACTCATTCAGATGTTACGTGACTATGTGGAGATCTTTGCTTGGTCTTATGAAGATATGCCAGGATTGGATACAGACATTGTGGTTCACCGTTTACCAGTGAAAGAAGATTGTCGTCCAAAGAAGCAGAAGGTTCGTCGTATGCGTCCTGAAATGTCAGAAAAGATCAAAGCAGAGGTAATGAAACAGTTCAATGCAGGGTTCTTAGCAGTGACTTCTTATCCTTAGTGGGTTGCAAATGTGGTGTCGGTACCTAAGAAAGATGGTAAGGTACGTATGTGTGTGGACTACAGAGATTTGAACAAGGCCAGCCCTAAAGATGACTTTCCACTCCCTCATATTGATGTTCTGGTAGACAACACTGCTCAGCATAAGGTATTCTCTTTTATGGATGGTTTCTCTGGTTACAATCAAATCAAGATGGCACCTGAAGATATGGAGAAGACAACATTTGTTACACAGTGGGGCACTTTCTGTTATAAAGTGATGCCATTTGGTTTGAAGAATGCAGGGGCAACATATCAGCGTGCTATGGTGGCTTTGTTTCATGATATGATACATCATGAGATAGAGGTATATGTGGATGATATGATAGCCAGGTCTCAGAATGAAGAGCAACATCTTGATCATTTGCATAAATTGTTTGAGAGGTTGAAGAAATACAAGTTGAGATTGAACCCAAACAAGTGTACTTTTGGAGTTAGATCTGGTAAACTCCTGGGTTTCATTGTCAGTGGAAAAGGTATTGAAGTGGATCCTGCAAAAGTGAAAGCTATACGAGAGATGCCAGCTCCCCGTACTGAGAAGGAAGTTAGAGGTTTCTTGGGACGATTGAATTACATTGCAAGATTTATTTCCCAATTGACTGCCATCTGTGAGCCAATCTTCAAGTTGTTGAAGAAAGATCAGGTGATGGAATGGAATGATGAGTGCCAGATTGCCTTTGATGAAATCAAGAGATATCTGCTAGAACCTCCAATTTTGATGCCACCAGTTGATGGAAGACCCTTGATTATGTACTTAACAGTGTTAGACAACTCAATGGGGTGTGTGTTGGGGCAACATGACGAGTCTGGTCGAAAAGAGCAGGCAATATACTACCTTAGCAAAAAGTTTACCGACTGTGAAACAAGATACTCGCTGCTCGAGAAAACTTGATGCGCTTTGGCATGGGCTGCTCGCCGACTAAGACAGTATATGTTGACCCATACTACCTTATTGATTTCAAAGATGGATCCAATCAAGTACATATTTGAGAAACCTGCTCTCTCCGGAAGAATTGCCAGATGGCAAATGATTTTGACAGAATATGACATACAGTATACTACTCAGAAGGCCATCAAGGGAAGTGTTGTTGCTGATCATTTGGCTCATCAAGTAGTGGATGATTATCAGTCAATGAGCTTTGAGTTCCCTGATGAAGACATTATGATTATTACCAAAGAACCTGGACAATATGACGGACCTGAACAAGGATCCCGATGGACTATGGTTTTTGATGGTGCCTCTAATGCACTTGGTAATGGTGTTGGTGTTGTGATTAGTTCCCCTGAAGGTTGTCATACCCCGATTACTGCAAGATTGTGTTTCTATTGTACCAATAACATGGCTGAGTATGAGGCATGTATCCTGGGTATTAAAGCTGCTATTGATATGAAGATTCAGTTCCTTGATGTGTACGGAGATTCAGCCCTGGTAGTAAGTCAGATTAAAGGAGATTGGGATACCAAGCATGATAACCTCATTCCTTACAGAGAGCATGTGTTGTCTTTAATCCCACATTTCAAAGAGATTACCTTTGGACATATTCCGCGAAGAGAAAATCAGTTGGCAGATGCATTAGCCACCATGGCATCTATGTTTGAGATCAGTTGGGATGATGAAGCTCCCAAGATTACTATTGATAGATTTGAAAAGCCTGCATATTGCAATGAGATTGACACTGAAGGGGCAGAGGAGAAGCCTTGGTTCTATGAAGTGAAAAGATATCTTGAGGCTCAGGAATTCCCTGAAGGGGCATCCGTCAAAGATAGGAAGTTTCTGAAAGTTTTCTGCTAAGTTCTTTTTGAGTAATGGCATTCTGTATAAGCGCAATCATGATTCAACTTTGCTTCGTTGTGTGGATAAGAAGGAAGCAATTGAGATTATGGAAGATATGCATGATGGGATCTTTGGCACTCATTCTAGTGGACATACTATGGCAAAGAAGATTTTGAGAGCAGGTTACTATTGGTCTACCATGGAAGCTGACTGCTATCAACACTCCAGAACATGTCACAAATGTCAAATTTATGCTGATAAAGTCCATGTACCTCCATCACCATTGAATGTGTTGACTGCTCCTTGGCCCTTTGCCATGTGGGGCATTGATATGATTGGTGAGATCAAACCTACTGCTTCTAATGGGCATCGTTTCATCCTGGTTGCTATTGATTATTTCACGAAGTGGGTAGAGGCAGCTTCATTTGCATCTGTTACCAAGAATGTTGTGGCTCGATTCATTAAGAATAATCTCATATGTAGATATGGCATCCCTGAAAGGATTATTACTGACAATGGCTCTAATCTGAACAACACTATGATTACTGATCTCTGCACGCAGTTCAAGATTAAGCATCATAACTCTTCTCCGTATCGTCCAAAGATGAATGGGGCAGTTGAAGCAGCTAATAAGAATATTAATAAGATTGTACAGAAGATGACTATTACTTACAAGGATTGGCATGAGATGTTACCATTTGCTCTTCATGGTTATCATACCACAATACGTACTTCAACAGGGGCAACCCCATTCTCCTTAGTCTATGGTATGGAAGCAGTTCTGCCCATTGAAGTTCAGATTCCCTCCTTAAGAATTATGAAGGATGCAGGCTTGGATGAAGATGAGTGGATTCAGACTCGACTTGACCAGATAAATTTGATTGATGAAAAGAGGTTAGCAGCAGTTTGTCACGGCCAGATGTACCAGAAGCGAATGATCAAAGCTTTTAACAAGAAGGTTAAGCCAAAGGTATATCAGGCTGGCGATTTGGTAATCAAACGTATCATATTACCACAGGGTGATCCTAGGGGCAAATGGACTCCTACGTATGAAGGTCCATTTGTAGTCAAGACAGTATTCTCAGGAGGTGCCATGATACTTACTACAATGGATGATGGAGACTTTCCACAGCCTGTAAATGCAGACATAGTTAAAAAATACTACGCATAAAAAGAGACCCGCTAGGTTGACATGCCTAGGCAAAAATAAGGGCATCCCGGCAAACCAAAAGGGTTTGGGCAAAAATTAGGGATATATATAAAAAGATGTACACCCGGCAAGTCGAAAACCTGAAAAGGCGGCTTGGGCAAAAAAGGGTATCCCGGTGGATTGAAAACCTGAAAGGGCAATCCAGGCAAAAGTTAGGGATTAAAGCGTATGACTATGTCTCGTTTGGATCACCCATGAAACTGCAACCAGCTGTACTACTTATTCAAGTTCGAACAGATAAAGCTCAATCCAATCGTTTCCGTCTCAACAGCAGAAGATGAGATACTTGAAGATAATGGCAATAGTAGAATTGAAACTCAATAGGATTATTTCCCACATAGTTGATTCTCTTTGTTTTGTAAAATTTTATGACAAAATCCTCTTACTAGGGTTTATGTCTCCTTGTACAAATTTACCCATGTATGGGTCACTCTTTGATATAAATAAAATTCCATCTTTTGAATCCAGATTTACTTTTACCCTATTTACATAAGCGAAACGTCCATTGGTTGTGTTTGAATGTATGTATGCTTTTGAATATGATTGATGTTTACCAAAAATGCATGTATTCTTTTTAATATGATTGATGTTTACCAGAAATGCATGAAAATGCAGTAATAGTATTTACTAAGGACAAACGAGGGAAGGATTTCAACGAAGCTTCGCCGGTTCATCTTTACAATACAGTTACAAATCCACAGTAGGGCAAATCCATCTTCATAAAGTTACATCTCCCCTGGAATTTATATCCATCTCTTTTATCCTCATACGGATATTCGGGAATTTACTTTCCAATAAGGGTACGACGAACGAAGACGAGATGTTATATCTACCCTACTATCAAACGAAGACGAAGGTTATATATACCTTACTATCCCCAGCAGACGGGAGGTTATATATACCTTGCTATCCCCAGCAGACGGAAGGTTATGTATACCTTATTATCAAACAAGACAGGAACAGGTTCCTTATATTCTTCAACAACGAATCGGGATTTATTTTCCCTGGCCAGCAGTTGTTATACGAAGATATCAAGACGCTTCAGGCAGCATCATATCATACCTACATCATTTACATCATATCATAACATACATATCCATATATACATCATACATTACATAGGTGCATCATATTATACATGCATACATAATACATAAGTTAATACTATCATACAAAATGCTACCTTGTTTTAAGGTTAATTCGCCAGCAAACAGACTTGTGATTATCAGGACTGCTTTATCCTCCTGAAAGTTGTCATCCCTCAGGATTGCTTTATCCTCCTGAAAGCATATCATCCATCAGGACTGCTTCATCCTCCTGAAAGCTTATTATCTCATCAGGATTGCTTTATCCTCCTGAGAGCATACTATTACCCCAAGATTGCATCATCCTCCTGGAAGATTATTACTACCTCAGGACTGCTTCATCCTCCTGATAGCTTATCAATACCTCAGGGCTGCTTCATCCTCCTGACAGCTCATCACCACCTCAGGGCTGCTTCATCCTCCTGACAGCTCATCACCACCTCAGGATTGCTTTATCCTCCTGACAGCTCATCACCACCTCAGGATTGCTTTATCCTCCTGACAGCTTCTTATTACCTCAGGATTGTTTTATCCTCCTGACAGCTTCTTATACCTCAGGACTGCTTTATCCTCCTGAAAGTTATCATCACTACATCAGGACTGCTTCATCCTCCTGAAAGCTTATTACCTCAGGATTGCTTTATCCTCTTGAAAGCATATCATCCATCAGGACTGCTTTATCCTCCTGAAAGTTATCATCATTATACCTCAGGATTGCTTCATCCTCCTGAAAGCATATTATTAATATCTCAGGATTGCTTCATCCTCCTGAAAGTTTATTATTACATCAGGACTGCTTCATCTTCCTGAAAGCCTCTTGTACCTCAGGACTGCTTTATCCTCCTGAAAACTATCATTATACCTCCATATTTTGGACTGCTTTATCCTCCAATAAATGCATCTGAAGAACTTTTCTCCAAGTGGCATCTTTAAGCCCACTCAAGCATATTCAACTAGTCACCTGTATCACTCTAGGCACTGGTGAGTGCAAATTTTTGGGCTTTTGTGTTCAATCCCCTTCAACCTTCCAGGTCACGACTGGAAAATATACCAATCTAACCCCTCAGGTTTTAGAAAATTGAACAGGGGCAGCTGTTGCACCCCAAAATTTGCCCTCACAATACAAGACTTTGTGTGTTAAGAAGATTCACAAGGTTCACAAGATTCACAATGCTTACAAGACCTTTCATGAGGTTCATGAAGTCTACAAGTCACTTCATGAAGGTTCACAAGGTTCACAAGATTCACAATGCTTACAAGACCTTTCATGAGGTTCATGAAGTCTACAAGTCACTTCATGAAGGTTCACAAGGTTCACAAGATTCACCATGTTTACAAGACCTTTCATAAGGTTCATGAAGTCTAAAAGTCACTTTATGAGATTCACAAGGTTCACAATACCTCCCATGAGGTTCACAAGACATTTTATGATGGTTCACAAGGTTCACAAAGTTCACAATAGGTCAGAAGAGTTGACAATTCCCTCAGACAATGCACCTCCTAAGCAGTGCATCCAAAACTAGGGTTTTGACTTTAATCAGGCTAAATGAACTTCCAAGACTTCAAGTGAGCTTCATAACATCTTATATGTGTGTAAGAACCCCCATTACAAGTTTCAAGACTTTTCTCAAAAGTTTGCTCAGTCAGATGATCAGATAAGTCAAAATCAGTCAAAACAGTTTAAAAGTCAAACTGAGGTCAACTGTGGTCAAACCAAAGTCAAACTTCATGATTTTTTGCCAACATCAAGTATATGAAGTAAAATTCATCATTTGAACAAGGGTTGATCATAATTCATCAAGGAGATTTCAGATCATCAAGAATCAGGAGTTTCTAAATTAGGGTTTTCTCAGTAAAAGTCAACTGAACTTTGACCAGCCATAACTTTCACATACTTCATCACCAAGTCTCCACTCAAAGCTCATTTTGAAGGAAATTGAATTCTCTACAACTTTGTGTCTCACAAGCCAAGCCCAAAAATGCTTCATTTGGAAGGCATGAGCTAAGACATTATAGGTCCTTTTGAAAGTCAACAAAAAGTCAACAACTTCAAAAGGGCATAACTTGAGATTGGTAAATGATATGGACATGAAACCAGTGGGGTTGGTTAGAGGACTCTTCAAGCTTTCCAAAATGTCCAAGAACACCCTCATAGCATTAAAATTGAGGGATATGTGCCCTTGCAAAGTTGGGAAATTTTGAGTTGGTTCATGAAGAAAAAGGAGGTCTAAAACCAATTTCTTCCAAATGGGCTTGCCAAATGATGACCCAATCCATACAATAACTTCATGCACGACCCAAACCATTAAAAATCAGATTTTTTATTATTTTATTTTTATTTATTTTGATTTAATTCATTAAAAATCATTTTAAATAAAAATAAAATATGAAAATGTAAGATTTGATTTGGATCAAGCTTCTAGAAAATCATAAATTTGATTTGAATTGAAGAGGAAAGAAATCATGAGGTTTAGCCAAAAATAGCAAACATTCACACATGAATATTTGATTTTTAAGGCATGATCATTTTGAATCTTTTCATATCAAATTTTCCACACAACCATTCAATCTTTTTGACCTAATTCACTCTCCTATAAGTGCTTAACTCATTGCAATCACAAAGGCACGGATTCCACAGCCCCAAGTGTAAGTTTGCATCTCACAAAAAACCTCTCAAAACTCACATTCGGATTCATTGATACAAGGTGTTTGAAGGTAAAATAAGAACATAGCAATGTTCCTTGGACCTTCTTGAAGCAAAACCAATACTCATATGCATCAAAACCATGCCATAATGCACAAACCGAACCTTGCTTGTTCTTGAATATCAAATTTTCGATTTCATTAATTCACTGCATTATATTGAATTTTGTTTGGCTAATCATGTTTGTAATGTGGTGTAGAATGTTTCTGGACAAAAAAATTGGAGCTTCGTGACCTAAATCATAAACGGCCATTGTTAGGGTTTCACCTTTGAATTTAGGGTTTTACGATTTACTGAATTTAAATGAATTTGAATGACATAATGTGATTGTATGGACTGTGAGGATCATGTTTCATTGATCAATTTGTAGAAATTGTACTGTCTTGCCATTATTTGAAATTCGCAGGTTTATGTCCACAGGAAAATTCGCAGGTATTTCCCTAGGTAATTTCGCAGGAAAACCTGCGAATTCAAGGTTGAAGACGAAGGCTGTTGGCGCGTTCTGGAAATTCAAATTTCATTTAAAATATTTTATGTTTTAGTGTTGGTTTATTATCACAAGCGTGCAGCTTGTCTTAGTGGTAAGACTGGTTTGTGTATTGCGTGATGGCACTGGTTCGAGTCCTGGCTGGTGCATTTTTTTTCTTATTTTTCAGGTTAAATATGAAACATAATATATTATGTATTATGGCCAACACAATAACAAATGTGCTCACCCAGCAGGATTGGTCATGCGTATGCTTGTTTGCCTAAGAGGTCCTGGGTTCAATCCTCCCCCAGGCCTTTTGCTTTCTTTTATTTTTCTGGATTTTTCAGGATATGAAACAAAATCAATTCCACCTTCTTTCTTGCTGCCTGCGCATGATGGCTTAGTGGTGGGTGTTGTTGCTGGTAATCAGAGTGACCTGGGTTCAAACCCCAGCCAGGTAAGTTCCAATTTTTTTCTCTTTTTATTTTATTTGTTTTAATTGTCTTATTGTTAAATTAGATATAGTCTTGTATATACATATATTTCTAAATAATTCAAGAAAATAAAATATGTTTATAGGATTATACTTTCCAAATTCTAAAATATATATTTTCTTAATTCAAAAATTATTCTCTTTAATATGTAATTAAATTATAATATATGTATATTTATTAAAATAACTTTGTATATTATATTATAAACTCTTAAATATTTTTCTAACAAACCCTAATTTTAGAAACCCTAGTTTATCTTTTCTAAATAATTATTAAAAACCTAATTTTTATTTTCTAAATTTTGTAAATATAATTATTATGTACATATTTATTTAATATAATCAATTTTTGTAAATATAATTATAACCAATTTTTTTTATATGTAATTGTTTCTATACTTTGCCCATTAATCTAAATTTTATAATTTTTAAATATATGTGTTTAAAAAATAATTAAATTTATGCCAATTTAATATTGTAATTATAATTTTTTATATGTTTATAATTAATTTAACTTTTATAAATTGCATATAATTTTAAATTTTATAAATTGTTCATATTTCCTTAATAATTTCTAATTCTTATTTATTCTTTTGTTTTGTTATTAATTATGTTTATTACTAACCCATTTATTTTTTTAAAAAAATTATGCTTATTATTATTATTCTCACTAACCCCTATTATAATTATTATTGCTTATTTATTTATTGCTTATATTTTGCTTATTTATTTATTTTTGGTTATTTATTTAAATTGCTTAATTATTATGTAATTGCTCCTTGGTGTAAATTTTTTGTAAATATTTAAATTATTTAATTTTTATGCTATGGTTAGTAAAAATAGGGAGTGTAAACATGTATTATATTTAAAAATTGAATTTAGATCACTTAATTTATAAGATAAATACAAAATTAAACACTCACACACATAAGTCGATTTTTAATCGCCATCTCACTTTCTAGGGTTACCTCTCAATGTTGCCTATATCATAAGGTCAAGTAGGGTGTATAAAGCAAAGTCCCTTAAAAGAAAAGTCATCTAGTCCCTTAAATAATCAAAGATCAAGTCCCTTAATGGTTGCCTTTCAATATGATCTTGTCCCTTTCGAATAATGATGACAGTCCCTCCTAAATGCTTAATACACCCTACAGTTGCCTTCATTAAACAAATGTCCCTCATATGTCCCTCACATCCAAGGTAATGACTACCTATTCCTTAATAATAGGGATAGTCTTACCATTTAAAGGATTCAAGAATAGAAAGACTTAAACTTTAGGGTAGGTTTCTCATAGTTACTTGCTCACTATTCAAAATCTTTTCAAACACTTCACAATTTCAAACAATTTTCAAACACAAGTTTTTTATGCATCCGTACATGGATCATTATCAAACTCTTATGAAAATTTCTATTCACACACTTCACATTTTCAAAAACATTTTAAAGTGAGCTAAGTAACTAAGAGCCCATGGATAACCATGGATGTAAAGGGTGCTAACACCTTCCCTTTACATAACCTACCCCCCGGACCCAAAAATCTTTTAAAAGGTCTTTCCTGTTCTTTTATGCCTTTCCTTTGGATAAAATAAAAGTCGGTGGCGACTCTTGCTATCCGCAACATGACTAAAGTCAGTTCTCCCACCGTGTTACACTGTGGCTAGTGATCTAGAGGGGGGGGGTGAATGGATCACTACCTTGTTTACAAGGATTTAAAAGATTTTTCAGAGTTTTTAAAGATTAGCGGAAAATACGGTCCCTAATATACTTGCGTCTATTCTGGACCAGCCACTAGAAGACCGGACATGTGATAAAGTGCTGGATTTACAATTGAGATGATAAAGATTTAAACACACAAGCTGTAAAAGTATTGAATTCACCTATCACAGAAACTATTTCCAATGAATCAAAACCGATTAAAAACGTAAATAGAGATGGAGAAGGAATACAATACGCAGAGATTTGGTAAGGAAGTTCGCCACGTTTATCCTCGCGTATGGGTACGTCTCCCTCTCAATTTCAAACTGAAAATCAGAACTTTTATATCAATATTGCTGAAATTGTCGTTAACAAGGTTGCTATACAAACACCATAAATCTATACACCTAGATCTTCCTATTGTATCAACCTTCACTTGATCTGAGCCAAATCAAGATTCCCTGCAAGTAATACAAACAATTCACCGGTTCCACGATCTATTTGCGAAATCTCCGAATTTCCAAACCTGACGCTGCGGATGAATCTGTTTTGTAAACGTGACTGACAAACCCTCAAGAACACGCCCGTTCACGAAGGAAAACCCAAATGGTTTTTCCTTGAAACCTTCTTTCACTCTTCAACTCAGCTGGATCACCGATCGTACCACTGAACGTTATCTCATAGGCCTCTAATTCACAGAACAACACTAATTCATTGTTGATGTTCTTGAATCAAGGTATTTGAGAAGATGATGAAGATGAATTTGATTCTTAGGTTTCAATCCTGCTCAACCTTGAATTGTACACCCTGAAAATCCTTTTCTTGATGTGTTCTTCAATATACTTGACTTTGAATTTCATCTGCAATTCCCTGTTATTTTTCTGCACTAACAGAAAACTAAACATATACTTGACATATTCTATTAGAAGTGAAACAGAAAAATGAATCGATACAATACACGAATGAATCGATACATGATGGTATTTATACTGTTATGTATCAATGCATAATATCATGAATCGATACATACTGAACAAATGAAGAAAAACAGAGAAATGAAAATACAATGAATCGATGCATGTTGCGTATGTATCGATTCATAGAAGAAATTCCAGAATCATTCTTATAGTATGAATCGATGCATATTGCGAATGTATCGATTCATAGTAGAATTTCCAGAATCATTTCTATAGCATGAATCAATGCATGATAAGAATGAATCGATTCATTTTACGAATTTCAGAAATTCAAGGACATTATTTGTTTAAAAACAAGACATGTGTATAAAGGCTAGTAATGCATACAAATCATATGATAAAGCATATGATAAAGCATATGATAAAAGCACAAACGCATACAATTTATTATCATACAAAACTAAAGAGTTGCTCACAAACTCCCCCTTTTTGATGATGACAAATTTTTGCAGAAGTGTGAGAACCACTCCCCCTGAGTTTGTGCATGCCTGTCATTTTTCACACTCAAGCCTTTCTCCCCCTTTGTCAACATCAAGAAAGAATGCATAGGTGAAGCAAAATTCAGCAATACCAAGATATATAAGCAAAATTCACTCACAAAGAATGAAACATAAAGGGCAAACAACTTAATCGAAAGCAGCAAACAAGCATAGGCATTGAAATTGTCTATTAGAGTTGAGAATTACAGAAGCAAACCAAACGCATACAATGTTTAAACATAAAATGTAAAGAAACTTAAGCAAAAACAATGATGTTATGCAAAATGAAATGCAGCCTCAGTGAGGAAAGTAGCCACCACAAGACTCCGCATCATCTCTATCGGGATCTCGGAAACTTGGAGGAGGCATCTCGTCAGGATTCTGCCCCATGAAGGTGTAATGCCTGAACCGATTCTGAACCTCTGTGCTTCTAAATCTTTCCATAATACCCGGATGCGAACGACAATCATCCATGAAACCAGACATCTCATTGTAGAAAACTTGATGCCACTTAACCAAGTCGGTATGCCATGAGTGTTGATTATGATACATCCTAGTGTATTCATCATGCCATTCTCGGTGCTCTTTGTGCCACTCCGTTTGTTGTACATGCCACGCACGAGCGTCTTCATGGCGGGCATTATTGGCAATTTCCATTTGCTCAAACATTTGAGTGAGATATGCAGGAGCAGTAGTAGATGATGTCGGTGGAACAGATGGAGGAGCCGGTTCATAGTTAGTAGGAGACCACCTTTGTGGCAGCCACTCACCCCAAGCAGTGTTGACATTTTCCTCAGGAGGATTTTCTTCATTTACATCCTCCATATCTTCATCTCTTTGTTCTTCAGCAACAAAAATATGTTCAGAAGGATCATCAAAGTTGTAAATTCTGGTTTGAGAGTTGCGTTCAAAGAAGTAATAGCATCGACGCTCGGTGTCCCACCTATATCCCATATGAGAAAGAGTAGCACTATTGAATTGCTGAACACTAGATGAAGATACGAGAGGAACAGGAGGGAAAACCACCTTCCAGAACTTAAGGATCCTCATAATCTGTGAGGCATAGGCAAGAGTAATGTTCTTTGAACTATTTCTTGTAAGAAAGATACACTTTACAAAGTAATTAGGCCAATTCAAAGGAATCTTCTTCTACAGAATATACAAGAGATGAATGTCTGGCTTATCCAATCTAGATTGCCCACCGGACCTCGGACGTAAGATATGCGAGAGAATCCAATGCAGAATTCTGGGGGTACTCTTAATCATCCCAGAAGTTAAATGCTCATCATCACCGAGTGGCCTTTCCAATTTTGAAATAGATGCACAATATTCCTTTAGTTTGAACTGAGGTTCAAAATTCTGATCATGCCAAATCTACAACTCAGGCAACAGGGATGGCAGTTTGAACACTTTGGGCCAGTCATCAGCCTCAAAACGGTAAGTTCTTGTTCCAATGGAGCACTTGAACATGTAACCTTTACCAGATTTCACACCCGCATAAAAAGAACGAATAAAGTCCTCATGATATTCATCATTAATAGTAAAAAAGGACCCAAGTTTTTGTGCGTCAAGCAAATCAGCAACTTCTCCTAAACAAAGAGTACGCACATCTTGAGTATTGAAAACATGAGGTTTCATGACTAACCTTGTCTTGAAGGAAACCTCAAACTCTTCAGCAATGGTAGGATGAAGAATGGATGCCCCAGAGGGAGGAATTTCTGGAACAGGAGGAGCTTGAAGTGAATCCTCAACAGGTTCTTTCCCTTTACCTTTACCTTTTTCTCTAGGAAGCATGACTCTTTGAGGCATAATGATGAAGTTAGGGTTTTTGAGAGAAAAGGGGTTTTGTGGTTGTTAGGGTTATGAAACGAAAATGATGCAAATGGAATGAAGAGGGAGATAGAATAGAGTTTATAACTGATGTACATGTCATAACTGATGCTGATGTGTCGAACAAAAAAAAGAAACTGATTTTAAAACAGTATGCATCGATACATGACCTTATGAATCGATTCATGTGACGAAATTTTTGGAAATCCAGGTTGCTATGTATCGATACAAACCACGAATGTATCGATACATACTGTAACAATTTTGACAGATTTAAAAGAAAATGAACATGAATCGATTCAAGATGAATGTGATCGATACATGTTGCGAAATTTTTGAATTTTCAAGTGACTATGTATCGATACAAACCATGAATGTATCGATACATACTGTAACAATTTTTACAGATTTAAAAGAAAATGAACACGAATCGACACAAGATGGTTGGGATCGATACATACTGTAATAATTTTTACAGAGATAAAAGGAATTTAGCATGAATAGACACAAAATGGATATGCAAAACAAAAATTATGCAGAATGCAGAATGAATCATAACATTGTACTGATGCTTAAGAATACTTTACAAACAAATTATCAACGCTCAAACATTCATATGTAAAGAAGTAGATGTAAGCGAGAAATAATTGCTCAAACATACATTGATCACACAATATCAACAAAGTGTAGAGAGGAACAATATTACCTCCGTCGTAGTAATCTCATGAGGTACGCGTGAAGTCTACATTCAGATCTTAGTATACACGATGAAATAATTATAAACTAAATCAAACAAACTTAAGATACCTAATTCACGACGAATGTTGAAGAATGGTTCAGTTGCCAATGGTTTAGTGAAAATGTCAGCAAGTTGATTTTTAGTATCAACATGCTCAAAAATAACATCTCCTTTTTCAACATGATAGCGAAGAAAGTGATGTCTAATCTCTATATGTTTGGTGCGTGAGTGTAAAACAGGATTCTTAGTGAGATTAATGGCACTAGTGTTGTCACACTTTATTGGAATGCGTTTAAGTTCAATATCAAAATCTTGTAGTTGTTGTCTTAGCCACAAAATTTGAGCGCAACAGCTACCGGCTGCAACATACTCAGCCTCTGCAGTAGACAAAGCTACGGATACTTGCTTTTTGCTATGCCAACTTATTAAAGAATTTTAAAATAGATGACATGTACCACTAGTGCTTTTCCTATCTGATTTGCAGCCAGGAAAATCAGAATCAGAGTAACCTACTAAGCTGCAATCGCTCCCTTTGGAATACCAAAGCCCGTATTTAGGTGTTCCATGAAGATACCTAAATATACGCTTGACTGATTTTAAGTGAGATTCCTTAGGGTTTGATTGATATCGTGCACACATACAAACACTAAATATGATGTCCGGTCTAGAAGCAATAAGATATAAGAGAGACCCAATCATACCTCTATACCTTTTGACATCAACACACTTACCATGTTCATCTTTGTCCAAGTTTCCGTTGGTAGGCATGGGAGTGTCAATTGATTTTGAATTATTCATTTCAAAACGCTTGAGCAGCTCTCTGCAGTATTTTGTTTGACATACTGTTGTACCTTCATCGAGTTGCTTTATTTGGAGGCCTAAGAAGTAGTTCAACTCCCCCATGAGACTCATCTCAAACTCACCCTGCATAACATTAGAAAACTCTTCGACCAAGTTTATGTTAGTTGAACCAAAAATTATATCGTCTACATAAACTTGAACTAAAAGAATGTGCTTTCCTTTATGTCTAATGAAGAGTGTATTATCCACTTTACCTCTAGAATATCCATGATCAATTAGAAATTTTCTAAGTCTTTCGTACCACACACGAGGTGCTTGCTTAAGACCATATAAAGCACGCTTTAATTTGTAAACATGATCTAGATATTCAGAATTTTCAAAACCGGGAGGTTGTGAAACATATACTTCTTCATTTATGACACCATTTAAAAACGCACTCTTTACGTCCATTTGGTAAAGCTTGAAATTCATAGAACATGCATATGCAAGCAGAAGACATATAGCTTCAAGGCGAGCCACTGGAGCATAAGTCTCCTCATAATCTATGCCCTCCTCTTGGTTATACCCTTGTGCTACCAAGCGTGCCTCGTTCCTAGTTATCACTCCGCTTTCATCAAGTTTATTCCTAAACACACATTTAGTACCTATGATATGATGATCTCGCGGACGAGGGGCAAGTTCCCAAACGTCATTTCTTTTAAATTGATTAAGCTCTTCTTGCATGGCCATTAGCCAAAATTCATCAATCAAGGCCTCTTTAGCATTTTTAGGTTCCACTTGTGATACAAAAGCGAAGTGAGAACAAAAGTTACTTATCTTAGAATGAGTCAACACCCCCTTTAAAATATCTCCCAATATATTGTCTATAGGGTGGTCTTTAGAAGATTTCCAAGACAGTGGAAGTTCCTTCACTTCAGATGTTCCTTCCTCTTTATCTTTTGCAAGACTAGTATCTTCCTCCTTCTCATTTTCAGCAGTTTCAGATTGATCAATTTCCGAAATAGCTTCTTTGAGTATGTCTTCTGTAGATACACCTACATCATCAAAAGAGATACCTTTTCCGACAATTTTTGGGTAAGACTCATCAAAAGAAACATGGACAGATTCTTCAACAGAAAGTAAACGCCTATTATACATTCTATATGCTTTGCTTGATTGAGAGTATCCAAGAAAAATACCTTCATCTGCTTTGGCATCAAACTTCCCAAGATTTTACTTACCATTATTTAAAACAAAACACTTACAACCGAATACATGAAGATGAGACAAGTTTGGCTTTCTGTCATACCCTAAATTTGTCCTACTTGCATATCTACTTTCATTTCTACCCACTAATCACTAAAAATAAATAAAAAAATATGTTATTTTTGTTATTATTTTTTCTTTCTCTCAGGTTTTTTTTACGAAAGCATTTCAAGACATATTCATCAATTCCGTATTATTGTCCAAGAGATTTTAAGGTAAATATTTAGGGATTCAAGGTGAAGTCAAATAGATTGAGTTCAAAATTCATGAATTAATTTGCACTCAGTTAGAGTCAAGATTTTTTACAAGTGGTTATCAGTGTGAGATTAATTGGAGATTATTTCATGGTGACTTATTCTATCAAACGTGATTCCAAGCCTTAATTTGTTTCAAGAATGTTTTTGTAAGAATATAGTGATGTTGGAATTGATGTTAAGGGTGATTTTTAGATGACGTACTTCGAATTAGGATTCATGTTGGTTTTGGTTTTTTATCTTCATGATTGGAAATTATGGGTGGCATTTGAGATTTAATCAAGGTTTACGGTTAGAGTATAAATAGTATATCCAGAGCCAAAACACATTTTAAGCCCAAGAGATTTTTCATTACAAATTGGGAACCGGGAAATAGTAAGAGGCCCATCATCTCAAATTTCTTTCAAAATGCCCATTATTGTTTATTCTTACAACTGTACAAAAAAGGACAATGATAAGAATGTTGCAACAAAAGGAAATGCTTGTATGAATCATGGTTTAGCTACATATAAAGAAAACTTATACTGTAAAATATCACTTTTAGCCATCATACAAAATAAGCCCATAGCACTTGAGCCTCCCCAACATTCAACTTGTGCAACGAAAAAGAGACTCCCCACGAGCCTTCTCAGCCGGCATGCTGCGGTGTTGAGGACTCCTTCATAGCACATCTCCAGCCAACACGAGCAAAACACATGTACCAGCCAAACTCTTAGCCGAGCCTTCACTTGAATCCCGCCTCTCTAACACACATGTAGCTTACAAACTCCTGTACTTCATGTCTACAAAAAGAAATACAAAGAGCAAAGTCACATGGCAAAATACCAAGAATAGTTGGACGGGTAATATTGATGTGTGGGGATGGAAACGATGATGTTGGAGCTTTGAAGCAGGCCCATGTAGGAGTTTTTTTTTTCCTGAACGCAACGCCACCAGCTAAAGGTGGAAACTCCTCTTCAGATTCATCGGCCGAAGATAGTTCAAAAACCTGCTAAGCAAAAGAAACCCAAGCATACAGGTGAAAAATTTGTAAAGAGTATTAGCTCAAGAGGAGAAGGCACTTCAAAAAAAAAAAAACAAAGTTTCTTTTAAATCATACTCCACTAGCCATTCAACTATTAACCGTCATCCAACAGCTATTGATATGCAAAAGCAGAAGTTTAAGAAGACGATGGATGAGCTTAATGAAGACGGAGATGGGTGTGCATCCATTGTTAAGCTTGGTGATACCTCAATGGCTTCCCCGTTCATCGCTAATCATACTTCTGTATCTCCCACCAATGACATAATTCGATAGGGTCGGAGCGCCCTTAGTGACAACCCTTCAGATGTTTAAAATTCTGGGCCTGCAGCTAGCTACACACAAAAGAAAGACTGTCATAACTAATAAGCCAAGACAGTCAGTTTAAGTAGAAAAATTTATTTCCAAGTCACCTGATGTGGAAATCGAATACAGATGCCTTAAACACTTCTATCTTCTTGCTCCATCGCACCGACTTTGTTCGTCACACTTATCGTCACCGTATGTACATGAAAGAAAAGTGAGTATTAGTAAACAAAATAACTTAATTCGCAAAGTCAACTTCAAATCATGTTAGCCATAACCTGCAATGATGAGACGATGTCGACAAAGAGCGCAAAACCATCAAACCGTGCATCCAGCTTCTTCGTTCCTTAGAAGCACTCCAAGTCTCGAGCCAATGACATGATTTCTTCATGCATCATGTGCAATATCAACCTGTTTCACAAAGCCAACATGAAAACCACGAATTTGCCACACAAATTGGCCACGGTTTCACCTGCAAGATGCCAAAACCAAGGGATTAGTTCAACACCATCAAGTCATAAGCAAGGTGCAGCAGGGCATACATTGAGCCTCTCCGTTTTATCGATACGGCAAAATAAGCTAAAAAATGAAGATCACCCTTTCACAAGCTTCAACTGCTACAGAGCAAGAGTGACTTCATTCAACCGTTTTCACACTCCATAGCCAATTCCAAAGTTACTATGCAGCACGGTAAAACGACTTTGTTTTGTAGTGGTAAAAACACAAATTTTAACAGCAGTAAAAATTCAACGAAAAATAAGAATCAGCAGGGGACCACCATATTCTAGAACCATTCTCATCAGCACTACATACAAGAACAAATTCAGTGACTCAGTAATTGGTCCCCACCTCACCAAATTACACCCCAAGATCCCTCTAACGGATTCCTCCAGCTTGCAATTCTGCAGATGATTCCTTAAATACCCTCCTCAAAATCCTATATAATCACTCCATTTCATTAGCAAGAAAGGGGAGGAAGAAAAATCAGAGCGAAACCCTAAAAGCAAGCTTCTCCCAAAAACCCTAAATCCGAATAACTCACCGAAATTTGATAACAACCGCAACCGTTCTTCATTTTAACCTCTTCTTCTTCAACCTCATAACGTCACCTTTCACCATAAATCACCGCCGCGTATGAGTTTGCGAGATCGAGCTAAGACCGCGAGAAACCAGAACGCGACTGAGAGACGCGGATAGACCACCGTAAAAAGTGACGAATCGAGAATCAGAACCGCCGTTGTTGATCCTTTTTGTCGCCGCCGCTGGTAGCCATTTGAGGGTAGGTTTCTCCTGTTTTGTCGTAATCACGTTTTGAGAGACGAGGCGGAGATGTTGATGTAATCTCATTTGTTTTTATCTTTCTTCTTATTTTTCTTTTTAAAGTACCATTAATTGTATGACTGATGCATTAATTTTTTTGTCTATTTATTTTCTTTTATTATTTGATGGTTCTTTTTTGTTGTAAAGGAGGTCTTGGGAGATGGGTCAAACCCATCCGTGTTTTACTAAACAGACCATATATTCAATCGGTATACCCTCCCTGTTATTAGTTTTGGTATTTGGATATGAATCGAGTTATCACCTATTTTTAGAGGTCAATGATATAACCGTGTTTCCTTGATATTCGGTATTTACCGACGTTATCGGAATCGTTATGAGACCATTTTGTTTATATTAATTCATAAGTATTTTTATATCGATTTTATTATTTATATTATTTATATGGGCCGGTGATATAATATAAGGTTGACATTCGATCATTCCGATCCGACGTTGTCTATACCGATATGAGGCCATTTTTCTATTTTCTATTTATTTATCGATTTATTTCGCATTTTCATTTGGTCTATGATATCATTATCCGATTTGTGACATTCGATTTACCGACGTTGTCCAAATTGATATGAGACCGTTTTCTATTATTTTATTGGTTTTCTAATTAATTTTAGATCCATTATTATTTATCTACTTTATTATTTAATTGGCCAATGATAAATGGTGATATTCGATTTCTAATAAATCGACGTTATCCCCTAATTTGAGGCCGCACGTTTATTTTTCTTAATGTTTCATATTATCTCGATTTATTATTTATTCGGCCGATGAATAAATATTTAAATATTCGATTTCAAATAAATCGACGTTATTTAAATTAAATATGAGGCCAAACTCTTATTTTATTATTATTTCGACTTTATTTTATTTTTATGGTCGATGATATAACAAACGATCTAAATGTTCGATTTCGACAAATCATTATCATTTAGATCAATATGAGACAAATTCTATTCTTTTTATCGCATTTCTTCTATTTTAATAATTATTTGATTTATAAAGTAATGCTCGACTTCTTATAGAATGATTCTAACTTTGAATCGATTCTAAGACAGTTAAAGAGCTAAATTTCGACGCTTTCGGTTTAATTCGAGCTCCAACGGCTCCACCTTAGCTTAGTGTAGGAATCGTTCTCGCGTAACCATTTAACCCTTAACCTCCATTTTGCACTCACCCTTCGCGATTGCTTTATGCCTCGCAATCGACCTACCAAAATGATTCTTTAAATCCAAACCCTTGATCCAACGTCAAGTGGTCTTAGGTATTAAAACACTTTAATAATATGAGAGAAATTGTACGCCACGAGCTTTAAGTTGTAGAAAGGAGGATTACGAGCTCTCGTTATTCGCTCCGATTATTCCGTCGCAAGACACTTGGCTTGTTGGTTCGGAATAAACTATCCATAGTCTTTAGTGCAATTCGACTCCTAAAGAAAGATAATAAAAATTAATTCCTTTTCCTCTTTTAGCAAGTATTTCATTAAGCATAGGCATCCTTTCCCACGTGACAACTTAGAAGGTTCCCATCGAGTACGATGGATGCAGGGGGTGCTAATACCTTCCCCCTGCATAACCGACTTCCGAACCTAGGCAATGGTTCCGACGACCTTGTCTTTATCCTTTCTTCTCGGGTTTTATCTATATTTTCCCTTTCCTTCTTTGGGAATAAATCAAAATTAGGTGGCGACTCTCAAGTCAGCCCTGCCGCGACCGCATTCGCGAGGATCGTATTTTTCGAGGTACGACAGCTGGCGACTCTGCTGGGGACTGGTTCACCCCTATGCAAGTCAAGCCTAATCTAGGTTGCTTCACGCTTGTTTGTATGCTTACCTTTATGTCTTACTTGTTTATGTTTTAGCGCTTTCTTTATCGCTTTCCATATTATACCTTGTGGTTCTTGGATCGATATTTAGAAACTTGAGTGAAAGGCTTTATACCCGGGCTTTCGAGTGCAAACATAAGTTAGCGAGGTTGTGTAGTATGGGCTCCTGAGAGAACCACTCTCATGGGTTGTCGATACGAAAACCTCACCTGGAGTAGATTCTAATGAGAATAATGACAACCGTCAAGTCCTTGGCGTGTGTGCTCAGTTGTTTGCATTAGGGTCATCAACTCTGAGGACCTTTAGAACCTTTTGGTTAAAACATCGGTTGATGGTTGCGTAGTATGGGGCACCAGGGTTCGCCCTCCCGTGGCTCGATACGAAAACCTCACTTGGAATAGACTTACTCAATGGAGTTGATTGACTGTCAAGAATATATAAAATTGGCACGTGCATCAAACAATTGAGGAAGGTCCATAACTCTGAGACTTTTTTTTAAACCCTGTGTCGATGATCGCGTAATATGGGGCACCGAGAGACTTCCCTCTCGCGTGGCTCGATATGAAGATCTCACTCAAAAGAGATTCATATGGTGGAGTCAATCAACCATCATGCTTATGGCGTGTGTGATGAACAACCATAGGGATTGCTAACTTTGGGGTTCCTTTAAACTTTATAGTCTACCCGGCAAAATCCTTGTGAGGAAAGCAATCTGAGTATCCTCCATCCGTACTTTGGACTTGTGATACCATGACTTTTTTGTTTAACATCTTTTTCGCATTTTATTTGCATATCATTGCATTCATATTTGCATTCATTTTGCATTCATAGTCGCTCATGTTCATTCGTTATCGTCTTCAGAGTTGTTGAGTACCCATCAAGCTGATTCCTCCATGCAGATACAGAACTAAAGCCAACATCGGAAGAAGAATGGAAAATCAAGAGCAGCATAACAGAAGGGTTAGAGAAGACCTCAATGAGTTGAAAGGAAACATGAATTTACTCATGGAGATGATGCAAACATTGTTGGCTAGGGAAGCTCAGTCCCAGAGGATTGCCGTACCTCAAATTAATGTTACCCCTACGGGTATTGTTTCCCAAGTTGTTTATGAGAATCCTCACTTTTTGCACCATGATGCTGAGTCTTCTAGAAATTCCTCTGAAAAGCTTCAAAAGAGGAAGGAGTTTGTGACAAAAGCTGAAGGTAGGGCTCCCCCACAAAGGGGTGCTCGTCAGAGTCAGACTCGTAATCCCAGGCCTAGAACTCCGATTGATCCTATTCCCATGAAATATGATGAGCTATATCCTTACTTGGTTCTGAAAGGCCTTATCACAACTAGAGCACTTACTCCTCTGAATATTCTTCCAGATGGGTTCAGAACTGATCTTCATTGCCCATTCCATGAAGGAGCTGCGGGTCATGATATTGAAAGTTGTTATGCTTTCGAGTCTCGAGTTCAGGAGTTGGTCAGAGGAGATATGATCACTTTCACACTGAGAGGGATTCCCCATGTTGGAAAAGATCACATGCCAGAACAAAGTGACTGAAGATTTGGTCAAAGAATCACAAGTTACTACCTAAAGCCAGTGGATCAGACGAGAAATCTCATCCTTGTTATTGATTAGACACTAGGCCTTGTTTCTTTTCAGTTTTAATTTCCTTGTTTATTTTATGTGTACTTGTTTAAAGACTTTGTTTGTTCTTTAATGTTAATGTTAATGAAATGAGCATCGCATGTTTTTGAATCAATTCATTCACCTTCATATTTGTGCGTATTTATGCTTTTCATTTTAAAAAATTCCAAACAATATATACCATTGTTTCTCTTATTCATTTATTATATAAGCAATGATTGGAGGGAGGATTACGAGAAATACCCAAACTGTTGAATGATATGCATTCGAAATAAAACCTTGCTGATGATATACAAGCATTGTTTCAACTCCCAAACACTGGAGAAATAAGGAAGTTAATCCATTGCCAACCCCTTTGAGCCTAGAAGTTGAAGTTTCTTTCTACACGAAAAAACCCATAATTTTAACCTGGGGCAGGGTAGCTCTCAATTAATTCAAATATGCATTCAATTTCAGGAATATTATTCATTACACCTTTCAATAAGGATTTCAAGTCCGTTTTCCTTCGCACAATTGTCGAGGAAATTGATGGCAGCCATTGTCCAAATCAAAAATGAAAAAAAAAGCCGCTAAGTCAACACCTAAAAGGCGACTTAGGCAAAATAAAAGCATCCCGCTAGACTGAAAGTGTCAAAGATACAGTCCAGGCAAAAGTAAGGGATAATAAGAATTTCAAATCATGAGAGGTCACCAAAATTCCTCAACCAATACAAGGACGAGTTGACCCAAAGTCCTCATAAAATAAGACAACAAAATGTTGTGAATAAGCAATGACTGCTATCCAATAATCTTTTAGCTTTTAAGCCATCATCATCAGTACAAATACAGACAACCTGAATGCATAGGTTGAGTTAGTTGAGCATAGGACGGGAGATCACCACGGAGAATGGGTTGGGGTAAAAATTAAATTTTGAGCCGTATATCCTTTTGTTTCATAAACCGTGAACCAAGCCACGTTACAACCCTTTAAAGACCTAATTGAAGCTAGGTTTGTTTTGAAAGCATATCGCGGCAAGGTTGCGTAAGCTGAATCCCCAAGAGATTTGACAATCATTTGCTTTGGTATCATACCTTTTTCATATTTTTCAATTTACATTATCTTTCACTTTGCACTTTGCACGACTTAATAAACAGTGCATTCTTTCCAGTATTTCATTTTCTTTACACCAATATCATTCCAATAACGATTTTGATTTCAAAATTTGTGCTTGAGCATTGCATTAAAATTAACATTTTCAGGATAAATATTTGCAAGTAAGCACTCATAATCAAGGAATTTTAAATAGTTGAGAAACTTGATCAGTGATCCTATCAGGGGCACCTTAAAGTCAAAGATCTTGTTATTCAGAAAGAATCTTCTTCCAAGACTCGTACTGGGGCAAGCATTTCAAGCGACTAGTCAAACAGTCACTCCAGAATCATTCAACATGGGGCAATCTACTTCAAACAGTCCCCAAGCAAAGCTTATCATTCCTTCCAAGCATCAATATCATTGGTACCTCTAACCAGTGTGATAGAAGTCATGTTCAGGCTATCTTTCAAGGGGCATAGTTGGCAGAGTTCACTGTGTTGTGGAATCAGCTGTTTCAGCCGCACCTCTCCAAAGAGTCTTATCATGTGGTCTTAGCATTTGCATTGCAATCATTGCACCATTTACATCATACCATTTCATATCAAGCATAGCACGAAGTTTACTTCATGCTCATATGCATTTTCTGAGGTCTTGTTATCCTACCTTGTAGTCGAAGTCCAATTTCGTTTGGCATCCTTTAAAATCCAATTTCTATTGGCAATCACAAAAAAATCAAAGTCCAACTCACTTGGCACCTATCAAAGCAGTCGTGTCTGTCACCCTATCTTTCGTGTTTATTTTCGTTTCCTTCAAATTTGTCTTATTGATAAATTTGGCGTGGAACCCCTTTTCCTTCAAACTTTGTTAAGTTTGGCGTGGAACTTTTTTCCTTCAAACTATGTCAAGTTTGGCGTGGAACTCTTTTCCTTCAAACTGTGATAAGTTTGGCGTGGAACTCTTTTCCTTCAAATTTGTCTTATTGATAAATTTGGCGTGGATGTTTTCTTTTCCTTCAAACTGTGTTAAGTTTGGCGTGGAACTCTTTTCCTTCAAATTTGTCTTATTGATAAATTTGGCGTGGATGTTTTCTTTTCCTTCAAACTGTGTTAAGTTTGGCGTGGAACCCTTTTCCTTCAAACTTTGTTAAGTTTGGCGTGGAACTTTTTTCCTTCAAACTGTGTCAAGTTTGGCGTGGAATTCTTTTCCTTCAAATTTGTCTTATTGATAAATTTGGCGTGGAACCTTTTTTCCTTCAAACTGTGTTAAGTTTGGCGTGGAACCCTTTTCCTTCAAACTGTGTTAAGTTTGGCGTGGAACCCTTTTCCTTCAAACTTTGTTAAGTTTGGCGTGGAACTTTTTTCCTTCAAACTGTGTCAAGTTTGGCGTGGAACTCTTTTCCTTCAAACTGTGATAAGTTTGGCGTGGAACTCTTTTCCTTCAAATTTGTCTTATTGATAAATTTGGCGTGAATGTTTTCTTTTCCTTCAAACAGTGTTAAGTTTGGCGTGGAACTCTTTTCCTTCAAATTTGTCTTATTGATAAATTTGGCGTGGATGTTTTCTTTTCCTTCAAACTGTGTTAAGTTTGGCGTGGAACCCTTTTCCTTCAAACTTTGTTAAGTTTGGCGTGGAACTTTTTTCCTTCAAACTTTGTTAAGTTTGGCGTGGAACTTTTTTCCTTCAAACTGTATTAAGTTTGGCGTGGAACCCTTTTCCTTCAAACTGTGTTAAGTTTGGCGTGGAACCCTTTTCCTTCAAACTGTGTCAAGTTTGGCGTGGAACCCTTTTCCTTCAAACTGTGTGAAGTTTGACGTGGATCCTTTTTTCAACTGTCTCTCTCTGGTTCATTCCATTGAGAAATTTGGTTTGAGTCTTTACTTCAGATAGCATCTCTCTGAAGGTCTTGTTGAAAAGTTTGATCTTTCCCTTGGTATACCTTCATAAGTTGGTCTCATTCCACATCTAATGTTTTTAGATGTTTCGGGCGTTGATTTCTAAATTCGGTGTTTGTGCATCCATAGATTTCTCTGGATGTCTGTAATACCTTTCTCAGGGTTTATTTCTCTCATCTCAAGTATTCCTGATTATTCTCTGTTGTCCAGACAAATTTTCAGAAATATCTTGTATCCCCAGCCACTTTTCCTACATTATTGTTTTCATTGTTTTCTTCTCATTCAATCATTTCATCATCCCCACAGACTTTGTGTCTCATATCAACATGCATTAGATCCCCAACAATTTCATCCGAACATACATTTCATATTTTAACATCGCATTGCATTTTTGCATTGGACAAATTTTGGGTCTTTTTATATCTAATTGACTTTCACTTTAGAATCGAATGCCTTGCAGCAGTTCACTTCAAGTTTAAGACAATTAGATAGGGGCATCTGTCATACCCTAAATTTGTCCTACTTGCATATCTACTTTCATTTCTACCCAATAATCACTAAAAATAAATAAAAAAATATGTTATTATTGTTATTATTTTTTCTTTCTCTCAGGTTTTTTTTTACGAAAGCATTTCAAGACATATTCATCAATTCCGTATTATTGTCTAAGAGGTTTTAAGGTAAATATTTAGGGATTCAAGGTGAAGTCAAATAGATTGAGTTCAAAATTCATGAATTAATTTGCACTCAGTTAGATTCAAGATTTCTTACAAGTGGTTATCAGTGTGAGATTAATTGGAGATTATTTCATGGTGACTTATTCTATCAAACGTGATTCCAAGCCTTAATTTGTTTCAAGAATGTTTTGGTAAGAATATAGTGATGTTGGAATTGATGTTAAGGGTGATTCTTAGATGACGTACTTCGAATTAGGATTCATGTTGGTTTTGGTTCTTTATCTTCATGATTGGAAATTTTGGGTGGCATTTGAGATTTAATCAAGGTTTACGGTTAGAGTATAAATAGTATATCCAGAGCCAAAACACATTTTAAGCCCAAGAGATTTTTCATTACAAATTGGGAACCGGGAAATAGTAAGAGGCCCATCATCTCAAATTTCTTTCAAATTGCCCATTATTGTTTATTCTTACAACTGTACAAAAAAGGACAATGATAAGAATGTTGCAACAAAAGGAAATGCTTGTATGAATCATGGTTTAGCTACATGTAAAGAAAACTTATACTGTAAAATATCACTTTTAGCCATCATACAAAATAAGCCCATAGCACTTGAGCCTCCCCAACATTCAACTTGTGCAACGAAAAAGAGACTCCCCACGAGCCTTCTCAGCCGGCTTGCTGCGGTGTTGAGGACTCCTTCATAGCACATCTCCAGCCAACACGAGCAAAACGCATGTACCAGCCAAACTCTTAGCCGAGCCTTCACTTGAATCCCGCCTCTCTAACGCACATGTAGCTTACAAACTCCTGTACTTCATGTCTACAAAAAGAAATACAAAGAGCAAAGTCACATGGCAAAAAGGTCCAAAAAGGTCCAAAAAGGTCCATATGAAGAAGCTCAAGGGGTCTTGAAGTTGAAACTATGTTTTTAGATTTAAAAGAGACCCTTGTTTGTTTCCCCATTTGGCAAGCATCACATAGGTGGTCTTTTGAAAATTTTATTTTTGGAAGACCTACTACTAGATCCTTAGATACAGCCTTATTAAGCAAATCGAAATTAACATGCGCTAAGCGTCTATGCCATAGCCATGAATCATCATTTAGGGCAACTAGACATTTAGTGTTTGTTAAAGATACACTCAAAAGATCAAGCATATATATGTTGTTTACTCTTACACCCTTAAACACAACATTATGTTCGGTGTGTTCAATTTTGCAACAAGTTTTTGTGAAAGAAACTTTATAACCTTTGTCGCATAATTGACTTATACTCAACAAATTGTGTTTAAGTCCCTCTACAAGATGGACATCAGAAATAGTAGTGGTAAAGGGATTACCTACACTACCTTTGCCAAGTATATCTCCTTTGTTATTGTCTCCATAAGTAACATACCCCTTCTTCTTTGCTTTGAAGTCAATAAAAAGTGATATGTCACCCGTCATGTGCCTTGAACACCCGCTGTCCAGAAACCATCTTCTTTCCACGAATGCAAGACACTCATCCTACAATATCAAAAGAGAGAGGTAGGTACCCAATTTTTATTGGGTCCAAGTGGGTAAGTGATAACATGGTTGTCTTTAGGCTTCCATTGATAAATACCTTTAGGCACTAGGAATCTTCTAAATTTGCATTTTTCAATGGTATGGCCAGCATGACAACAATAATGACAAGCACTACGACAATGTTGTTGTTTATGTTTGGTCCTTAAATCCTTTGGAATAAAAGAGTATTTTGCATATGGAGGATTTAATGACTTTTTAAACAACCTAGTATCAATGGCATAAGTAATCTTAGGTTGTAAAGCTTTTTCCAATTTGACTTTAAGAGAAATAACCTCTTGTTGCCAAATGTGACAAGCTTCACAATGCCTTATTTTACTATAACCACCAATATCAATAGCTTTTGAATTTTCTGCAATGCTAGCTTTCAAGTACTCTAAATCTTTTTCAGCATGTTGTACTTTACCTTCCAAGTATGAAAAAATTTGTTTATCGGAAGATAATCTTTTAAATGCTTCTATAGCTTCATTATGCAGTTTTTCAAAAGCTATTTTCAATTCAGAAAAGGACATAGAAGAGAAATTGTTATAGTAAGCTTGTTTTACCTTTTTATCATCACTTTTCTTCTTGTGGTGGGACTGATTTTTGGTGTGAGCCATAAGACACAAATTTGCGGTTTCATCGCTATCACTTGAGCATTGTGTACTTGATGAATCACTATCACTTTCCCAAGCAATGTAAGCTCTTCTTTGCTTATTATACCTTTTTGGTGGAACTTTTCCTTTATCCTTTTTCTTTAAAGGATAATCCGTCTTATAATGTCCGGACTTACCACAATTAAAGCAAGACCCTTTTTCTCTATTCTTCTTAATCTCTTCCTATTTTGAATCTATAGATTGTCTTCTAAACTTTATGAGATTTTTGTCGGAATGCTTGATTCTATTCTTTCGAATGAATCTATTATATCTCCTAACAAAAAGTCCCATTTCTTCGTCACCGGAGTCTTCGTCACTACTTGATTCATTGTTGCTTAGCTCTTTTTGTGAGGACTTTGAGTTAGAAGCCACAAGAGCTATAGGCCTCTTCTCACACTCTTTGTCTTTATTCTTCTCCTTTCCCTTTTTATTCTTGTTCTCAAACTTTTCTAGACTTTCTAGTTCTTGCTGATGTTCCTCCAGCTTTCCAAACAAAGTAGTCATTGAGAGTGTCGTTAGATCGTTGGCTTCCTTGATAGCTGTTACTTTAGGTTGCCATTCCCTGCTAAGACATCTCAAAATTTTATTAGTAGCAATTTCATTGGAAATAGGTTTTCCAAATGCATTCAAACGATTAATGAGATGAACAAATCTCTTTTGCATGTCGGGAATAGATTCTCCTTGTTTCATGCGAAAGAGTTCGAACTCTTGATTAAGTGTGTTAATGCGGGACTGTTTTACTTCAATTGTACCTTCATGTGCAATTTCTAAAGCGTCCCACATTTCTTTAGCTGTCGAGCAATGGGATACTCGATAATACTCATCTGCACTAAGTGCTGAAATTAGCATATTTCGAGCTCTCCAATCACTTGACCACTTTTTCTCATCTTTCTCATCCCAATCATCTTCTGGTTTAGGTACTATGGCACCTGCCTCATTCATCATGGTGATTTGAAAAGGACCATTTTGAATGGCAATCCATACGCGCCTATCCACAGAATTTATGTGAACTCGCATGCAGTCTTTCCAGTAGCCATAATTTTCACCATTGAAAACAGGAGCTCTATTATACGCCCCCTTTGGTTCAGAATCCATTTCGTTACAGGCAGCCACAAAGCACCAGCGAACCAATGCTCTGATACCACTTGTTAGACGTTGTGGCTAGTGATCTAGAGGGGGGGTGAATGGATCATTACCTTGTTTACAAGGATTTAAAAGATTTTTCAGAGTTTTTAAAGATTAGCGGAAAACACGGTCCCTAATATACTTGCGTCTATTCTGGACCAGCCACTAGAAGACCGGACATGTGATAAAGTGTTGGATTTACAATTGAGATGATAAAGATTTAAACACACAAGCTGTAAAAGTATTGAATGCACCTATCACAGAAACTATTTCCAATGAATCAAAACCGATTAAAAACGTAAATAGAGATGGAGAAGGAATACAATACGCAGAGATTTGGTAAGGAAGTTCCCCACGTTTGTCCTCGCGTATGGGTACGTCTCCCTCTCAATTTCAAACCGAAAATCAGAACTTTTATATCAATATTGCTGAAATTGTCGTTAACAAGGTTGCTATACAAACACCATAAATCTATACACCTAGATCTTCCTATTGTATCAACCTTCACTTGATCTGAGCCAAATCAAGATTCCCTGCAAGTAATACAAACAATTCACCGGTTCCACGATCTATTTGCAAAATCTCCGAATTTCCAAACCTTACGCTGCGGCTGAATCTGTTTTGTAAACGTGACTGACAAACCCTCAAGAACACGCCCGTTCTTGAAGGAAAACCCAGATGGTTTTTCCTTGAAACCTTCTTTCACTCTTCAACTCAGCTGGATCACCGATCGTACCACTGAATGTTATCTCATAGGCCTCTAATTCACAGAACAACACTAATTCATTGTTGATGTTCTTGAATCAAGGTATTTGAGAAGATGAATTTGATTCTTAGGTTTCAATCTTGCTCAACCTTGAATTGTACACCCTGAAAATCCTTTTCTTGATGTGTTCTTCAATATACTTGACTTTGAATTTCGTCTGCAATTCCCTGTTATTTTTCTGCACTAACAGAAAACTAAACATATACTTGACAGATTCTGTTAGAAGTGAAACAGAAAAATGAATCGATACAATACATGAATGAATCGATACATGAAGGTATTTATACTATTATGTATCAATGCATAATATCATGAATCGATACATACTGAACAAATGAAGAAAAACAGAGAAATGAAAATACAATGAATCGATGCATGTTGCGTATGTATCGATTCATAGAAGAAATTCCAGAATCATTCTTACAGTATGAATCGATGCATATTGCGAATGTATCGATTCATAGAAGAATTTCCAGAATCATTTCTATAGCATGAATCGATGCATGATAAGAATGAATCGATTCATTTTACGAATTTCAGAAATTCAAGGACATTATTTGTTTAAAAACAAGACATGTGTATAAAGGCTAGCAATGCATACAAAGCATATGATAAAGCATATGATAAAAGCACAAACACATAAAATTTATTATCATACAAAACTAAAGAGTTGCTCACAGGTAAGTCTAGTGCACCATTTATAGTAAATGGCTAACTCCTTAAACATTATAATTGCGTAGAAGACAAAGAATTCTCGATAGGTTTGAAACTGGCAGAAGTGCCATCGGAAACCTTAGATTAATCTCCCCTAAGCCGTGTCGAGCCCCGACATTAAACGAAGCGCTTTGTAGGAGGCAGCTCATAATTTTTATTTTTTTATTTTATTTTTGTTTTTTTCTTCAAAATTCTAACTTCCAAAATGCATTTAATTCACTGATTGTTCTGTTTGTGTTTGTTTTTGTTTTATTGTGTGATTCCAGGATTTTCAAAGTTTTCTAATCCTTCTTGTCGCGGTGAGAATCGGATACCAAGCTATTAAGTGAGCTTGAATTGCAAAACTTTTATGTTCACCACCGACTTTAATTTAATCCAAAGGGAAAAGGGAAAAAAGATCGTAAAAACCCTAAATGAGGAGAAACTAGGTTCGGGGGTTGATTATACCTAGGGAAGGTGTTAGCATCCTAAGCATCCGCAGTATCCTACGGGAACCTCTTGTTAATATTTGTATTTTTGTTGTTTATTGCTTGTTAAAATTATGGGAACCTAAGGTTTTATTTCTAATGGTGCTCGCACAACATCGCATCGATGCCTACGTATCGGGTGTAGAATCAGAGCACTCGTAGTTCTCCTAAGGATTAACGAACACTTGGTTACGCTCAAGGTTCGCGGGGGAAGGTAAGTGTTATGGCAAACACTCACGTGACTTAACAAAGTCACAAAAAGTTATAAAACAACAAGCTAAGGACCTAATGGCTAAGGACCTAAGGATGAGGGACGGCTAAACTTCCTATGACATTGAGTCAACTGCAGGAGTTCTTTCCCTTTTGGATTGAAAAGCATAAACAAAAATAAATAAATGAGGGTGCAAGCTCCTAAGTCTAAGGCAAAGGTTGCTACTTGCAAAAAAATAAACTGAATAAAGTAAATGGACAATGCAAAGTAAAAGGGCTTAGTAACCGGGCTATGGCTCGATATATGGATCGAGAATGCGGGGGTGGAAAACAAGCGTAGTGCGTCAATTTGTTTAAGTTAGAAAGCTGTGAAGTGTAAAGACTGTGCAGATGGCGATCGTAAACGACCGACTTACGTGTGTGAGTGAAGTGTATGTGAAGTTCACTTGGCGTTGGACCAAGGATTTATTATTTTTGAAATGAAATTAATATGGTCTAAGAGTGCGAGAAATAAATAATAAATAAATAAATAAAGTGAAATAAATAGAATAAATTAAATAGAATAAAAATAAAACTAAATACATGGCCTCATATTGGTCACGATTAATCGGAAACGATTTATCGTGACTTTTTGTCATATCATCGGCCCAAACAAGATTAATAAGAAAATGTTACCCATATAATATTAGACCGAATTTTAGTGATTTTCTCTTATAAAGAATTTTTCAAAATGATAAATAAACTTAGAATTAAAAAAAAAGATGTTAATAAATATTTTTTCTAAAAAATAAATAAATAGATAAATAGCAATGAAATTAGTAATAACAAAACAAAACCAAATAATAAAATAAATAAATCAACATGTGGGGGTGCTATGCATCAGGTGGTGTGTATTGAGCAAGGTATCTAATGGGCTCCAAAATCCAATCTATAACACATTTCTTATGAATAAATAAATGAAAAAAAAACTGAAAATAAAAGGGAGTGAGAGGTTATCGGCGGTGTGATGAGGTGTGTGAGCATTGGAATTCTAAACCCAGTCAGAGAATAAAAAATAAAAAAAAAGGATCATACCATTTACTAACCTAATAAATATCATAATAAAAGAAAATAAAAAAACAAACTTAATATCAAATGACAAGAACACAGCGTAAAGGAGAAAAAGTTCCGAACCCAACCCCCCAAGTTCTCACTCGCGATTCATCTTTCCTTACTCTCGGATTCCTCTCTGTCTCTCAACTCACAGTTCGTTCTCTGTCTCTCTCACAGGCCCTCACCCTCAATGCCAAGTCTCTCTCTATCGCCTCTGTCTCTCTGTCTCCGGCGGCTTTCTCATGGTGTGCGGCGGCGGTCAGTTTGTGGTGGATTCGCGGAGGGTTTTGGCGGTTCGCGGCCGGCGGATGAAGCGGTTGTGGTTGGGAGCGGATGGCCGGCGGATTCGCTGTGAGGTGAAGGGTTTCGCGATCGGTGGTTTGAGTGGCGGTTGGTGATAGGTTGTGCAGCGGCGCGATGGTAAGGTTTGTTTTTGGAATTTTGAGTGTTTTGATTTGTGTTCTTGAGTGGTGGTGGTTGTCTTATGGTGAAGGGTCGGAAAGTTGGCCGGTGATGAGTTGCTTGAAGGATGGCTTGCTGTATTGTTGGTTTGCTCCTCTTTGGAGATTTGTGTAAAACAGGTTTTGATGGCTTTGCGTGTTTGAGAAGGTGGATTGGATTTGTTGAAGACAGGGGTTTTCGAAGGGTTGAAGGGTGTATCCGACTCTCTTGTTTCTCAGTTTCTGGGTTATGTTTCACAGTTTGTGAAGGTTAGTTTTGAGATTTGGTGGATTTCGCGGTGGTTCGGTAAAGAAGAAAGGATTCGGTTGAAAAGGGTGGTTCACGATTCAGAAAAGGGGTTTTCGTAATTGTTGTTTTGGTTTCGCGGTGAAGCGGTTCCGTGAAGGGTGGAAAGGTTGTTCGGCTGATTTCGTGGGTTGAGGCTTGCGGTGAAGCGGTTCCGTGAAGGGTGGAAAGGTTGTTCGGCTGATTTCGTGGATTGAGGCTTGCGGTGATGCGGTTCCGTGAAGGGTGGAAAGGTTGTTCGGCTGATTTCGTGGATTGAGGCTTGCGGTGAAGCGGTTCCGTGAAGGGTGGAAAGGTTGTTCACATCTGTTTCAAAATTCAACTTATCTCAGGTTTTGTTCTAGTTCTGTTTTGCCGAAAAAAACAAATTAAAGTGGTGGTTGTTTGCGGTTTGATAAAGGTGAGGGAAAAGGGTTTGAAGTGTTTTTGTTTGGTTTCCAGTGAGGGTCCTGTTCATTTCTTTTTCTATTTCAGGTGGCTTTTCGGTTATGGTGTTGAAGGAAAAAAGTTACGGTCTGTTGTTGTTGCTGGGCTTGTTGTGAGAGGAAAGATGCTACGGTTTGAGTATTGTGTTGGTGAAGAGAAGAAGAGTGAGTTTTGGAGGTTTGCAATGTCATTGTCTTGTGTATCTCAGCTCAGGTTTGTATTCGGTTCGATTTCTGTGTAAATGATTTTCTTGAAGAAGGTTTTATTCGGCTGTTGTTTGATGTTTTTGGTGTCACTGAGTTTTTTGTTTTTCTGGTCTTGCAGGTCTGATGCGAGGGGGGTGCGGATTGGCGGATTGGTGGTAGTGATGTCTCGTGTTCAAGGTTTCTACTCTCTCTTCATCTCAAGTTTTCTGGTTCTTTTCCTTTCACCGAATCTCTGTTTTCATAGATTTTTCACTGAACTGTTTGTGTTTGTTTGGGTTTGAAAAGGGGTGGTAGTGGATGAGTTTGGTTTATCCGAAGATGAAGGACTTTGTGAGTTTATGGATTTATTTCATATTTCTTTTTCTTTGTTATGCAGATTTGAAAGAAACCGAAAAAGAAAACCAACTATGAACAAATGCAGAAAAGAGGTGAAGGAGAAAAAAGATATTACCGACCCGAACGTTATCGGGGTGAAGGATCCACAAACGGTAAGCCCCCTTTTCCTCCTTGCTGTTCTTTTGAAATTTTTCGGCTGTTGTGTGAGATTTTGAGGGTTGTTCTTGTTGCTGAATTTTTGTGGTTTTGTATGGCTGAAATCGGATGTAACAGTAGTGATTTTTGAGTTGTTTCTGGTGCTGAATTTTTGTGGATGTATGGCTGTTTGATGTTGTACAGGGGCTGAATTTTTGTGGTTTTTTATGGCTGTTTTTGTGGTATTTTCATGGTTGTTTTCTGTGTGAATTTGGGACTGATTTCAGTTGGGATTTTGGGATGTAACTGTGTTGTTTGTATGGCTGTAACAGTTGTGTTGAGGGCTGCTTTTGAGTGGTGTTTTGGGGCTGTAACAGTGTGTTTTGTGAGCTGTTTGGGACTGTTTTTTTTTGTTGTGATTTGTGAGCTGTTTGTGGAGTGTTATAAGGGTTGTTTTTGTTGCTGAATTTTTGTGGTTTTGTATGGCTGAAATCGGATGTAACAGTAGTGATTTTTGAGTTGTTTCTGGTGCTGAATTTGGGCAGTTGTGAGGCAGATTTTTTTTTGTTTTTCTAATGTAACAGTGGTGGTTTATATGGTTTTGGTTCATGGTTTTTTTTTTATTTGAAATTGTCCTTGTTGCTTGTAGGTGAAGGGTGTTTTGAGAGAGGGAACAAATCTGATTTTGTTGTGGGTGGAGCAGAGTTTTTGTTGGTGGCTGCATGCTGCTGTGGGGGCTGTTGTGCATTGTGGTCCCTGCTGAATTTTGGTGCTTTGTGGGTGAAATGGTGCAGGCTGAATTGTGCCTTGGGCTGCTTTGTTGCTGCATTTTTCTTTCTTTTTTTTATTCTTCTTCTATGCAATTGTAACATGGATATGGAATATGGCTATGTATGGAATTCTATTTTTTTAAAAGAATGCTATTGTAACATGGATGAATGCAAAGAAATTCTATATATTCTTTTTTTTTTAAATTCTATTGGAACATGAATGACTTGGCTATGTAATGTAAAGCTTAACTTTGACATTGAATTTTAAACATGGAAAATGTACTTTGAAATTGAAATTGAGATTGAATTGGAAAATAAATTGGAAAGGAATTGGAAAATAAATTGAATTGGAATCGAAAATTGAATTTAGAGCTTGAAATTGAATTGAAAATAAAATTGGAATTGAGAATGAAAATAGAAATTAAATTAACTTAGAATAGAAACTTGAGAATTAAATTAAAAGCTTGAAATGGAATTTTGCAATTAGATTAACAACATCCCCAAGAGGAAATTCTGGTCACACGATTCAAGAAACCACTTAAAGAGGCTTATCGCAAATCTAAAAAAAAACTAGTATGCACAATGGTATGCTAATGATGAGACCAATGCATGAATGAAACTTAGGGGTAAAATTTGGGGTGTGACATTTGCCCCTATTTAAATAACTTTACCAGATGGCGTGAATGACGAAGGACACTCAGGCGATCAGGGTGAAAGGTATTTAAATATAGAAATAACCGGAAATTTTGCCCCTAAATGCAATGTTATGCTGGACTACAAATCTATCTAACTCTGCAACTCTTATGCAATGAAGTGATGATTATGGTATGAATGATTAGAATGAGATAAATCGACGACCACAAGCCAAGACTCACTGGGGATGACAAACACTGGGGATGACAAACACTGGGGATGACAAACGAAAACGGGAAATATTCAAAGTGATAAATCAACAGGTTCAAGTGTAACTGTCGACACTAAGAATAACAAAAGACGGGAACAAAAGGAAATCCAAAGCGTTGGATCAACGAACACAGACAAAACAAAATAAAATTCAAAGTGACTGCACAGTGGCTCGATGCGACCAACTGACACCAAGAATACAAATAAGACAAGGAAATAAACCGAAGTGGTAGATCAATGGCTCTATGCGACCAATTGACTTTGAGAAATAAAAAGCAACAACATATTCGAAGTGAATGCGCAACGGCTCTATGCGACCAACTGACACTAAGAATACAACAAAATAAACATTCAAAGGGAAAGTGCAGCGGCTCGATGCGACCAACTGTCATCAAGAATACAAATAAGACAAGGAAATAAATCGAAGTGGTAGATCAATGGCTCTATGCGACCAATTGACTTTGAGAAATAAAAAGCAACAACATATTCGAAGTGAATGCGCAACGGCTCTATGCGACCAACTGACACTAAGAATACAACAAAATAAACATTCAAAGGGAAAGTGCATCGGCTCGATGCGACCAACTGTCACTGAAAATGATAATCATAATATTCGAAGTGAATGCGCAGCGGCTCGATGCGACCAACTGACACTAAGAATACAACAAACTAAACATCCAAAAAGAATGTGCAGTGGCTCAATGCGACCAACTGTCATTGGAAAATAGAAACGACACAATATTCAAAGTGAATGCGCAGCGGCTCGATGCGACCAACTGACACTAAGAATAGAAATGACACAGTATTCAAAGTGAATGCGCAGCGGCTCCACGCGACCAACTGACATCATAAATAACAACAAAAATATTCAAAATGAATGCGCAGTGGCGCGATGCGACCAACTGACACCGGAAATGGTAAACATAATATTCAAAGTGAATGCGCAGCGGCTCGATGCGACCAACTGACACTAAGAATACAACAAAATAAACATTCAAAGTGAATGCACAGCGGCTCGATGCGACCAACTGTCACTGAGAATGACAAAAAACTTATTCAAGGTGAATGCGCAGCGGCTCGATGCGACCAACTGACACCATGAATAGCAACAAAAATACTCGAAGTGGAAGCACAATAGGTTCGAAACCTATTGACACTAAAAAGAAAGCCAAGATACACTCAAAGTGAATGCGCAACAAGTTAAAAAACCGGTTGACACTAAGAATGATAAAGACAAAGTAGTCAAAGTATTCAAAATGGTAAATTAGCAGGTTCAAATGTAACTGCCGACACTGAGGATAAGGAAAGAAATCACATTGATTTAGTAATGGCTCTATGCGACCAACTAGCATTGGGGATAGAATGTAGATCACCCAAAGATAGATCAACGGCTCTAAGCGACCGGCTAACGCAAAGAAGTAACAACAAAAAATGTTGGAGTTTTCAAATAAGATAAGACATCCAACCTCTGGAAATTCCTTCAGGAACCATCAGGAGAAAGGGTACAAGTATGTATAAAATCAAATTGACTTGGATTTAAGCAAATGGTTTCAGGACCTGCTTAAAAGATTTGTGCCAATGACAATTGGACTTCAAAGAGATATTGGTGGTCATAAAGACAAATGCCAACCACAATTAGAAATCCACATGGGACACCAACAATTACTGGGGACAAAAACATTGGTAAACCAAACTTCGGGTACCAACCACAATGAATTTTCAAATTGAACACTAACTGGACTTGGAGTTAGACAGACGACAACTGGGGAAAGACAAATGCTAATGTCAAATGCGCATGATTGAGCATGATGCGAATGATCATGATATGCAAATGTTGAATCTAAAGAGACAAAGAGTTTTGACAAAACTCAAAGAGGAGTAGGCTCTCAACACTAATACTCAGATGAGCAAAATGAAAAACACTGGGGAGATGTCTTCAAACTTGGAAATCATGCTTGGTCCAAGGATCCATCCAAGAGTGTCATCAGTTTTGAACTTCTATGGGGATTTCTGTAATAATAGCATAAAAGTGTTGTTGCAAACCAGGACTTCTTGGGGAAACATAAGGTTTTTCCAATTTTCCTAAAGTCAAAGAAACTTAAAAGTTTTTCCGTGTGTTTTCAAAAACATTTCCTTAAAAAAAAAACTTGTCATTTTCAGAGTTAAATTGTAATCAAGTGATGGCATTTTGCATAACAAAAGAAAAATAAGAAGTTGAACGACAAAATTCATAGGCAAAGTTTGTATTTTATTCGAGAATGGTTGCTTGCCAATGGCAAAAACTCCATGGGAAATTACAGTTTGAAAATGGCAATGGGGAAAGGTCTACATTGAATCCAACGACCACTACAATCCCTAATAACTAAAACTGCTCGACACCTTGCTTCTGACAAGAGCAAATGGATTGATCTTCCATTATGATTCTTCAGTAATGGTAAACACCATCTGACACAGTCAAATGCCTTTGTCCCTAACTTTTGCCTGGACCGCCCTTTCGGGTTTTCAATCCACCGGGACGCTCTTTTTTGCCTAAGCCGCCCTTTCGGGTTTTCAACTTAGCGAGCTCTTATTTTTCATTTTTATCCCTAACTTTTGCCTGGATCTCCTTCATAGGTTTTGATCCACCGGGATACCCTTTTTTGCTTAGGTCGCCATTTCTGGTTTTCGACCTATCGGGTTTTATTTAGGCATAATATTTTTTGACTGCATCAGAATTCACTGGGTGCTTCAGCTGTTCACCATCCATAGTTGTAAGGATTAAGGAACCTCCGGAGAATGCCACCTTCACAACATATGGGCCTTCATAGTTAGGACTCCATTTTTCACGCATGTCTTTGTGGACTGGCAAGATTTTCTTGAGTACAAGATCTCCTTCTTTGAATTCTCGGAGACGGACTTTCTTGTCAAATGCTCTTTTGATGCGCTTTTGGTACAACTGGCCATGGCACATGGCGGTCATTCTCTTCTCATCAATGAGGTTCAGTTGGTCAAACCTGTTCTGGACCCACTCAGCTTCCTCCAGTTTGGTTTCCATCAAGATTCTCAAAGAGGGTATCTCTACTTCAATAGGGAGAACTGCATCCATCCCATACACTAGAGAGAAAGGGGTTGCCCCTGTTGAAGTGCGAACTGATGTTCTGTATCCGTGTAAAGCATATGGTAACATCTCGTGCCAATCTTTGTAAGTTTTTACCATCTTCTGCAGAATCTTTTTGATGTTCTTGTTTGCAGCTTCAACAGCTCCATTCATCTTCGGACGATACGGAGAAGAGTTATGATGTTCAATCTTGAATGTCTCACACAACTCTTTCATTGTTTTGTTGTTCAAATTGGTCCCATTATCTGTGATGATTCGGCTTGGGATCCCATAGCGGCAGATAATTTGGTTCTTGATGAAACGGGCAACCACTTGCTTTGTCACATTGGCGTAGGAAGCTGCTTCTACCCATTTGGTGAAGTAATCAATTGCGACCAAGATAAACCGATGACCATTGGAAGCTTTAGGCTCAATTGCCCCTATCATGTCAATGCCCCACATTGAGAAAGGCCAAGGTGATGACAGAACATTCAAAAGTGTTGGAGGTACGTGCACCTTGTCGGCTTAAATCTGGCATTTATGACACTTCCTGGCATACTTGAAACAATCTGATTCCATGGTCAACCAGAAGTACCCAGCTCTCAAAATCTTCCTGGACATGGCATGTCCATTGGCATGTGTTCCAAATGATCCTTCATGGATTTCCCTGATCAATAAGTCTGCTTCGCGTTTGTCCACACATCTGAGCAGGACCATATCATGATTTCTCTTGTAAAGCACATTGTTGCTGAGGAAAAATTTGGACGCCAATCTTCTTAAAGTCTTCTTGTCTAGATTTGTTGCATCGGCTGGGTACTCCTGATTTTGCAAGTAGTTCTTAATGTCATAGAACCACGGTTTTTTATCAGTTTCTTCTTCGACCAGCAGACAGTAGGCTGGTGAAGTTCTTCGCTCGATTGTAATGAGTGGAGCTTCATTAAGAAATCTGACTTGAAACATAGAGGCCAACATTGCCAAGGCATCTGCAATTTGATTTTCTGCCCTTGGAACATGATGGAAAGTGACTTCATCAAAGTATTTGATCAATTCCACAATGTGGGCACGGTATGGGATCAACTTCTCATCACGGGTCTCCCATTCACCTTTGACTTGGTAGATTACCAAAGCTGAGTCTCCATATACATCAAGAATCTTGATTCTGGTATCAATTGCAGCTTCGATACCCAAAACACAGGCTTCATACTCTGCGATGTTGTTTGTACATTCGAAACATAATCTGGCTGTGAAAGGAGTATAACCACCATCGGGATTCATCAAGACAACCCCCACACCATGCCCCATATAGTTAGAGGAACCATCAAACATCATCTTCCAACGAGACCCTGGCTCGGGACCTTCATCTGGACCTGGAACTTCACAGTCCTTTATCAACATAATGTCCTCGTCCGGGAAATCGAATTTCAAAGGTTCATAATCTTCGACAGGATGATCAGCAAGGTATTCAGATAAAGCACTTCCCTTGATAGACTTCTGGGTTACATATTGGATGTCGTATTCGGATAACAACATGTGCCAACGGGCGAGTCTTCCTGTCAAGGCAGGCTTCTCAAAAATGTACTTTATTGGATCCATTTTCGAGATCAACAAAGTAGTGTGACAAATCATGTACTGCCTGAGGCGTCTGGCAGCCCATGCCAAGGCACAACAAGTCTTCTCTAAGAGTGAATATCTGCTTTCACAGTCTGTGAACTTCTTGCTTAAATAATAAATGGCGTGCTCCTTACGACCAGTTTCGTCCTGTTGGCCTAATACGCAACCCATAGATCCCTCGAGCACAGTCAGATACATGAAAAGAGGCTTCCCTGGAGTAGGTGGGATTAAGATAGGAGGTTCTTGTAGATAAACCTTAATCTTCTCAAAAGCCAATTGACAATCAGGACTCCACTCAATTGCTTGATTCTTCCGGAGTAACTTGAATAAAGGCTCACAAGTAGCAGTCATGTTAGAGATAAATCTGGAGATGTAGTTCAATCTTCCAAGGAAGCCTCTGACTTGCTTTTCTGTTTTGGGAGCTGGCATTTCTTGAATTGCTCTGACCTTATCTGGATCTACTTCAATTCCTTGCTGACTAACAATAAAACCAAGTAACTTTCCTGATCGGACACCAAAAGTACACTTAGCTGGATTTTAACGCAGTTGGAACTTTCTGAGACGCTCAAATAACTTCAAGAGATGATTCAAATGATCCTCCTCACTCTGTGATTTGGCAATCATATCATCCACATAAATTTCTATCTCTTTATGCATCATATCATGGAAAAGGGTGACCATTGCCCTCTGATAAGTGGCTCCTGCATTTCTGAGACCAAATGGCATAACTTTGTAACAATAAGTGCCCCATGGTGTGATGAATGTAGTCTTTTCCATATCGTCAGGATCCATCTTGATCTGGTTGTATCCTGAAAACCCATCCATGAAGGAGAAAACAGCAAATTTAGCAGTGTTGTCAACCAAAGTATCAATATGCGGAAGAGGGAAGTCGTCCTTCGGACTAGCTCTATTCAAATCCCTATAGTCCACACACATTCTGACTTTGCCATCCTTTTTAGGGACTGGCACAATATTAGCTACCCACTCAGGGTACTTTGCAACTGCGAGGAATCCAGCATCAAACTGCCTTTTGACCTCTTCTCGGATCTTCAGAGCCATGTCTGGTCTTGTTCTTCGAAGCTTTTGCTTTACAGGAGGACAATCTGGTCGGAGAGGCAACTTGTGGACCACTATGTCTGTGTCTAAACCGGGCATATCTTGATACGACCATGCAAACACATCTACATACTCTCTGAGAAGCTTGACCAATCTTTCTCTGATGTCTGCCCCAAGTGTTGTACCAATCTTGACTTCCTTCTGGTCTTCATCAATGCCAAGATTGATGGTCTCTACATGCTCCTTATGTGGCTGAAGATCTGTGTGCTCATACTCAACTAATCTTGCCAGTTCTTCGGGAATGTCACAATCTTCCTCACTTTCATCTTCCGCTTGGTAGATGGGCGAATCAAAGTTAGGAGAGAATGTAGAGTCATTGGATTCAACAGGGTTTTCGTTTATTCTGCATATGATAATGATTTGGTTTTATTAAAAGTGGAAAATAGAGAAATGCAAGAGAAAAAGCTTTTTATTGGTTTTGAAAGATTGCCATTTTCTTTTAAAAGTGAAAAGAGAGAAAAACAGTAAATGATCAAAATAAGAGTTTAACAAAATGCCTTCATTGATAATAACTTTAAAAATGAGAAGGGGCCCTACAAAATACTCCCATAGCCTTGGGCAGAGCTAGGGAACTTTGAAAACACTTAAAAAACAATAAATTACTTTGACAATGGAAAAATTTCTGGGATCTCGACTGCTTCCCAATTGCCCAAGGCTTCTTCACACTGATACACCAAGTGATTCACATCTTCATCTTCAGAAACTCCATCAATTGCATTGACCTGATAACCAGCACTGGAAAACACCTCTTGAATGGTCTTCAGACGTCCTTTAACGGAGGTTGACGCTCCTTCCTTCACATGAGTTGGATTGTAACCCAACCCGCAACGATCTAGCTTCTGTTTGACTTCGATGACATCACCCCAACCTTCATAGCTTCTTTCTTCAATGGTGGAAATGGTACTCTTCAGCGATGCAAAAGATGGGATACCCTTTCCTTTTGGTTCCTCTACCTCCACAAGGACAGCATTGGCTATCTCAAGAGCTTGGAAAGAAGTTTCCAAAGCATCTTCATCAGCCTCAATATAGCTAAAGGATGAAAGGTTGCTAACCATGAGATCTTCTTCCCCAGACACGGTTACCAGCTTGTTATCGACCACAAACTTCATCTTTTGATGCAGGGTAGAAGTGACTGCCCCAGCGGCATGGATCCAAGGTCTTCCCAGCAAGCAGCTGTAATTAGGATTGATGTCCATAACCTGGAAGGTGATTTTGAAGACCTGTGGCCCAATCAAGATTGGTAGGTCTACTTCTCCAATAACGGTTCTCCTTGACCCATCAAAAGCTTTCACAATCAGTGCACTGGGCATCATCTCTGCCCCTTGATAAGATAACTTAGCAAGTGTTCTTTTCGGCAAAACATTCAATGAAGATCCTGTATCCACAAGAACTCTTGCTAAAGTATCCTCTTGACATTTCACGGATATGTGGAGAGCACGGTTATGGTCCAAGCCCTCCTTTGGAAGATCCTCCATACTGAAGCTAAGATTGTTACATGCAGTGATATTGGTAATGACTCCATCAAACTGATTCACTGTTATATCATGCGTAACATGAGCTTGGGCTAGTAACTTCTGAAGCGCACTTCGATGAGCCGGAGAATGCATAAGAAGTGATAGGATAGATATTTTGGAAGGCGTTTGATGTAGCTGATCAATAACCTTATAATCACTCTTCTTAATGATTCTGAGAAATTCTGCATCCTCTTCTCCCAAGACTACTTCCTTATCCTTGTTGGTAACAGCTGGAATGACTTCTTTAGGCGGAGCCGTATTGACTTGCTGAGTATAAACACGACCACTACGAGTCAAACGACCTGCACCCGCTATGTCAGCACTTGCAACTTTTGAAACTTCCTGGCGACTAGCTTTATCAATCTTCTGATGAACTCTCCCTGTATCATACTTCCATGGAACTGATTTAGTGTCTTCATAAAGGTAATGGTTACTCCTTTGTTCAAATCTTGGCTCAGGTATATTGAAAATTGGCACCACAGATTCTGGAGTATTGAAGATAGGTTGAACTCCTGAAGATTCAAGCAGGTTGAACACTGGCACCCAGGTAGAATCAGATTCAGGCAAGTTGAAAATGGGTTCAATCATTGCCACTTCATTCCTCTTCATATGACCGCTCACTTGTAAGACACCTTCATCAATCAAAGCTTGAACATCCTTTAAGACCAATTCGCATCCCTTTGGACTATCAACACAGCCTTCACAATTCTTATGACAGCTCTTCAGTATACCCACTTCTACTAACTTCGCATGGAAGTCTTTAAGCGGGGTCTTGATCTCTGAGGCGTTGAAAATCAAACCTTCATCAGACTTGTCAACAATAGCATTTATGGACCCATGCTTGGGTAAAGGATTATCTTTGACATTCGGACCAGTATTCCCAAATGACAGAATGTTTTTCTCCATCAAATCTTTCACAATGTACTTCAAAGCATAACATCCCTCCAAATCGTGCCCCGGGGCACCTTCATGGAATAAACAGTGGGCATTTGAGTTATAATTTGGTGGGAGCGGATTTGGTGGAGGACCCAAAGGCCTTGGAGTAACCAAACCCTTCTTCAGCAGTGAAGGATATAACTCAGTATAAGTTATAGGGATTCGAGGATTAGGAGGCCTTCCACCTGGTCTTCTATTCTGAAAGTTGGGATTTGGATGAGGAGCTGGAGTCCTCTGCTGGCAGGCTGAAGCATTGGGTGCTTGTTGATAGCCTGGATTGTTGAGCATTGGTTGATAAGGTTGAATCATTGGAGCCGCTTGCTGATACATCGGTACTGCTTGAGTTGGCCGATACATCTGGACTTGTGGATTAAATGACGGTTGAACCGCCGCTACATAAGGATGTTGGGCATACTGTGGATGAGCATACTGCTGTTGATGAGCATACTGCTGTTGAGCCATAGGTGGAGGTCTCTGCCAAAGAGGATTTCTTCTTTGACTTGTCATTATGGCGTTCGTCTCACCCTCTTTCTTTTTGTGGAAATTACTGGTAAATTTCTTGCCAATATTTCCACTGCTAGTGCTGGAACTGCTAGATGCACCACTCATTTTTCCACTTTTCAAACCAAGTTCTACCTTGATTCCCACAGCCACTAAATCAGAGAAGCTAGCAGTTATGCTTCCCACCATTCTTTCATAGAATTCTGGTCGCACGGTGTCAACAAACCAGTCAGCTAATTCTCTTTCAGTCAATGGGGGCTCTACTTGAGAAGCGGTCCCTCTCCACCTCTGAGCATATTCCTTAAATGATTCAGAATCTTTTTGTGACATACTCAACAGTTGCCTCCTATCGGGAGCAAGGTCCATATTGTATTTGTATTGCTGGATGAAAGCATCTGCCAAGTCTTGGAAACTGCGAATCTTCGACTGGTCAAGCGTTAGATACCATTTGGAGGAGATTCCCTTCAGACTGTCCTGGAAACAGTGGATCATTAATTTATCATTGTCCACCTGCGCAACCATTCTTCGATAGTACATCAAGAGATGGTTCTTAGTACAAGTTGCACCCTCATACATATCAAACGTGGGTATCTTGAACTTCAGAGGTATCACCAATCCAGACACCAGACACATCTCTCTAGCAGCAGCCCCAAAGATCTGGTCACCTTCAATCGCTCTTAACCTTTTTTCAAGGGTATCAAAATTCTCTTGCATCTTCACATGTTTCTCATCTCCGTTTTCAGACATATCTGGCGCTTCATACCCCTGATGGTCATTAAAGTATGGTTGGGCACGGGTGTGCATAATGTCTTGTGTAAAATTAGCAACTGCATGGTTCTCTTCATTAGTCATAGGAACAGTTTGTTGAGCAGCAAATCCTTGAGGAGGAGGCACAAAAAATTGGAAAGGAAATGCCATACCCTGAGAGGGAGGTGCGAAACTTTGAGAAGCTAAGCCTTGGGACGGAGGGAAGAAACCTTGAGCAGCAAGTCCTTGGGAAGAAGGAATGAAACTTTGAGTAGCAAAACCTTGAGAAGGAGGGAAGAAACCCTGAGCAGCAAGTCCTTGGGAAGAAGGAATAAAAATTTGAGTAGCAAAACCTTGAGAAGGAGGGACGAATCCCTGAGGAAGCCCAAAAGGAGGCCAGGTCACAGGGGTAGTGACTGATGACGTAGGCTCAGTCGTTGCAGTGACAATTTCCGACACTACAGTCTGCTGGGTATCCATCTTTGCTCGAATGAATTGCAACATTTCCATCATCTGACCCATATTTCCACGAATTTCAGTAAGCTCCTCGTTAACTCTGTCCATCTCTATGTCTCTTTCAGCCATCCTCTTTCTGGCTTGAGCTCGAGTGTAGTATTTGCGTGAGAGCCTCAGTGTGAAAGCTGAAGAGCAGATGACGGGAATGAGTTTTATGTGAAAAAATGCAAATGAAATGCCAAACGTATGAGTGCAATGCGAAAATTTATCCAAGGAACTTAAGAAACAATTTGCAAATACCAAGGAACACATAATAATCAAAAGGATATGATTTCATTAAATTCAAAAAGTGATACAAAGTCTTGAGTACATCTTCAAAAATCCCAAACAAAGCTTAATAAAGACAAAGACAAAGTCCTTAGGAGATTCTCCTAAAAGCCTCAAGTTGAGCTTCTCGATTTGTGCCTTCATCTGAGCCCTTTCAAGCATAAGTTGATCCACGATCGACTTCCAGGAAATTTCCCCTTGAGTGCTGGAGGAAAATAAATCCTCTTGTGCTTTCCTTTTCTTGCTGGAGAGCTCTTCTTCTTCCTTCATCTTCAGTTGTCTTCTAAGTTCTTCATTCTCACTACTGATGATCTGATGTCGATTCTTCCATGCATTCTTCTCTCGAAGCTCTTTCTCCAAATCAATCTTCAGCTTCTCTGCATCGTCCATAAAGAACAGAACGGGTTTCTTGAAGGTCATAGGATCCTGGCGAGGGTAAGGCATCTTCAGACTGATTGCCCTATCTCGTACCCATTGGAGATAGGGTTCCATAGAAACACAATTCGGCTTTCCCAAGCTACTCCTCCCCTTCCTATGGATGTACTTCCAAGCTTGCATAATCTGTCCCTTGAGCTCTAGTTCTTCGTCATCCTTAAAGAAAATTCCTTCCACTTCAACACTCTTAGGTTTGTCCCTCAACGGATACCCGAGTTGGCGACGAGCCAAAACTGGATTATAGCTGATTCCTCCCTTAGTGCCAAGAAGAGGCACATTAGCAAAATCACCACAGCTATCAATAATCAATGCTCCATCATAAACACGATTGTACCAACTAATGTCAGAGTGGGTAAGAGACATGATCCTTTGTGACCACCACAAACCATCCTTAAGATTCCAAAATGAAACTGACTTAGGAAAGTGCGAAATAAACCACTCGTACAACAATGATGCACAACAAGTAATCATCCCTCCTTTATGGTGATTCCTCAGATGGATGGAATGGTAAGTGTCTCCGAGCAAAGTAGGGACCGGGTTCTTCTTCAGAAAGATCTTGATGGCGTTCAGGTCGACAAAGTCTTCAAAGTTTGGGAAAAGTAACACTCCATATATTAGCAGAATAAAGGTCGCCTCAAAAGCTTTCATATCCTTCACACCAACAAAATTCTTGGCCTTTTCTACCAAAAAATTTGTAGGGAATCCAAAAATCTTTCCTTTATAGGTCATATTTGCCTTGACCTCAGGAACACTCAAATATGTTGCCTTTGCAATCTCCGCTTCTTCAGGGTCCTTCTCTAGAACAGGGAATGGAAACTCATCCTTAACACGTGATCCCACCAGAAATGAATACTCTTCCAAAGTAGGCGCCAATTGGTAATCAGGGAACGTAAAACAATGGTAGAGAGGATCGTAAAACTGGAGCATCACAGAGAGCAACCTTCCATCCCACTCAGTCTTAAGTAAAGCTAAAAGTCTCCTATGCTTCTCCATGAAGGCTTCTTGATCCAAAACCAAATCTCTTAATTTCCTTAGGTCTTCGAGTTTGGGAGTTTTGAATGTGTACTTGACAGTCTTTCTTCTTCCAAAGTCCATGATGATACCTACGGTATTTGCAAAGATAGAGTTTCTGAGTTCCTTGAATAAATGGTAAAAATGATGCTTCATGATGCGTGAATGCAATGAATACACAAACACAAACAAGGCTTAGGTTCAAAGCTTGCATGAGGTCGAAGGTTCAACCCTCCCAAAAGGTATGTACTATGAGTTTATTTGTACCTGTACAACGGGTTCTAAAAGTTCCCAGAATCATTGTCCCATCTTTCGGATATTACCGACTTCCCAACTCAACTTGGTAATCAATAATATTCTCAAGAGAGTCTCATCCGAGTGCAGTATCGCGTATCAACTATTTCGGATTTGCACCCTCATAGTCATCGCACTACATCCCTAAAAGGCCAAGTGGGGGTAAATGTTCTACGGTCCTCAGCATTAATGGCTCTCAAGTCGAATATAGTAATGTTTTCACGACTGAACTCGATCAACAAAACTACATCCGAGGAGGCCTCCGCTGAGTGGTGGTGTCTCAAGTCAACTTGGTCGGGACTCAACTCCCTACAAGCCTTCTTGAATATACCACCGTCCTAACTTATTTGCACTCAAGTCCGGGTTAGGACTTATCTCACCACACATGGAACACCCAACAAAAAAAAATCCAAAATAATAACAAGCAATACAACAACAAATATACAAATATACAAGGTGGGCTTAACCCTCAAAAATAGTATCCCCAGTGAAGTCGCCATTTCTGTCGCGGTGAGAATCGGATACCAAGCTATTAAGTGAGCTTGAATTGCAAAACTTTTATGTTCACCACCGACTTTAATTTAATCCAAAGGGAAAAGGGAAAAAAGATCGTAAAAACCCTAAATGAGGAGAAACTAGGTTCGGGGGTTGATTATACCTAGGGAAAGTGTTAGCATCCTAAGCATCCGAGGTATCCTACGGGAACCTCTTGTTAATATTTGTATTTTTGTTGTTTATTGCTTGTTAAAATTATGGGAACCTAAGGTTTTATTTCTAATGGTGCTCGCACAACATCGCATCGATGCCTACGTATCGGGTGTAGAATCAGAGCACTCGTAGTTCTCCTAAGGATTAACGGACACTTGGTTACGCTCAAGGTTCGCGGGGGAAGGTAAGTGTTATGGCAAACACTCACGTGACTTAACAAAGTCACAAAAAGTTATAAAACAACAAGCTAAGGACCTAATGGCTAAGGACCTAAGGATGAGGGACGGCTAAACTTCCTATGACATTGAGTCAACTGCAGGAGTTCTTTCCCTTTTGGATTGAAAAGCATAAACAAAAATAAATAAATGAGGGTGCAAGCTCCTAAGTCTAAGGCAAAGGTTGCTACTTGCAAAAAAATAAACTGAATAAAGTAAATGGACAATGCAAAGTAAAAGGGCTTAGTAACCGGGCTATGGCTCGATATATGGATCGAGAATGCGGGGGTGGAAAACAAGCGTAGTGCGTCAATTTGTTTAAGTTAGAAAGCTGTGAAGTGTAAAGACTGTGCAGATGGCGATCGTAAACGACCGACTTACGTGTGTGAGTGAAGTGTATGTGAAGTTCACTTGGCGTTGGACCAAGGATTTATTATTTTTGAAATGAAATTAATATGGTCTAAGAGTGCGAGAAATAAATAATAAATAAATAAATAAAGTGAAATAAATAGAATAAATTAAATAGAATAAAAATAAAACTAAATACATGGCCTCATATTGGTCACGATTAATCGGAAACGATTTATCGTGACTTTTTGTCATATCATCGGCCCAAACAAGATTAATAAGAAAATGTTACCCATATAATATTAGACCGAATTTTAGTGATTTTCTCTTATAAAGAATTTTTCAAAATGATAAATAAACTTAGAATTAAAAAAAAAGATGTTAATAAATATTTTTTCTAAAAAATAAATAAATAGATAAATAGCAATGAAATTAGTAATAACAAAACAAAACCAAATAATAAAATAAATAAATCAACATGTGGGGGTGCTATGCATCAGGTGGTGTGTATTGAGCAAGGTATCTAATGGGCTCCAAAATCCAATCTATAACACATTTCTTATGAATAAATAAATGAAAAAAAAACTGAAAATAAAAGGGAGTGAGAGGTTATCGGCGGTGTGATGGGGTGTGTGAGCATTGGAATTCTAAACCCAGTCAGAGAATAAAAAATCAAAAAAAGGATCATACCATTTACTAACCTAATAAATATCATAATAAAAGAAAATAAAAAAACAAACTTAATATCAAATGACAAGAACACAGCGTAAAGGAGAAAAAGATCCGAACCCAACCCCCCAAGTTCTCACTCGCGATTCATCTTTCCTTACTCTCGGATTCCTCTCTGTCTCTCAACTCACAGTTCGTTCTCTGTCTCTCTCACAGGCCCTCACCCTCAATGCCAAGTCTCTCTCTCTATCGCCTCTGTCTCTCTGTCTCCGGCGGCTTTCTCATGGTGTGCGGCGGCGGTCAGTTTGTGGTGGATTCGCGGAGGGTTTTGGCGGTTCGCGGCCGGTGGATGAAGCGGTTGTGGTTGGGAGCGGATGGCCGGCGGATTCGCTGTGAGGTGAAGGGTTTCGCGATCGGTGGTTTGAGCGGCGGTTGGTGATAGGTTGTGCAGCGGCGCGATGGTAAGGTTTGTTTTTGGAATTTTGAGTGTTTTGATTTGTGTTCTTGAGTGGTGGTGGCTGTCTTATGGTGAAGGGTCGGAAAGTTGGCCGGTGATGAGTTGCTTGAAGGATGGCTTGCTGTATTGTTGGTTTGCTCCTCTTTGGAGATTTGTGTAAAACAGGTTTTGATGGCTTTGCGTGTTTGAGAAGGTGGATTGGATTTGTTGAAGACAGGGGTTTTCGAAGGGTTGAAGGGTGTATTCGGCTCTCTTGTTTCTCAGTTTCTGGGTTATGTTTCACAGTTTGTGAAGGTTAGTTTTGAGATTTGGTGGATTTCGCGGTGGTTCGGTAAAGAAGAAAGGATTCGGTTGAAAAGAGTGGTTCACGATTCAGAAAAGGGGTTTTCGTAATTGTTGTTTTGGTTTCGCGGTGAAGCGGTTCCGTGAAGGGTGGAAAGGTTGTTCGGCTGATTTCGTGGGTTGAGGCTTGCGGTGAAGCGGTTCCGTGAAGGGTGGAAAGGTTGTTCGGCTGATTTCGTGGATTGAGGCTTGCGGTGAAGCGGTTCCGTGAAGGGTGGAAAGGTTGTTCACATCTGTTTCAAAATTCAACTTATCTCAGGTTTTGTTCTGGTTCTGTTTTGCCGAAAAAAACAAATTAAAGTGGTGGTTGTTTGCGGTTTGATAAAGGTGAGGGAAAAGGGTTTGAAGTGTTTTTGTTTGGTTTCTAGTGAGGGTCTTGTTCGTTTCTTTTTCTTTTTCAGGTGGCTTTTCGGTTATGGTGTTGAAGGAAAAAAGTTACGGTCTGTTGTTGTTGCTGGGCTTGTTGTGAGAGGAAAGATGCTACGGTTTGAGTGTTGTGTTGGTGAAGAGAAGAAGAGTGAGTTTTGGAGGTTTGCAATGTCATTGTCTTGTGTATCTCAGCTCAGGTTTGTATTCGGTTCGATTTCTGTGTAAATGATTTTCTTGAAGAAGGTTTTATTCGGCTGTTGTTTGATGTTTTTGGTGTCACTGAGTTTTTTGTTTTTCTGGTCTTGCAGGTCTGATGCGAGGGGGGGTGCGGATTGGCGGATTGGTGGTAGTGATGTCTCGTGTTCAAGGTTTCTACTCTCTCTTCATCTCAAGTTTTCTGGTTCTTTTCCTTTCACCGAATCTCTGTTTTCATAGATTTTTCACTGAACTGTTTGTGTTTGTTTGGGTTTGAAAAGGGGTGGTAGTGGATGAGTTTGGTTTATCCGAAGATGAAGGACTTTGTGAGTTTATGGATTTATTTCATATTTCTTTTTCTTTGTTATGCAGATTTGAAAGAAACCGAAAAAGAAAACCAACTATGAACAAATGCAGAAAAGAGGTGAAGGAGAAAAAAGATATTACCGATCCGAACGTTATCGGGGTGAAGGATCCACAAACGGTAAGCCCCCTTTTCCTCCTTGTTGTTCTTCTGAAATTTTTCGGCTGTTGTGTGAGATTTTGAGGGCTGTTCTTGTTGCTGAATTTTTGTGGTTTTGTATGGCTGAAATCGGATGTAACAGTAGTGATTTTTGAGTTGTTTCTGGTGCTGAATTTTGTGGATGTATGGCTGTTTGATGTTGTACAGGGGCTGAATTTTTGTGGTTTTTTATGGCTGTTTTTGTGGTATTTTCATGGTTGTTTTCTGTGTGAATTTGGGACTGATTTCAGTTGGGATTTTGGGATGTAACTGTGTTGTTTGTATGGCTGTAACAGTTGTGTTGAGGGCTGCTTTTGAGTGGTGTTTTGGGGCTGTAACAGTGTGTTTTGTGAGCTGTTTGGGACTGTTTTTTTGTTGTTGTGATTTGTGAGCTGTTTGTGGAGTGTTATAAGGGCTGTTTTTGTTGCTGAATTTTTGTGGTTTTGTATGGCTGAAATCGGATGTAACAGTAGTGATTTTTGAGTTGTTTCTGGTGCTGAATTTGGGCAGTTGTGAGGCAGATTTTTTTTTGTTTTTCTAATGTAACAGTGGTGGTTTATATGGTTTTGGTTCATGGTTTTTTTTTATTTGAAATTGTCCTTGTTGCTTGTATGAAGGGTGTTTTGAGAGAGGGAACAAATCTGATTTTGTTGTGGGTGGAGCAGAGTTTTTGTTGGTGGCTGCATGCTGCTGTGGGGGCTGTTGTGCATTGTGGTCCCTGCTGAATTTTGGTGCTTTGTGGGTGAAATGGTGCAGGCTGAATTGTGCCTTGGGCTGCTTTGTTGCTGCATTTTTCTTTCTTTTTTTTTATTCTTCTTCTATGCAATTGTAACATGGATATGGAATATGGCTATGTATGGAATTCTATTTTTTTAAAAGAATGCTATTGTAACATGGATGAATGCAAAGAAATTCTATATATTTTTTTTTTAAAAATTCTATTGGAACATGAATGACTTGGCTATGTAATGTAAAGCTTAACTTTGACATTGAATTTTAAACATGGAAAATGTACTTTGAAATTGAAATTGAGATTGAATTGGAAAATAAATTGGAAAGGAATTGGAAAATAAATTGAATTGGAATCGAAAATTGAATTTAGAGCTTGAAATTGAATTGAAAATAAAATTGGAATTGAGAATGAAAATAGAAATTAAATTAACTTAGAATAGAAACTTGAGAATTAAATTAAAAGCTTGAAATGGAATTTTGCAATTAGATTAACAACATCCCCAAGAGGAAATTCTGGTCACACGATTCAAGAAACCACTTAAAGAGGCTTATCGCAAATCTAAAAAAAAACTAGTATGCACAATGGTATGCTAATGATGAGACCAATGCATGAATGAAACTTAGGGGTAAAATTTGGGGTGTGACACTTCTCTATTTTCATTTTCACTAACTCTGACAATGACTACCAATCTGATTGTGGACTTTAGAGATGGCACCCAGAGGCGCCATTATGAAGCTTTAGTCAGGAGACCTATGACCCTGACCAAATTTCACCATGGACCTACCATGAAAGCTGTAGGCATAAGTGCTAGCATTGACTATCTGTTTAACCAACTAGGTTGGGAAGAGTTTGCACTTAGGAAACATAAGACCTATTATGAGCTAACCTTAGAATTTCTAAGTTCACTGGTTTACAATCCCAACTGTGGGAAGGAATTTACAAGAGGAAAGATAGCATTCATACTCTTTGGATAGCCTTATGAGTTTAACATCCATGAAATGGATAACCTTTTAGGTTTCCCAGATGGCCTTACTGTTTTCTTGGAACCACAGGAAAACATTCTTGCAAGGGATAAGTGTCGCTCCCGATAAAATGGGAATGGGCCCAGATAAAGGTATAGACGCGAACGGTCGGCGAAAGGGACAATGAGAACACACAGCCGTGAACTCACTGGAGATGAATAGAGTCGCCAGCTAGGCATTTTTATCCCGAAGGAAAGGCAATGCTGCATAGACCTAGAAAAGATGGATAAGACGGGTGCGAACTAGAGAGACTGAGAAAGGGGGTTGGTTACAACCTGGGAAGGTATTAGCACCCAGATTGTCCGCCGTACTCGACGGGATCCACGCTGGAAAGATTTGTGTTTTAAAGGGGTAGTGTCAGTGCAATTTGTGTGCAAAAGAGCTGGAAAACAAAATGTACAGGTGTCAGTGTAAAGAAATGTGATGTGTATAAATGTACAGTGTCAATGTAAGGAAGAGGAATGAGATGCTCATGATCATGAGGCTAAAAGAATGAGGCTAGAAAGAGGGGGAATATACAGAGACTTTTGTTCGATAACCGTTAAGTTATGCCTACGTATCCTCTCGTGCAATGAGGAAGTCAGAACACCGTAGTTCGACCCAAAGAGACTGAAAGATGAATTGACTTGTGAACTGCTTGCTTGTCAATGCTCAAGTGTATGACCTGTCTGGCTCAGGTGCTAACTGTCTTGCATTAGACGGAAGAAGCAAGTTCTCGTTTGTGAGCGAATGAGGTGAGAAAAGAATCCCGAAGGAGACGATTATTGTTTGTTTTTGAGTTTTCAGTCTTTTATTGTTTTTGGATTTTGTCATAAGTTAATGAGCTTAAGTCTAAACCAATAGATTTAGTAAACTCATCACATCTTTCCTCTGATTAGGGGTAATGAGAATACCTTAAGTGTGAAGTCAGCTTCTCACACTTAATCACCTTTGGCGTAGGATTAAGATCATTAACCTACTTGTAATTATTTAGGTGTTTTTGTGGTTTTTGTTTAGTGTTGAGTAATGAGGTTAAGCCATAATCAGGGATTTAACAGACTCATTACACCATCCTAATAGAAGGATAATAGATGAGAATGTTTAAGCTGAGGAAAGCTCCTCAACTTAATCCATGATTAGGGATTAAACTCATGACAAAACAAGCCTTTGATTAAGTGGATTTTATTTAATGATATGATGATGAAGTGAGTTTTATGGTTTGTAAGACAACTTGAGGGGGACTTGTCCATTAACACTAGGGTTAGTCCTTCTTAACCATTTAAGGAAGAATTAGAACCCTAATGCAAGGCCCAAGTTACAAGTATGATGGATTGATGATTATTATGTGAATTGATTAAGGGATTTAAACACATTAAGGGTTTAACACTTAGGATTAAAGTTATACACTCCATCCTAAGAGAAGGATGCAGGCATAAACTTAATCACTAAGCCTTAAAGCCTTTAGGGTTTAGTCCCTGATTATGAGGTGAGAAGAGAAGACTCAAAGAGACACAAAGGTAAAACTAAGAGGGGAGACTAATCAAAACCCTAATCATTGTCATGCTTGGTTGTTCCTAAGGTTTGTGAGGTTTTCAAGAACAATCTTCAATGGAACCACCAGGGAGCAGATGAACAGGATCAAGAGAAACAAAGTGACTTGCTTCATTCAAGAAGTCAAGTCACTTGAAGAGAGAAAGTGGGAAGAAGAAGAATGAGCAAGCTCAAACTCAAACACAAACAAAAATGCAGCAATGAATGCAAGAGAGATGAGAAGAAAAGTTATGAGAAGTGAAGGCAATTTCACTTCTCATAATCACTTACCACCTGAAAGGTTAGAAAAGGAATGCAATGCAATGCAAAATGGGATGAGATGACATGATAAGAAACAAAACCAGAAGCAAGTACATGATGCTAAAGATTCTATGAGATGCTACAAACATGAGGCAGCACATGGAAATGATCATACAAGCTTATGAATGCAAGAGAAGCAACTTAGGAACCATGAACATACATGAAAAGTTATGGAAGGCACATGGCATACAACATGACAAATGCAAGATGCAATGATCAAACATGCTTTCTATATGTCTTATGATGTCAAATGAATCACATGGATGCTTGAAATGTCATGGCAAGTCATGCTATGCAAGAGAACGCAAGATGGATGCATATGGAAGCCCAAATTAGGGTTTATGAGTCAAACATCAAACAAAAGCCAAAAACAGAAGCAAACCCTAAGATAAAAAATGGAAAATGCCACACAAAGGACCCCTAATCCTATACTAAACCACTGCCCAAAGGAGAAGTCTCGATTCCTAACCTATCTCAAGTTATGGTTTTTACAAGATTCTAGGGTTTTTAGGGTTTCCAAACAAAAGAAATGCCAAACAAATTGAAAATGAGGGATCAAATCATGGCCATTTAATCTCAAAAACCACATGCTAAACACAATGCAATGCAAGAAGAATCAATGTCCAACTCTTCATGAATAGGCAGAAATGATTTTTTGAACTTAAGATCAAAATAATGCACAAAAATGATTTTTATTCAAAGAAAAATTCTCAAAATGCATCAAGATCAAAAAAGAAATTTGGTTTGAAGGTTGGACAATGTTTCTAAATGTCTTAGAACATTTCATGAATTTTTTGGTGATTTTTAAATACCTAAAAGTATTTTTAATAAATTAATTCTCATTAATCAATTAAAAATAATCTTTTAAATATTTAAAATACTTTTTTAATGATAAAAATAAAAATGAAAATATTTTTGTGTCTTAAAAATTAATAAAACTCTTAAGAAAAAGTTTCATAATTTTTAGACAAATTTTACTATTTTAAATAAATTATGCAAGTTAAATGAAAAAGAAATGAAAATAAATGAAAATAAAAGGAAAGTCAAACAGATGGAAGGCTGGGATGAGCCCTGGATTTGAATGCGTTGACTGGCGCCAGATCTAGTGGCCAGGATTGGTTCTGAGTTAATTAATTAAATTACAATTAATTAAAACTAATAAAAAGAATTAGGGCTAATCAAAATGATCTGGGCCCTCTATCCACGCGGGAAGTCAACATTTTCAAACAATCCAACGCCCAAGATTCAAATGGCACTAATGACCTGAGATTAGGGCAAAACACTTTCAGGTGACCGGAGGGAAGCTCCGGTCATCTTCTCCGGTGGTATCCAAACCCTAAAACAAGATTCAAGCATCTATTCCACAAATTAAACACAACTAAGTGATCCTCTAACATCCTAGGACACAAATCTATGCTCAAACACCATTTAAACACCATGAATCAAGTGAATCGAAAGAAACAAAATCTACGGGCAAAATTTCAGAGGGATCATACAAACTCATTTCTCATCTATTTTTGATTATAAAGGCATCCCCATGATCAGCAAGACATAAGCAATCATATTGTAACTTAAAATGCAAGTTTTGGGCGAAAGTGTTCATGTTCATACCTGAGCTGGAAACTTCAGTTTCTGGGCTTTCTGGACTGCTTCTTGGTGCCAACTTACTCCATTGATCCCCCTGATGCTAATGGAAGGTTTGAAATGAGCTTAGACAAGCTGCCTTGAGCAATCCAGTTCTGGTGTAGCAGAAAATGCAGTTTGTGTATAGGCTGTTTCAGATCAATGTGAAGAGTGGTTTTGGTTCCTTTTGAGGTGTTTGATCTGTTGGTGAAAGAAGTTTGGATGTTTGAGGTTTGTGGAAGGTGATTCGAAGAAAAATGCAGGCTGAGGTGAAAAATGGTAATGAGGTGTTCTTGCTCAAATCAAGCCTGAATCTTGTTGGTTTCTACTCAATGAAGCATGGTGAGATGATTGGTGAAAATGGTTTGGATGTTTGAGGTTCGTGGAGGCAGATTCGAAGAGTTTTTGCAAAATAAGGTGTTTTTGTGTATGTGAACTTGTGGAGTGTTTCAGCTTGGCTTGGTATATGAAATGGCCTGCATTTGGATAGTATAAAATAATCCTATAGGTCAGATGATGTGACCTGGCCTTTATTGATTGGTAAGTTCACTTTTGCAAAAAAGTCCACTTTGTGTAAGGAAGGCATGGCTTGAGCTATAGCTTGGTACAAGGGGCATGGGATGCGCAGCAAGATGAGGTGAGAGGCTATGGCTGGTTCAAAGGCCAATGCAGCAAGTTGGTGAAGTGTGATCATGAGTTTTGCAAGTTGATCACTTTTGAAACTTCATGAAAAAGTCTTGCCATACAAACCATGAACATGTGATCTCTTGGTTCAATTCTGATTTTTAGGACTTATGTGATGTTTGTACATTGGTTTGATGTGAACTAGAAGTTACAAATGGCCTTGGTTCATGATTTTGCAAAATTCACATTTGAGGCATGTCTTAAAAATTAGTGATTTTGGCCAACTTTGTCACACCATAACTTTTGATCCAAGGAGAATTTGATCATGTTCTTGTACTTTTTGAAAAGGGAAAAATGTATTCTACAACTTTCATGACCAAAGTTTTTCCATTTGAAGCATTTTTGGATCAAGAATCAAGGCTTGAAAAATGGCATAAAATGACATATTCTTGAAAAGTCAACTATGCCTAAAAAGTCAACATTTGCAAAAAACTTCAAATTCTTGATTTTTGTGAACTTCAACCTTCTTCCATGATCAAATAAAGACCAATACACTTAAAATGATGAAGATCACCCATTGGTTGGGTCATTGGGGGCCTCAGATGCCCTGATTTTGCACTGACTTGTCTGAAAAGTCAACTCTTGATCAGATGACTTCCCCATGGAATTTCTTCATGAAAATTGATATGCATACTCCCTATACCATATAGAGACCAATGGAAACAAGAATGACCAAAAAAATTGGGGTTATGGCCTCTGAAACCAAAACCCTAATTTTAGGTCAACTGTGTAGTCTAGCCTGGCTCTGCTTCCATGCAAACCTCAGTTCTTGTGATCCTTTGGCATTCTTGACTTTGAGAGGATGTAATATGATATAAGAACACACATGGATCCCTTTGAAGTGGTTGGTAGCCTTTGGAGTGGCTCAAGAGGCTCTTGGATTGCTCAGATCACAAACCCTAGGTGCAGATGACTTAGAAACTATGCAGTGAATCAAAAATGAGATGTGAGGTGATATGATTGTGTTTATGCATATGAGAATGATCACCAGCCATGGTGTGAATGGGTGAGGGAAAATTTGGGGTGTTTACAGCTGCCCCTATTCAATCATGAGTTAGCTGTGCAGGATGTAAGCAACGGCTTATCAGGCAAACAAGATAACTTGTGGTTGAATATCAAAGACAGTCCAAAATTTGCACTCACAGAATGAAGAAGAAAAGGGATATAGATTGCAAAAGAAAAATAAAGTATTGTAAAGTGTGGGTGACGGAGGACGACCGTCGAGCAGAGGACGACTGCTGGGTAAACAGCAATGACGGGGACGGCCGACATGCTGGGAAAAGCGTGAAGTAAAGCGATGACGGGGACGGCCGACATGCTGGGGATAAAAAGTAAAGCCAAGACGGGGACGGCCGACTAGCTGGGAAAATAAGATATTATGATGGGGACGGCCATCAAGATAAAGCTGTAAGAATCTCTGGGGATCAGCGAAACATGACGGGGACGGCCATCAAGTTCACAAAGCAAAGTAACCAACGATGGGGACGGCCATCGGGCTAAAAGAAAAGGGACCACGACGGGGACGGCCATCGGGTTAAAGAATAAATGAAATAAACAGATGATGGGGTATGGCCATCAAAAGTGAAGGACGATCACCTAGCAGGGGACGGCTGCTCTATTGGGAATAAAAGAAATGTGATGGGGACGGCCATCAAAGGTGGAAGACGACCACCTGGCAGGGTACGGCTGCCGAAAATATCAACGATGGGGACGGCCATCGGATAAAAGGTAAACGATGGGGACGGCCATCGGACGAGCATGATGGAGGACGACCATCAAGAGGTGGAGGACGACCACCTAGCAGGGGACGGCTGCTCTCAGGGTTTATCATGACATAGGACGAATGTCAGATAACCAAAGATCAACAATGGGGACGGCCATTGGATAAAATTGATGAAGGACGATCATCAAAGGGGTGGAGGACGACCACCTAGCAGGGGACGGCTGCTAAAAATCGACGATGGGGACGGCCATCGGATGAGCATGATGGAGGACGACCACCAAGAGGTGGAGGACGACCACCCAGCAGGGTACGGCTGCTCTCGGAGTTTACCATAACACAGGACGAGTGTCAGATAAAAAGAAAATTTGCTTTGTTGGCGATCTACTGGGGAGTAGTAAACATGGACGAGTGTTTATATCCAAGAAACAAAAGGTATAAGTGTTTGGTATTGTGTATAGATTAAAGATGTGGACGAGCATCCCTAAGACTACGATACGGACGAGTATCGGGTAGAAACAAATACTGACGCGTGTTCAAAGATGATGATACGGACGAGTATCAACTGGTTAACAGAGAACACGGACGAGTGTTGAATCTGAGAGGACTCTTCTGGGGAATAGTAGGCACAGACGAGTGTCTATATTCAAGAAGACAAAAGTGTTTGACACAGTGTATGGATTAAAGATGCGGACGAGCATCCTTAAGACTATGATACGGACGAGTATCATGTAGAAACAAACGCTTGACACATGTTCTGAGATGATGGTACAGACGAGTACCAACTGGTTAACAAAGAACAAGGACTAGTGTCGAATCTGCGGGGATATAAGTGGTGTATACAAGATACGGACGAGTATCTGTATAAGTGGCATGAGCATATATGGATGAGTGTTTATCTGCTGGGGAGAGTGACACGGACGAGTGTCAAGAGGGAAAAGTATAATATGAACAAATATCGGATGTACAAAGTGTAGATGACTGTGCTAGGGATATGACACGGACGGGTGTCAAGAAAGTGTATATAGGTATATGTGAGTGCAAAGAGGATGTCTTTGGCTTTCTGCTGGGAGATATGACATGGACGGGTGCCAGGACGTATCTGTAATACGGGTGGTGTTGTTTGTAAAGAGCGTTCAGGCGACTTTACTGGGGATGATGATGCGGGTGGGTGTCAAAATAAGTATATACTGGTGTTCGTGATTTGTGAGGCAGCCGTTTTTGTTGGGACTCTGGTGGGGACTCTGGGGGAAAATATTCTGCATTCTGATGAATGGTTACTAGTCACAAGTGCTGATTCACAACATGGCTTATGATTATGCTATGTGTTGGATTCTTGCCGTAATGCTCCGTGTTAAAACGGAATGCTACGCTTTGTGGGCGAATATGATGCAAATGCTATGATTGTGCAAAGATACCAAACCGGGATCCGGGTCCCGTTGCTGCGAAGATCTTCGATCGATCCGTTTGAAGTAGACATCCCAGCTGGGGATGAGATCATTGGTAGATCTGAGGAGATGTATCTGCTTGGGGATTCGGGTCACTGAGAGACCTATTCCAATAAATGAGGGACCCAGCTGGGGTTTGCAGAAGCTTTCTTCACTCTGTTGTGACTCCTTTGTGCGCTGCTCTTCCGGATAGAGGCTGGAGCTCTGTGGGGGACGGTTCCCTGACTTTTGTGTTCCGGCTGAGGATAAAAAGGCAACTCGGCTGGGGAGAAAGAGAGATCACTGAGAGACCTCCCTAAGGATTCTGTTGAAAAGGATCCTGGACTCAGCCGGGGATATAGGTGCCTTTTGCGATACCTGGAAACTCTGATGGGGATAAGTAATAAGTGGCCAACTCAACTGGGGGGAGTCATGAAAGGCAACTCAGCTGGAGAGAGCACTTCGGGTGCTAAACTTGAGTATGGATTTACCAGCTTGCTGGGATAAAGCTTTCATGCCTCAAGTTGCGTTCTGGATACCTGCAATCCTGAAAAAGATAGAAAAATGCACAAGATAATCCCGAGGTATCCCTTACTGGATTCCGTCGTAGGAGTTAGGATACTTCTGAGAGTAAGCATGTTTCCTGCAAGCATGTTTTTATTTGAAGATAAGCATCTGTATTCTTATGCAATCAGTTTTTTTTCTCTTTTAAGACATCAGACATTTTTTGCAAATAAAATGTACAAAACGAGACATGACTGAAAATCTGATTTTATTAATTCATATGCCCTGAATTGGCTAGATACAGTCAAAGGAACATATCCCCTGAAATGAGGAGATTGTTACAAATTGAGAAACAAAATGTTGGCAGTGTTGACGACGCTTTAAGGAGTTTCCTCTTCATTATGACCCGTATGACTTTTGATGCTCTTCTCCTCTTGCTTTCTGAAGAAGGTAGATTCTGATTGAAGCTCGATCCTTTTGAAGCTTACCAAGTTGTAGATGATACAGACGAATTCAGAGTGCAGTTGTTCGCTTATTCCCTTATTTTGCATGGATCGCCCTTTCGGGTTTTCAGTCCATCGGGATACCCATTTTTGCCTGAGCTGTCCAATGCGGCTTTTCAGCTCAGCGGGTGTACATTTTTTGCTTATTTTCCCTTATTTTGCCCGAGTCTTTTATTCTGTTTTTGACTCGCCGGGATGCCCTATTTTTGCCTGGACTTACATTCTGTTTTTATGTCCAGCGGGTCATTTTTATGCGAAGTATTTTTTAACTGCATCTGAATTCACAGGGGACGGGAAATCTTCACCATCCATGGTGTTGAGCATCAGTGCTCCACCAGAGAAAACTTTCTTTACCACGAATGGTCCTTCATAGTTTGGAGTCCATTTGCCCCTGTGGTCTGTATGAGGAGGGAGGATTCTCTTCAGCACAAGATCTCCCACTTGGTATTCTCGGTGCCTGACTTTCTGATCGAAGGCCTTCTTCATCCTTTTCTGATACAGCTGCCCATGACAGATTGCAGCCAATCTTTTCTCTTCAATCAGACTCAGTTGTTCGTATCGGGCCCGAACCCATTCTGCTTCACTCAGTTTAACATCCATTAGTACCCGTAGAGAGGGTAATTCAACTTCAACCGGTAGGACTGCCTCCATACCGTACACAAGCTGATACGGTATTGCCCCTGTGGATGTTCTGATTGACGTGCGGTACCCATGTAAGGCAAATGGTAGCATTTCATGCCAATCTTTGTAAGTAACCACCATCTTTTGCACAATCTTCTTGATATTCTTATTAGCTGCCTCAACAACGCCATTCATCTTTGGCCTGTAAGGAGAAGAATTGTGGTGTTGGATCTTGAAGTCCCGGCACAGCTCTGCCATCATTTTGTTGTTCAAGTTGGAACCATTATCAGTAATGATTCGCTCGGGCACTCCGTATCGACAGATGATATCTCTTTTCAGAAATCTGGCTACCACTTGTCTTGTAACATTGGCATAGGAAGCTGCTTCGACCCACTTGGTGAAATAATCAATGGCAACCAGGATGAATCTGTGGCCGTTTGAAGCAGTTGGCTCGATCTTACCAATCATGTCAATGCCCCACATAGCAAAGGGCCAGGGTGAAGACATCACATTCAGAGGATTCGGAGGCACATGCACTTTATCTGCATAGATCTGACACTTGTGGCATTTTCTGGCATAGGCACAACAGTCTGCATCCATTGTGATCCAATAATAGCCTGATCTTAACAACTTCTTAGCCATTGCATGTCCTCCAGCATGGGTACCAAAGGATCCTTCGTGTACTTCATGCATCAGCAAATCTGCTTCCGTCTTGTCAACACATCTGAGGAGTACCATATCAAAGTTCCTTTTGTATAAAGACCCATCAGTGTTCAGGAAGAAACTACCAGCAAGCCTTCTCAAAGTCTTCTTATCATTGGAAGATGCCCCAGGTGGGTATGTTTGATCCTCTAAGAAGCACTTAATGTCATGGAACCAAGGCTTATTATCTTTAACAACATCTGCTGCGAATACATATGCTGGTTTATCAAGCCTGGACACTGAGATCTGAGGTACAAAGTTGGCAGCTTGAACTTTGATCATGGATGAAATGGTAGCCAGAGCATCTGCAAACTGATTCTCGTCCCGAGGGATATACTCAAGCTTGACTGTTGTGAAGAAAGTCAATAACCTTCTTGTATAATCCCTGTAAGGTATCAGATGATCCTGGTGGGTGTACCATTTGCCGTTGGTTTGATTGATTACCAGAGCTGAATCTCCGAATACGGTCAATGTCTTGATCCTGAGGTCAATGGCTTCCTCAAGACCCATAATGCAAGCTTCGTACTCAGCTTCGTTGTTAGTGCAGTTGAAAGTGAGTTTTGCCGAGAAAGGCATGTGAACTCCTTTAGGTGTAATGAGTACTGCACCAACACCACGACCATTCATGTTAACAGCCCCATCAAACATCATAGTCCATTCTTCTTCCGGGTCAGGCCCTTCAGTGTGAACAGGCTCTTCATGATCTTTGACTTTTATGAACATGATGTCTTCATCAGGGAAGTCAAATCTCATAGGCTGGTAATCATCAATGGGTTGCTCAGCCAGATATTCAGATAGTACACTGCCCTTGATGGCTTTCTGAGAGGTGTACTGGATGTCGTATTCTGTGAGAATCATCTGCCATCTTGCAACCCGTCCGGTAAGTGCTGGCTTCTCGAAAATGTACTTGACTGGGTCCATTTTTGATATCAACAAAGTAGTGTGGGTCAACATATACTGTCTCAGTCGGCGAGCAGCCCACGCTAAAGCACAGCAAGTTTTCTCGAGCAGTGAATAACGTTGTTCACAGTCGGTAAACTTTTTGCTTAGGTAGTATATTGCATACTCTTTTCGACCAGACTCGTCATGCTGGCCCAACACACACCCCATTGACTCTTCTAATACTGTCAAGTACATTATCAGAGGTCTTCCTTCAACTGGAGGCATAAGGATTGGAGGTTCTTGTAAGTATTCTTTGATCTTGTCAAAAGCCCTTTGGCAATCTTCGTTCCACCTGACCGTATGTTCTTTTCTTAACAGCTTGAACAAGGGTTCACAGGTTGCCGTAAGGTGGGATATGAACCTTGAAATGTAGTTCAATCGACCTAAGAACCCTCGAACTTCTTTCTCTGTTTTCGGTGCAGGCATCTCTTGGATGGCTTTGACTTTATCAGGGTCAACTTCAATCCCTTTTTCGCTTACAATAAAACCCAGCAGCTTACCAGATCTCACCTCGAATGTGCATTTGTTGGGGTTCAATTTCAGTTGATACTTCCTCAGACGCTTGAACAGCTTGAGTAGATTTGCCAGGTGGTCTTCTTCAGTGAGGGACTTGGCAATCATGTCATCCACATAACATTCTATCTCTTTATGGATCATATCGTGGAATAATGTTACCATAGCCCGTTGATATGTCGCACCAGCATTCTTGAGTCCAAACGGCATTACCTTGTAGCAGAACGTGCCCCAGGGTGTGATGAAGGTTGTCTTCTCCATGTCTTCAGGTGACATTTTAATCTGATTATATCCTGAAAATCCGTCCACGAAGGAGAATACCGAGAACTGAGCCGTGTTATCTACCAATACATCAATGTGAGGTAATGGGAAGTCATCTTTCGGGCTGGCTCTGTTCAGATCCCGGTAGTCAACACACATCCTTACTTTGCCGTCTTTTTTAGGCACAGGCACTATGTTAGCTACCCACGGTGGATAGCTAGTTACAGCAAGGAACCCGGCGTCCCACTGCTTTTGTACCTCTTCCTTGATTTTCATCGCCATGTCCGGGCGAGTACGGCGCAGTTTCTGCTTAACTGGCGGGCATTCTTCTCTCAAAGGCAGCTTGTGCACAACAATGTCGGTGTCCAACCCTGGCATATCTTGATAAGACCAAGCAAACACGTCCACATACTCTTGAAGCAGGTCAATCAGTTGTTTCTTCACTGAGTCTTGCAGGCAGGCCCCGATTTTAACCTCTTTCACGTCTTCATCTGTACCAAGATTAATCACTTCAACCTCCTCCTGGTGAGGAGTAATAGCTTTTTCCTCTTGTCTTAACAACCTGGCTAGCTCTTCAGGAAGCTCATACTCTTCTACAACCCCTTCATCAGCTTGATTGATTGGATTGTCAAAGTCATACGAAGTCATAGCCGTGCTGTTGTCAGTGTTGTCCGGAAGGCACACTCTGCAAGGGTTCAGTTTGTTCATTTTAGTGATTTGATTTTAATCTTGTTTAGAAAAGTGAAATAAAGTTGTCATTTTGAAAACACTGCCATTTATTTTTTGTACAAAAAGAAAAATGGAAAAAACAGTGAACGGAAAAGAAAAACGACTCATTTGCAAAAAGATGTCTGATATTTCATTGATTAATCTTGTTTGCACAAAAAGTACAGATGGCCCGATTACAAAATGAGTCTTGTCATCTTGGGCAAGATGCAAGACTTTGATGCATGCTATAAAAATACAGGAAATAATAATTACTCTGCATGAGTAACTCTTATAATTTCCTGGGAAGACCAGTTTGAGATACTGCTCCCCGGGATCTTTGGACGAATCCAGCTTTCCAGGTTGCGTTCTTCTTCCAGCTCGTCTTCCAAACAGTTGACAGCATCAGGGGTGAGCATCCCCCACTCACAAAGTTGGGCTCTTTCGCAGCCGCTGCTTGATCTTGTTGAGTTGGTTTGTAACCCAACCCAAACCTATCCTCTTTCTTCTCCACCGACAACAGTTTGCCCCAGCCTTGGGCGTTTCCTCCCTCAACAACCTTCCGGGCTTGTTGGTATGATGATATTGAAGTACCAGGTACAGCAGATGTTTCATTGACATTCAAAGCTTCGAACCCCTGACTCATTGTTTCATGGATCTCCCCATCCATATCAATATACTTATAGGTAGCCAGGTGGCTGACAAAAATATCCTCCTCTCCACAGATTGTAACGACTTGACCCTCCCACTCATATTTTAACTTCTGGTGAAGGGTAGAGGTCACGGCGCCAGCGGCGTGAATCCATGGCCTACCCAATAGACAGCTGTAGGCAGGCTGTATATCCATCACGTAGAAGGTCGTTTTGAAGGTCTGCGGGCCAATCGTTATGGGCAACTCAATCTCTCCCAGAACCGATCTCTTTGAACCATCAAAGGCTCTCACCACCAGGTTGCTGGGTCTCAACGCCAATCCGTCATATTCTAGCTTCACCAAGGCCTTCTTAGGTAAGACATTGAGGGACGACCCCGTGTCTACCAGCACATGGGAAAGGACAGCACCTTTACATTCCATGGTTATGTGCAAGGCTTTGTTATGGTTGCGGCCTTCCGTTGTCAAATCAGTATTGGTGAACCCTAGTCCGTGACTAGCATTAACATTTCCAACTACAGCTTCTAGCTGATTGACAGTGATCTCTTCAGGCACGTAAGCTGCGTGCAAGACTTTGAGTAGTGCATTCCGATGGGCTTCGGAGCACATAAGCAATGATAGTATTGAGATCTTGGAAGGCGTCTGATGAAGCTGATCCACTATTTTATAATCACTCTTCTTGATGATTCGCATGAACTCATCAACCTCTTGATCGAAGGGTGTTTTCAAAGCTTCTTTAACAGTCTGCTCTTCCTGCACCAAGCTTTTTCCTTTTGCTTTAGCAGCAGCTTCTGCTTCGGCAGTGGGTCTCTGAGTTTGTGGAGCAAAGAGACGTCCGCTTCGAGTGAAGCCTCCGCCTCCTCCCACATTGTCTATTTGCGGTGCAGGGGTTGATGATTCAAAAGTGATTTTTTGTCCTTCACAGTACAGGTCAGAGCCGTAATGCCACGGGATGGCATTACTGCTTTCATAAGGTACTGGTCCAGGCACCGTGATAGTGACTGGACTGACTGCAGCTGCGGAAGGAATTGTGATAGTCTGTGGATCGTAATAAATTGTGACTGGTGCTCTGATGGGAGCAGCACCTTCTGAGTTGTAGACGGAGTTGTTTTCAGGATCATAAAATATTGTGACAGTTGAGACATCTTCATGATTTGTTGCTGGTGTTGTAGGAGACATTGGTGGAAGAATGGATGCTGTTGTTGTAGGAGTTTCGAAATGGAGTGGTGCTGGAGTTGTAGAAGAAAAGTTTGTTGATAACTGATCAGTTGAGATGATAGATGAAGTACTTGTTGATGAAACCGAAGAATTGTCAGGAACAATGGTTGTTGCAGTTGTAGGAGGTTCTGGAGTTGTTGCTGATGAGATTGCTGGGTTTGTAGGAAATGATGTGGTGATCTGAAGTTGGCCACTCTGAATGAGACCATCTATGCCATTCCTCAGGTTATCGCACCCATTGACTGAAATATTGCAGTAAGCGCACCCCAACTCACACCCCGGGAACATCTGACATTCGAGGAGCTGAGCCTTAATTTCTACCAACGGTGTCCGGATCTGACCTACACTGGTTATTAAATAAGACGGCTTGTCTTCTTCAATAGCGTTAATTCTGGGACCACCGTGGTTTGGCATCGGGTTCTTGTTGACATTGGGTGGTGGTGCGAAATTCAGAGCTTTCGAGTCTACCAGGTCTTGTACCTTCATATGCAGAGCTCTGCACTTTTCTGTACTGTGGCCAGGTGCGTTGGAATGAAAAGCACACCTAGCGTTGGGGTCATAATTCCTGGGTAGACTGTTGGGATCTGGAGGTGCCAACGTCCTTAGCTCAACTAGGTTGAGTTTCAGGAGTTGTGGCAGCAATGTAGCATATGGCATAGGGATCGGATCGATTACCCTATTAGCTTGAGATGGCCTCTGTTGGAATGGCCTTTGTTGACTATTGTTGTTGGTGTTGCTGTTGTTGTAATTTCTCGGAGGATACTGATTCTGTTGATGGTACTGCGGTTGTGGTTGATAGTTTTGCTGCGGAGGTTGATAAACTGGTTGAGGATGAGCTGGAGCGGGAATGGTGACTGCTGCCACTGATCTGTGAACATATTGGGGCCTGCCCCTGTTGGTGTGGATGGCATTGGTCTCGCCAGTTCTTCTCGGGCCTGCAAAAGGCTTTCTTGTACTACTGGACGAACTTGCACCGTTGTCAGATATCTTACCCATTTTTAACAGGCTCTCAATTCTCTCCCCAGCTATGACAACATCTGCAAAGCTAGTGGAAGAGAAAGCAGCCAGCCTGTCAATGTAAGTCCCCTGAAGGGTGTTCATAAACATATCTGCCATTTCCCTCTCAGACATAGGTGGCTGAACAGCAGCAGCCAATTGCCTCCATCTCTGGGCATATTCTCGGAAACTTTCCCTTGACGACTGTGACATTCCCATTAGGAGAGTCCTGTTGGGTGCCATGTCTAAATTGTACTGATACTGTCTGATGAAGGCCTCAGCCAGGTCCTTCCAGCATCTGATAGTTGCCCTTGTCAAGTGAGAGTACCATTCTCTTGACGCTCCAGTTAAGCTATCCTCGAAATAGAACATCCAGAGCTTCTCATCCATTGTATAGGCCTTCAGCCTCCCCAGAAATGATTGTAAATGAGTCCGGGGGCATGAAGTCCCGTTGTATTTCTCAAAACAAGGAGGCTTAAACTTATGGGGGATCCTGACCCCGTCTACCAAGCCCATGTCCATGACGTCGAAACCCAAAGAGTTTTGAGACTCTAAGGACCTCAACTTCTCAGCTATCTCATCCAACCTTCTATCATAAGCTTCTTCCCCAGCACCCATTACTGTAAACTGGTCCTCTTGGGGGTCTTCTTGAAGTACCCTGGCTGCAGTGGCAGTCCCTTGAACATTTGCAGGGATGTTGACCTCAGGATGGAGGTGTGGTCCAAATACAGGGGGATTAACATGGGGTTGGACCCTTTCATTGTTGCTGGTGCCGGCAGTCCCTATATGTGGATCTTCTTGATTCTGCCTTTCCACCATGGCCCTCAATCTTTCCTGGCTCTGAGCCATGTTGTTCATCACTTCCATAAACTGAGTCATTTGATTCCTCATTTCTAGCCTTTCGTTTGCCATTTGATTTCTGACCTCAGTAAGGTCCTGCTGCATCTGATCCATTTGAATGCCCGGAAGGTTGCTACGGGTCGGATAACGGTGCGGACGGTTGAGGGGAAATACTCGGCGCCGAGCAATAGTTCCTGAGCATCACAATAGAGTTAGTGGCAACAAAACAAAAACCTACAAAACAAACAAAAGGGGTTAGCATGCAATGCAGTTATGCTTATTTGTTCTCAAGGTATCCGGCTTGGCATTCAGTTTTGACCCCTCCAGACCCTTGAAAATGCTGTTGATGTTGCTTTCGAAGTAAACTCGGATGGAACAAACTAATACATATATTACAACAGGAAAAATGGTACATAGTTCGTTTACAAATACAAGCCCTCTGAGGGGTCAAAATACATTACAAGAAAATAAAAATGCATGGAATGAAAGCAACAACAAGCAAATGGTCAAACACCAAGCCCAAACTCATCTTCCCGAACTTCCTTGAGAAGTGCTTCGGTCACAGGATCAGCTGGACGCTCCGTGAGATTCTTGATGAGGAGATTCCGGGTAGTAACAGCTGTAGTTAGTTTCTTGTGCTGACTTTGGTCCTTTGACCTCTTCACTCCAGCTTTGATCTTCAACTCTGATATCTCCCTCTGGGCTGCTGCCAGGGCTTCTTGCTGCTCTTTTGCACTAGCTTCCAGTTGCTCCATCTTGTCTTGAACTCTCTTGTCTTCTAGAGTCCGAGCCTCAGTGATCCTGACCCACCGAGCTTGACTCTCTTTCAGATACAAGTCTGTCCTTGCTCTCTGGAACTGGGCTTCTTTGCAAGCATTCTTCAGAATTTGTTCTCCAGCTTTAGACTTTTTGATATAATCCCCAGACTTCTCAATCTTAACCAGATGCTCCACTCTCAACTTCTCCAACCTCTCAATCTCCATTCTGCCATCACTCCTCTCTCGAAGGGTCTTCTGTAAAGCCTGGGTTAACTTCTCATTTCTTTCCTTCAAGCTCTCAAACTCCTCCAAACTGATAGTTGCAGGGGGTGGTGCTGAAGATGATTCAGGCATATCTTCTATAGTAAAGGGAATCCCAGAGAATTGAGCCCTAGCATGGGACCAATCATAGTATTGTGCTGATGCCACATTGCTGCACTTCCCCAGAATGGTTATTCCCTTGGTTTGAACATTATCCCAGGCCCAGGCTGCTTGCCTAACAATAGCCAGATTAATCTTGTTCTCACAATAAAGAGTTTCAACCAAGTCCTGTGCCTTAGGAGTGTGGACCAGGGCATAGCCCAGTTGTCTTCTAAACAGCAGAGGGTTGTAATTGATACTACCCTTAACTCCTATTAGGGGCACATTGGGGAAATGCCCACAGCTGGTGATGATATCCCTACCCTTGGTGCTTTGGGTGCACCATCTGATATCGGCTGAAGTTAGAGCAGTGAGTCTCTTAGCCCAGTTGCTCTGCTGATGAGGGTTCAAAAATGCATCTGTCCTGGGTAAATGCTTGAGAAGCCAAGTGTGGAATAATGGAGCACAACACCTCACCAGCCTTCCCCTCTGCTTTTCATTCCTCTGATGCACTGAATAGTAAAGATCCCCCAATAAAGTGGGCACTGGGTTCTTCAAGATGAACAGATGGATTGCATTCTTGCTAATGAATCGAGGCTCATCTGCAAACAACACAATTCCATATATGCTCAAGGCCAACAAAGCACAGACAGCTTTCCACTCTCCTAAAGAAGCTTTCAAGGTAGCTTGGGAGATCAAGAAATCCAAATGAAAGCCAGGGATTCCAGCTTTAGAGGTCATATGTTGCTCAATCAGGACAGGTTCCAGATGCAAAGCCTTTGCTACTTCTCCATTACCAGGAAAGACCATCTCAGGGTTGAAAGGGATTCCACCCCTGATAGGCAGACCAACCAATGATGAGTATTCTTCCAATAAAGGGCCTAACTGAAAGTCTTGGAAGGTGAAACATCTCAATGGGGGATCATAAAACTGAATGCAAGTGTGGATCAGGCTTCTCTGTGAAGGGTCCAGATCCATAACCATATCAAGTACATCCCCATAGTGTTCCCTGAACAATAGTATGTGATCTGGAGTGATCAGGGTCTGAATCCTCCTGATGTCAGATAGCTCTGGCTGGAAAAAGTGATAGGTGATGTTGCTCTTTTTAGGAGCCATGATGCTGAAGATGAGTAGAGATAAATGCTGATGATAACACTGAAGAACTGGCCACTGATTGGCTGGTGCAGGTGACTAGAACAGATAGCTGAGAACTGAAGCAGATGCTGATGAAGATAGGTCAATACTGAAGATGGGGTCAAAACCAGAACCAAATGAAGATGGATACCCTGAAACACAAATAAGCAAATGTCAAAATGATGCAATGATTATGTATGCAAATGATATGCAAGGGTCTGTGACTGAGCTGGATCTGATCAAGAGATCTGATATAAGTCCATGTGTGTAAGAAATCCAGATGGAGGTCTAAGAATCCAGTAACCAAGGTGGGGGACTCAAATAAAGAGCCACATGTCCAGGGTTTAGGATCACAAGAACTGTTCCAACACGAAGTATTCTTAATCAAATCAAAGTAACAGGGTATTCTGAGGTCAAGGTACCTGCAAACCTGTAAACAGCCCAGCCCCTCTCACAGGTGGTGTTCTAAAACAAGGATCCTCAGACTTGGATCAGTTATGAGAAGTGTAAACACTTCTAACCCGGAGGTACAGTGTTTACAATAGCCATAACAGTTCCTCCTCTAATTCACCTCAGTTTCTGAAGGTCAATACTAAAGGTCATCCAGACTTAGCAGGCTTCCCAGATAGCCCTAGCATTGCAGGAAATCTGCAACACAGAGTTCTCAAGAAGAAACCCATATCTGAACCGTGTTTCATATTCCCGCACCAGACCGAGATGGAATGGGAAAGAATATGATTCACTCTAGCCTAGGTGTCACTCAGGTCCCAGGTATAGGACCTTAACTCTCAATAGAACCCCACCCACCAAAACAAAACCAGATCCAGCCAGACAGCATGACAGTATGATATATGTAAAGCAGTAAAGAAATCAGATAAACAACTGTACATAAAGCAAAAATAAAACATATATAAGCACAAATAAACACAGAACACCCCAGTAAACACAAATCCATCAAGCGCTAGGAGGAACCCACAAAAAGAACCAGAAGCCCTGGATACAGTATAAGGTTCCCCAGCAGAGTCGCCAAGTTTTCGCTCCCGATAAAATGGGAATGGGCCCAGATAAAGGTACAGACGCGAACGGTCGGCGAAAGGGACAATGAGAACACACAGTCGTGAACTCACTGGAGATGAATAGAGTCGCCAGCTAGGCATTTTTATCCCGAAGGAAAGGCAATGCTGCATAGACCTAGAAAAGATGGATAAGACGGTTGCGAACCAGAGAGACTGAGAAAGGGGGTTGGTTACAACCTGGGAAGGTATTAGCACCCAGATGATCCGCCGTACTCGACGGGATCCACGCTGGAAAGATTTGTGTTTTAAAGGGGTAGTGTCAGTGCAATTTGTGTGCAAAAGAGCTGGAAAACAAAATGTACAGGTGTCAATGTAAATAAATGTGATGTGTATAAATGTACAGTGTCAGTGTAAGGAAGAGGAATGAGATGCTCATGATCATGAGGCTAAAAGAATGAGGCTAGAAAGAGGGGGAATATACAGATACTTTTGTTCGATAACCGTTAAGTTATGCCTACGTATCCTCTCGTGCAATGAGGAAGTCAGAACACCGTAGTTCGACCCAAAGAGACTGAAAGATGAATTGACTTGTGAACTGCTTGCTTGTCAATGCTCAAGTGTATGACCTGTCTGGCTCAGGTGCTAACTGTCTTGCATTAGACGGAAGAAGCAAGTTCTCGTTTGTGAGCGAATGAGGTGAGAAAAGAATCCCAAAGGAGACGATTATTGTTTGTTTTTGAGTTTTCAGTCTTTTATTGTTTTTGGATTTTGTCATAAGTTAATGAGCTTAAGTCAAAACCAATAGATTTAGTAAACTCATCACATCTTTCCTCTGATTAGGGGTAATGAGAATACCTTAAGTGTGAAGTCAGCTTCTCACACTTAATCACCTTTGGCGTAGGATTAAGATCATTAACCTACTTGTAATTATTTAGGTGTTTTTGTGGTTTTTGTTTAGTGTTGAGTAATGAGGTTAAGCCATAATCAGGGATTTAACAGACTCATTACACCATCCTAATAGAAGGATAATAGATGAGAATGTTTAAGCTGAGGAAAGCTCCTCAACTTAATCCATGATTAGGGATTAAACTCATGACAAAACAAGCCTTTGATTAAGTGGATTTTATTTAATGATATGATGATGAAGTGAGTTTTATGGTTTGTAAGACAACTTGAGGGGGACTTGTCCATTAACACTAGGGTTAGTCCTTCTTAACCATTTAAGGAAGAATTAGAACCCTAATGCAAGGCCCAAGTTACAAGTATGATGGCTTGATGATTATTATGTGAATTGATTAAGGGATTTAAACACATTAAGGGTTTAACACTTAGGATTAAAGTTATACACTCCATCCTAAGAGAAGGATGCAGGCATAAACTTAATCACTAAGCCTTAAAGCCTTTAGGGTTTAGTCCCTGATTATGAGGTGAGAAGAGAAGACTCAAAGAGACACAAAGGTAAAACTAAGAGGGGAGACTAATCAAAACCCTAATCATTGTCATGCTTGGTTGTTCCTAAGGTTTGTGAGGTTTTCAAGAACAATCTTCAATGGAACCACCAGGGAGCAGATGAACAGGATCAAGAGAAACAAAGTGACTTGCTTCATTCAAGAAGTCAAGTCACTTGAAGAGAGAAAGTGGGAAGAAGAAGAATGAGCAAGCTCAAACTCAAACACAAACAAAAATGCAGCAATGAATGCAAGAGAGATGAGAAGAAAAGTTATGAGAAGTGAAGGCAATTTCACTTCTCATAATCACTTACCACCTGAAAGGTTAGAAAAGGAATGCAATGCAATGCAAAATGGGATGAGATGACATGATAAGAAACAAAACCAGAAGCAAGTACATGATGCTAAAGATGCTATGAGATGCTACAAACATGAGGCAGCACATGGAAATGATCATACAAGCTTATGAATGCAAGAGAAGCAACTTAGGAACCATGAACATACATGAAAAGTTATGGAAGGCACATGGCATACAACATGACAAATGCAAGATGCAATGATCAAACATGCTTTCTATATGTCTTATGATGTCAAATGAATCACATGGATGCTTGAAATGTCATGGCAAGTCATGCTATGCAAGAGAACGCAAGATGGATGCATATGGAAGCCCAAATTAGGGTTTATGAGTCAAACATCAAACAAAAGCCAAAAACAGAAGCAAACCCTAAGATAAAAAATGGAAAATGCCACACAAAGGACCCCTAATCCTATACTAAACCACTGCCCAAAGGAGAAGTCTCGATTCCTAACCTATCTCAAGTTATGGTTTTTACAAGATTCTAGGGTTTTTAGGGTTTCCAAACAAAAGAAATGCCAAACAAATTGAAAATGAGGGATCAAATCATGGCCATTTAATCTCAAAAACCACATGCTAAACACAATGCAATGCAAGAAGAATCAATGTCCAACTCTTCATGAATAGGCAGAAATGATTTTTTGAACTTAAGATCAAAATAATGCACAAAAATGATTTTTATTCAAAGAAAAATTCTCAAAATGCATCAAGATCAAAAAAGAAATTTGGTTTGAAGGTTGGACAATGTTTCTAAATGTCTTAGAACATTTCATGAATTTTTTGGTGATTTTTAAATACCTAAAAGTATTTTTAATAAATTAATTCTCATTAATCAATTAAAAATAATCTTTTAAATATTTAAAATACTTTTTTAATGATAAAAATAAAAATGAAAATATTTTTGTGTCTTAAAAATTAATAAAACTCTTAATAAAAAGTTTCATAATTTTTAGACAAATTTTACTATTTTAAATAAATTATGCAAGTTAAATGAAAAAGAAATGAAAATAAATGAAAATAAAAGGAAAGTCAAACAGATGGAAGGCTGGGATGAGCCCTGGATTTGAATGCGTTGACTGGCGCCAGATCTAGTGGCCAGGATTGGTTCTGAGTTAATTAATTAAATTACAATTAATTAAAACTAATAAAAAGAATTAGGGCTAATCAAAATGATCTGGGCCCTCTATCCACGCGGGAAGTCAACATTTTCAAACAATCCAACGCCCAAGATTCAAATGGCACTAATGACCTGAGATTAGGGCAAAACACTTTCAGGTGACCGGAGGGAAGCTCCGGTCATCTTCTCCGGTGGTATCCAAACCCTAAAACAAGATTCAAGCATCTATTCCACAAATTAAACACAACTAAGTGATCCTCTAACATCCTAGGACACGAATCTATGCTCAAACACCATTTAAACACCATGAATCAAGTGAATCGAAAGAAACAAAATCCACGGGCAAAATTTCAGAGGGATCATACAAACTCATTTCTCATCTATTTTTGATTCTAAAGGCATCCCCATGATCAGCAAGACATAAGCAATCATATTGTAACTTAAAATGCAAGTTTTGGGAGAAAGTGTTCATGTTCATACCTGAGCTGGAAACTTCAGTTTCTGGGCTTTCTGGACTGCTTCTTGGTGCCAACTTACTCCATTGATCCCCCTGATGCTAATGGAAGGTTTGAAATGAGCTTAGACAAGCTGCCTTGAGCAATCCAGTTCTGGTGTAGCAGAAAATGCAGTTTGTGTATAGGCTGTTTCAGATCAATGTGAAGAGTGGTTTTGGTTCCTTTTGAGGTGTTTGATCTGTTGGTGAAAGAAGTTTGGATGTTTGAGGTTTGTGGAAGGTGATTCGAAGAAAAATGCAGGCTGAGGTGAAAAATGGTAATGAGGTGTTCTTGCTCAAATCAAGCCTGAATCTTGTTGGTTTCTACTCAATGAAGCATGGTGAGATGATTGGTGAAAATGGTTTGGATGTTTGAGGTTCGTGGAGGCAGATTCGAAGAGTTTTTGCAAAATGAGGTGTTTTTGTGTATGTGAACTTGTGGAGTGTTTCAGCTTGGCTTGGTATATGAAATGGCCTGCATTTGGATAGTATAAAATAATCCTATAGGTCAGATGATGTGACCTGGCCTTTATTGATTGGTAAGTTCACTTTTGCAAAAAAGTCCACTTTGTGTAAGGAAGGCATGACTTGAGCTATAGCTTGGTACAAGGGGCATGGGCTGCGCAGCAAGATGAGGTGAGAGGCTATGGCTGGTTCAAAGGCCAATGCAGCAAGTTGGTGAAGTGTGATCATGAGTTTTGCAAGTTGATCACTTTTGAAACTTCATGAAAAAGTCTTGCCATACAAACCATGAACATGTGATCTCTTGGTTCAATTCTGATTTTTAGGACTTATGTGATGTTTGTACATTGGTTTGATGTGAACTAGAAGTTACAAATGGCCTTGGTTCATGATTTTGCAAAATTCACATTTGAGGCATGTCTTAAAAATTAGTGATTTTGGCCAACTTTGTCACACCATAACTTTTGATCCAAGGAGAATTTGATCATGTTCTTGTACTTTTTGAAAAGGGAAAAATGTATTCTACAACTTTCATGACCAAAGTTTTTCCATTTGAAGCATTTTTGGATCAAGAATCAAGGCTTGAAAAATGGCATAAAATGACATATTCTTGAAAAGTCAACTATGCCTAAAAAGTCAACATTTGCAAAAAACTTCAAATTCTTGATTTTTGTGAACTTCAACCTTCTTCCATGATCAAATAAAGACCAATACACTTAAAATGATGAAGATCACCCATTGGTTGGGTCATTGGGGGCCTCAGATGCCCTGATTTTGCACTGACTTGTCTGAAAAGTCAACTCTTGATCAGATGACTTCCCCATGGAATTTCTTCATGAAAATTGATATGCATACTCCCTATACCATATAGAGACCAATGGAAACAAGAATGACCAAAAAAATTGGGGTTATGGCCTCTGAAACCAAAACCCTAATTTTAGGTCAACTGTGCAGTCTAGCCTGGCTCTGCTTCCATGCAAACCTCAGTTCTTGTGATCCTTTGGCATTCTTGACTTTGAGAGGATGTAATATGATATAAGAACACACATGGATCCCTTTGAAGTGGTTGGTAGCCTTTGGAGTGGCTCAAGAGGCTCTTGGATTGCTCAGATCACAAACCCTAGGTGCAGATGACTTAGAAACTATGCAGTGAATCAAAAATGAGATGTGAGGTGATATGATTGTGTTTATGCATATGAGAATGATCACCAGCCATGGTGTGAATGGGTGAGGGCAAATTTGGGGTGTTTACAATAAGCTGGACCGTTTTTGGAGTAGTACATAAGGACAACCTGATCATGATCTATACCCTATGCTATCCACTGAGATCCACAACCCATCTATTAGGTATTTCCATATGATCCTAGCCTACACATTGTTCGAAAAGACTAAAAAGGATAACAATGTATCGAGAGATGAATTATTCATCATGTTTTGTGCTTTTACATCTAGGAGGGTTAATGGAGTAAATCTCATGTTTGCAAATTTCTGTAGGATTATTCAGAATGAGCACCAACCAATTCTGATAGGTGGCCTAGTTACCAAGATTGTTAATGCAATGGGATTTAGGACCCTCCTTTCTCAGATTAACCCACTTGGAGAATTTAGGCATATGAACATCACCTTCTGTTTTGAGAGCTATGTTGTATGACTGAGGACCTGAACGTTTTAAGCTTATGATAAATGTCGTGGTTGTGCCACACTTTATATGATCTAGATGAGCCAATTTATGAACCTTGAGATGCTTGGTATGAAGTTGAGATAGATCCTAAGACTCCTTCAAATTACTATGATTCAGACTTGTTGTACCCCAAAATTTTCCCTCCCATATTCAAGACAATATGTCTCAAGAGGTCTCCTGATGGTCACAAGATTTACAATTGCTCAAGAGGATTCAAGGTTTCATCAGACAAAGCCTCCTCCTAAGCAATGGATCTTGAACTAGGGTTTTGAGTTTCTCAAGGTAAAGTGGACTTCCAAAGCCTCAAGTGGACTTCATGACATCCCACATAACTCAAAGAATCCTCATTTCAAGTTTCAAGGCTTTCCCTATAAGTTTGGTCAGTCAGATGCTCAGATAATCAAAAATCAGTTAAATAGTCTTTGAAACTTTCAGAACTCTTCTGAGACAGGCTTTGAAGTTGAGTTCAGCTGGGAACCATGTCGATGTTGTATTGGTATTTCTTGAGAAAGGCTTCCCCAAGCTCCTTCCAATTGTGGACAAAATTCTTCTCTAGTTTCATGTACCACTCTAGCGAGCCCCCAGACAGGTTGTCTTGGAAGTAATACATCCAAAGCTTCCCATCTTTGGTATGTGTAGCAATTTTGCAATAGAAGGTCTACAAGTGGGTCTTAGGGCAAGAGTTACCATTGAATTTGTCAAAAGTTGGAGGTCTGAACTTTGGAGGGATAACTACCCCTGAAACCAAGCCCATATTAAATACGTCAATTCCAAGAGTATCTTTGCATTCCAGTGTGTGCACCTTCTCAACCAGCACTTGGAAATCCTGATTACTAGCTCCAATACCAAACCTCATATCTTCATTGACCAGAGTGAACTGATCCTCCTGTCGGTCTCTCACATGAACAAGAATTGGGCCACCATCTCCTGGAGTTAGAGGTCTGTTCACCACAGGCGGAACAAGAGTGTCGTTGACTGGATTTCCTTGATTGTCCGAGGTGACCATCAGAGGATCTGTCTGTGGGGGATTAAACCTTTGCATAGCAGCCCTCATCTCTTTCCGCCCCAGAGTAATACCATGCATCATTGTCATGAACTCCCTCATTCGGGTGCAAAGCTTGTTCAGTTCTGTTTGCACAGTATCCATGAAATTCCTCTAATTTCGACGAGTAGCGTACCGGTGTGGCGGTATATCGTGTTTGAGAAGATGAGTCCTGGTGGCTCTCGCAATCCTTCCTAAAAGTGCACATAAGTTAAGAACCTTGGAAAACCTGCAAAAAGAAAAAATGCAAATGATATGCATGCAATGTTGTGTTCATTTCATTCTCAAGGTTTCTTACGTTCTCGTTCCAGTATTCGAGAATCCAGATAGCTCTTTCAGATTTAGGGAAGGAAACCCGACATGATGCTCAGATAAGATGACAATCGTGGAGAATTGGTGCTTATTACCCCGTGTCAGTGCAAGAGATAACAACCAGAGATTCGAACCAAGTCACAAATATCATAAACTGGGATCTGAATATAACAACGTCCCCGAAGGGTGCCAATTCATACATCAAAGAGTAGCAAAGAAAAGTAAAGAGGAATCCCACAACAAGCCTGTGGGTAATCCAGGTACAAGAGTATGAGACTAAACACTAGGAAGCTCCATGTCTTGCAGCCTCCAACTAAGACGCTTGCCGGCTTGGAACAATTGGGCAATGTCTGGATGACTCGGCTCCTGGATGAGCTTATGGATAAGAATATCTCTTATATTAAAGGAAGCGTGTAGCTCGTTGATATATTGTAGGAATACCTCCTCCTTTTCTTTTCTAGGACTCGGCTCAGTCTTGACCTTCTTGATATCATCCCAAAGATTCAACTCTTCTAACTCCTTATGGACGTTGGCCATCTTCTGAAGGTGGTCTCTTCGTTGCTGGTGAGTTTTCTGAAGAAACTCTCCTTGCTCCACCAGATTCTCTTGAAGGCCTTTGATCTTCAACTTGTACTCAATCTCTATCCCTTTCTGCTTCCTCAGATGGTCCTCCCACTTCTCTTTCCAAAGGGTCACAACTTTTTTAGCTTCATCTAACGCTTTCTTATCCTTCTGGAGCTGACCTGCCATGTGGAGCTCAGTTAAACCCCGCTTCTTGAAGTAGAGCTCTCGTTCTTCGAAGTCTTGCTGCTTGAGCCTGGCCAACTTTTCAGCTTGATGAGCTCTCTCTTCTAACTTCTGGTTCTGAATCTTCAGCTTCTGGAAGGAATTATTAGCCTCCTGATTTTCAGCCTTAAGTTGTTGGACCAAGGCCTCCAGTTTCTGGTAATCCTCCAAAGGCACAGTTGCAGGAGGTGGAACTTGTACAGTGAAAGGGATTAGGGAAATCTAGGCTTTCTCCCTCATCCAGGCTTCGAATTCGGGGAACATTTGGTTGTTGCTTTTACCCAAGCACGTTGTTCCCTTCCTTCTAATCAACTTCCAGGAGCTCGCAACCTTCCTGACCAACAGAAGATTATCCTTCGCTGAGAAATATAAAGTCTGGAATAACTTCGATTCATCGGGGACCTCTTTGAGAGCGTACCCCAACTGTCTTCTTAAGAGAATGGGGTTGTAGTTAATACCACCTGATACTCCTAACAAATGAACATCGAGATAGTTTCCGCAACTAGCGATGAAGTTCTTCCCTTTCACCCTCAAAGTGAACCATCTAATGTCTCTGGCAGACAACATACTCAGTTTCTGGGCCCAAACCACCTAAGGATTCGTGAAAGCTTCAGTAATAGGGAGATGCCTCATAAACCATCTATAAAAGAGAGGGGAACAACACTTAACCAAGCCACCTCGTCTTTTCTCGTTCTTGTAATGCACTGAATAATATAGATCACCCAGGAGGGTGGGCACCAGATTCTTCAGTACAAACAGATGAATGGCATTCATGTCCACGAACTTCTCCATATCGTCAAACAAGACAATCCCGTAGATGGACAAGGCCGGGATGGCACAAACTGAATCCCACCGATTTGTCGCAGCAAGTTCTCCATCTCTTCTAACCAAAAACTCTATAGAGAAACCAAGCACCCCCACTTTGGTAGCAATCAGATTGTCAGACACTTTAGATGAGCTCAAATAAAGAGATTTGGCGATGTCAAATGAGTTGGTCTGGTCATCTCTGAGTTGAAGGGAATCTGATATTTGAGAGGCACCCCCAAAATCTCAGAATACTCTTCAAGCAGTGGGCCCAACTGGAAGTCAGGGAAGGTGAAACACTTGAGCCGTGGGTCATAGTACTACAATAAAGTATGAATGACGCTCCTTTGAGAACTATCCAAATCAACTACCAAGTCTATAATATCACCATATTTCTCCTTGAAGTATCCCAGCTAACCCGAGGTAATAAAAGACACCATCTGGTTGATCTGATCCACTTTGGTGTCGAAGCATTTGTAGTGCACAGTCCTTTTTCTGACGTCTTCCATTCTGAAGTAGAAGTATGACCGGGAATCGGGAATAGTATGAACCCTGAGAATGAAAAAGAACACAATGATTAATGATGTCATGATGCTTATGCAATGCAAGGCATGTGATAGGTGATGAGTCTATGATGTGTCAAGCATATAATCATGTGTCTGTCCAGGGTCACATCATCATAATAATAGTTCCTCTGAATAGGAATCCCAAATCTCAGAATTAATGAACCAAAGAACCAGATCACAATACTGAACAATACTGGAAAAATGGGTATGTTGGAAGTTTTAGGGTTCCTGCAAACCTGTAAACCCCTCCCATCTCACGGGTGTGCTACTCGGGTCAACATCATGAACTCTCAAAGCCGAATAACAATAATACATTCACTATTTCCGAGAAATGGCTCTTGACAAAATCAGGGAATCAGTTAGGCATTATGTACTACTCAGGGAGATCTCAGCTGAGTCCAAGGAAACAAGAATCCCTCATAAGTCCCTAACTTCAAGCACTAAATCGAGAAACAATAGTACATTCATCCTGAAGGGTACAATACTATCGTCATACGAACAGTTTGCCTTAACTAGATTCCTATGAGAGAACCAGGCCATCCTATGCGAGTTCACAACGGGCCCTCGGATGAGAGTGGGTTTGCCAACAAATGTGGTCTGCCACTTGTCATACCCTAAATTTTGACCAGAAATTTTTAAATTTTTGTTCATTTTTGACGTGTTTCCGTCGATTTATCGAAGATTGATCATTTTGCATTTTTTAGTTAAAACGTATCATTAATCATAAATCATGCATTTTTCTAGTTAATTTCACCATCTTAATGTCATTCTAATTTTGTTCTGGATTTTAGGATTTTCTTTTTTTGATTCAAAATTATGTTTTTATCATTTATAGTTTAATATGTTTACTTTAATCTCCAGTTAAATAATGATATTAGATTATCTAGACTTAAGTTGGTATTGTTTATTTTAGATTAATTTAAATAGTTTAACTAGTCTTTCTTTTTCTTTTAAATTAATTTATCTTTATTAGTTTATTTTTATTTGATTTTAACCTTAAGTAGTTAGAATTTTATTAAAATTAGTTTAATGTTCAATTTAATTCAATTTTACTTAAGCTTATCTGTTTTATTTTTAGTTTATATTTTAATTTAACTTAGTTTAATTTTTTATTTTAGATTAATTTTTATTTTAGTTTTAGTTTAACTTAAATTAATTTAATTAGTTTACCAGTTTAATAGTTATATTACATTAGTCTCATAAACCATTAGTATATGTACTTTTTCTGCTATACTATTTCATACAAGCCAATATTTTACACTTTTTTGCTGTAAAACAAGCTGGTCAAGAGAGACCTTATACCAAAAACAAATAAAAATCCAATTTTGCTTCTTTCCAACAAGCTCAAACTCTTCACCAAAACAGAAATTCTTCACTGTTTTTCCAATAGCTACCTGCACCATTGACCAAACAAACACTATAGCCTGCGGTATTTTTTTTGACATTTCACCAAAATGGCATAAGTTCAAACCTGCATCCAAAAAAGGTAAAAGGAGAAATTCAGTCAAAATGGAAAAAGTTGGGAGAAATTTCAAGAAAAGGAGATGGATGTAACAACACAGGGGAATCAAAAAAAGATGGATTTTTTTTTCTCTGTTTAGAAACCAGCTATATCTTTCACAAACCCAACAACAAAAAGGGAGAGAGCCCTAAACCTTCAGCCTTCGAGAGATTTTTTCCAGATCTCTACTCGAAAAATATCCAATCTTTTTCTTTTTTTGAACCTTGAAAACAAAAACACCGGAAAAAAACCTTCCTTCATCCTCTTCTGCAGAACTCACCTTCAAAACACACCACAACCCATCAACACCAAGACCTTCATTCAACCACCCTTAACCCTCAACCTTGAGGAAAAAACCCATCAACAGCAACAACAGCAAAAAGGGAGAACCACACTCATGACCTGAAAAAAACCCTGCAAAGCTTGAACCTGCAAAAAAAGACAGCACCAAATACGCCCTTCAAACGGCTCTTCTTTGGTTCCAGAATGGCATGAAATAAACCCCTCCCCGCAACCACAACGGAGCGACTTGACAAAACACCACACGTAACCAAATCAGTGAAGAAAGACAACAGGGAAATAAGATGAGAGAGAGGAGATTTGAAGCATATAGGATTCAAAGCTCACCAGAAAAAAATTAAAAATCCAGAACTACCATCACTGTGAACAAAGTGTTGAAAAAGAAAGCCCACGAACCGGAAAATCCAAAACCAAAGACCGTGAGCGAACCTTCGAAACTCACAGCACCGCGTCACCGCCAAACTCCAACCAAATGCCGCCGTAACCCTTATCCAACACCTCACCTTCCTCTTCTTCCAACACCGAAACCCTCCCGCGAAATCGAACCAAACCGCTTGACCCCTTTTCCGCAGTGTCGCTCCCGGGATTTTCATCCTAGTACAAACGCGAAAGTGGCGCGGAAAAGGTAGAGTCGCCAGCCAGACATTTTTTATCCCAAAGGAATGGGAAAGGTAATGTTGCACAAACCTAAGGAATAAGGAAAAGGACGAGGCCTTGCGAACCAAAGATCTGGATACGGGAGTCGGTTACGAATCGAGAAGGTATTAGCACCCCAATCCGTCCGCCGTATCCGACGGGATCCACGCTTAAAAATCTGTTTTCAAAGGGTGAAATATAATATGCTGTTTAACTGAAAGAATAGCTATCTGGAATGAAATGGGAATTAGAAAAGAAATGAAATGGGAATAAAATGGGAAAATGTAGGGAAAAAGAAAGATTGTGCTCGAATGGGCCCTACCCCACTGCCTACGTACCTCATCGGGATAAATGAGGATCAGAGACGCCGTAGTTCGTCTAACTAAGGCTTACACTCGTTTGTGGTTTTTAGGATGACATTGCCATAGCTCTAGCTCAGGTGTTACCGGCTCTGACACGAGGGTGTTTACCATATCGCTGTTTGAACTATCGAGACAAGTCATGAAGAGTATGAGATGAGAAAGAAGACGTGACTTCTTGGTTCGTTGTCTTTTATAAGAAATATTTTGAATTTGTGTTTATTGAATGTACAACACTAAAGACTATGACACAGGAGCGAATACTTTCCAAGATCGCCCCCAATGGAACGTTCGTAAAGCATCCTAGAAGAGTGAAGGAGACCTCCACTGATCATTTCCCGTATAGCTTAAGGCTCGTGGCGCATTGTACATCTTTTCCTTTATTAAGTGTTTTTTTGGTTTTCTTTTAAGATGAGAAGAGACTCAAGTTATAAAAGGTAAACATTCTAAGGGAAACTAGACTTACCCTAAGTTAGTTTGAATTCATGGATAACCTATGGTTAGTGAGGTTTGCAATTAAATCTACCTAAGAGATATAAGAGATATAAGACTAAACATGCAAGTAACATAAGTCAATAATGAGCAATAGGGTCCTCCTAGGTCATGGTAGGAAAAAACGCATATGAAATGTAAACGGGATGAAACAATGAGGTGTGTGGGTCGGTTGCGTGGTGCTAAGACACACGACTTATGGTATGAAACATGCAAGGTTTGATTTTGGTTGAATGGAGTGGAACGAAGGTAATCGTGGATCCCTAAAGTAATATGAACTTTATTTATTTATTTGAAAGTATACTCGACGTTGGATCGAATACTTTATTTGTTTTTAAAAATTTGGTTTTCTAACGATTTGTTTTTATCTTTTCTAATCCTAATTAAGGAAATTATAAAAGCATACAAGTTCTAAGCTATTACAATCACAAAATACACCAAGCATAAAACACAATTAAGAAAATATCCAAGTCCAATAAGCCAAACCTTGCAAAACACCTTGCACACAAAGAAAAAGCAAATAGTTAGTGAATGATATGAATTATGAATATGCATAATGTGAAAGAATGAATTAAAATGGCAAAAATATTAAAAGTCATGAGAAAAATATGAAATTAAATTCCTAAGGTCTTAAACCTGATTATAGCACCATATTAAAAAATCTCTAAAACATTCTCATTCCAACTAGGGTAAATGACCACTTAAACCTAACTAAAGTTTAATCACAAAATTACACAAATTATACTACCAAAACAATAGAAAAAATGTCCTAAAAATTCACCAAAAAAATGCTCTAGATACTTTAACTTGTCTTTTAATCATAGCAAAAATAATGGGTCGAAAATGTTATGGGAAGTGGTCTAAATAAATTGTACAATTTTATGTGTTTACATGAGAATTCAATACAAAATCAATTAAATTAAAATTCAAAATTAAATTGAAAAAATAATTAAATTCAGAAAATAAAAATTGGGGCAAGTTCAAAATTGAGTTAACATTCTATACTAATTTTTATAGAATTTTAATACGTGTTTTACTATTTATTGTGGAATTAAATTAAGAAGGCATAACAAAGAAAAATAAAAGAAATGAAGTAGAAAAGGGTAAGAAAAAGAATGCTTTTAAGTTAAAAATCCCATTGGGCCTGCGTATAGGGGGTGGGAATAGAAATCCGAATAGGCCCAGCAGCATTGAGCCTGAGTTTATTTTCTTAAAAAATATTGAGATAATCAGCTTGATTAATATGGATTTACAGATTTTCTTTTTTTTTTCTATTGATTTTTTTCCTGGTATATTAAACAAAGCAATTAAAGTACTTAATTCGTTTTTTTAATGAATTTCTTAATTCCTAATTAAAACCCTAAATGATCTTTATCTCTAATTAAAAATTAACTTACATGATTAGATAAAACAACAAAACCTCAGACTAAACAATCTACCCCCAAAACGCAAACCCTAAATCTCTTCTCCCTCGCGTCGTCATCTTCTTCACCTCATCAACCAAAAACCTAACTCCTCTTCCTACCCGCCGCTGCATCACCCTTGTTCCCCCTCTCTCATTCTTATCTTCATCTTCCCCAACAACAAGACCTGGCTCTCTCTCTCCTTCTCATTGCGCCGTCACCAGGCCTTCACCCTACCACCGTCACCCTCTTTCCTCTTCCTTGCGACCAAAACCTAATCGCCGCCCTCTCCTTCTTCTACTTCACGTTCATCCCTCTTCTAACCCTGAGTTAAACGCCGGAAAAGAAACCATGCCGCCATAACCCTTCCCTCTCCTTATCTCCAATCCACAGAAAAACTTAACCTAAACCCCTTTCAAATCAAGATATTCCGAAGCAAAATGAAGAGGCGAATCGAAGAGAAATCAAAGCCACCATACCTTCGGTCAAAATGGTGGATGTTGATGTTTGAAGATCCGGATCACTTGCGTAGTCTGTGCGGATTAAGCGACGATAATGCCGACGGCAACGCCTTACGCGTTTTGCGATGAAGCCATGGAAAAATGATGAATCTTTGATGACAAACAGCGTTCATGTGTGTTGGCCGACGTTCATACTCCGAAGGTGAAGAGTTCGGTTCAGGTACGATTCAGTGTTGTAGCCTTTTTATTGTTGTTGATTCGATCATGAATGTCGATTCTGTTTGCTGCTGGTTATTGAATCTTGAAGATTGATGGAGGTGTGCGTTGCGTGGCTTATAGAATCTCATTGAATTGATTTGCTGTTGTGATTGATTTCACCTGAGTGACTCAGTAGTGTGTTCTTAACACCGATGTTATTCTTACGTGCAGGCTCTGATTCTTTGTTGACGACGGAAACGATGTTAATGGCCTCGAAGCTTTGAAAAGGATGACAATATGATGATGATGCGAAATCAGTTGAATGCTGACGAAGAAGAGTGTATTGAAGATTGATGGCAATGATGATGCAACGATGTGCGTTCTTTGGTGGTTCAGCTGTAGCTTGCCGTTGTCAAAGCTCCGAAGACGATCCGTGATTGATAATGGCGTGAACAGGGTTGAAGATTTGAAGGTTCAGGTTACAGGTCGTTGTTCTTGACCTTCTGTGATGCGATTCTGAATTGGTTAATTATTGGTTCTTGCAGGTTTTGATGAAACTTTGGTAGTTTGTTGCAGGCTTGTCACCGTCGGTACCATGGAAGATCGAAGGAGGATCTGAAGGAGGACCTAAAGAAAACTTGTGGCAAAGGTGATGTTTGTATGGATTTACAGTATGAACCTAGAATCTCTCAATCCGTGTAACTCTCTTATTCTTCCCTTTCACCTCTGATTCTTGGTTTTGCTGGTTTCTTTATTGTAATGATTCTTGATGACAAAAACCATTGTTGGTGTAGGTTGATGTATTGATGGGGTGATGTTGAAATTCTACTGGTAAAATGGTTGATGCTAGCAATGCGGAAAGGTGAAAGAGATGCAAAAAAAATGATGGAGAAGAGTGATATGAAAATTATCATGAAGGAAGTGAGCTGGATGGAAAAGAAGATGAGGGAATTTAGGAATTGTAAACTGAATATGAAGAAGAAGATGAAGAGCGTTGAAATTCAGAAAAAAAACAATCATCCCTTTCAATGTTGCAGGAATGCCTATTTATAGATTCTGTTAAGAGTTTGTTAATTCAGTTATAATTTGTAACTGTTTTCAGTTTTTTTTTGTTTGTAACTAATCATGTAATTGAACTTTAAATATTCATTAAAAAAAGAAATTCTGAATTGTTCCTGCTATATATTTTTTAGTTTGATCTTGTAATCATCATGTCCATGATTCCTGCCATTGGATCTTTTTCTTTATCCATGGTTGGCTTCAGCTTATCTTCTTTGAAATTCAAATCTAGCCAGCTTGCTTTGGAAGCCTTTACCAAAGTGATGATTACCCTTTTAGACTTGACAAGAACCTTACATTTCTCTGGTACTATCTCCTTGTGCAATTTCATTACTGCACATCGATAGTTCTTCCCTTGAGTATCATGGAACTTAACATAAAATTCATTTGGCTTAAACTCAGATTCAATCTTGCTCTCATCAACTCCCTCCAATGACAATTTATGTTAACAAGATCATTGAGCTTAAAAAAGAATTGCATTTAGAATATATCAACCGTATGATGGAGCAACACCTTTATGTCAAGATAATGAACAAAGGTATAAATACATTTCTAGTCTAGAATTATTCAAGACTAGTATTATTTTTGGTGATTAAAGAGATGCATTGAGATATTTAATATAAACTGCACTACGGCCCAAGCATTAATGAATTTGAAAAATCAAATCTTAAAACATCGAAGGCGAGCATGATAAGGATAGAACTTTATGGTTTGGATATTGAACTTTTAATGGAAAAGAAATTGGAAATGAATATTAGCTCAACTTGGATAATGACCATGGTGTCTAGAAAAGTTAAATGAATATTGGCTTTGGATAATCAATTTGAAAGAAAAATGGATTAAAATGACATATTGACTCGGGTAGAAGTAAATGAATTATGACGGGAGTTTAATTGGTCATTGGACAATATATGACTTAAAAAATGAACAATGGAGTGTTTTAGAAACAGAGATGGACTTAAACCAGGTGAACCATGGATTTGAGTAATAAACTTAGACAAAGTATTTCCAAATAAACCAATGACCACACACTTCTCCTTAGCTCAAATGGAGGCTTTGAATGAACCACTTTTACAGTACGAATAATGCCATGATGAACCCAAACCAAAGTTAATGATCCATGAATCGTGCCTTTCTTAATCACTTGAAAACATTATTCCCGAATCGAGTCATAAGCAACAACTAAAGTGCCTCAATCACAATAAATCCTTTGATAATGATAGGTCTTAAAATGTGAAATGATGCGCGACCAAGTTAACTTGGCGCGAGAACCCTAATCCGCTAATCTTTAATTGATGAGACATCCTCGATCTTAAACATGAGTAAAACATTAATTTTAGCTTGACAATGAGCCTGGTGCGCCAATGAACAACCTTTATGATTGAGTTCCTCAAAGATCAACTAATCAGAGAAATAAACCCTAATTTCATATGGCATTGATCCCATGCCTTAGGAGCCGATGTATTGCATGATTTAATGTCATGACCCAACGGGCGAGCGCAAATGAATGTGAAGCGTAAGCCAGCTAAGTTATAAATATGAGGGCAAATTTTGGGGTGTTACAGCTGCCCCTATTCAATCACTGTAGACTTGAATGGATGATAGCAGTTGCTTTCAGACGTTTGAAGTATGCAGGGATTGAATACTAAAAACAACCAGAAAATTTGCACTCTGTGGCAGGAGATCATGGAAGTAAACTCAACCGAACGAACTCTGCTTGGATATAATTATAATGTGAAGAATAGTAAACGGGGATGCCTTTTGGAGTAATGCCAGATGGCTACTGACTTGCCACACTGTGGGTGGACTTGTGATATGATGTCACCCTGATGATGGACTTTCGCCAATCTACGGTTGGACTTCAAAATACATTGCCACACTGCGGGTGGACTTTGGAAATTGCCACGCTGTGGGTGGACTTTTGATATGATGCCACCCTGTGGATGGACTTTCGCCAATCTGCGGTTGGACTTCAAAGCATTTTGCCACACTGCGGGTGGACTTTGGAAATTGCCACGCTGTGGGTGGATTTTTGCGGCTTGCCACCCGAAGATGGACTTTTGCTCACTACGGGAGACTTTTGCTCACTACGGGAGGCTTTTGCTCACTACGGGAGGCTTTTGCCCACTGCGGGGGACTTTGGAGATTTGCCACACTGCGGGTGGACTTCTGCTCACTACGGGAGACTTTTGAAACTTGCCACACTGCGGGTGGACTTTTGCTCACTACGGGAGACTTTTGCTCACTACGGGAGGCTTTTGCTCACTACGGGAGGCTTTTGCCCACTGCGGGGGACTTTGGAGATTTGCCACACTGCGGGTGGACTTCTGCTCACTACGGGAGACTTTTGCTCACTACGGGAGACTTTCGCTCACTACGGGAGACTTTTGAACTTGCCACACTACGGGTGGACTTTTGAAACTTGCCACCCGAAGATGGACTTTGGCCAGTCTGCGGCTGGACTTTTGCTCACTACGGGAGACTTTTGCACACTACGGGAGACTTTTGCTCACTACGGGAGACTTTTGCCCACTGCGGGGGACTTTAGAGATTTGTGTCGCTCCCCATAAATGGGACTGGCCCAGATAAAGGTACAGACGCGAACGGTCGGCGAAAGGGACAATGAGAACACACAGCCGTGAACTCACTGGAGATGAATAGAGTCGCCAGCTAGGCATTTTTATCCCGGAGGAAAGGCAATGCTGCATAGACCTAGAAAAGAATGGATAAGACGGTTGCGAACCAGAGAGACTGAGAAAGGGGGTTGGTTATAACCTGGGAAGGTATTAGCACCCAGATTGTCCGCCGTACTCGACGGGATCCACGCTTAAAAGATTTGTGTTTTAAAGGGGTAGTGTCAGTGCAATCTGTGTATAAAATAGTTGGAAAAGGATGTACAGGTGTCAGTGTAAAAGAGAGTGAAGTGTATAAATGAAGTGTCAGTGTAAGAAGTGAATGGAATGCTCAAGGTCATGAGGCTTAAGGAATGATGCAGGAAGGAGGGGGGATGTACAGAGACTTTTGTTCGATAACTGTTAAGTTATGCCTACGTATCCTCTCGTGCAATGAGGAAGTCAGAACACCGTAGTTCGACCCAAAGAGACTGAAAGGTAAATTGACTGATGAACTGCTTACTTGTCTATGCTCAAGTGTATGACCTGTCTGGCTCAGGTGCGAACTGTCTTGCATTAGACGGAAGAAGCAAGTTCTCGTTTGTGAGTGAAGATGATGAGAAAAGAATCCCGAAGGAGACGATTATTGTTTGTTTTTTGAGTTTTCAGTCTTTTATTGCTTGTGAAAGTTTGTCATAAGAAAATGAGCTTAAGCCTAAACCAATGGATTTAGTAAACTCATCACATCTTCCCTCTGATTAGGGGTAATGAGAATACCTTAAGTGTGAAGTCAGCTTCTCACACTTAATCACCTTTGATGTAGGATTAAGTTCATTAACCTACTTGTGATTATTTAGATGTTTTTGGTGTTTTTGTTTAGTGTTGAGTAATGATATTAAGCCATAATCAAAGATTAAACAGACTCATTACACCATCCTAATAGAAGGATAATAGATGAGAATGTTTAAGCTGAGGAAAGCTCCTCTACTTAATCCATGATTAGGGATTAAACTCATGACAAAACAAGCCTTTAATTAAGTGGATTCTATTTAATGGTGAGATGAAGAAGTGAATTTTATGATTTGTAAGACAACTTGAGGGGGACTTGTCCATTAACACTAGGGTTAGTCCTTCTTAACCAGTTAAGGAAGAATTAGAACCCTAATGCAAGGCCCAAGTTACAAGTGTGATGTCTTGATGATTATTATGTGAATTGATTAAGAGATTTAAACACATTAAGGGTTTAACACTTAGGATTAAAGTTATACACTCCATCCTAATAGAAGGATGCAGGCATAAGCTTAATCACAAAAGCCTTAAAGCCTTTAGGGTTTAGTCCCTGATTATGAGATGAGAAGAGAAGACTCAAAAGAGACACAAAGGTAAAACTATGAGGGGAGACTAATCAAAACCCTAATTCATTGTCATGCTTGGTTGTCCCTAAAGTTTGTGAGGTTTAAACAAGAACAATCTTCAAAGGAGCCACCAGGAAGCAGATGAACAGGATCAAGAGAAGCAAAGCAACTTGCTTCATTCAAGAAGTCAAGTCACTTGAAGAAAGAAAGTGGGAGGAACAAGAATGAGTAAGCTCAATCTCAAGCACATACATAAATGCAGCAATGGATGCAAGAGAGATGAAAAGAAAAGTTATGAGAAGTGAAGGCAAATTCACTTCTCAAGCTCACTTACCACCTGAAATGTTAGAAAGAAAAGCAATGCAATGCTAAATGAGATGAAATGATATGATGAAAAACAAAACCAGGAGCATGTTGATGATGATAATGATGTTATGAGATGCTACAAGCATGAGACAAGGCATGGAGATGTTCATACAAGATTATGGATGCAAATGATGCAAGCTTGGAAGCATGGATATACATGAAAAGTTATGAAACATACATGGCAAACAAGATGGCAAATATGGGATGCAATGATCAAACATGCTTTCTATATGTCTTAAGGTGTCAAATGAATCAAATGGATGCTTGAAATGTCATGGCAAGTCATGTTATGCAAGAGAATGCAAAGGGGATGCAAGAGAAAGCCCAAATTAGGGTTTATGAAACAAACATCAAACAAAACTCAAAATCAGAAGCAAACCCTAAGATAAAAAATGGAAAATGCCACCCAAAGAAACCCTAAACCTATACTAAACCAAAGTCCAAAGGGTAGGTCTCAACTCTTAACCAATCTCAAGTTATGACTTTTCTAAGTTATTAGGGTTTTTAGGGCTCTTAAACAAAAGAAATGCCAAACAAATGAAAAATGCAAGATCAAATCATGGCCATTTAATCCTAGAAACTACATGCTAAACACAAAACAATGCAAAAAGAATCAATGTCCAACTCTTCTCAAATAGGCAGAAATGATTTTTTGAACTTATGATCAAAATAATGCACAAAAAATGATTTAATTCAATGAAAAATTCTTAAAATGCATCAAGATCAAAAAAGAAATTTGGTTTGAAGGTTGGACAATGTTTCTAAATGTCTTAGAACATTTCATGAATTTTTTGGTGATTTTTAGATACTTAAAAGTATTTTTAATAAATTAATTTCCATTAATCAATTAAAAATAATCTTTTAAATATGTAAAAATATTTTTTTAATGATAAAAATAAAAATAAAAATATTTTTGGGTCTTAAAAATTAATAAAACTTTTATGAAAAAGTTTCATAATTTTTAAGACATTTTTGCTATTTTTAATTAATTGTGCAAGTTAAATGAAAAGAAATGAAATTAAAACAAAATAAATGGAAAGTCAACAGAAGGAAGGGCCAGGATTGGGTCTGGATTCAAATGCATTGACCACGCGCGCTATCCAAGGGCTGTGGTTCTTTCTGAGTTAATTAAATTAATTATGGATTAATTAAATAAAACACGTGGATTAGGGCTAATGAACGCATCTGGACCTTCCATTCGCGCGGGGAGTCAACCAGTCAAAGGCATCCTATGGTCCAAATTCAAATGACACTAATTACAGGGGTTATGCCCTAATTATTTTCAGGTAGCCGGAGAAGACCTCCGGTCGTCTTCTCCGGCGGGAAGTCCACCTGAAAATCTCCAAACTCCCTCAAAACGTAACAAAAATGAAACCTAAGCATACAGAAATGATTCCCATGATCCCCTGAACTAAAACCCTAAGTCAAAACAAATTTATTCTTCCTCAAATTCATGAATCGAGCAAAACAAATTTCTAGGTCACAGAGTTTCAGAAGCTAATTAAATACTCATTTCAACACCATTTCAAAAACCAAAAGCACCAGGATACTCAGTGAAGCATAGAGAACAAGTTTATAACATGAAAAACGATTTCTGGAAAAATAATTTTGGAGCTACCTGAGATTCTAAGCTTTCACTCTGATGACTTTCTGGCCTCTCCTCTTGATGAAAACCAATCCACTTAACCCTCTGGTGATGCTTGAATGCTCAAGAGGAATTTATGTTGGCTGAATGAAGAGTTTGAGCAGCTTCTGCTCAAGCTCAGTTGAAAATGGCAATGGAGTTTCAGGCTGTTTCTGGCAATGATGAAGGGTTGTTTGTGGTCCAGATGATGAATGGAGAAGGTCTATGGAGTTTGTTCTGATGTTTGTGAGCTGTGGAGAGAGTTTCGAATGAAACTGCAAGTTGGAATGAAAATGGTGCAGTGGGGTTACAGCTTGTTTTAGGCTTGTGTTCTTGCTGGTTTCTACTCAATGAGGCATGGTGAGTTGAATGGTGAAAATGGTTTGAGTGTTTTGTGGCTGGGCAGAGAGATTCGAAGCAATTTGCAGCTGGGGTGTGTTTTGTGTATGTGATGGTGTCAAGTATTTCAGCCTTGCTTAGTGTTATGTCTAGCTTGCAAATGGAAAGTATAAACAAATCTAATTGGCTGGGTGATGTGACATGGCCTGCTGTGATAGGTAAGTCACCTTTTGCAAAATGTCAACTTCTTTGTAAGAGAGGCATGGGCTAAGTTATAGCTTGGTACATGAGTATGGGCTGGCGCAGCATGGCATGAGAGTGAAGCTAGGGAGGTTCAGCAGCCAAGGCAACTAGTTGGTGAAGTGTGATGAGTGGTTTTGCAAGTTGCTTACTTTTTTGAAACTTTGTGAAAAATGCCTTGTTACATGAACTATGGACATGTGAACCTTGGTCCAATTCTGACTTTTTAGGACATGTAGAATGCTTGCATACTGGTTTGAAGTGAATTAGAAGTTACAATTGGCTTTGGTTCATGATTTTGCAAAATTCACATTTGAAGCATGCCTTGAAAATCAATGATTTTTGCTAACTTTGTCACACCATAACTTTTGATCCAAGAAGAGTTTGATCATGTTCTTGTACTTTTTGAAAAGGGAAAGATGAGATCTACAACTTTCATGACCAAGGTTTTTCCATTTGAAGCGTTTTTGGATCAAGGATCAAGGCTTGAAAAATGACCTAAAATGAAGCATACTTGAAAAGTCAACTATGCCCAAAAAGTCAACATTTGCAAAACTTCCAAATTCTTGATTTCTATGAACTTCAACCTTCTTCCATGATCAAATAAAGATCATATACACTCAAAATGATGAAGATCACCCATTGGTTGGGTCATTGGGGGCCTCAGATGCCCTGATTTTACACTGACTTGTCTGAAAAGTCAACCCTTGATCAGATGACTTCCCCATGGAATTTCTTCATGAAAATTGATATGCATACTACCTATACCATATAGAGACCAATGGAAACAAGAATGACCAAAAAATTTGGAGTTATGGCCTCTGAAACCAAAACCCTAATTTTTAAGTCAACTGTGCAGTCAAACCTGGCTCTGCATCCATTCAAACCCTAGTTCTTGTGATTCCTTGGAATTTTGACTTTGAGAGGATGCAATATGATACTTGAACACATATGGACCCCTTTGAAGTGATTGGTTGCCTTTGGAGTGGCTCAAGAGGTTCTTGGATTGCTCAGATCACAAACCCTAGGTGCAGATGACTTAGAACCAATGCAGTGACTCAAAATTGAGATATGAAGTGATATGATTGTGTTTATGCATATGAAATGATCACAAGCCATGGTGAAATGGGTGAGGGCAAATTTGGGGTGATTACAGCTGCCCCTATTCAAACATGAGTTAGCTGTGCAGGATGTAAGCAACGGCTTAACAGGCAAACAAGATAACTTGTGGTTGAATACCAAAGACAGTCCAAAATTTGCACTCACAGAATGAAGAAGAAAAGGGATATAGATTGTAACGGAAAATAAAGTATGTTGTAAAGTATGGGCGACGGAGGACGACCGTCGAGCAGAGGACGACTGCTGGGAAAAGAGTAATGACGGGGACGGCCGACATGCTGGGGATAAAAGGTAAAGCCAAGGCGGGGACGGCCGACTAGCTGGGGAAAATCAAATTATGATGGGGACGGCCATCAAGATAAAGTAAGATTCTCTGGGAGTTAATGAAACATGACGGGGACGGCCATCAAGTTCATAAAGCAAGGTAACCGACGATGGGGACGGCCATCGGGCTAAAAGAAAAGGAAAAGGGACCACGACGGGGACGGCCATCGGGTTAAAGAATAAATGAAATAAACAGATGATGGGGGACGGCCATCAAAGGTGAAGGACGATCACCTAGCAGGGGACGGCTGCTCTGTTGGGTAATAAAGGAATTATGATGGGGACGGCCATCAAAGGTGGAGGACGACCACCTGGCAGGGTACGGCTGCCGAAAATATCAACGATGGGGACGGCCATCGGATAGAAAAGGTCAACGATGGGGACGGCCATCGGACGAGCATGATGGAGGACGACCATCAAGAAGTGGAGGACGACCACTCAGCAGGGTACGGCTGCTCTCGAGGTTTCTCATGACATAGGACGAATGCCAGATAACCAAAATCAACAATGGGGACGGTCATTGGATAAAATGATGAAGGACGATCATCAAAGGGTGGAGGACGACCACCTAGCAGGGGACGGCTGCTAAATACCAACGATGGGGACGACCATCGGATGAGCATGATGGAGGACGACCATCAAGAGGTGGAGGACGACCACCTAGCAGGGTACGGCTGCTCTCAGGGTTATCATAACACAGGACGAGTGTTAGATAAAAAGGAAAATTTGCTTTGTTGGCGATCTACTGGGGAGAAGTAAACACGGACGAGTGTTTATATCCAAGAAACAAAAGGTACAAGTGTTTAGATGTTAGTGTATAGATTAAAGATGCGGACGAGCATCCTTAAGACTATGATACGGACGAGTATCAGGATAGAAACAAACTGACACGTGTTCAAAGATGATGATACGGACGAGTATCAACGGGTTAACAAAGAACACGGGCGAGTGTCGAATCTGAAGGGACTCTTCTAGGGAATAGCAGACACGGACGAGTATCTATATTCAAGAAGACAAAAGTGTTTGACACGGTGTATGGATTAAAGATGCGGACGAGCATCCTTAGGACTATGATACGGACGAGTATCATGTAGAAACAAACACTTGACGCATATTCTGAGATGATGGTACGGACGAGTACCAACTGGTTAACAAAGAACATGGACCAATGCCGGATCTGTGGGTATATAACTGGTTTATACAAGATACGGACGAGTATCTGTATAAGAGCGAGTGGTGTATAGATGAGTGTTTAACTGCTGGGGAGGGTGACACGGACGAGTGTCAAAAGGAGAAAAGTGTAATATGAACAAGTATCTGATATACAAAGTCTAGGCGACTGCGCTGGGGATACGACACGGACGGGTGCCAAGAAAGTGTATATAAGTATATGTGAGTGCAAAAAGGATGTCTTTGGCTTTCTGCTGGGGTATGACACGGACGGGTGTCAGGAAGTATCTGCAATACGGGTGATATTGTTGTAAAGGGTGTTCAGGCGACTTTACTGGGGAAAGATGGCACGGACGGGTGCCAAAAGGTGTATATACTGGTGTTTGTGATTTGTGAGGCAACTGCTTTTGCTGGGAACTCTGGTGGGGATATTTCTTCTGTTATGTTGATGAACTGTAATCATTCACAGGTGTTGGTTCATAACATGGCTTATGATTATGCTATGTATTTGATTTTTGCCGTAATGCTCCGTATTAGACGGAATGCTACGCTTTGTGGGTGAATATGATGCAAATGCTATGATTGCAAAGAGGCATAAATCTGGGATTCGGATCCCGCTGTTGCAGAGATCCCTAGTTGATCTGTTTGAAATGGACATCCCAGCTGGGGAGGAGGTCATTGGTAGATCTAATAAGATGATATTTGCTTGGGGATACGGGTCACTGATAGACCTATCCTAATAAATGAGAGGCCCAGCTGGGGTTTGTAGAAGCTTTCTTCACTCTGTTGTGATCCTTTCCTGCGTTGCTCTTCTGAATAGAGGCTGAAGATTCTGTGGGGAGATGATTCCCTGACTCCTGTATTTTACTGAGGAAGAATGATTGGTACTATGGCTGGGGAGAATTGTTGGTAACTCAGCTGGGGAGAGTTGTGGGAGGCAAACTCAGCTGGGGAGAAAGCACCTTGAGTGCTAAAATTGAGTGTTGATTTGCCAGCTTGCTGGGATGTAACTTGCATGCCCCAGGTTGCGTTCTGGATACCTGCAATCCTGAAAGAGAAACGTAAGATAATCCCGAGGTATCCCTTACTGGATTCCGTCATAGGAGCTTAGACACTTCTGAGAGTAAGCAAAATTTCCTGCAAGCATGTTTTTATTTGAAGATAAACATCTGTATTCTTATGCAATCAATGTTCTTTTAAGATATCAGACATTTTTTGCAAAAATGAAAATGTACAAAACGAGACATGACTGAAAATCTGATTTTATTAATTCATATGCCCTGAATTGGCGAGATACAGTCAAGGAAACAAATCTCCTAAAATAAGGAGATTGTTACAAATTGAGAAACAAAGTGCTGGCGATGTTGACGATGCTTTCAAAGGAGTTTCTTCTTCTGCTATGACTCGTATGACAATGACGTTCTTCTCGCCTTGCTTTCTAAAGAAGGCTGATTCTGATAGAAGTTTGATCCTTTTGAAGCTTTCCAAGTTGCAAGTGATACAGACGAATTCAGAATGCAGTTGTTCGCTTATTCCCTTATTTTGCATGGATCGCCCTTTCGGGTTTTCGATCCATCGGGATACCCATTTTTGCCTGAGCTGTCCAATGCGGCTTTTCAACTCAGCGGGTGTACATTTTTATTTATTTTCCCTTATTTTTGCCCGAGTCTTTTATTCTGTTTTCGACTTGCCGGGATGCCCTATTTTTGCCTGGACTTACATTTTGTTTTTGTGTCCAGCGGGTCACTTTTATGCGAAGTATTTTTTAACTGCATCTGAATTCACAGGGGACAGGAAGTCTTCACCATCCATGGTGCTGAGCATCAGTGCTCCACCAGAGAAAACTTTCTTTACCACGAATGGTCCTTCATAATTTGGAGTCCATTTGCCCCTGTGGTCTGTATGAGGAGGGAGGATTCTCTTCAGCACAAGATCTCCTACTTGATACTCTCGGTGCCTGACTTTCTGATCGAAGGCTCTCTTCATTCTCTTCTGATATAGCTGTCCATGACAGATTGCAGCCAATCTTTTCTCTTCGATCAGACTCAGTTGTTCGTATCGGGCCCGAACAGGTAGGACTGCTTCCATACCATACACAAGCTGATACGGTGTTGCCCCAGTGGATGTTCTGATTGACGTGCGGTACCCATGCAAGGCAAACGGTAGCATTTCATGCCAGTCTCTATAGGTGACTACCATCTTCTGCACAATCTTCTTGATATTCTTATTTGCTGCCTCAACAGCGCCGTTCATCTTTGGCCTGTAAGGAGAAGAATTGTGATGTTGAATCTTGAAGTCCCGGCATAGCTCTGCCATCATTTTGTTGTTTAGATTGGAACCATTATCAGTAATGATTCGCTCGGGAACTCCATATCGACAGATGATATCTCTCTTCAGAAATCTGGCTACCACTTGTCTTGTGACGTTTGCATATGAGGCTGCTTCAACCCACTTGGTGAAATAGTCAATGGCGACCAAGATGAATCTGTGGCCATTTGAAGCAGTCGGCTCAATCTTGCCAATCATATCGATGCCCCACATAGCAAAGGGCCATGGTGAAGACATGATGTTCAAAGGATTGGGAGGTACATGCACTTTATCTGCATAGATCTGGCATTTGTGGCATTTTCTGGCATAGGCACAACAGTCTGCATCCATCGTGATCCAGTAATAGCCTGATCTTAACAACTTCTTGACCATGGCATGCCCTCCGGCATGGGTACCAAAGGAGCCTTCGTGCACTTCATGCATCAATAAATCTGCTTCCGTCTTGTCAACACATCGGAGGAGTACCATATCAAAGTTCCTTTTGTATAAAGATCCATCAGTGTTCAGAAAGAAACTACCAGCAAGCCTTCTCAAAGTCTTCTTATCATTGGAAGATGCCCCAGGTGGGTATGTCTGATCCTCCAAGAAGCATTTAATGTCATGGAACCAAGGCTTATCGTCTTTGACAACATCTGCTGCAAATACATATGCTGGTCTATCAAGTCTCGACACTGAAATCTGAGGTACAAAGTTAGCAACTTGAACTTTGATCATGGATGAAATGGTAGCAAGAGCATCTGCAAATTGGTTCTCGTCCCGAGGGATATACTCAAGCTTGACTGTTGTGAAGAAAGTAAATAACCTCCTTGTATAATCCCTGTAAGGTATTAGATGGTCCTGGTGGGTGTACCATTTTCCGTTGGTTTGATTGATTACCAAAGATGAATCTCCGAATACAGTCAATGTCTTGATCCTGAGGTCAATGGCTTCCTCAAGACCCATAATGCAAGCCTCGTATTCAGCTTCGTTGTTAGTGCAGTTGAAAGTGAGTTTCGCCGAGAATGGCATGTGAACTCCTTTGGGTGTAATGAGTACTGCACCAACACCACGACCACTCATGTTAACAGCCCCATCAAACATCATAGTCCATTCTTCCTCCGGGTCGGGCCCTTCAGTGTGAACAGGCTCCTCATGATCTTTTGATTTAATGAACATGATGTCTTCATCAGGGAAGTCAAATCTCATAGGCTGGTAGTCATCAATGGGTTGCTCAGCAAGATATTCAGATAGTACACTGCCCTTGATGGCTTTCTGAGAAGTGTACTGGATGTCGTATTCTGTGAGAATCATTTGCCATCTTGCAACCCGTCCGGTAAGTGCTGGCTTCTCAAATATGTACTTAAATGGGTCCATCTTTGAGATCAGTAAGGTAGTGTGGGTCAACATATACTGTCTCAGTCGGCGAGCAGCCCACGCTAAAGCACAGCAAGTTTTCTCGAGCAGTGAATAACGTTGTTCACAGTCGGTAAACTTTTTGCTTAGGTAGTAAATTGCATACTCTTTTCGACCAGACTCATCATGCTGGCCTAGCACACACCCCATTGACTCTTCTAATACTGTCAAGTACATTATCAGAGGTCTTCCTTCAACTGGTGGCATAAGGATTGGAGGTTCTTGCAGATATTCTTTGATCTTGTCAAAAGCCTTTTGGCAGTCTTCATTCCACCTGACCGTTTGCTCTTTCCTTAACAGCTTGAACAAAGGTTCGCAGGTTGCCGTTAGGTGAGATATGAACCGCGAAATGTAATTCAATCGACCTAAGAACCCTCGAACCTCTTTCTCAGTCCTCGGTGCAGGCATCTCTTGAATAGCTTTGACTTTATCAGGGTCAACTTCAATCCCTTTCTCGCTTACAATAAAGCCCAGCAGCTTACCGGATCGCACCCCGAATGTGCATTTGTTGGGGTTCAACCTCAGTTGGTACTTCCTCAGACGCTTGAATAACTTGAGCAGATTCACCAGGTGATCTTCCTCTGTAAGGGACTTGGCGATCATATCATCCACATAACATTCTATTTCTTTATGGATCATATCGTGGAATAGCGTCACCATAGCCCGTTAATATGTTGCACCAGCATTCTTCAGTCCGAATGGCATCACTTTGTAACAGAACGTGCCCCAAGGTGTGATGAATGTTGTCTTCTCCATGTCTTCAGGTGACATCTTAATCTGATTGTACCCTGAAAATCCGTCCATGAAGGAGAATACCGAGAACTGAGCCGTATTATCCACCAATACATCAATGTGAGGTAATGGGAAGTCATCTTTTGGGCTGGCTCTGTTCAGATCCCGGTAGTCAACACACATTCTTACTTTGCCGTCTTTCTTAGGCACAGGTACTATGTTAGCAACCCATGGCGGATAGCTAGTCACAACGAGGAACCCGGCGTCCCACTGCTTTTGTACCTCTTCCTTGATTTTCATAGCCATGTCTGGGCGAGTACGGCGCAACTTCTGTTTAACCGGCGGACATTCTTCTCTCAGAGGTAGCTTGTGCACAACAATGTCGGTGTCCAACCCTGGCATATCTCGATACGACCACGCAAACACATCCACATATTCTTGAAGCAGATCAATCAGTTGTCTCTTCACTGAGTCTTGTAGGCAGGCCCCGATTTTAACTTCTTTCACGTCTTCATCTGTACCAAGATTGATCACTTCAACCTCCTCCTGGTGAGGAGTAATAACCTTTTCCTCTTGTCTCAACAACCTGGCTAGTTCTTCGGGAAGCTCATATTCTTCTTCAACCCCTTCATCAGCTTGATTGATTGGATTGTCAGAGTCATACGAAGTCATAGCCGTGCTGTTGTCGGTGCTGTCTAGAAGGCACTCTCTGCAAGGGTTAAGTTTGTTCATTTTAGTGATCTGATTTTAGTCTTATTTAGAAAAGTGAAATGAAGTTGACATTTTGAAAACACCGCCATTTATTTTTTTGTACAAAAAGAAAAATGGAAAAACAGTGAACGAAAAGAAAAAGACTCGGTTGCAAAAAGATGTCTGATATTTCATTAAATAATCTTGTTTGCACAAAAGTACAGATGGCCCTGATTACAAAATGAGTCTTGTCATCTTGGGCAAGATGCAAGACTTTGATGCATGCTATAAAAATACAGGAAATAATAATTACTCTGCATGAGTAACTCTTATAATTTCCTGGGAAGACCAGTTCGAGACACTGCTCCCCGGGATCTTTGGACGAATCCAGCTTTCCAGGTTGCGTTCCTCTTCCAGCTCGTCTTCCAGACAGTTGATAGCATCAGGGGTAAGCATCCCCCCACTCACAAAATTGGGCTCTCTCGCAGCCGCTGCTTGATCTTGTTGAGTTGGTTTGTAACCCAACCCAAATCTGTCCTCTTTCTCTTCCACCAGAGCTAAAACCTTGCCCCAGCCTAGGGCAGTTCCTTCCTCAACAACCTTCCGGGCTTGTTGGTATGATGATATTGGAGTACCAGATACAGCAGATGCCTCATTCACATTCAAAGCTTCAAACCCCTGGCTCATTGTTTCGTGGATATCCCCATCCATTTCAATGTACTTATAGGTTGCCAGGTGGCTGACAAAAATGTCCTCTTCTCCACAGATTGTAACGATCTGACCCTCCCACTCATATTTTAACTTCTGGTGAAGGGTGGAGGTCACGGCGCCAGCGGCGTGAATCCATGGCCTACCCAATAAACAGCTGTAGGCGGGCTGTATATCCATCACGTAGAAGATAGTTTTAAAGGTCTGCGGTCCAATCGTTACGGGCAGCTCAATCTCTCCCAGAACCGATCTCTTTGAGCCATCGAAAGCTCTTACCACCAGGTTGCTGGGTCTCAATGCCAATCCGTCGTACTCTAGCTTCACCAAAGCCTTTTTAGGTAGGACATTAAGGGATGACCCCGTGTCTACCAGCACATGGGAAAGGACAGCACCTTTGCATTCCATGGTTATGTGCAAGGCTTTGTTATGGTTGCGGCCTTCCGTTGTCAAATCAGTATTGGTGAACCCTAGTCCGTGACTAGCATTAACATTTCCAACTACTGCTTCCAGCTGATTGACAGTGATCTCTTCAGGCACGTAAGCTGCGTGCAGGACTTTGAGTAATGCATTCCGATGGGCTTCGGAGCACATAAGCAGTGATAGGATTGAGATCTTGGAAGGCGTTTGGTGAAGCTGATCCACTATTTTATAATCACTCTTTTTGATGATTCGCATGAACTCATCAACCTCTTGATCGAATGGTGTCTTTAAAGCTTCCTTAACAGCTTGATCTTCCTGCACAGGGCTCTTCTCTTTTGCCTTGGCAGCAGCTTCTGCTTCGACTGTAGGTCTTTGAATTGGTGGAGCAAAAAGACGTCCGCTTCGAGTGAAGCCTCTGCCTCCGCCCACATTGTCTACTTGCAGTGCAGGGGTCGATGATTCAAAAGTGATTCTTTGTCCTTCACAGTACAAGTCAGAGCCGTAATGCCAGGGGATGGCATTACTGCTTTCATAAGGTACGGGTCCAGGCACCGTGATGGTGACCGGACTGATTGCAGCTGTTAAAGGAATTGTAATAGTCTGAGGATCATAATAGATTGTCACTGGTGCCCTAGTGGGAGCAGCACCTTCTGAGTTGTAGGCGGAGTTGCTTTCAGGATCATAGAATATGGTGACAGTAGAGACATCTTCATGATTTGTTGCTGGTGTTGTAGGAGATAATGGTGGAAGGATGGATGTTGTTGTTGTAGGAGTTTCATAATGGAGTGGTGCTGGAGTTGTAGAAGGAACATTCATTGATATCTGATCAGTTGAAACGACAGATGAGGCATTCGTTGATGAAACCGAAGAATTGTCAGGAACAATAGTTGCTGCAGTTGTAGGAGGTTCTAAAACCGTTGCTGATGAGATTACTGGATTTGTTGGAAATGATGTGGTGATCTGAAGCTGGCCACTCTGAATAAGGCTATCTATGTCATTCCTCAAATTATCGCACCCGTTTACAGAGATATTGCAGTAAGCACAACCCAACTCACACCCTGGGAACATGTTGCATTCCAAGAGCTGAGCCTTGATTTCTACCAATGGTGTCCTGATCTGTCCCACACTGGTTATTAAATAAGACGGTTTGTCTTCTTCAATAGCGTTAATTCGGGGACCACCATGATTTGGCATAGGATTTTTGTTGACATTGGGTGGCGGTGCAAAATTCAGAGCTTTCGAGTCCACCAGGTCTTGTACCTTCATATGCAGGGCTCTGCACTTTTCCGTACTATGGCCAGGTGCGTTTGAATGAAAGGCACACCTAGCGTTGGAGTCGTAGTTCCTGGGTAAACTGTTGGGATCTGGAGGTGCCAGCGTCCTTAGCTCAACTAGGTTGAGTTTCAGGAGTTGTGGCAGCAGGGTAGCATATGGCATGGGGATCGGATCGATCACTCTGTTAGCTTGAGATGGCCTCTGTTGGAATGGCCTTTGTTGACTGTTGTTGTTGGTGCTGCTGTTGTTGTAATTCCTTGGAGGATACTGATTTTGCTGATGGTACTGAGGTTGTTGCTGATAGTTTTGCTGCGGAGGTTGATAGACTGGTAGAGGATGAGCTGGAGCAGGAATGGTAACTGCTGCTATTGACCTGTGGACATATTGGGGCCTGCCCCTGTTTGCATGGATGGCATTGGTCTCGCCAGTTCTTCTTGGGCCTGCAAAAGGCTTTCTTGTACTACTGGACGAGCTGGCACCATTATCAGAAATCTTACCCATTTTCAACAGGCTCTCAATTCTCTCCCCAGCTATGACAACATCCGTGAAGCTAGTGGAAGAGAAAGCAGTCAGCCTGTCAATATATGTTCCCTGAAGGGTGTTCATAAACATGTCTGCCATTTCCCTTTCAGACATAGGTGGTTGAACGGCAGCAGCCAATTGCCTCCATCTCTGGGCATATTCTCGGAAACTCTCCCTTGAAGACTGTGACATTCCCATTAGGAGGGTCCTGTTGGGTGCCATATCTAAGTTATACTGATACTGTCTGATGAAGGCCTCTGCCAGGTCTTTCCAGCATCTAATAGTTGCCCTTGTCAAGTGAGAGTACCATTCTCTTGACGCTCCAGTTAAGCTGTCTTCGAAATAGAACATCCAGAGCTTCTCATCCATAGTATAGGCCTTCAGCCTTCCCAGAAATGATTGTAAATGAGTCCGGGGGCATGAAGTCACATTATACTTTTCGAAACAAGGAGGCTTGAACTTATGGGGGATCCTGACCCCGTCTACCAAGCCCATATCCATCACGTCAAAACCCAAAGAGTTTTGAGACTCTAGGGATCTTAACTTCTCAGCTATCTCATCCAACCTTCTATCGTAAGCTTCTTCCCCAGCACCCATTACCGTGAACTGGTCTTCTTGAGGGTCCTCTTGAAGTACCCTGGCTGCAGTGGCTGTCCCTTGAACATTTGCAGGAATATTGATCTCGGGATGCAGATGTGGTCCAAATACCGGAGGGTTGACGTGAGGCTGTACCCTTTCATTGTTACTGGTACCGGCAGTCCCTATATGTGGATCCTCTTGATTCTGCCTTTCCACCATGGCCCTCAATCTTTCCTGGCTCTGAGCCATGTTGTTCATAACTTCCATAAACTGAGTCATTTGATTCCTCATTTCTAGCCTTTCATTTGCCATTTGATTTCTGACCTCAGTAAGGTCCTGCTGCATCTGATCCATTTGAATTCCCGGAAGGTTATTTCGGGTTGGATAACGGTGCGGACGGTTGAGGGGAAAAACTCGGCGCCTAGCAATAGTTCCTGAACATCACAACAGAGTTAGCAACAACAAAGCAAAAACCTACAAAACAAACAAAGGGTTAGCATGCAATGCAATTATGCTTATTTGCTCTCAAGGTATCCGGTTTGGCATTCAGTTTTGACCCTTCCAGACCCTTGAAGATGTTGTTGTTATTGCTTGAAGAAAAATTCAGATGAAGCAAACTAACACAAATATACTACAGAAGGTGAAATAATACAACTTGTTCTTTTTACAACACAAGCCCTCTAAGGGGTCAAAATACAGTACAAGAAAATAAAAGTACACGGAAAGAAAGCAACAACAAACAAATGGTCAAACACCAAGACCAAACTCATCCTCACGAACTTCCTTAAGAAGTGCTTCGGTCACAGGATCAGTCGGACGTTCCGTGAGATTCCTGATGAGGAGATTCCGGGTTGTAACAGCTGCTGTTAGCTTCTTGTGCTGAGTTTGGTCCTTTGACCTCTTTACCCCTGCTTTGATCTTCAGTTCTGATATCTCCCTTTGGGCTGCTGCCAGGGCTTCTTGCTGTTCTTTTGCATTAGCTTCAAGTTGCTCCATCTTGTCTTGAACTCTCTTGTCTTCCAGAGTACGAGCCTCGGTGATCCTGACCCACCGGGCTTGACTCTCCTTCAAATACAAGTCTGTCCTTGCTCTTTGGAACTGGGCTTCTTTGCAAGCATTCTTCAGGATTTGTTCTCCAGCCTTAGACTTTTTGATATAATCCCCAGACTTCTCAATCTTAGTCAGATGCTCTACTCTCATCTTCTCCAACCTCTCAATCTCCCTCATACCTTCACTCCTCTCCCGGAGGGTCTTCTGCAAAGCTTGAGTTAACTTCTCATTTCTTTCCTTCAAAATCTCATACTCCTCCAAACTGATAGTGGCAGGGGGTGGTGCTGAAGATGACTCAGGCATGTCTTCTATGGTAAAGGGCATCCCAGAGAAATGGGCCCTGGCACGGGACCACTCATAATATTGTGCTGATGCCACATTGTTGCATTTCCCTAGGATGGTCACTCCCTTGGTTTGAACATTATCCCAGGCCCAGGCCGCCTGCCTGACAACAGCCAGATTAGTCTTGTTCTCACAATAAAGAGTCTCCACCAAGTCATGTGCCTTAGGAGTATGGACCAGTGCATAGCCCAGTTGCCTTCTGAACAGCAGAGGATTGTAATTAATACTACCCTTAACTCCTATTAGGGGCACATTGGGAAAATGCCCACAGCTGGTGATGATATCCCTGCCCTTGGTGCTTTGAGTGCACCATCTGATATCTGCTGAAGTTAGAACAGTGAGTCTCTTAGCCCAGTTGCTCTGCTGATGAGGGTTTAGAAATGCATCCGTCCTGGGTAGATGCCTGAGAAGCCAAGTGTGGAACAATGGAGCACAACACCTCACTAATCTCCCCCTCTGCTTTTCATTCCTCTGATGCACTGAATAGTAAAGATCCCCCAATAAAGTTGGCACTGGGTTCTTCAAGATGAACAGATGGATTGCATTCTTGCTAATGAATCGAGGCTCATCTGCAAACAATACAATTCCATATATACTCAAGGCCAGTAAAGCACAAACATCTTCCCACTCTCCTAAAGAGGCTTTCAGGGTAGCTTGAGAGATCAAGAAGTCCAGATGGAAACCAGGGATTCCAGCCTTGGAAGTCATATGATGCTCAATCCGAACAGGTTCCAGATGCAAAGCCTTTGCTACTTCTCCATTACCAGGAAAGACCATCTCAGGGTTGAAAGGGATTCCACCCCTGATAGGCAGACCAACCAATGATGAGTATTCTTCCAATAGAGGGCCTAGCTGAAAGTCCTGAAAAGTGAAGCATCTCAGTGGGGGATCATAGAACTGAATGCAAGTGTGGATCAGGCTTCTCTATGAAGGGTCCAGATCCATAACCATATCAAGTATATCCCCATAACTTTCCCTGAACAAAGGTTTGTGATCTGGAGTGATCAAGGTCTGAATCCTCCTGATATCTGATAGCTCTGGCTGGAAGAAGTGATAGGTGATGTTGCTCTTTTTAGGAGCCATGATGCTGAAGACTGAGTAGAGACAGGTGCTGATGATAATACTGAAGAAGTGGGCCACTGACTGGCTGGTGCATGTGATAACTGAAGCATATAGCTGATGAAGACAAGTCAAAATTGAAGATGGGGTCAAAACCAAAACCAAATGAAGATGGATACCCTGAAACAAATAAGCAAATGTCAATATGATGCAATGATTATGTATGCAAATGAAATGCAGGGGTTTGTGACTGAGCTGGATCTGATCAAAATGCCCTGATATAAGTCCATGTGTGTAAGAAATCCAGATGGAGGTCTATAAATCCAGTAACCAGGGTGGGGGACTCAAATAAAGAGCCACATGTCCAGGGTTTTAGAATCACAAGAACTGACCCAAAATGGAGTACTCTTAAACAATCAAAGTAACAGGGTATTCTGAGGTCAAGGTACCTGCAAACCTGTAAACAGCCCAACCCCCTCACAGGTGGTGTTCTAGAACAAGGATCCTCAGACTTGGATCAGTTATGAGAAGTGTAAACACTTCCAACCCGGAGGTACAGTGTTTACAATAACCATAAAAGTTCCTCCTCTAATTCACCTCAGTTTCTGAAGGTCAATACTAAAGGTCATCCAGACTTAGCAGGCTTCCCAGATAGCCCTAGCATTGCAGGAAATCTGCAATACAGAGTTCTCAAGAAGAAACCCATATCTGAACCGTGTTTCATATTCCCGCACCAGACCGAAATGGAATGGGAAAGAATATGATTCACTCTAGCCTAGGTGTCACTCAGGTCCCAGGTATAGGACCTTAACTCTCAATGAATCACCCACCCACCAAAACAAAGACCAGATCCAGCCAGCAGTACAGTATGATATATACAAAAGCAATAAAGAAAGCAGTAAAGCAACTGTACATAAAGCAAAAATAAACACAAGCATATAAACACAAATAAGCACATAACACCCCAGTACCTTAACTCTCAATGAATCACCCACCCACCAAAACAAAGACCAGATCCAGCCAGCAGTACAGTATGATATATACAAAAGCAATAAAGAAAGCAGTAAAGCAACTGTACATAAAGCAAAAATAAACACAAGCATATAAACACAAATAAGCACATAACACCCCAGTAAACACAAATCAATCAAGCGCTAGGAGGAACCCACAAAAAGAACCAGAAGCCCTGGTTGCAGTATAAGGGTCCCCAGCAGAGTCGCCAAGCTGTCGCTCCCCATAAATGGGACTGGCCCAGATAAAGGTACAGACGCGAACGGTCGGCGAAAGGGACAATGAGAACACACAGCCGTGAACTCACTGGAGATGAATAGAGTCGCCAGCTAGGCATTTTTATCCCGGAGGAAAGGCAATGCTGCATAGACCTAGAAAAGAATGGATAAGACGGTTGCGAACCAGAGAGACTGAGAAAGGGGGTTGGTTACAACCTGGGAAGGTATTAGCACCCAGATTGTCCGCTGTACTCGACGGGATCCACGCTTAAAAGATTTGTGTTTTAAAGGGGTAGTGTCAGTGCAATCTGTGTATAAAATAGTTGGAAAAGGATGTACAGGTGTCAGTGTAAAAGAGAGTGAAGTGTATAAATGAAGTGTCAGTGTAAGAAGTGAATGGAATGCTCAAGGTCATGAGGCTTAAGAAATGATGCAGGAAGGAGGGGGGATGTACAGAGACTTTTGTTCGATAACTGTTAAGTTATGCCTACGTATCCTCTCGTGCAATGAGGAAGTCAGAACACCGTAGTTCGACCCAAAGAGACTGAAAGGTAAATTGACTGATGAACTGCTTACTTGTCTATGCTCAAGTGTATGACCTGTCTGGCTCAGGTGCGAACTGTCTTGCATTAGACGGAAGAAGCAAGTTCTCGTTTGTGAGTGAAGATGATGAGAAAAGAATCCCGAAGGAGACGATTATTGTTTGTTTTTTGAGTTTTCAGTCTTTTATTGCTTGTGAAAGTTTGTCATAAGAAAATGAGCTTAAGCCTAAACCAATGGATTTAGTAAACTCATCACATCTTCCCTCTGATTAGGGGTAATGAGAATACCTTAAGTGTGAAGTCAGCTTCTCACACTTAATCACCTTTGATGTAGGATTAAGTTCATTAACCTACTTGTGATTATTTAGATGTTTTTGGTGTTTTTGTTTAGTGTTGAGTAATGATATTAAGCCATAATCAAAGATTAAACAGACTCATTACACCATCCTAATAGAAGGATAATAGATGAGAATGTTTAAGCTGAGGAAAGCTCCTCAACTTAATCCATGATTAGGGATTAAACTCATGACAAAACAAGCCTTTAATTAAGTGGATTCTATTTAATGGTGAGATGAAGAAGTGAATTTTATGATTTGTAAGACAACTTGAGGGGGACTTGTCCATTAACACTAGGGTTAGTCCTTCTTAACCAGTTAAGGAAGAATTAGAACCCTAATGCAAGGCCCAAGTTACAAGTGTGATGTCTTGATGATTATTATGTGAATTGATTAAGAGATTTAAACACATTAAGGGTTTAACACTTAGGATTAAAGTTATACACTCCATCCTAATAGAAGGATGCAGGCATAAGCTTAATCACAAAAGCCTTAAAGCCTTTAGGGTTTAGTCCCTGATTATGAGATGAGAAGAGAAGACTCAAAAGAGACACAAAGGTAAAACTATGAGGGGAGACTAATCAAAACCCTAATTCATTGTCATGCTTGGTTGTCCCTAAAGTTTGTGAGGTTTAAACAAGAACAATCTTCAAAGGAGCCACCAGGAAGCAGATGAACAGGATCAAGAGAAGCAAAGCAACTTGCTTCATTCAAGAAGTCAAGTCACTTGAAGAAAGAAAGTGGGAGGAACAAGAATGAGTAAGCTCAATCTCAAGCACATACATAAATGCAGCAATGGATGCAAGAGAGATGAAAAGAAAAGTTATGAGAAGTGAAGGCAAATTCACTTCTCAAGCTCACTTACCACCTGAAATGTTAGAAAGAAAAGCAATGCAATGCTAAATGAGATGAAATGATATGATGAAAAACAAAACCAGGAGCATGTTGATGATGATAATGATGTTATGAGATGCTACAAGCATGAGACAAGGCATGGAGATGTTCATACAAGATTATGGATGCAAATGATGCAAGCTTGGAAGCATGGATATACATGAAAAGTTATGAAACATACATGGCAAACAAGATGGCAAATATGGGATGCAATGATCAAACATGCTTTCTATATGTCTTAAGGTGTCAAATGAATCAAATGGATGCTTGAAATGTCATGGCAAGTCATGTTATGCAAGAGAATGCAAAGGGGATGCAAGAGAAAGCCCAAATTAGGGTTTATGAAACAAACATCAAACAAAACTCAAAATCAGAAGCAAACCCTAAGATAAAAAATGGAAAATGCCACCCAAAGAAACCCTAAACCTATACTAAACCAAAGTCCAAAGGGGAGGTCTCAACTCTTAACCAATCTCAAGTTATGACTTTTCTAAGTTATTAGGGTTTTTAGGGCTCTTAAACAAAAGAAATGCCAAACAAATGAAAAATGCAAGATCAAATCATGGCCATTTAATCCTAGAAACTACATGCTAAACACAAAACAATGCAAAAAGAATCAATGTCCAACTCTTCTCAAATAGGCAGAAATGATTTTTTGAACTTATGATCAAAATAATGCACAAAAAATGATTTAATTCAATGAAAAATTCTTAAAATGCATCAAGATCAAAAAAGAAATTTGGTTTGAAGGTTGGACAATGTTTCTAAATGTCTTAGAACATTTCATGAATTTTTTGGTGATTTTTAGATACTTAAAAGTATTTTTAATAAATTAATTTCCATTAATCAATTAAAAATAATCTTTTAAATATGTAAAAATATTTTTTTAATGATAAAAATAAAAATAAAAATATTTTTGGGTCTTAAAAATTAATAAAACTTTTATGAAAAAGTTTCATAATTTTTAAGACATTTTTGCTATTTTTAATTAATTGTGCAAGTTAAATGAAAAGAAATGAAATTAAAACAAAATAAATGGAAAGTCAACAGAAGGAAGGGCCAGGATTGGGTCTGGATTCAAATGCATTGACCACGCGCGCTATCCAAGGGCTGTGGTTCTTTCTGAGTTAATTAAATTAATTATGGATTAATTAAATAAAACACGTGGATTAGGGCTAATGAACGCATCTGGACCTTCCATTCGCGCGGGGAGTCAACCAGTCAAAGGCATCCTATGGTCCAAATTCAAATGACACTAATTACAGGGGTTATGCCCTAATTATTTTCAGGTGGCCGGAGAAGACCTCCGGTCGTCTTCTCCGGCGGGAAGTCCACCTGAAAATCTCCAAACTCCCTCAAAACGTAACAAAAATAAAACCTAAGCATACAGAAATGATTCCCATGATCCCCTGAACTAAAACCCTAAGTCAAAACAAATTTATTCTTCCTCAAATTCATGAATCGAGCAAAACAAATTTCTAGGTCACAGAGTTTCAGAAGCTAATTAAATACTCATTTCAACACCATTTCAAAAACCAAAAGCACCAGGATACTCAGTGAAGCATAGAGAACAAGTTTATAACATGAAAAACGATTTCTGGAAAAATAATTTTGGAGCTACCTGAGATTCGAAGCTTTCACTCTGATGACTTTCTGGCCTCTCCTCTTGATGAAAACCAATCCACTTAACCCTCTGGTGATGCTTGAATGCTCAAGAGGAATTTATGTTGGCTGAATGAAGAGTTTGAGCAGCTTCTGCTCAAGCTCAGTTGAAAATGGCAATGGAGTTTCAGGCTGTTTCTGGCAATGATGAAGGGTTGTTTGTGGTCCAGATGATGAATGGAGAAGGTCTATGGAGTTTGTTCTGATGTTTGTGAGCTGTGGAGAGAGTTTCGAATGAAACTGCTAGTTGGAATGAAAATGGTGCAGTGGGGTTACAACTTGTTTTAGGCTTGTGTTCTTGCTGGTTTCTACTCAATGAGGCATGGTGAGTTGAATGGTGAAAATGGTTTGAGTGTTTTGTGGCTGGGCAGAGAGATTCGAAGCAATTTGCAGCTGGGGTGTGTTTTGTGTATGTGATGGTGTCAAGTGTTTCAGCCTTGCTTAGTGTTATGTCTAGCTTGCAAATGGAAAGTATAAACAAATCTAATTGGCTGGGTGATGTGACATGGCCTGCTGTGATAGGTAAGTCACCTTTTGCAAAATGTCAACTTCTTTGTAAGAGAGGCATGGGCTAAGTTATAGCTTGGTACATGAGTATGGGCTGGCGCAGCATGGCATGAGAGTGAAGCTAGGGAGGTTCAGCAGCCAAGGCAACTAGTTGGTGAAGTGTGATGAGTGGTTTTGCAAGTTGCTTACTTTTTTGAAACTTTGTGAAAAATGCCTTGTTACATGAACTATGGACATGTGAACCTTGGTCCAATTCTGACTTTTTAGGACATGTAGAATGCTTGCATACTGGTTTGAAGTGAATTAGAAGTTACAATTGGCTTTGGTTCATGATTTTGCAAAATTCACATTTGAAGCATGCCTTGAAAATCAATGATTTTTGCTAACTTTGTCACACCATAACTTTTGATCCAAGAAGAGTTTGATCATGTTCTTGTACTTTTTGAAAAGGGAAAGATGAGATCTACAACTTTCATGACCAAGGTTTTTCCATTTGAAGCATTTTTGGATCAAGGATCAAGGCTTGAAAAATGACCTAAAATGAAGCATACTTGAAAAGTCAACTATGCCCAAAAAGTCAACATTTGCAAAACTTCCAAATTCTTGATTTCTATGAACTTCAACCTTCTTCCATGATCAAATAAAGATTATATACACTCAAAATGATGAAGATCACCCATTGGTTGGGTCATTGGGGGCCTCAGATGCCCTGATTTTACACTGACTTGTCTGAAAAGTCAACCCTTGATCAGATGACTTCCCCATGGAATTTCTTCATGAAAATTGATATGCATACTCCCTATACCATATAGAGACCAATGGAAACAAGAATGACCAAAAAATTTGGAGTTATGGCCTCTGAAACCAAAACCCTAATTTTTAAGTCAACTGTGCAGTCAAACCTGGCTCTGCATCCATTCAAACCCTAGTTCTTGTGATTCCTTGGAATTTTGACTTTGAGAGGATGCAATATGATACTTGAACACATATGGACCCCTTTGAAGTGATTGGTTGCCTTTGGAGTGGCTCAAGAGGTTCTTAGAACCAATGCAGTGACTCAAAATTGAGATATGAAGTGATATGATTGTGTTTATGCATATGAAATGATCACAAGCCATGGTGAAATGGGTGAGGGCAAATTTGGGGTGATTACAATTTGCCACACTACGGGTGGACTTGTGCTCACTACGGGAGACTTTTGCTCACTACGGGAGACTTTTGCTCACTACGGGAGACTTTTGAAATTTGCCACACTGCGGGTGGACTTGTGCTCACTACGGGAGACTTTTGCTCACTACGGGAGACTTTTGCTCACTACGGGAGACTTTTGCCCACTGCGGGGGACTTTAGAGACTTGCCACACTGCGGGTGGACTTTTGAAGCTTGCCACCCGAAGATGGACTTTGGCCAGTCTGCGGCTGGACTTTGGAATCTGCCACCCGAAGATGGACTTTGGCCAGTCTGCGGCTGGACTTTGGAATCTGCCACCCGAAGATGGACTTTGGCCAGTCTGCGGCTGGACTTTACATATGCTGAATTCGCACGGCATGTTGCCCCATGACACTGGGGATGTTATGTCTGAAGTATCGTTAATAAGCTGGTATGAGTGTAAAAGAATTCCTGACGCGGAAGTGATAAGTCTTTGTTGACTCTGTGGGGAAACACAATGATCGCGAATTCGATATCAAGCAGCCCTGTGGGGATAACATCTCTGTCGGAGAGAAGCGTGAATAATTCAATTGTCCCGAATTATCACCCTTTGCCAAAAATAAATTGGACTTTTAGATTTGAGGGCCGTGCCTGGGGATACCTTGATTATTGAGGAATATCCACTCTTATGGACCTGCCGGGGAGGAGAATGATTCATCTGAAATCTTCTAGGGGAATAAGAATTGCCCTGGATCTGATGAGGAATCAGGATCAAGGAAACCAACTGAAAGAAAAAGTGCTGACTTTAGTGAGGGCAACTTCCATTTGCCTGTTGGAGATGACATTACCGAGACACATCCTGCTGAGGAGGAAAGATTTCAAATCGTCCCGGGCTGGGGATCAACTGCTTCCGTGTGGATTTTACCTCAAGAGGATTTTACAAAAAGACTTGGCGTCTTTAAACTCTTAGGTATTGAAACGACTGCATGAATCAATGTAATAACCTTGCTGGGGAGGTAACCATTGGCAATGCGGATGAGTTCGTATCTGTCAAAAGTGTTGAACGAGATAGTTGGCTTGACAAGTGACCACGGTATTCTAAACTCCGGGTAAATGCTTTCGATCGTCTATCTTCGGGAAAGAATGAACTTTTGTACTGTTGGGGTGGCCTGCCCCAGTACGAGTATTCGAATAGCTTTACACCTGACTGACTAATCTTCGCTCTTGGAGAGATCTGAATCTCGAGGTGATTGCCCCAGTTTGCTTGAAATTTGAAGAGATTGCTCGACGTAACTGCCCCGGATTGGCTCAGTACTCTAATTTTGAAGAGATTGCTTGACGTGACTGCCCCGGATTGGATAGCTCTTACTGTGACCGACTGGGAAAGTCTCTGCTTAATAAAGCTTCTTCGGAAAAGTGCACCTTGACGTGACAGTCTTTCGGAAGTTTTAGACTTCTCAACCTGGCAAGCTTGAGCTTCTGGATTGAATTTCCGTATGTGAACCATTTATGATGCTCAACAAATGTATGCAAGTGAGAAAATGTTTATTCTTTAGAATGAAAATCCTAATTCAACAAACATGTTAAACTTGAAGTTTTGAAAATGGATCGTTTAACCTTCGTGAGAGAATCACTGGTTAAGATACGACATTATTTTGAATGAAAGTATGTACATGCAATACCCACAACTGTCTTTTAGCATAACTCGTAGGAGTCAGGAACGCGGTCTCGTGGTAGTATGCTCTCAAATTAACCCTGTTTCAGTTAGGACTTTTGAAGGTTGTATCGTGGCCTGGTTCACGGTTATAGAAACAAAGGATAAAGGCTCGAAGCTTATTTGTGCCCACCCGCTCTTCGTGATGTTCTCCATTCCTATGTTCATCTAGTTTTCACAAGCATTCACCTTTCATAAAGGTTTCGTGTTGATTGAGGAACCATTGCTACTATTAGTTCAAGCACTAATCAGGTTATTGTTGAGAGTCAGTCACTCCTCTACTTTTCGTGTCTGTGTCACACGACTTTGTTCTCATTTGAGGATCTTTCTTGTGTAATCCTTTTCCGTCTTTCGCTTTTGCATTATTTTGCTTATCCCTAACTTTTGCCTGGACTGATTCTTGTGAATCTTTGATTGTGAAGTCCAGCGGGATGCCCTAACTTTTGCCTAAGTCGCTTGTTTTCAAGTTTCGACTTAGCGGGCCTTTTCTTTTCTTTTTTCTTTTTGCATCTTGAACAAGTCGCGTGACATTGTTGTCTTGATTGCTTCACGAGGGTCGTGACTGCCTCCTTTTGTGGTCGACGAAGGATAACCATTGTGGTTGTCAATCTTTGGACCTTTTGACTGGGATACCCATTGTGGTTTCGGGTCTTTGGACCTCTTGATTAACATAGTAGGATGTAACGGATCTTCAAATACACTTCTTTATGAAAGTTTGAACGCTTGGTCTGACTAGCTGACGTCTACCCTGCCCCTGGGTTACATGTGAGGGTTTTTTATGTGAAAAGAAAACTCCTACTTCAAGGCTCGAAGGGGTTAGCAAGGGTTTATCTTCCTTATATCTCCAGTGTTTAGGATTTGAAATAATGCCTGTACATCATCAACAGGGCCTGACTCGAGAGCACACAATTCAGAGATATTGTGTTTTTGTTTCGTCATCCTCCTTTCATAGAATTTAAGCATGACAATTGGTATTGTGATGTACACATGCAAAATTATAAGGGAATGCAAATGAATTTACTTCAAGAAAAACATGTGAGTTTTATTATTGCTAACATTCAAAAGCAAACAAAATTCATACATGTAGACAAATGTTTAGCATATAAAAGAAACTACAAATGGAAATGCAGTAAAGAAACTGAATATTGCCGTAGTTGAGGAGGCTTGGCTCCGTCTGGACCTGTCAGTCTTGGATACTTTCAACGATCAACAGCTCTTTTCACAGACTTGTAATCTTCAATTTGCAGTTGCATGCCCAACCATAGCAGTAATGCTTCCTCTTCTAGCTATTCTGACTCTGACGCGAGACATCTGAAGGAAAGAGTGAAGCTGGGGAGTAAAGTTGCCCCATAAGGTTGCTCGGAAAGACCTGACGATCTTCTGCCTACGTATCTCCATTGACTGATGACCAATGAAGAATCAGAGCGACGTAGTTCCCCTCAATAGGGATGAAAAACGAACAATGAAGAAAGGCAAACACATAAATGCCATCACTGAGAGTATTTGAATACTGCTGGCTCTATTTGCTTCATGAATACCCTGGTGTCTTGGGTGATTAACCTGAAGACTTCAGCTTAACATAGACCATCTGGTAGAATAACCGTGACACTGGTTCCGTCGTGATTAAGCATCAGATTCTGGAGTACCTTCGGGATGAGGAGAAAAAGTGATTGCCTTGGACTCAACTAAGTCTTGTACCTTGTTTTGAAAAGCCCAACATTTCTCAATACTGTGCCCCTGGGCACCTGAATGGAATTCGCACCTGGAGTTTGGATCGAAATTTGGTGGTAGATTATCAGCAGAAGGAGCTCTCATGGTACGGAGCTCAACCAGGTTCAACTTCAGAAGTTCTGGAAGCAATACAGCATATGGACATGAGATAGGATCAAGTCCGCGGTTCCTCGCTCTTGTTCTTTCCTAAAACAGTCTCTGTACCTGTTGTTGCTGACCCTGTGATCGTGATTGAAAACTTCGTTGCTGACACTGCGTTGGACGCCTGACGTGTCCCTGTACTTTCTTACTCATATTCGGCCGAGGAGTGAATGAAGATTGTTGATGCAGCCCCTTTGAAGACTTAGACTGAGCAATGATTCTAGGAGAAGGAAAGTTGACCATCTCTTTTGTATTCCTGCATGCTGAAGGAGGAGTTAGCTCGTGACACTCAATCAATCCCATTTTAAGCAGTTGTGGACATATTTCAGCATAAGACATGGGTATCGGATCAATAACCCTTTCTTGAGCCTGTTGATGAAGGGTTGCTAGTAATGGAGGAGCTATAGCCGAAACCTGTTGAAGTATTTCTCCTGGAAACCGAGGCGTAGCATCTGAGGAGGATCCCTGATAAGGAAAGAAAGTGCTCACTTCTTTGGTAACGATGGATGTAGGATCATTCAGTTCACATGTGGATTTGGTTCCTATCTGATGCTCTTCCTGACTGACGAGTGGTGATTGCTGGTGGAGAGATTCGAACTGTAGAGGAAATCCATCTAAAGAACCCTGATTTATTGGACATCCCAAAGAGATGGGCGAAACATGACCTTCTATTTGAAAAGTAGACACACAACTGTTTTCCTTTTTTGACATAGCATTCATGATTCCTGTAAGCAGCTTTATCTGAGTCTTCATCAGGTTGAATTCTTCTCTCAACAATTTCTGATCCTGGGACAACGCTCGAATGTCCACTACAACATGCCCCAGTTGGGCCTTCATCTCAGTCACCTCAGCTCGGAGTTGGTCCATACCTTGACAATCGTGATTCAAATTGCCCATTCTGGGGATTCTGGAGAGAAACCAGGTCAGGATAAGAATTTGTCTCTGAACACCTGTCAAAAATGCAAAGATGTATGCAAATGCCATGTTCAGTTATTTCCAAAGAATCCATCTGTTTTGATCCAAATTTTAATGCAGAAGAAAATCCGACATAATCCAGATATGGGATCCTTAGAAGTAACTGAACATGTATACTAAAATGCCATGATGTCATGTATGCAACTGGCATGTGGTCAGCGGTCCGACGCTGGTGTGGATCAGATAACCAAGTGTTGGTGAAGATCATGATATCAGTATCTCTGTGCAGGAGTTCTAAAATTCTCAACCAAGTATCGTATAGGACCGGATCATAACACTGAGTAATACTGGCAAAAGCGGGTATGTTGAAAGTTTTTAGGGTTCCTGCAAACCTGTAAACCCCTCCCAATCTCACGGGTATGCTACTACGGGTCAACATCACGGACTCTCAAAGCCGAATAGCAATAATACGTTCACCATTTCCGAGAAATGGCTCATGACCAAATCAGGGAATCGGTTTGGCATTATGTACTACTCAGGGAGGCCTCAGCTGAATTCCGGAAAAACAAGCATCCCTCATAAGTTCCCGGCTTCAAGCACTGAAGTCGAGAAACAATAGTACATTCATCCCGAAGGGTACAATACTACCGTCATACGACCAGTTGCTTTAACCAGGTTCCTACGAGAGAACAAGGTCATCCTATGCGATTTCCTAGTGGGCCCTCGGGTGCGAATGGGTTTGCCACAAAATGTGGTCTGCCACTGTCACCACTGGAGAGGGTTGTTTCCACTAAGGTCCTCGATGATCGGTTCCCAGTGTTAGCAGCTCAGGTGGGAACATTCTATGGTCTGCCTAGGCAGTATAGAACATATCCCAAGAGAGCCTGATCTGGGTGTGGGACTCGTGAAAACTACACGTGCTCAAGACCACGCAAGCCACACGACTGCCCACTCTAAATCCTATGTGTATACTCAAGCCGGGTATTTGGCTTATCTCACAATAATCCCATCCCGCCAAGGAAAACCAGAACAGCCAGTACAGTATATGCCAGTATATGCGACAGTAAAGTAAAGTGCAGAAAGCTGTAAATAAAGCTGTAAAGGAAAACGATAAACTGTAAACAAATCAGTAATGCTAAACTAAAGCATAACAGCGAATGAAAAAGCACCCAAAGAAAACAAAAACAGATAAGCGCTAGGATTGACTCTCAAAGGGGAAATTAGAATTTCTAAAGTCCCCAGCAGAGTCGCCAGCTGTCGCTCCCGGGATTTTCATCCTAGTACAAACGCGAAAGTGGCGCGGAAAAGGTAGAGTCGCCAGCCAGACATTTTTTATCCCAAAGGAATGGGAAAGGTAATGTTGCACAAACCTAAGGAATAAGGAAAAGGACGAGGCCTTGCGAACCAAAGATCTGGATACGGGAGTCGGTTACGAATCGAGAAGGTATTAGCACCCCAATCCGTCCGCCGTATCCGACGGGATCCACGCTTAAAAATCTGTTTTCAAAGGGTGAAATATAATATGCTGTTTAACTGAAAGAATAGCTATCTGGAATGAAATGGGAATTAGAAAAGAAATGAAATGGGAATAAAATGGGAAAATGTAGGGAAAAAGAAAGATTGTGCTCGAATGGGCCCTACCCCACTGCCTACGTACCTCATCGGGATAAATGAGGATCAGAGACGCCGTAGTTCGTCTAACTAAGGCTTACACTCGTTTGTGGTTTTTAGGATGACATTGCCATAGCTCTAGCTCAGGTGTTACCGGCTCTAACACGAGGGTGTTTACCATATCGCTGTTTGAACTGTCGAGACAAGTCATGAAGAGTATGAGATGAGAAAGAAGACGTGACTTCTTGGTTCGTTGTCTTTTATAAGAAATATTTTGAATTTGTGTTTATTGAATGTACAACACTAAAGACTATGACACAGGAGCGAATACTTTCCAAGATCGCCCCCAATGGAACGTTCGTAAAGCATCCTAGAAGAGTGAAGGAGACCTCCACTGATCATTTCCCGTATAGCTTAAGGCTCGTGGCGCATTGTACATCTTTTCCTTTATTAAGTGTTTTTTTGGTTTTCTTTTAAGATGAGAAGAGACTCAAGTTATAAAAGGTAAACATTCTAAGGGAAACTAGACTTACCCTAAGTTAGTTTGAATTCATGGATAACCTATGGTTAGTGAGGTTTGCAATTAAATCTACCTAAGAGATATAAGAGATATAAGACTAAACATGCAAGTAACATAAGTCAATAATGAGCAATAGGGTCCTCCTAGGTCATGGTAGGAAAAAACGCATATGAAATGTAAACGGGATGAAACAATGAGGTGTGTGGGTCGGTTGCGTGGTGCTAAGACACACGACTTATGGTATGAAACATGCAAGGTTTGATTTTGGTTGAATGGAGTGGAACGAAGGTAATCATGGATCCCTAAAGTAATATGAACTTTATTTATTTATTTGAAAGTATACTCGACGTTGGATCGAATACTTTATTTGTTTTTAAAAATTTGGTTTTCTAACGATTTGTTTTTATCTTTTCTAATCCTAATTAAGGAAATTATAAAAGCATACAAGTTCTAAGCTATTACAATCACAAAATACACCAAGCATAAAACACAATTAAGAAAATATCCAAGTCCAATAAGCCAAACCTTGCAAAACACCTTGCACACAAAGAAAAAGCAAATAGTTAGTGAATGATATGAATTATGAATATGCATAATGTGAAAGAATGAATTAAAATGGCAAAAATATTAAAAGTCATGAGAAAAATATGAAATTAAATTCCTAAGGTCTTAAACCTGATTATAGCACCATATTAAAAAATCTCTAAAACATTCTCATTCCAACTAGGGTAAATGACCACTTAAACCTAACTAAAGTTTAATCACAAAATTACACAAATTATACTACCAAAACAATAGAAAAAATGTCCTAAAAATTCACCAAAAAAATGCTCTAGATACTTTAACTTGTCTTTTAATCATAGCAAAAATAATGGGTCGAAAATGTTATGGGAAGTGGTCTAAATAAATTGTACAATTTTATGTGTTTACATGAGAATTCAATACAAAATCAATTAAATTAAAATTCAAAATTAAATTGAAAAAATAATTAAATTCAGAAAATAAAAATTGGGGCAAGTTCAAAATTGAGTTAACATTCTATACTAATTTTTATAGAATTTTAATACGTGTTTTACTATTTATTGTGGAATTAAATTAAGAAGGCATAACAAAGAAAAATAAAAGAAATGAAGTAGAAAAGGGTAAGAAAAAGAATGCTTTTAAGTTAAAAATCCCATTGGGCCTGCGTATAGGGGGTGGGAATAGAAATCTGAATAGGCCCAGCAGCATTGAGCCTGAGTTTATTTTCTTAAAAAATATTGAGATAATCAGCTTGATTAATATGGATTTACAGATTTTCTTTTTTTTTCTATTGATTTTTTTTCTGGTATATTAAACAAAGCAATTAAAGTACTTAATTCGTTTTTTTAATGAATTTCTTAATTCCTAATTAAAACCCTAAATGATCTTTATCTCTAATTAAAAATTAACTTACATGATTAGATAAAACAACAAAACCTCAGACTAAACAATCTACCCCCAAAACGCAAACCCTAAATCTCTTCTCCCTCGCGCCGTCATCTTCTTCACCTCATCAACCAAAAACCTAACTCCTCTTCCTACCCGCCGCTGCATCACCCTTGTTCCCCCTCTCTCATTCTTATCTTCATCTTCCCCAACAACAAGACCTGGCTCTCTCTCTCCTTCTCATTGCGCCGTCACCAGGCCTTCACCCTACCACCGTCACCCTCTTTCCTCTTCCTTGCGACCAAAACCTAATCGCCGCCCTCTCCTTCTTCTACTTCACGTTCATCCCTCTTCTAACCCTGAGTTAAACGCCGGAAAAGAAACCATGCCGCCATAACCCTTCCCTCTCCTTATCTCCAATCCACAGAAAAACTTAACCTAAACCCCTTTCAAATCAAGATATTCCGAAGCAAAATGAAGAGGCGAATCGAAGAGAAATCAAAGCCACCGTACCTTCGGTCAAAATGGTGGATGTTGATGTTCGAAGATCCGGATCACTTGCGTAGTCTGTGCGGATTAAGCGACGATAATGCCGACGGCAACGCCTTACGCGTTTTGCGATGAAGCCACGGAAAAATGATGAATCTTTGATGACAAACAGCGTTCATGTGTGTTGGCCGACGTTCATACTCCGAAGGTGAAGAGTTCGGTTCAGGTACGATTCAGTGTTGTAGCCTTTTTATTGTTGTTGATTCGATCATGAATGTCGATTCTGTTTGCTGCTGGTTATTGAATCTTGAAGATTGATGGAGGTGTGCGTTGCGTGGCTTATAGAATCTCATTGAATTGATTTGCTGTTGTGATTGATTTCACCTTAGTGACTCAGTAGTGTGTTCTTAACACCGATGTTATTCTTACGTGCAGGCTCTGATTCTTTGTTGACGACGGAAACGATGTTAATGGCCTCGAAGCTTTGAAAAGGATGACAATATGATGATGATGCGAAATCAGTTGAATGCTGACGAAGAAGAGTGTATTGAAGATTGATGGCAATGATGATGCAACGATGTGCGTTCTTTGGTGGTTCAGCTGTAGCTTGCCGTTGTCAAAGCTCCGAAGACGATCCGTGATTGATAATGGCGTGAACAGGGTTGAAGATTTGAAGGTTCAGGTTACAGGTCGTTGTTCTTGACCTTCTGTGATGCGATTCTGAATTGGTTAATTATTGGTTCTTGCAGGTTTTGATGAAACTTTGGTAGTTTGTTGCAGGCTTGTCACCGTCGGTACCATGGAAGATCGAAGGAGGATCTGAAGGAGGACCTAAAGAAAACTTGTGGCAAAGGTGATGTTTGTATGGATTTACAGTATGAACCTAGAATCTCTCAATCCGTGTAACTCTCTTATTCTTCCCTTTCACCTCTGATTCTTGGTTTTGCTGGTTTCTTTATTGTAATGATTCTTGATGACAAAAACCATTGTTGGTGTAGGTTGATGTATTGATGGGGTGATGTTGAAATTCTACTGGTAAAATGGTTGATGCTAGCAATGCGGAAAGGTGAAAGAGATGCAAAAAAAATGATGGAGAAGAGTGACATGAAAATTATCATGAAGGAAGTGAGCTGGATGGAAAAGAAGATGAGGGAATTTAGGAATTGTAAACTGAATGAGAAGAAGAAGATGAAGAGCGTTGAAATTCAGAAAAAAAACAATCATCCCTTTCAATGTTGCAGGAATGCCTATTTATAGATTCTGTTAAGAGTTTGTTAATTCAGTTATAATTTGTAACTGTTTTCAGTTTTTTTTTGTTTGTAACTAATCATGTAATTGAACTTTAAATATTCATTAAAAAAAGAAATTCTGAATTGTTCCTGCTATATATTTTTTAGTTTGATCTTGTAATCATCATGTCCATGATTCCTGCCATTGGATCTTTTGCTTTATCCATGGTTGGCTTCAGCTTATCTTCTTTGAAATTCAAATCTAGCCAGCTTGCTTTGGAAGCCTTTACCAAAGTGATGATTACCCTTTTAGACTTGACAAGAACCTTACATTTCTCTGGTACTATCTCCTTGTGCAATTTCATTACTGCACATCGATAGTTCTTCCCTTGAGTATCATGGAACTTAACATAAAATTCATTTGGCTTAAACTCAGATTCAATCTTGCTCTCATCAACTCCCTCCAATGACAATTTATGTTAACAAGATCATTGAGCTTAAAAAAGAATTGCATTTAGAATATATCAACCGTATGATGGAGCAACACCTTTATGTCAAGATAATGAACAAAGGTATAAATACATTTCTAGTCTAGAATTATTCAAGACTAGTATTATTTTGGTGATTAAAGAGATGCATTGAGATATTTAATATAAACTGCACTACGGCCCAAGCATTAATGAATTTGAAAAATCAAATCTTAAAACATCGAAGGCGAGCATGATGAGGATAGAACTTTATGGTTTGGATATTGAACTTTTAATGGAAAAGAAATTGGAAATGAATATTAGCTCAACTTGGATAATGACCATGGTGTCTAGAAAAGTTAAATGAATATTGGCTTTGGATAATCAATTTGAAAGAAAAATGGATTAAAATGACATATTGACTCGGGTAGAAGTAAATGAATTATGACGGGAGTTTAATTGGTCATTGGACAATATATGACTTAAAAAATGAACAATGGAGTGTTTTAGAAACAGAGATGGACTTAAACCAGGTGAACCATGGATTTGAGTAATAAACTTAGACAAAGTATTTCCAAATAAACCAATGACCACACACTTCTCCTTAGCTCAAATGGAGGCTTTGAATGAACCACTTTTACAGTACGAATAATGCCATGATGAACCCAAACCAAAGTTGATGATCCATGAATCGTGCCTTTCTTAATCACTTGAAAACATTATTCCCGAATCGAGTCATAAGCAACAACTAAAGTGCCTCAATCACAATAAATCCTTTGATAATGATAGGTCTTAAAATGTGAAATGATGCGCGACCAAGTTAACTTGGCGCGAGAACCCTAATCCGCTAATCTTTAATTGATGAGACATCCTCGATCTTAAACATGAGTAAAACATTAATTTTAGCTTGACAATGAGCCTGGTGCGCCAATGAATAACCTTTATGATTGAGTTCCTCAAAGATCAACTAATCAGAGAAATAAACCCTAATTTCATATGGCATTGATCCCATGCCTTAGGAGCCGATGTATTGCATGATTTAATGTCATGACCCAACGGGCGAGCGCAAATGAATGTGAAGCGTAAGCCAGCTAAGTTATAAATATGAGGGCAAATTTTGGGGTGTTACACGCAGCATCCTTTCCGCCGCAAATACCACCACCATCGAACCATAAACAAACCACTCAAACTCACCATCGCTGGAGCTCAACTTATTTCCAAACAGACACACCCATCAACCCCAAATCAGCCTTCCGTTTCCGCGAAACCAGAACCCTCCTCCGTTCACCCTATCCGCGAAACCTCGAAAACCTGCAAACAGAAAAAAAAAACCAACCGCCGGCCATCCCAAATCCCTCTGCCGCTCGCAAACTCTACAAACCCTAAACCTCTTCCACCCTTTACCGAAACCGAATCCAACCTCCCTCCAAAATCAATCAACAACCACAATAAAAAAGAAACCCTCATCTTCACCGGACCCTTTTCCTCTTCACCAAAACCGCCGTGAATCCGCGGGACTTTCGTTCGAAGGTGAGAAGTTTGAGAGGTAGCCGTCGCGGACATTGTAAAAAGGGAGGGGGGTTTCTTTTTTTTCGTTTCAGGAAGATGAGGGATTATGTTCATGCTTCACAAATCCCCTTTTATTTTATTTTTTTATATTGTTCTTTTTAAAACCTTTTTAATTTTTATTGGGAATATTTATTTTTTTCAGATAGTTTTATTATGATTGCAGGTGGGTTTTGAAGCCCATTTTCAGTTTACTCTCTGCACACTGCTTGCAAAAATCACCCCTCTCTTGATTTACTTTATTTTTACTTTTATGTTTATGACTTGTGGACTAGTAAAATCCATACTGATTTCTTCTATCACACCAGGTTTCAAACCTGCACCTCCTGTTGGGGGACTTTTATTTTGTTAAATTATTATTGTTACTTTTTTCTCACTTATTCATAATTAGTTTATAATAATGATCTTTATGATTTATATGTATTTAGATTGGTTGTTTATTTAGGACTTTATTTGGTTTTATGCTCTTTTTATTTTAATTAGAATTGTTAATTGTTGATTATTTTATTAAGTATGTTGTTAAAGTATTAATTTTTGATTAACTTTCTTCTTTAGAATAAATGTTGGTTTCAATTTTAGTTGTGGATGTTTGTTCATGTTTGAGTTTGAATGTTGGGTCGTTGGATTTGGAGTAGAGTTCGGTATTAAGCGCTAGGGCATTAATTGAATGGATATGATGTTTCTGACAAGTGTTCTTGCGATTCTTGCGCGTATCGAAGAGGCAACGGACCTACTCCGTTAGGTATCCCTAAAACTCGATATTATATTATTCGCGCCTCATTATAGTCCTGTTGCCGCACTTGCGTTTGTCTATTTACTCGTACCTCACCACTGATTTTTAGCTCCAAAATTTTTTAGAGTTAATGCGATTTCCACCAAAATATTCAATTCATCTAAATTAAAATTACGAAAACAGAATTCCGGAGTCTAGCATTCTGCATATTCTGGATTGGACTGCAACTGGGCTAGCCCCACGCGACGGTTCAATCATCATTCGTATACCAAAATAATCATTTATTTAAATTAAATTACGAAAAAAAAGGAACTCCGGAGTCTAGCATTCCGCACGTTCTGGATTGGACCGCAACTGGGCTAGCCTCACGTGATGGTTCAATCATCATTCGTATATCAAAATATTCAAATCACTTATTTAAATTAAATTACGAAAAAAAGGAACTCCGGAGTCTAACATTTCGCACGTTCTGGATTGGACCGCAACTGGGCTAGCCTCACGCGATGGTTCAATCATCATTCGTATATTAAAATATTCAAATCATTTATTTAAATTAAATCACGAAAGACAGAACTCCGGAGTCTAGCATTCCGCACCTTCTGGATTGGACCGCAATTGGGCTAGCCTCACGCGATGGTTCATTCGCCCTTTCGTTTAAAACATCCTTAACAAAGATCAAATATCTTTTCTCAAAATGAACATTGTTTAAATCTTTCTATCTCGCAAACAAGCTAGCGCTTCAGCCTCCTATCACGAGCAGATAAGCCAACGCTTAGCAGATTAGAAAGTATTTTCAAACAATTGTTCAATAAAAATCACAAACCGTAGTAGCACGAACTACGAAGCTCTGACTTTCCCATTGCACAGGGGAATACGTATGCACGGGGATTTTAATCCTTCGCGAGCACAATAATAAAAAACTTAACCTTTCCCTATAACAAATAATAAGAAGACATTGATACTTAATCGTTAAAAGAAGACAATTATACAAGTTAACATTTTAAGCGCAAACTAGACTAATAGGTTCCCGTTGAGTACAAAGGACGTGAGGGGTGCCTAACACCTTCCATTTGCGTAACTGACTCCCGAACTTAGAATAATGGTTTCTTTGACCATTCTTATCCTTCATTTAGGTTGTGTCTATATCTCCCTTTTCTCTCGTAGAATAAATAGAATTAGGTGGCGACTCTGTTGATTGTTTTAGGATCGTATTTTTCGAGGTGCGACAGCTGGCGACTCTGCTGGGGACTATTATTGCCTTGAGCATAAGAGAGTCGAGCCTAGCTTAGGATAATTGCGTTTGTTTGCTGACTTGTTTGATTGTCTTCTTTATTTACTGTTGATATTCTATTTATTGCTTCCTTCTTTATTATTTGCTCATTATATTTGCCTGTTGGATCTCGGGATATCACGGGTATGAATTTGTACTTGAGTTTTGAAAAAGAAGAGGGAACACCTAAGTTAGAATTGGATGTTATTAGTGTTAGTCTCCAAGGACTCGCTCCTTGCATGCCTAGCATGAAAGCTCCCCCAGATAGTTAGACTTTTCGTAGATCTTGTCACAACGCAGCTAGCCTGTCGCGTGACCTGATTCACGAAAGGGCTGTGATTCTGGGACCCCTAGAACCTGTTTCAATTTTGGTAGTTGTGTAATGTTAGGCCCCGAGGGCTCGCCCCTTTGTTGGCCTAACATGAGAACTCCACTCAGGGTAGACCTTATCGTCATTATTGTCACAATGCAGCTAGCCTGCGGCGGGGCGCTAGTACGATAAACGTCCATGACCTTGAGTATCCTTATACCATTACCATAGAAGATACCCTGTGAGCGGGCTTTATGGGTAAAAGAAATTAGAACTCTCCACTTAAGGCTTACCAGTTAAGAGATTCCGAGTTACTTGTACCTTGGATCCAACACCTTGCCTTTATATCCAATTCTGGAGTTGTTTATGTTTGTGATTTTGAGCATTTTGAGCTTTGCATTCATTCGCATAACATTTGCATTTGCATTGCATATCATCTTCCAACAATCCAACTCACACATGTCTTATTCTCCGTCAGTCAACTGTACTCGACCAGTTACTAGGGAAAGATGGACCAACTTGAGCAGGAAAACAGAGGACTTAGGAATGAAGTCATGACTTTGAGAAATCATATGGGAATATTCTCGACTACAATGAAGACTTTAGTAGACAACCTCGTGCAGGAGAACATTAAACTCCAAGAAGAGATTCACATCTTGAAGATTGATAGAGGGCGACTGATTTCTTTGGCCAAAGATCTGGTCATTTCTCAGCGTCGGTCAAATTCTACTTCTACTCGTCAGCGGCGTCAGAATCAGCGGAGGTCTCCAAACAGTCCTGAAGGAGTGGCCCATCAGTTTGACCCAATCCCAATGACTTACAATCAATTGTGGTCTCATTTTGCCCGGAACTCAATAATGACACCCAGAAAGACCAGAGCCACAGGGTCTCGACCCTGTGGGATCAATCCAAATACCAGACGTGAGTTTCATAATGGAGCACTGGGGCATCCGATTGAAGAGTGTAAAGTCTTCCAGGAAAATGTTCAAGAGATGATCGACTACGGGGTGTTGGCCTTCAATGGAGGAATCCCATCTGTGGACGGAGTGCCTTTGTGCTGATAAAAACTCAAGAAAGTCCTTTCCAAATCAATATGTTGCTGGAGCATAGGACAAGTTCCTGAATGCACGCGATCGTTTCGATGCTTTGGAGCTATCCTCTCAGATGTTTAGCTCGTTTGCTGCTTTTCATATGTATTTTGTTATGTTTTGTTAATGCATTTGTTTTTGGCATGTAAGAACTTATTTGTTTTTAATGATTAATGCAATGAATATGTTTGTCTTGAAGTAATCCATTCGTATTCACTCATAATGCTTTTTCAACTTTATAATGCCAATATTATCCCGTCTCTTGCTTAGGCAGAGAATTGGAGGGAGGATGACGAAATTAAAACACAGATTCTCTAGCTGAATGCTTTTGATTAAAACCCTACTGACGATGTACAGACATTGTTTCAAAATCCCAAACACTGGAGAAATAAGGAGTTAATCCCTAGTCAACCACTTCGAGCCTAGAAGTAGGAGTTTCTTTCAGATATTTCAAAACCCTTTGTGCTTAACCTGGGGCAGGGTAGTGTTCAGTTAATCTGGTTTCACATTCAAATCACAAGATGAAACATCCCATCAGGGAATCCACTACAATTAATGACTTGACAGTCACAACTTTCAGCCTTCCAATGATTGTAAAAAAAAAGGAGAAAATAAAATCCCGCTAAGTCAAGCACTCAAAAGGAGACTTAGACAAAAAAAATCAGGGACCAAAGAGAAATTCGAGTTAGAAGAGGCATTTCAATCCTCAACCTAAAAGCTTAAGATTTAGTGACCACCATACCAAAGTCAAAGGGGTCACTGATATCCATAGAGGACAAATAAGATGACTGTCATTTCAAGCAAACCTTGGATCTTCATCTCTACGCTATCAAGACAAATGTATGTGTCAATTTAGCTGAACCTAGGATTGGAGAACATCACGAAGAGTGGGTGGGCACCAAATAAACTTTGAGCCTTTATCATTTGTTTCTAAAACCGTGAACCAAACCACATTACAACCCTCAAAAGTCCTAATTGAAGTAGGGTTTATTTCGAACGCATACTCAATGAGATAGTGTTTCCCGAATCCCATGAGCTATGCTCAAAATTTGTGTTGGCTTTATAAAAAAAATGAATATCACATCCTAGCTAGTGATTCAGTCACAATTGTGAGAATCTTTCAAAACAAAAAAACAAAAAAAAGCTTTGAGACAAACATGTGTGTTGCATTAGCAGTCTCAACATTGACATTTTGCTTGTTAAATTTTGCTTGATATCATAGAAACCTATGTATGAGTACCAGTGACGAGCTTAATCTCTTGAGATTTGAAACTCTGATGAGTAGTTAAATGACCATTTCAGAGAATGATCATCCCTAGGAGCATCCTGCTTGAAGACTCTGCTAGACAGGGGCATGTTGCTTGAAGACTTTGCCATACAGGGCCATGTTATTTGAAGACTTTGCCATACAGGGTCATTTTGCTTGAAGACTCTGCTAGACAGGGGCAAGTTACTTGAAAACTTAGCCAGCCAGGGGCGGGTTGCCTTAATACTTTGCCAGACAGGAGCAGATTGCTTGAAGACCTTGCTAGACAGGGGCAAGTCATTTCGCAATTTGTGCTTACACAATCTGACCATCCCTAAAAGCCAAGCATTGAAGACTCGTTTGTGCCAAACACAGTTAATGTGAGGCAGTGATGTCGAGATTCGACAAATCTCTACAAGAGTTTGAAGACACTGGGGCATCTTGAATGTCAAGTCTTCTATAAAATCCTCTTGAGATGATCTTTTCTCACAAACCATTTTGTGGATGCATGACCACGTATTTCCCTAAGCAAGACGCTCTTGCGATCTACCTTGCAAGTATCTTCAGATGATGGGTCTGTACGCCAGGTTTGCTTTGATATGTCAGGGGCATGACTCAGTACTTTCCGGTGGATGTTTTTGCTACTTAGTGCTTCAAGTGAGATATCAAGTCTAGTATCCCCATTTGAGCCTTGATTCAAGCTTCTCCAGCGGAATGTGATTTTCCCCCAACAGAGTACAAATCTACTTCATTCTAAGCAAACTTAGTTTGTATGTTTGTTTCTTTCCGAGGGTCATTAAAGTTAAAAGATTTTCTAGGGTTTATTTCCCGATTGAAGTATCTTTCTCTCCTCAAGGAGATTTGAGCCTTGTAGCAAGACTTGTTCCATGGATGACTCTTTACCCTATCCTCAGTGATTGCGTACACTTTGACGAGATTGGTCGAGTATCCGCTTGTTGTGATGTTTATTTCATCACCAGTGCACCTCTTGTGTCTGTTTTGTCTGTCTGTCAGCATAAACATAACGCATATACATACGTGTACATCATAATTGAATTCGTATTCATATTCATGTTGCATTCATTGATGCATACCTCATTCACCTTGGTCGTGTTTACCCCCAAGTGATGTGTCTCTCTCCAAATAGAGTTGTCAGCCTTAGGCAGAAAATGTACACTCTTTCTAAGTCCCCACTGAGTTCTTACCCTCGTGGAAGATGTTTGCTTTAGTTCTCCTTTCCACACTTGGATAGGATAAATACCCAGTTGAGATTCATCCCTCATGGGTTAGTGTCTTGTTTGACAGTTTCTTTCCAGCTCGTTCCTGGATTGAATTTTGGTCTTTGGCAATTTTGATGATTGAACTACCAATCGGAAAGTGCATTTATTCTTTGCACCTTTGGATGCTTAGTTTCCCATAAGGAATTTGTTGGAGGCTTCCATTTGAAGACAAACTTTGCTCTCCAGCAGTGTTACTACAACACTCCCTTGGATTACTTATACCCGACAACAAGTGGCAGTCTCTTTATTTGAGAAGCTTGTTTTGTTTTGAACTTTTAAGTAAATCAACGGATGACAGTCTCTTTCCGAGCCGTCAATCCATCCCCAATGTTTCCATATGGAAAGTGAATTCATTTCGCGCCTTTGATTACTTTGTCTCCTAGAAGGAATTTGTTGACATTTCCCCGGTAAAGACAAATCTGTGCTCCCCAGCAGTATTGTTGCAACATTCTCCTGGAGTATTTACACCTGACAACAAGTGGCAGTCTCTTTATTCGAGAAGCTTGTTTCGCCCCTGGACCTCTAATCGGAATCAACAAGTGGAAGTCTCTTTATTTGAGAAGCTTGTTCTTATCCCTGGACCTCTAATCGGAATCAACAAGTGGCTGTCTCCTTATTTGAGAAGCTTGTTTCTTATCCAACAGATGGCATTCTCTTTTCGAGCAGTTTTTTCATCCTCAGCAAGGTTTCTGTTCTATCAAATGGCATCTCCCCTAGTCGGCGGAGAAGTTTGATATGATTCTTTATATTTTCAACAAATGGCATCTCATCCAGACAAGGTGAGAAGTTTGTTCGGCAAATGGCATCTCATCCAGACAAGGTGAGAAGTTTGTTCGGCAAATGGCATCTCATCCAGACAAGGTGGGAAGTTTGTCATGATTCCAATTTTCAACAAATGGCATCTCATCCAGACAAGGTGAGAAGTTTGTTCGGCAAATGGCATCTCATCCAGACAAGGTGGGAAGTTTGTCGTGATTCCAATTTTCAACAAATGGCATCTCATCCAGACAAGGTGAGAAGTTTGTTCGGCAAATGGCATCTCATCCAGACAAGGTGGGAAGTTTGTCGTGATTCCAATTTACAACAAATGGCATCTCTTCCAGACAAGTTGAGAAGTTTGTTGATTCTTTCCAATTTCCGTCAAATGGCTATCTCTTCCAGACAAGTTGAGAAGTTTGAGCGTGAAGTTGTTCTTCGTCATATGGCTGTCTCTTTCAGAAGAAGGGAAGTATGATGAATGTTCTATCAAATGGCTATCTCTTCCATACAAGTTGAGAAGTTTGATATGAATCTCTTTTATTTTTCCAACAAATGGCTATCTCTTCCAGACAAGTTGAGAAGTTTGTTGATTCTTTCCAATTTCCGTCAAATGGCTATCTCTTCCAGACAAGTTGAGAAGTTTGAGCGTGAAGTTGTTCTTCGTCATATGGCTGTCTCTTTCAGAAGAAGGGAAGTATGATGAATGTTCTATCAAATGGCTATCTCTTCCATACAAGTTGAGAAGTTTGATATGAATCTCTTTTATTTTTCCAACAAATGGCTATCTCTTCCAGACAAGTTGAGAAGTTTGTTGATTCTTTCCAATTTCCGTCAAATGGCTATCTCTTCCAGACAAGTTGAGAAGTTTGAGCATGAAGTTGTTCTTTGTCATGTGGCTGTCTCTTTCAGAAGAAGGGAAGTATGATGAATGTTCTATCAAATTGCTATCTCTTCCATACAAGTTGAGAAGTTTGATATGAATCTCTTTTATTTTTCCAACAAATGGTTATCTCTTCCAGACAAGTTGAGAAGTTTGTTGATTCTTTCCAATTTCCGTCAAATGGCTATCTCTTCCAGACAAGTTGAGAAGTTTGAGTATGAAGTTGTTTCTCCATCATATGGCTATCTCTTTCAGAAGAAGGGAAGTAAGGTGAGAGTTTTATTCAATGGCATCCTTAGTTAAATCTCGGCAGAAGATTTGACAACAGGTGATTCCTTTTATTTCTGGCAAGTCTCGGCAGAAGATTTCCAGTCTACCTCGGCAGAAGGTATTTACTTTTCATGATCTCGACAATGACAATCCTCAGTTAAATCTCGGCAGAAGATTTGGTGACAGGTGTATCCTCAGTTAAATCTCGGCAGAAGATTTGGTGACAGGTGTATCCTCAGTTAATCCTCGGCAGTAGGAATTTTATTTAGTATACCTCAGCAGAAGGTATCTCGTTCTTAGAATCTCTGGTAATCTCGACAGTAGATCTCCAGCAGACATCAACAGAATTTGTTTTCGTTCCAAGATCTCGGCAGTAGATTTTTGGTTCATTTAGGATACCTCGGCAGAAGGTATTCCATTCTTAGATTCTCTGGTGATCTCGGCAGTAGATCTCCAACAGACTTCAACGGAATTTTTTTTCGTTCCAAGATCTCGGCAGTAGATTTTTGGTTCATTTAGGATACCTCGGCAGAAGGTATTCCATTCTTAGATTCTCTGGTGATCTCGGCAGTAGATCTCCAGCAGACTTCAACAGAATTTGTTTTCGTTCCAAGATCTCGGCAGTAGAGTTTTGGTTCATTTAGGATACCTCGGCAGAAGGTATTCCATTTTTAATTTCTCTGGTCATCTCGGCAGTTAGATCTCCAGTAGACTTCAGAAGAATTGGTTTTCGTTTCAGAATCTCGGCAGTAGATTTCTGTTTCGTTATTGATACACCAACATAAGGTATTTCCAAATGAGGTTTTAAATCCCGACAGTAGATTTCCTCAAAGTGGAATGTTTGTTCAAAGATTTCGAGTCATCTTGGGATTCGTAGACAGTTGTCGTCTGGTTTCGCTCAAGATAAATCCCTCGTGTGGTCTGTATTCCAATCATGTGCGTCTCATCCCCAGTAGGGTCAACTTTTCTTCCTAGCGGCGTTGTAGCTTTGGTCTTGCATCTTTGCATTGCACATCATATCATTTTCATCTGCATTTTTCGGTCAAAATTTTAGGTATTCTGATATTTAATCTTCTTCCACCTTGAATGTCCCAAAAAAAAATCTTTGTTACTCGTACATTCAGGTTCTAGATGATTAAATAGGGGCAGCTGTCATACCCTAAATTTTGACCAGAAATTTTTAAATTTTTGTTCATTTTTGACGTGTTTCCGTCGATTTATCGAAGATTGATCATTTTGCATTTTTAGTTAAAACGTATCATTAATCATAAATCATGCATTTTTCTAGTTAATTTCACCATCTTAATGTCATTCTAATTTTGTTCTGGATTTTAGGATTTTCTTTTTTTGATTCAAAATTATGTTTTTATCATTTATAGTTTAATATGTTTACTTTAATCTCCAGTTAAATAATGATATTAGATTATCTAGACTTAAGTTGGTATTGTTTATTTTAGATTAATTTAAATAGTTTAACTAGTCTTTCTTTTTCTTTTAAATTAATTTATCTTTATTAGTTTATTTTTATTTGATTTTAACCTTAAGTAGTTAGAATTTTATTAAAATTAGTTTAATGTTCAATTTAATTCAATTTTACTTAAGCTTATCTGTTTTATTTTTAGTTTATATTTTAATTTAACTTAGTTTAATTTTTTATTTTAGATTAATTTTTATTTTAGTTTTAGTTTAACTTAAATTAATTTAATTAGTTTACCAGTTTAATAGTTATATTACATTAGTCTCATAAACCATTAGTATATGTACTTTTTCTGCTATACTATTTCATACAAGCCAATATTTTACACTTTTTTGCTGTAAAACAAGCTGGTCAAGAGAGACCTTATACCAAAAACAAATAAAAATCCAATTTTGCTTCTATCCAACAAGCTCAAACTCTTCACCAAAACAGAAATTCTTCACTGTTTTTCCAATAGCTACCTGCACCATTGACCAAACAAACACTATAGCCTGCGGTATTTTTTTTGACATTTCACCAAAATGGCATAAGTTCAAACCTGCATCCAAAAAAGGTAAAAGGAGAAATTCAGTCAAAATGGAAAAAGTTGGGAGAAATTTCAAGAAAAGGAGATGGATGTAACAACACAGGGGAATCAAAAAAAGATGGATTTTTTTCCTCTGTTTAGAAACCAGCTATATCTTTCACAAACCCAACAACAAAAAGGGAGAGAGCCCTAAACCTTCAGCCTTCGAGAGATTTTTTCCAGATCTCTACTCGAAAAAAATCCAATCTTTTTCTTTTTTTGAACCTTGAAAACAAAAACACCGAAAAAAAACCTTCCTTCATCCTCTTCTGCAGAACTCACCTTCAAAACACACCACAACCCATCAACACCAAGACCTTCATTCAACCACCCTTAACCCTCAACCTTAAGGAAAACACCTGTCAACAGCAACAACAGCAAAAAGGGAGAACCACACTCATGACCTGAAAAAAAACCTGCAAAGCTTGAACCTGTAAAAAAGACAGCACCAAATACGCCCTTCAAACGGCTCTTCTTTGGTTCCAGAATGGCATGAAATAAACCCCTCCCCGCAACCACAACGGAGCGACTTGACAAAACACCACACGTAACCAAATCAGTGAAGAAAGACAACAGGGAAATAAGATGAGAGAGAGGAGATTTGAAGCATATAGGATTCAAAGCTCACCAGAAAAAAATTAAAAATCCAGAACTACCATCACTGTGAACAAAGTGCTGAAAAAGAAAGCCCACGAACCGGAAAATCCAAAACCAAAGACCGTGAGCGAACCTTCGAAACTCGCAGCACCGCGTCACCGCCAAACTCCAACCAAACACCGCCGTAACCCTTATCCAACACCTCACCTTCCTCTTCTTCCAACACCGAAACCCTCCCGCGAAATCGAACCAAACCGCTTGACCCCTTTTCCGCAGCATCCTTTCCGCCGCAAATACCACCACCATCGAACCATAAACAAACCACTCAAACTCACCATCGTTGGAGCTCAACTCATTTCCAAACAGACACACCCATCAACCCCAAATCAGCCTTCCGTTTCCGCGAAACCAGAACCCTCTGCCGTTCACCCTATCCGCGAAACCTCGAAAACCTGCAACCAGAAAAAAAACCAACCGCCGGCCATCCCAAATCCCTTCGCCGCTCGCAAACTCTACAAACCCTAAACCTCTTCCACCCTTTACCGAAACCGAATCCAACCTCCCTCCAAAATCAATCAACAACCACAATAAAAAAGAAACCCTCATCTTCACCGGACCCTTTTCCTCTTCACCAAAACCGCCGTGAATCCGCGGGACTTTCGTTCGAAGGTGAGAAGTTTGAGAGGTAGCCGTCGCGGACATTGTAAAAGGGAGGGGGGTTTCTTTTTTTTTCGTTTCAGGAAGATGAGGGATTATGTTCATGCTTCACAAATCCCCTTTTATTTTATTTGTTTATATTTCTTTTTAAAACCTTTTTAATTTTTATTGGGAATATTTATTTTTTTCAGATAGTTTTATTATGATTGCAGGTGGGTTTTGAAGCTCATTTTCAGTTTACTCTCTGCACACTGCTTGCAAAAATCACCCCTCTCTTGATTTACTTTATTTTTACTTTTATGTTTATGACTTGTGGACTAGTAAAGTCCATACTGATTTCTTCTATCACACCAGGTTTCAAACCTGCACCTCCTGTTGGGGGACTTTTATTTTGTTAAATTATTATTTTTACTTTTTTCTCACTTATTCATAATTAGTTTATAATAATGATCTTTATGATTTATATGTATTTAGATTGGTTGTTTATTTAGGACTTTATTTGGTTTTATGCTCTTTTTATTTTAATTAAAATTGTTAATTGTTGATTATTTTATTAAGTATGTTATTAAAGTATTAATTTTTGATTAACTTTCTTCTTTAGAATAAATGTTGGTTTCAATTTTAGTTGTGGATGTTTGTTCCTGTTTGAGTTTGAATGTTGGGTCGTTGGATTTGGAGTAGAGTTCGGTATTAAGCGCTAGGGCATTAATTGAATGGATATGATGTTTCTGACAAGTGTTCTTGCGATTCTTGCGTGTATCGAAGAGGCAACGGACCTACTCCGTTAGGTATCCCTAAAACTCGATATTATATTATTCGCGCCTCATTATAGTCCTGTTGCCGCACTTGCGTTTGTCTATTTACTCGTACCTCACCACTGATTTTTAGCTCCAAAATTTCTTAGAGTTAATGCGATTTCCACCAAAATATTCAATTCATCTAAATTAAAATTACGAAAACAGAATTCCGGAGTCTAGCATTCCGCACGTTCTGGATTGGACTACAACTGGGCTAGCCCCACGCGACGGTTCAATCATCATGCGTATACCAAAATAATCATTTATTTAAATTAAATTACGAAAAAAAGGAACTCCGGAGTCTAGCATTCCGCACGTTCTGGATTGGACCGCAACTGGGCTAGCCTCACGCGATGGTTCAATCATCATTCGTATATCAAAATATTCAAATCACTTATTTAAATTAAATTACGAAAAAAAGGAACTCCGGAGTCTAGCATTCCGCACGTTCTGGATTGGACCGCAACTGGGCTAGCCTCACGCGATGGTTCAATCATCATTCGTATATCAAAATATTCAAATCATTTATTTAAATTAAATCGCGAAAGACAGAACTCCGGAGTCTAGCATTCCGCACCTTCTGGATTGGACTGCAATTGGGCTAGCCTCACGCGATGGTTCATTCGCCCTTTCGTTTAAAACATCCTTAACAAAGATCAAATATCTTTTCTCAAAACGAACATTGTTTAAATCTTTCTATCTCGCAAACAAGCTAGCGCTTCAGCCTCCTATCACGAGCAGATAAGCCAACGCTTAGCAGATTAGAAAGCATTTTCAAACAATTGTTCAATAAAAATCACAAACCGTAGTAGCACGAACTACGAAGCTCTGACTTTCCCATTGCACAGGGGAATACGTAGGCACGGGGATTTTAATCCTTCGCGAGCACAATAATAAAAAACTTAACCTTTCCCTATAACAAATAATAAGCAGACATTGATACTTAATCGTTAAAATAAGACAATTATACAAGTTAACATTTTAAGCGCAAACTAGACTAAGAGGTTCGCGTTGAGTACAACGGACGTGAGGGGTGCCTAACACCTTCCCTTTGCGTAACTGACTCCCGAACTTAGAATAATGGTTTCTTTGACCATTCTTATCCTTCATTTAGGTTGTGTCTATATCTCCCTTTTCTCTCGTAGAATAAATAGAATTAGGTGGCGACTCTGTTGTTTGTTTTAGGATCGTATTTTTCGAGGTGCGACACCACTGTCATCACTAGAAAGGGGTGTTTCCACTAAGGTCCTCGAAGATCGGTCCCAGATGCACATAAATATCGAGGTCGTACCCTGAAGTGGGGCAAAACCCCCACACATAATAGTTTCAAGACGGTCGCAATTTGGGTGTGGAACACATCGCCACTCATCATGTAACCATGTGAGTACAATGTCTGTCCATGCTAATCCTATGGTGCATTCAAGCCAGATAGTTGGCTTATCTCACAGTAACTCCCAGCCCACAGAAAAAATGCAAACCAGCACAGCCAAACATTCCAGTATATATTTGTCGCTCCCGGGATTTTCATCCTAGTACAAACGTGAAAGTGGCGCGTGTCACTCCCGGGATTTTCATCCTAGTACAAACGCGAAAGTGGCACGGAAGAGGTTAGAGTCGTCAGCCATGCATTTTTATCTCGAAGGAATGGGAATGGTAATGTTGCACAAACTTGAGGAGGAAGGAAAAGGACGAGGCCTTGCGAACCAAATATCTGGGTCCGGAAGTCGGTTACGAACTGGGAAGGTATTAGCACCCCAATTCGTCCGCCGTACCCGACGGGATCCACACTTGTAAGTCTGTTTCAAAGGGTGAGAAATAAGATGTTGTTCGAATGAAATAATGGCTATCTGGGATGGAAGAGAAATGAGAAAGGAATTGGAAAAGAAAATGAAAAGAAAGGGGGAAATGTAGGGAAAATAAAGAATGTGCTCGAATGGGCCCTACCCCACTACCTACGTACCTCATCGGGAAAATGAGGATCAGAGTCGCCGTAGTTCGTCTAACTAAGGCGGAGATTTTCTTGTGTTTTTTAAGACAATGTTGCCATAGCTCTATCTCAGGTGTTACCGGCTCTGAATCGAGGGTGTTTTCCGTATCACTGTTTGAACTGTCGAGGCAAGTCACATTCGTCCGCAAAGAGTGGAGATGAGAAGAGAAGACATGCTGTCTTGTTGGTTTATTTTCTTTTAGAAGAAGTGTTTTGAGTTTATGTTTATCGTGGGTACAACACTAAAGACTATGATATAGGAGCAAATACTTTCCAAGATCGCCCCCAATGGAACGTTTGTAAAGTAACCTAGAAGAGTGGAGGAGACCCCCACTAATCATTTCCCATATAGCTTAAGGATCGTGGGGTATTGTACCTACTTTCCCTTTAAATGTTTTTGATTTTTCTTTAGAGGTGAGAAGTGAGACTCAAGTTGTAAAAGGAAAAACTCTAAGGGAAACTAGAATTTACCCTAAGTTAATTGAGTTTAATGGTGGCCTATGGTTAGTGAAGCTTGAAGGATTAAAGCTACCTAAGTGGATATTAGACTAGAAATACGAGTACAAAAATTAATAATGAATAAAATGGTCCTCCTACGTCATGGTGGGTAAAAACGTGTGTAAATCGTAAATGGGATGAAACAATGAATCGGGTGGGTCGATTGCATGGTGCTGAGACGCACGACTTATGGTGTGCAACATACAAGGCTTGCTTTTGGGTATATTGGAGTGGAGCGATGGTAATCGAGGGAGACCTAAAATCACATGAGATTTATTTAACATTTTTCCAAAATTTACTCGACGTTGGATCGAGTATTTCTTTATTTTATTTTTGAGATTTGGTTTTCTAGCGATTCATTTTATCTTTTCTAGCCTAATTATGAGAACTATACAAGCATAAAAGTTCTAAGCTATTACATCATACAAGCGCACAAAACACAAAAAATGCACAATGCAAACATAAAATCATCCAAGTCCACAAGCATGCTCTTCAAGTAGTACCTTGCACAATCAATCAATTGTTAGTAAATGAACTAAAAAATGCATATGCGAAAAAAATTGATTTAATGAACTATTTGTGAGAATTTGCGAGAATTAAAAACACATAAAGCAAACTACCCAAGTCAAGGAAATACCCTAAGAAATTCCTAAGCCTAAGTCCTAAAGTTAAAGGATACTAAATAATAACAAACTTCTAAAATCAGTAGTTAAATCATACCAAGTCATTCTAAGGTCCTAAGATCAAACCTAATCAAACTAGGTCCTAATGCTACCATTAATTTCTAAAATTCAAGGTGAATTTACATGTAAAAACCTAGTGCAATCAAGGATCCTAGAAAAATATCAATGGGTCTGAAAAAATTATGAAATTAATTCCCTAAGTTCATTATCCAGGAACTAATGTTGTGTTAAAAAATATCCTACAAATTCATAACCTAACTATGCCAAATAGTCCCCTAAATCTACCTAAAGTTTATTCACACATTTATTCAAACAATGCTACCCAAACAGTGGATAAAATGGACTTAAAATATACCAAAAATATTTCTAGGTACTATTATAAGTCTCTAATCATAGCAAAAAGAATGGGGCAAAAAAGCTACAGGAAGTGGGAGAACAAAAATGTACAAAATAAAGTGTTCATGAAAGAATTCAATATAACACTAATTAAATGGAAAATCGAAATTAAATTGAAAAATACTAAAAATCATAAAGTAAAAATGTAGAAAATTTCTAAAGTGAATTGGGAACCTACTGTAATTTTTATGGAATTGTATCATGTATTTTACTATTTTTTAGGGATTAAAATCAAAAGCTATACAAAATAGAAATTATAGAAAAAAGTGTAAGATCAGAATGCGCCTAAAGGGGGGGGGGGGGTGAATTAGGTATATATAATTTTTCTCGATTCTTTTTCTTTGATGGATAGAATTTTTCTTTTAAGTTTGTATGGAAGGAAAGCAGTAAGGCAGAAAATAAAAACGACACAGAAAGTTATCCTGGTTCCCTTCACAGTCCGAAGGTACATCCAGTCCCCTTTCAACTTGAAAGAGATTTCCACTAGTTTTTAGAAATAGTACAACCTATCACACCTTCAATGGTGAGGCCTACTTTCTAACAAACTATCATACAAGTGTGCAAGAACAATCCTCTTGCCACACTTACCCTTGTGTCCAAACAAACCTTGGAACACAAGTCACACAATAGAAATATCTTTCTATATTTTTAATTTTGAGTGAGTAATACAAAGATTTTAATATCAATAATGATCTTCTCCTATGTACACAATTCACTTTTCAAATAACAATACAAGTGTTCAAACATGAAGTCTGAAAGATGAATATCTTATGAACACTTTTGAAAAGTATGAAAATATTTGAAAATTGATCAATTTGATTCAAGTGATTTTTTATAAAAATTGTAGGAGGTGTTTTTTGAATTTGAAAAATTCAGATTTTATATTATACAAGATACCCTTTTGAAAAGGTGTGAAAATTATGAATCAAAAAGTTTTTTGAAGAGATATAATTAAAAGGTGCAATTTGAATTTTAAAGGAAAAATATTTTTCAAAAATATTACAGTGTTAACCGGTTATCATCACCGTAAGTAACATATCCTTTGGCCTTAAGTGTTAGACTTGAAAATTTTTTGATGTCGCCCGTCATATGCTTTGAACAACCGCTATCGAGATACCATTGCGTAGAAGTTGTTTTCAAGCATACCTACAAAACAAAATCAGGTTTTGTTAGGTACCCAAATTGCTTTGGGTCCTTGATAGTTAGTACCCTTTTCAACCCACACATAATGCCCTTTAGCAACACCAATGTTGCGCACATAGCAAGCATTAGGTGTGTGGCCTTTTATTCCATAATAAAAACACATAGGTTGAAATTGACTTTTGAATTTAGGAACATAATTTTGTTTCTTAAGACTCCTTTTCTTTTTATGACTTTGATGCATAGGTTTAGCATTGTTAGTCTTTTCCTTAACAATTTGTTCACTAGATTTTACGAAAATGGTTTCACTTGTGCTTGGTTTGGAAAACTTAGAATATCCTAGGCCACTTTTATCATTTGGATATCTTTGGTGCCTAAGAATTTCCTCCAAGCCAATTTGACCTTTTTCATATCTTTCTAAAACTCTTTTGAGTTGAACAATTTGAAAGGACAATGACTCACAATTTTTACATGTAAGACTTTGTTCTTCATCCATTATCTTTTGTTTTTCATTTTCAATGTATTTTTCAAAAGATGCATTTTGTTCTTCTAAAGCTAATATTTTCTTCTTTTGGGATGAGATAGTTTTGTACAATGTCTTACATTCCTTAAGAAGTTCATCTATGACTTCTTGTGCATCATATTCATAAATTGAAAAATTACTACTAACCTCGTCATTTTCTTCATCGGAGTGATGTGACGCCATTAAAGCCATATTTGCACATTCGTCGCTTTCCGATTCCGATGAGGAACTAACTTCATTGTCATCCCATGCAACATAAGCCTTTTTATTCTTGAAGTCCTTCTTGCCTTTGAATCCTCCTTTCTTCGCAAGTCTTGGACAATCCGGTTTTATGTGACCTTGATTTCCACATTCATAGCATGTAACTTCTTGGTTCGATGTGGATGCATCCTTCTTCCTGAAATGTTTATTCTTTTTAGGAAAAGAAGAATTATTATTTTTGTTAAAAAACTTACCAAGCTTCTTAACAAGAAGCATGAAGTTCTCATCTTCGGAGATCTCGTCATCTTTGTCATCCTTCGTGTCAATCTTCAAGGAAATTCCTTTGGACTTTTTCTCTTGACTTTCATGTTTTTCGAGCCTTCCAAGTTCCAACTCGTGCTCTTGAAGTTTGCCGAATAGAGATGCAGATGTCATTGTTGAGAGACTCTTCTTCTCCGAGATTGCAGTCACTTTCGGTTGCCATTCCCTTGTCAAAGACCTTAGAACTTTCAAATTGAGATCATCGTTGGTGAAGGTCTTTCCGAGTGCAATCAAATGGTTGGTTAGATGAACAAATCTTTTTTGTAAAGCCACAATAGATTCTTCGGGCTGCATGCGGAATATTTCGTATTCTTGACTTAAGGTGTTAAGCCTTGATCTTTTAACTTCTGTTGTTCCTTCATGTGTTTCTACCAAAGTGTCCCAAATCTCCTTTGCCGATTTGCATTGTGATACACGAAAAAATTCGTCCATACTAAGAGCACTTTGAAGTATGTTGATTGCTTTCTTCTCATTTAGGATCTTCCTTTTATCATCTTCATCATACATATTCTTCAACTTCGCCGTTCCAACACCGTTGATTACATTGACGGGATTATGCGGACCTTCTTCGATTACTTCCCATATGCCTTCTCCTTGGGCTTCAAGATGTGCCCTCATTCTGATTTTCCAGAAATCGAAGTATTCGCCGGAGAAGAGCGGAGGCTTGTTGCTACTTCCACCATCTTTGAAAATGGGATTCGAGTTTGCAGAAGCCATAGGATGTTATACGAACAGGTTACCTAAACCTGCTCTGATGCCAATTGTAAGATCAGAATGCGCTTAAGAGGGGGGGTGAATTAGGTATATATAATTTTTCTCGATTCTTTTTCTTTGATGGATAGAATTTTTCTTTTAAGTTTGTATGGAAGGAAAGCAATAAGGCAGAAAATAAAAACGACACAGAAAGTTATCCTGGTTCCCTTCACAGTCCGAAGGTACATCCAGTCCCCTTTCAACTTGAAAGAGATTTCCATTAGTTTTTAGAAATAGTACAACCTATCACACCTTCAATGGTGAGGCCTACTTTCTAACAAACTATCATACAAGTGTGCAAGAACAATCCTCTTGCCACACTTACCCTTGTGTCCAAACAAACCTTGGAACACAAGTCACACAATAGAAATATCTTTCTATATTTTTAATTTTGAGTGAGTAATACAAAGATTTTAATATCAATAATGATCTTCTCCTATGTACACAATTCACTTTTCAAATAACAATACAAGTGTTCAAACATGAAGTATGAAAGATGAATATCTTATGAACACTTTTGAAAAGTATGAAAATATTTGAAAATTGATCAATTTGATTCAAGTGATTTTTTATAAAAATTGTAGGAGGTGTTTTTTGAATTTGAAAAATTCAGATTTTATATTATACAAGATACCCTTTTGAAAAGGTGTGAAAATTATGAATCAAAAAGTTTTTTGAAGAGATATAATTAAAAGGTGCAATTTGAATTTTAAAGGAAAAATATTTTTCAAAAATATTACAGTGTTAACCGGTTAACCAAATGGTTAACCGGTTAACACTGTTAAAACCAGAAACAGAAAGTTTTTTTAAGAGTGTTAAACGGTTTGAAAAATATGTTAAATTATTTTATGCAATATGCTAGTATATGATTGAATGCATGAACACTTGTACATCAATTTAAAAAGGGATTGATATACCTAACCAAAAGCATCCAAGCATGAAGTTGAATGATGATGCAAACGAAGCTTGATAGCGAAGCCGGTTGCTTGAAGCTTGATCAGTTGGAGCTCTTGACTTTTTGCAGGTATGAAATATATGCGCCGTGTTGTCTTCATCAAAATCTCTGAGATTGAAGGCGTGCTTCTACATTCTCCCCCTTTTTGATGATGACAACCAAAAATTCTGCGAGAGCTTTGATCAATGTTTCTCTAAGCGAATTCTCCCCCTATGGGCAGCAACTCCCCCTAACTGATAGCAGCAGTAGTGAGAAAAAAAATTCTGCATAGAGAGTCATTAGAGAAACAAAGGTCTTCTCCCCCTTTGGCATTAGCAAAAAGGAAAGGACCAACAAGCAAGCAAGCATATGAAAGATAGCATCATACAAGCAATCACACATATAAAATGCAAACATAGTGCAAGTAAACCAAAAATGCCTAAAAACTTAGGACTTTAGTTTGAGAGTACAAAACATAACATGATTAAAACATAAAACAACATAATAAAAACAGCATGGAGACATGGTCCTCATTCCTCATCCGACACATCCTCATCATCTTCTTCCTCTTCTTCGGTACCGTCCACAACCTCATCAACATGCTCGGTGGTGGTTTGGGAGCTTAGGACAAGGTTCCGAAGGCTTTTGATGGCACGCATAGCTTCATGGTGGTGTAACATCATGGTTGAGTAGAGAAAGTCATTGGTAATGCCGGTTTCCGGAATAGGTGGAATGGAGGTGGAGGATCCGTCATCATACTTATAAGTTCCATCATTGGCTTGGACAATGCCGGTATTTTTGATAATAGTGACTCCGTTGATTTCATTTCCCGTAGTAGTCATAGCAATAAACGGTTCTCGACCGATTTCCATATCGGTAAGTTCCAAAATCCTTGAAAGAAGGCGGCCATACGGTAAACGAGTCTTCAACGAAAGTTGTTGCTTTAAATGATATAGCATGGTAGGAAGCCAATTGATCTTAATCTTGTTCTTGATGGCAAAGAGCACTTGCATCTCCAAATCATTGATTTGGGATTGATTGGAGTCCTTGGGCAGCAAGACATGGCAAATGACATAATGAAGCATCTGGTCATCAACGGAGAGATTCTTCGCATAACAAAGTACCCGAGAGGTACGCTGGCCGGAAATCACGGCTGCCTTTGGAAACCTACAAATGTTATAGTAGTATTCCATCTTATCATAGTTGGCCCATTTGCCTTCATCATGGTTGACACCCTTTCGGAGAAACACTCCCGAGTACGGTAAAGACAAAGAGGTAGCAAGAGTACCTAGGTCAACCTCAATCTCACAATCTCTAATAGAAGCAAAAAGGTGGTGCTTATCATTTTCATCACAATTGAGAACCATGTTGTTCATGAAAGACTTCACCAAATCCGGATACACTTTTCCATTATCGGCAATAAAATCTAACATTCCTTGATATTCTAGTAGTTCCGGAAACTTAAAAGATTCAAAAGATTTCAGGTTCACATACTTACCCTTGAGAAGATGTCGAACCCGAACACGAAAATCCAATCTTCTCTTCTTGGTAGATTCCATAGGCATGTCTTCTTCACTGCTAGACCTTGATGTTGACACTGGAGCTTTTCCCTTTCTTGAAGCCATGAAGATGAAGCTTAGGTTGAGGGTGAGTGAGAGTATTTTCGGATTAGGTTTTGGTGTAGAGTGAAGTGAATGAGATGGAGTTTTTGTGAGAGTTACAATGTAGTGGGTTTTAATGGAGGAGATGAAAAGTTTGGAGAAAGAGAGTAAGTGGAGTTTAATGGTAGGTCAAAGGAAGAGGAATAGATTTATGAGGTGTCTTGAGAAACCATGCATCAAATAGACATAACACATACAACACAACATAACGAAATAATAAAAAATTTAAAAGTTTAAAAAAAATGACAGAACCTATCACGCAGGCAGGGACTGCTGTTTTGAAGCTGTTAACCGGTTAACCGATCCGTTAACCGGTTAACGGACAAAAAATTTCAAAAAATTTTAAAAATCCAGCAGCCTTGGTGGGGAAAAATGGGAGGGATTTTTCAATTTTTTCCATAAAGTGTTAGCACTTGTCATTCCGCAACTTTCGATCAAAAAATATTTTGAAACCGATTAATTTCGGGTATACGAAAGTGAGAAAAACCGAAAACGGTGAAATGTGAGTGCTAGCATTTTATGACTTTAAAGTAAGCAAAAACACATATAAACACACAAAATGCAATAAAAACATATAACAACCAATTTTTAGGTTAAGATTAGATATCACCTTCATTGAGAATCCCAAGTTCTCGTCAAATCTTGAAGAATTGTTCCTTAGCCAATGGTTTTGTGAATATGTCGGCTAGTTGATTGTGTGTATCCACGAATGTAACATCGACATCTCCATTTAGAACATGATCTCGAAAGAAGTGGTGTCGGATATCAATGTGCTTTGTTCTTGAATGCATGACCGGGTTCTTCGTGATATTGATGGCACTTGTGTTGTCACACCGGAGAGGGATACAACCGAGATCTATACCGAAATCGAGAAGTTGTTGTTTGAGCCACAAGATTTGAGCACAACAACTTCCTGCTGCAATGTACTCCGCTTCGGCCGTGCTAAGTGCAACGCATGCTTGCTTCTTGCATGCCCACGACACTAGTGCATTCCCGAGAATGTGACAAGTACCACTTGTACTCTTTCTACCGGTCTTACATCCTGCATAATCAGCGTCAGAATAACCAATTAAAGAACAAGTACTACCTTTAGGATACCATAGTCCGACGTGCGTTGTTCCTTTGAGATACTTCATGATCCTCTTCACGGCAGTGAGATGCGATTCCTTCGGATTAGCTTGAAAGCGGGCACACAAACAAACACTAAACATAATGTCAGGACGACTCGCCGTCAAATATAAGAGTGAACCGATCATACCTCGATACTTTGTAATATCTATTGAAGTGCCGGAAAGATCTTGATCAACATACGTTCCGGATCCCATTGGAGTAGACATCTCTTTGCAATTGTCCATATCAAATCTTTTCAATAATTCCTTGAAATACTTGGATTGATTGATGAAGATTTCATCCTTTGTTTGCTTGATTTGTAAACCAAGGAAGTAGTTCATCTTTCCCATCATGGACATCTCGAATTCGCCTTGCATCATAAGAGAGAATTCTTCGCAAAGATCTTTGTTTGTTGAACCGAATATGATGTCGTCGACATAGTGTAACACGGTGGGAGAACTGACTTTAGTTATGTTGCGGATAGCAAGAGTCGCCACCGACTTTTATTTTATCCAAAGGAAAGACATAAAAGAACAGGAAAGACCTTTTAAAAGATTTTTGGGTCCGGGGGGTAGGTTATGTGAAGGGAAGGTGTTAGCACCCTTTACATCCATGGTTATCCATGGGCTCTTAGTTACTTAGCTCACTTTTAATTGTTTTTGAAATGTGAAGTGTGTGAATAGAAATTTTTATAAGAGTTTGATAATGATCCATGTACGGATGCGTAAATTGTGAAATGTTTGAAAAGTTTTTGAATAGTGAGCAAGTAACTATGAGGAACCTACCCTAAAGTTTAAGTCTTTCTGTTCTTGAATCCTTTAAATGGTAAGACTATCCCTATTATTAAGGAATAGGTAGTCATTACCTTGGATGTGAGGGACAAGTAAGGGTCATCTGTTTAATGTAGGCAACAGTGGGGTGTATTAAGCAATTTTGGAGGGACTGTCATCTTTATTCGAAAGGGACAAGATCATTACGAAGGCAACATTCGAAAAGGGACTTGATCTTTTATTGTTTAAGGGACTAGATGACTTTACTTTGAGGGACTTTTGCTTTATACACCCTACTTGACCTTTTGATTAGGCAACAATGAGAGGTAACCCTAGAAAGTGAGATGGCGATCAAAGATCGACTTACGTGTGTGAGTGTACAATTTTTAGTATTAATCTTTTGAATTAAGTGATCTAAATTAATTTTAAATTACATACATGTTACACTCCCTATTTACTAACCATGGCATAAAAATAAATAATTTAAACATTATAAAATATTACATCCAGGAGCAATTACAATAATGATAAATAAAGCAACTTAAATAAGCAAAATAAATTGGCAAAATAAACAAGCAAAATAAATAAGCAAGCAAAATAAATAAATAATTATAATAGGGTTATTAGAAAATAATAATAATAATTTAAAAATAAATGGGGTTAGTAATAATCATAATTAATAATAATAATAATAAGCAAAAATAGCATAATAAACAAAATTTAACAGTTAATAAGAAAATACAAACAATCATATTAAAAATTAAATCAATTATGAACATATTATGAGAAATAAATTATAATTATTAAATTTGCAATTTTTAGAAATTATTTACATGCATAATTAAATTATAAACAATTAGTGAATATTTTCATAAAAAAATAAATTAAGCATTTTAATTTTTACATCTATTTATGTACAAAATTTTAAATTATAAACAATTTATGTATTTAATAAAAATTAGATTAACTATAAATAATAATATTAAACAAAAATAGAAGAAAAAGAAATTAGGTTTTTTAGACATTATTATGATTAAATTAAGGTTTGTAAAAAATATATTTTTAGGGTTTCATATATAAAATATTAGGGTTCTAACTTAATATACAATATTAATTTAATAAATATATACATATTATAATTTAAATACATAAAAATAAAAAGAAACTAATTTTAGAATTAAGAAAATAATTTTAGAATTTAGAAAATATAAGATATGTATGTGTTTTTTTTTTAGAATTATTTAAATATGTGTGTATACATGATTATATTAATAAGAAAGTAATTTAAACAAATCAAAATAAAACAGAAAGAAAAAAAAACTGAAACTTACCTGGGGCAGGGATCGAACCCACGCCCTAGGCCTCATTCTCCTTGTACCAACAAGCTAACTACTGGACCAGCCGCGCGCTGGTGATAGTAAAATAGGTTGTATTCTTTTTATTTTTAACCTGCAAACATTAATGAAAATAAAAAAACAAAATGGTCTGGGGGAGGTTTGAACCCAGGACCATCCATCTTTCACACATGCGTACTACCAACTGAACAAACCTGCGCTTCTGAAATATATACAGCAATAATAAAATAAAATATATGTTAGAGTTTCAAATTGGATTTTGGCGCCAGACTTCATCTTCCTCATTCAAATTTCCTGCGAATTCTTCTTCGAATATTCCTGCGAATTTTCCTGCAAGTTCTTAAACCAGAAACCTACGTTTTTCAATCATCAAGCAAATCATAATATCAATACAAATTTGAAGCCCAGATCAATTATATGAAGCTTATAGGTCACGGCCATGTTCTTAGAATTCCTTTAGGTGCCCTAAATACTAAGTTCCCGAATTTGAACTCCAAACCCTAACAATGGTGGATTTTGATATAGTCCATAAGAGTCAAATTAAACCATCCAGAAAGCTTCTAAACATCATAACAAACACAAATCCATAGTTAGTTTGCATTATCAATGCATAAATGATTCAAATCGAAAAAAATTAAAACATGAACTATATGCTTTCGGGTTAATCATATGTGCATGAATTGGATGTGTTTGAGGGTTGATTTCGACTCAATGATGTCCAAAGATCATTGCTATGTCCTCAAATTACCTTCTAATGCCTTGTTTGTCCAAATCCGAATTTGAGTTTGGAGAGGTTTTTTTTTAAATATGAAACTTACACTTGGGGATGGAAAATCGTGGCTTGTGATTAGGGTTATGTAATGTACTTATAGAGCAATGCATTAGGTCAGAAAAATTGGATACTTGTGTGAGAAATTTGATCCAAAAAGATTCAAAAAGATAGGCTTTAAAAATCAAATAATTTTGCATAAACACTTGCTATTTTAGGCCAATCATCATGATCTTCTTTCCACTTCAATTCCAATCAAATTTATGAATTTCTAGAAGCTTGATCTTTTTTAAATCTTAGACTTTTATATTTTATTTTAATTTAAAATGATTTTTAATGAATTAAATCAAAATAAATAAAAATAAAATGATAAAAAATATGATTTTTGTTGACTTGGGTCGTGCATGAAGTCATAGTATGGATTGGGTCATCATATGACAAGCCAATTTAGAAAAAATTGGTTCTAGACCTCCATTTTCTTCATAAACCAACCAAAAATTTCCCAACTTTGCAAGGGCACACATCCTTCAGTTTTAATGGTATGAGGGTGTTCTTGGACATTTTAGAAAGCTTGAAGAGTCCTCTAACTAACCCCACTGGTTTCATGTCCATATCATTTACCATTATCAAGTTATGCTCTTTTGAAGTTGTTGACTTTTTGTTGACTTTCAAAAGGACCTATAATGTCTTAGCTCATACCTTCCAAATGAAGCATTTTTGGGCTTGGCTTGTGAGACACAAAGTTGTAGAGAATTCAATTTCCTTCAAAATGAGATTTGGATGGAGACTTGGTGATGAAGCATGTGAAAGTTATGGCTGGTCAAAGTTCAGTTGACTTTTACTAAGGAAACCCTAATTTAGAAACTCCTGATTCTTGATGATCTGAAATCTCCTTGATGAATCATGATCAACCCTTGATCAAATTATGAATTTTACTTCATATACTTGATGTTGGCAAAAAATCATGAAGTTTGACTTTGGTTTGACCACAGTTGACCTCAGTTTGACTCTTTAACTACTTTGACTGATTTTGACTTATCTGATCATCTGACTGAGCAAACTTTTGAGAAAAGTCTTGAAACTTGTCATGGGGGTTCTTGCACCCATATAAGATGTTATGAAGCTCACTTGAAGTCTTGGAAGTTCATTTAGCCTGATTAAAGTCAAAACCCTAGTTTTGGATGCACTGCTTAGGAGGTGCATTGTCTTGAGGGAACTGTCAACTCTTCTGTCCAATTGTGAACTTTGTGAACCTTGTGAACAATCATAAAATGTTTTGTGAACCTCATGGGAGGTCTTGTGAACTTTGTGTACCTTGTGAACCTCATAAAGTATCTTGTAGACTTCATGAACCTCATGAAAGGTCTTGTAAGTATTGTGAATCTTGTGAACCTTCTTAGCACACAAAGTCCTGTATTGTGAGGGCAAATTTTGGGGTGCAACAGCTGCCCCTATTCAATTTTCTGAAACCTGAGGGGTTAGATTGGTATATTTACCAATCGTGACCTGGAAGGTTGAAGGGGATTGAACACAAAAGTCCAAAAATTTGCACTCACCGGTGCGTAGAGTGATACTGATGTTTGGTTGTAAATGCTTGAGTGGGCTTAAAGATGCCACTTGGATAAAAGTTCTTCAAATACATTTCTTGGAGGATAAAGCAGTCCAAAATATGAAGATATAATGATAGCTTTCAGGAGGATAAAGCAATCCTGAGGTAGTGATATGCTTTCAGGAGGATAAAGCAGTCCTGAGGTAATAATATGCTTTCAGGAGGATAAAGCGGTCCTGAGGTAGGGGTGATAGCTTTCAGAAAGATGAACAACGTTCTGAGGTATGAATATGCTTTCAGGAGGATAACAACGTCCTGAGGTATAAGAAGCTATCAGGAGGATAAAGCAGTCCTGAGATAATAATATGCTTTCAGGAGGATAAAGCAGTCCTGAGGTAGTAATATGCTTTCAGGAGGATAAAGCAGTCCTGAGGAAATGATATGCTTTCAGAAGGATAAACAACGTTCTGAGGTATAAGAAGCTTTCAGGAGGATAAAGCAGTCCTGAGGGAGTAAGCTTTCAGGAGGATAAAGCAATCCTGAGGTGATGATATGCTTTCAGGAGGATAAAGCAGTCCCGAGGTAATAATAACTCTTGGGAAGATAAACAACGGCCCAATAGTCACAATTTGTTGATGAAATTTGTCTGCTGGAGAATTAACCTGAAAACAAGGTAGCATTCTGTATGATAATATTAGTTTATGCATTATGTATGCATGTATAATATGATGCACTTAGGTAATGTATTATGTATCTATGGATATGTCTGTTATGGTATGATGTAAATGATGTATGTATGATATGATGCTGCCTGAAGTGTCTGGATATCTTCGTATAACAACTGCTGGCCAGGAAAATAACTCCCGGTTTGTTGCTGAAGAATATAAGGAACTTGTTCCTATCTTGTTTGATAATATATTATACATAACCTCTCGTTTGCTGGGGATAGTAGAGTATATATAACCTCCCATCTGCTGGGGGTAGTAGGGTATACATAACCTCCCGTCTTCGTTCGTCGTACTCTTATTGGAAAGTAAATTCCCGAATATCCGTATGAGGATAAAAGAGATGGATATAAATTCCAGGGGAGATGAGACTTAAAGTACTTTATGAAGATGGATTTGCCCTACTGAGGGATTTGTAACTGTCTTGTGGGGATGAACCGGCGAAGCTTCGTTGAACTACTACCCTCGTTCGTCCTTAGTAAATACTATTACTGCATTTTCATGCATTTCTGGTAAACATCAATCATATTAAGCACACATGCATTTCTGGTAAACATCAATCATATTCAAAAGCATAATACATTCAAACACAACCAATGGACGTTTCGCTTATGTAAATAGGGTAAAAGTAAATCTGGATTCAAAAATGGAATTTTATTTATATCAAAGAGTGACCCATACATGGGTAAGTTTGTACAAGGAGACATAAACCCTAGTAAGAGGATTTTGTCATAAAGTTTTTACAAAACAAGGAGAATCAACTATGTGGGAAATAATCCTATTGAGTTTCAATTCTACTATTGCCATTATCTTCAAGTATCTCATCTTCTGCTGTTGAGACGGAAACGATTGGATTGAGCTTTATCTGTTCAAACTTGAGTAAGTAGTACAACTGGTTGCAGTTTCATGGGTGATCCAAACGAGACATAGTCATACGCTTTAATCCCTAACTTTTGCCTGGATTTCCCTTTCGGGTTTTCAATCCACCGGGATACCCTTTTTTGCCCAAGCCGCCTTTTCAGGTTTTCGACTTGCCGGGTGTACGTTTTTTATATATATCCCTAATTTTTGCCCGAACCCTTTTGGTTCGCCGGGATGCCCTTATTTTTGCCTAGGCCAGTCAACCTAGTGGGTCTCTTTTCATGCGTAGTATTTTTTAACTATGTCTGCGTTTACAGGCTGTGGGAAGTCTTCCCCATCCATAGTAGTGAGTATCATGGCACCTCCTGAAAATACTGTCTTGACTACAAATGGTCCTTCATATGTTGGGGTCCACTTGCCCCTAGGATCACCTTGTGGTAATATGATACGCTTGATCACCAAGTCACCAGCCTGATATACCTTTGGCTTAACCTTCTTATTAAAAGCTTTGATCATTCGTTTCTGGTACATCTGGCCATGACAAACTGTTGCTAACCTCTTCTCATCAATCAAATTTATCTGGTCAAGTCGATTCTGAATCCACTCATTTTCATCCAAGCCTGCATCCTTCATAATTCTTAAGGAGGGAATCTGAACTTCAATGGGCAGAACTGCTTCCATACCATAGACTAAAGAGAATGGGGTTTCCCCTGTTGAAGTACGTATTGTAGTACGATAACCATGAAGAGCAAATGGTAACATCTCATGCCAATCCTTGTAAGTAACAGTCATCTTCTATACAATCTTCTTAATGTTCTTATTAGCAGCTTCAACTGCCCCATTCATCTTTGGGCGATACGGAGAAGAGTTGTGATGCTTAATCTTGAACTGTGTGCAGAGATCAGTAATCATGGTGTTGTTCAGATTAGAGCCATTATCAGTAATAATCCTTTCAGGGATGCCATACCTACATATGAGATTATTCTTAATGAATCGAGCCACAACATTCTTGGTAACATATGCAAATGAAGCTGCCTCCACCCACTTCGTGAAGTAATCAATAGCAACCAGGATGAAACGATGCCCATTAGAAGCAGTAGGCTTGATCTCACCAATCATATCAATGCCCCACATGGCAAAAGGCCAAGGAGCAGTCAACACATTCAATGGTGATGGAAGTACATGGACTTTATCAGCATAAATTTGACACTTGTGACATGTTCTAGAATGTTGGTAACAATCAGCTTCCATGGTAGACCAATAGTAACCTGCTCTCAATATCTTATTTGCCATAGTATGACCACTAGAATGAGTGACAAAGATCCCATCATGCATATCTTCCATAATCTCTGTTGCTTCCTTCTTATCCACACAACGAAGCAAAGTTGAATCATGATTGCGCTTGTACAAAATCCCATTACTCAAAAAGAACTTAGCAGAAAACCTTCTCAGAAACTTCCTATCTTTGACAGATGCCCCTTCAGGGAACTCCTGAGTTTCAAGATATCTTTTTACTTCATAGAACCAAGGCTTTTCTTCTGCTTCTTCAGTGCCAATCTCATTGCAATATGCAGGCTTTTCAAATCTATCAATAGTAATCTTGGGAGCTTCATCATCCCAACTGATCTCAAACATGGATGCCATGGTGGCCAAGGCATCTGCCAACTGATTCTCTCTTCGTGGAATATGTCCAAAGGTAATCTCTTTGAAATGTGGGATCAAAGACAACACATGCTCTCTGTAAGGAAGGAGATTATCATGTTTGGTATCCCAATCTCCTTTAATCTGACTTACTACCAGGGCTGAATCTCCATACACATCAAGGAACTGAATCTTCATATCAATAGCAGCTTTAATACCCAAGATACATGCCTCATACTCAGCCATGTTATTGGTACAATAGAAACAAAGTCTGGCAGTAATCGGGGTATGACAACCTTCAGGGGAACTAATCACAACACCAACACCATTACCAAGTGCATTAGAGGCACCATCAAAAACCATAGTCCATCGGGATCCTTGTTCAGGTCCGTCATATTGTCCAGGTTCTTTGGTAATAATCATAATGTCTTCATCAGGGAACTCAAAACTCATTGACTGATAATCATCCACTGCTTGATGAGCCAAATGATCAGCCACTACACTTCCTTTAATGGCTTTCTGAGTAGTATATTGTATGTCATATTCTGTCAAGATCATTTGCCATCTTGCAATTCTTCCGGAGAGAGTAGGTTTCTCAAATATATACTTGATTGGATCCATCTTCGTAATCAACAAGGTAGTATGGGTCAACATATACTGTCTTAGTCGGCGAGCAGCCCATGCCAAAGCGCAGCAAGTTTTCTCGAGCAGTGAGTATCTTGTTTCACAGTCGGTAAACTTTTTGCTAAGGTAGTATATTGCCTGCTCTTTTCGACCAGACTCGTCATGTTGCCCCAAAACACACCCCATTGAGTTGTCTAATACTGTTAAGTACATAATCAAGGGTCTTCCATCAACTGGTGGCATCAAAATTGGAGGTTCCAGCAGATATTTCTTGATTTCATCAAAGGCAGTCTGGCACTCATCATTCCATTCCATCACCTGATCTTTCTTCAACAACTTGAAGATTGGCTCACAGATGGCAGTTAACTGGGAAATAAATCTTGCAATGTAATTCAATCGTCCCAAGAAACCTCTAACTTCCTTCTCAGTACGGGGAGCTGGCATCTCTCGTATAGCTTTTACTTTTGCAGGATCTACTTCAATACCTTTTCCACTGACAATGAAACCCAGGAGCTTACCAGACCTAACTCCAAAAGTACACTTGTTTGGGTTCAATCTCAACTTGTATTTCTTTAACCTCTCAAATAATTTGTGTAGGTGATCAAGATGTTGTTCTTCATTCTGGGACCTGGCTATCATATCATCCACATATACCTCTATCTCATGATGAATCATATCATGAAACAAAGCCACCATAGCACGCTGATATGTTGCCCCTGCATTCTTCAAACCAAATGGCATCACCTTATAACAAAAAGTGCCCCACTGTGTAACAAAGGTTGTCTTCTCCATATCTTCAGGTGCCATCTTGATCTGATTGTAACCAGAGAAACCATCCATAAACGAGAATACCTTATGCTGAGCAGTGTTGTCTACCAGAACATCAATATGAGGAAGTGGAAAGTCATCTTTGGGGTTGGCCTTGTTCAAATCTCTGTAGTCTACACACATACGTACCTTACCATCTTTCTTAGGAACTGGTACCACATTTGCAACCCACTGAGGATAAGAAGTCACAACTAAGAACCCTGCATTGAATTGTTTCATTACCTCTGCTTTGATCTTTTCTGACATTTCAGGACGCATACGACGAACCTTCTGTTTCTTTGGACGACAATCTTCTTTTACTGGTAAACGGTGAACCACAATGTCTGTATCCAACCCTGGCATATCTTCATAAGACCAAGCAAAGATCTCCACATAGTCATGTAACATTTGAACCAGTCTGCTCTTGACATTATCCTCTAAATCAGCCCCTATCTTGACTTCTTTTCTGTTTTCTTCAGTTCCCAGATTCACAACTTCGACTGGCTCTTCATGTGGCTGTATGGCTTTCTCTTCTTGTTGTAACAACCTAGCAAGCTCTACAGGTACTTCACAATCGTCCTCATTTCCGTCTTCAGTTTGATAGATCGGATTCTCGAAATTATAATTGGCAATAGTAGAACTGTTATCAACAGGATCCAGAGTGGATGAGGATCTGCATTTTAGTGATGTGGGTGTGTGTAAGAACACATAGCTGATAAAACAAAAATAAAAGAAAAGAAAGACAAGGAACACAATATTTACGAAAACGAAACGTCCACTGATTTTTATTGAATGAAGTATGCAAATGAAATGACAGCCCGTAACAAGCACACCATTGTGCCCCGGGTAAGGCACAAGGCTTAAGAGTTCAATTGTTCAAGAAATTACAAACTTAAAAAAGCAACAACACAGTAATAGTATTTACTCCTGACTAAAGGAGATAGGAATAACATCTTCAGCTTTCCAATTATTGAGTCCAGCACCCACAGTAGGAAAAATCCAAGCATCCAGGTTGTAGTCTTCATCATAGTCTCCCACAGCATTGATCTGATCTTTCATAACCCCTTGATTGGTGATACGAACAGCACGAGCACGATGAACAACCTTCTGGGACTCTGCAGTGAAACCCAAACCAAATTTGTCAGACTTGTATGGGATATCAGGAAGCTGACCCCAAATAGTACAACCACCTTCATCCACTACAGCTCTAGCATCTTTAAGGGAGGCCATTGTTGGAGGTACTCTAGTAACCACAGGAACTTTCTTGACAACTGGAGGAGCCACATAGTCATTAACAATCCAAGGAACCACTTCAAATGTCTGACACGGAGTTTCAACATATTCACCTTCCACTTCCAGATACTTGAAGGTGTTCACATGGCTGACAAAATATTCTTCCTCTCCATAGACAGTAACAACCTTTCCTTCTACCGGATATCTCAACTTTTGATGTAGCGTAGAGGTTACAGCACCTGCCCCATGGATCCAGGGACGACCAAGCAAACAAGAGTATGAAGGACGAATATCCATCACATAAAATGTAGCATTAAAAACCTGAGAACCAACTTTGATGGGAAAGTCAATTTCTCCATGCACCACTCTTCTAGAACCATCAAAAGCCTTCACCACTATGTTACTGGGTTTCAGCACAGCATCTTCGGGACTCAGCTTATTCAGGACTTCCTTGGGCAACACATTCAGAGAGGAACCATTGTCTATCAATACATGTGACAGGGTAGTGCCCCTGCATTCAATTGAGATATGCAGAGCCCTGTTATGATCCCTCTTGGCAGGGGTCAAATCAGCATCAGAAAACCCTAACCCATTATCATAAGTCAGGTGGGCAACACAATTCTCAAACTGGTCAACAGAAATTGCATTGGGTACATGAGCAGTCTTCAGAAACTTGATCAAAGCTTTGGCATGAGCCTCAGAACATAACAACAAAGACAGCATAGAAATCTTAGAGGGAGTATGCCCCAACTGATCAACAATGTCATAATCACTCTTGCGAATGATTTTCAATACTTCTTCCATCTGCTTAGCAAGATCATCAGCAGCTGGCACATTAGTAGGTATAGGCTCAATAACAGGACCTTTTCCCCGAGCATCAGTGGTGGAGGTAGCAGCAGGAGTGACTGCATTTTTGGAGGTGACTGGAGGAGAGAAGACTCTTCCACTTCGTGTGATCTTACTAGACCCCGCAATATTGTCAACATCAACAGGCATATCAGCTAGTGGTTCCTGCTTAACACCATGGATATAAACATCAGACCCATAATGCCAAGGCACAACTTTATCAAACGTATACGGAATAGGACCCGGAGTGGTAATGACCAGAGGAGCCACTCTAGCTTCAGCAACAATCTTCACAGGGCCTTCAGCAGTAATCTTGATTGGACCCTTATGAGTGATTTTAACAGGACCTTTGGAAGTGATCCTTACCAGCACTTTGTCAACCATATCAACCTCTTCAATCTTCCTACCTTTAGTAATATGATCCACCATACTCTCTACAGACGATGGAGTCCTCTCAAAAACTATGGTATACTTATCCATGAGACGCTGAATTCCATCTCTCAACCTCCAGCAACTATCCGGCTTATAGGTACAATACAAACAATCTTCACGACAACCTGGAAAGAGTCCAGCTTGTACTAACTTTTTCTTGATAACAGACAATGGTGTGGTCAACTCTACAACTGAATAGATATGCAAATCTTCATCAATGGCATTGACAGTCTTTTCGTGATTTGGCATGGGAGCAGTAATCACATTTGGAGTACCCGGAGGGTCAAACTCAATTTCTCCAGCCTCAATCATATCTTGAATTTTGTTCTTCAAGACCCAGCAGCTGTTAGTATCATGTCCCTGACAGTTTGAATGATATGCACATCGTGCATTGGGATTATACCTGGGAGAGGTAACATTAGGATTCTGAGGAGCCTCTTTCAGAGTAATAAGTTCAGCCTTCAACAAGTGTTGCAATGCCTGAGCCATTGACATGTTGATCTTAGTGAACTGCCTTCTAGCCCTCTGTTGGTTGCCCTGTGGCTGCTCTGTTGTTGTAGGAGTTGGATTTGAAATATGAACTGCACTCACAGACTGATGCCTTCTATTACGGTCAGGTTGACCATAAACAGCATTAGATTCTTTCTTCCCAGTGGGAGGCTTCTTTGCAGCACCTGATGAAGAAGTACCCACCTGGATCTTACCACTCTTTATACCATTTTCCACGCGCTCTCCTGTCATTATCAACTCAGTGAAGCCAGATGATGAGCTTCCAATGAGATGACTGTAAAATGGACCATTCAACGTACACATGAACATATCAACCAACTCCATGTCAGTTAAAGGGGGTTGTACTCTTCCAGCTAAGTCTCTCCATTTCTGAGCATACTCCTTGAAACTTTCTTTGGCACCCATAGACATGCTTTGCAGCTGCATGCGAGTGGGGGCTAAATCAGCATTGTATTGATACTGCTTATAGAAAGCTTCAGCAAGATCATTCCAGTCTCTGATGTTGACACTCTCCAACTGATAATACCACTCCAATTGAGCTCCAGATAAGCTCTCTTGGAAGAAATGGATCCACAACTTCTTATCAGCAGTGTGAGGTTGGATTCTTCTAACATAAGACCTCAGATGCAGCTTGGGACAAGAGACCTCATCATAAACAACAAAGGTAGGAACTTTGAAACCAATGGGTATGACTACCCCAGATATCAAACTTAAATCTTCAAAATCCAGCCCAGAAGACTTCTGCAACTCCATAGCATCCATTCTATCCACCAGCATCTTGAATTTGTCTTCATTATGATCATGGTAGTAATTAGCCTCAGAATCAGAGTCCCCCATAGTGTTGTGGAGACTGCCTCCCTCTTTCTCAGATTCTTCAGATTCATAGTCTTCAACTGGTTCTTTGGTCTTGGCAAGACCTTTGAACCTTCTTCCCATGTTGATCAGGCCACCTGACCTTCTAGTCTTCTTAGTCTTCTTGGCCAGCAGTGTCTTCAATTCATCCTGCCCCTTGGACAAGTTCAGGATCAGCTCTTGGAACTGTGCATTCTGTGCCTGGAGATCCTTAATTGTTTGTTCAAGAGCCATTACTGAAATAAACAGCGAGAAGATGAGAAACCTGTGCACAAATAAACCTGTAATGCAATGATATGATGTATTAATGCGTATGCAATGTTTTCAAGGACCACCGGATTTAAATTTGCTTAAACAAACAAGAAGGTAAACTTTTATTAGTAATAAACTGGTTTTGCCTCTTGGGCTTACAGAAAATGAAATGCAATAAATACAAGAGATGGGGTTTTAAGTCTCCCATGGACGTTTCCTCTTTGTGTTGAGGTATGAGTTAAGATTCCGCTCCTCATGAAGTTGCTTTGTTAGTTCCAGGATTCTTTCTTGGCTTGCTTTGTAATGAGCCTTGAAAGTATCCCTTTGCTCCTTCAGTTGGATCCAGGATCTCTGCAAGTCTTCCATGTCAGTAGGCATGTCTGGGTGAAGGATGGTATAAGCAGTATCTCCTTCAGCAACAGGTTCCATGGTAACTGGCAGGATAGCAGGATATGGCATCATGAGAGTCTGAGCACGAGATCGCACCCATCTGAGATAAGCCTCCATAGGAATAGTGTACTTAGGCTCCAGAGTCTTGCTGTCAACCTTGTTTACTTTTCCCCATGCTCTTATGAATCTCTAACGGTAAACTTGAAGATCGTTGTCATAATCAAACACAATGCCCTGAATTAACATGTCATGTGGACCATCACTCCGAGCGTACCCTAACTGTCGTAAAGCTATAGAGGGGTTGTAGGTGATGCCTCCTCTTATGCCTAGAAGTGGCACATTAGGAAACTCCCCACAACGGTCAATGATAGTGACATTCTCCATAGATCTGGAGCACCAATGAATATCTGAATGCGAGAGTGACATGATCCTCTTGGACCACCTGAACCCTTGTTCATTCTTCATTACTGAGCGAGGGAGATGAGAAATAAACCACCTAGATAGCAAAGGTATGCAACACATCAAAGTTCCTCTTGCCCTTGTAGTATGAGTATGAAGAGAGTGTAGGATGTCTCCAAGCAATGTAGGCACTGGATTGTGACTCAGGAATATGTTGATGGCATGAACTTCTATGAACTGATCTGGATTGGGGAACAACACTAAGCCATAAATCAGTAAGGCTAAGATCTCCTCAAAAGCATCATAGCTCATAGCCTTCAAGAACAGTTGAGCCTTATCCATTAATACCTTAGCAAGAATACCTTTGACTCCGCTTCTCGTTTCTAGAACAATGTCAGACTTCCTCAGATGTAGAGCTGCAGCAATAACCTCAGGTTTAAGCTCTTTTTCCAAGCCTGTGAATGGTTTCTGATCAAGAACAGGTATGCCCAGAAGTTTAGAGAACTCTTCCATGGTTGGAACTAGCTGGTAGTCGAGGAATATGAAGCAATGGTGCTTAGGATCAAAGAACTGAAACAGAACACTCATCATGTCTTCATTGAACCCTGAGGTGACTAGATCCAATAGGTGACCATGTCTCTTGATGAACTGGGAATGATCAGACACTTGAGAAACCAACTCTTTGAGCTTGGCAGGTATGCCCACAAAGTTGATCCTGATAGTGTTTCTACGAGCTGAAGCCATGACCTACAACAAAGAACAAAGATAAATCCCTTGGTCCTTGAAATGGTTAGGGAAAATGCTATGCTTATGATGCATGATGATGTCATGATGTTATGCTCAATCACAAACATGTGGCACACACAAACAAGTCACACAATAGCCCTAGGTTTAAAGGCTTGCATGAGGTTCAAAGGTAAGTACCCTCCCCTGAAGTTAGTTGGTTCATCCTGTCCTATAAAGTAACCAGGTTCTAAGGGGTCTCAATATCATTGATCCTTCACAAGGGTGGTTGTTCAGTAGGCAACTTACTTGCCAACCAAAACCCTCCAAGTTTAGAATCTCAATGAGCGTAGTATCGAGTATCAACCAACTTCAGTCTTCACCAAAGCCGGTTACCTCACTACTTTTCTAAGGGCCAAGATGGGATAACTAGGGTTCTAAAAGTTAGTTAGTGTATTGACAACGTATGGCATCCTCATATTATCCTCAACTTGACTTAAGGAACATAAGCACCAACCAAGAAGTCACACTAACTATGGCCACCAGATCAACCATATCGGTATACGCCGTACAGTTTCCTTGGTCTATTGCCATTTACCTAAGGTACACTAGATCCGGGTTAAGATCTTTCACACATAAGAGCACCCAACAGATAAGTATAAAGCAAACAAGGCAAACAATTTTAAAGTGATCTAATTCCTAAGGGTACCCCTCTTTAATTTAAATCCCCAGCAGAGTCGCCAGTTCTGTAACACGGTGGGAGAACTGACTTTAGTTATGTTGCGGATAGCAAGAGTCGCCACCGACTTTTATTTTATCCAAAGGAAAGGCATAAAAGAACAGGAAAGACCTTTTAAAAGATTTTTGGGTCCGCGGGGTAGGTTATGTGAAGGGAAGGTGTTAGCACCCTTTACATCCATGGTTATCCATGGGCTCTTAGTTACTTAGCTCACTTTGAATTGTTTTTGAAATGTGAAGTGTGTGAATAGAAATTTTCATAAGAGTTTTATAATGATCCATGTACGGATGCGTAAAAAACTTGTGTTTGAAAATTGTTTGAAATTGTGAAGTGTTTGAAAAGTTTTTGAATAGTGAGCAAGTAACTATGAGGAACCTACCCTAAAGTTTAAGTCTTTCTGTTCTTGAATCCTTTAAATGGTAAGACTATCCCTATTATTAAGGAATAGGTAGTCATTACCTTGGATGTGAGGGACAAGTAAGGGTCATCTGTTTAATGTAGGCAACAGTGGGGTGTATTAAGCAATTTTGGAGGGACTGTCATCTTTATTCGAAAGGGACAAGATCATTACGAAGGCAACATTCAAAAAGGGACTTGATCTTTTATTGTTTAAGGGACTAGATGACTTTACTTTGAGGGACTTTTGCTTTATACACCCTACTTGACCTTTTGATTAGGCAACAATGAGAGGTAACCCTAGAAAGTGAGATGGCGATCAAAGATCGACTTACGTGTGTGAGTGTACAATTTTTAGTATTAATCTTTAGAATTAAGTGATCTAAATTAATTTTAAATTACATACATGTTACACTCCCTATTTACTAACCATGGCATAAAAATAAATAATTTAAACATTATAAAATATTACATCCATGAGCAATTACAATAATGATAAATAAAGCAACTTAAATAAGCAAAATAAATTGGCAAAATAAACAAGCAAAATAAATAAGCAATCAAAATAAATAAATAATTATAATAGGGTTAGTAGAAAATAATAATAATAATTTAAAAATAAATGGGGTTAGTAATAATCATAATTAATAATAATAATAATAATAATAAGCAAAAATAGCATAATAAACAAAATTTAACAGTTAATAAGAAAATACAAACAATCATATTAAAAATTAAATCAATTATGAACATATTATGAGAAATAAATTATAATTATTAAATTTGCAATTTTTAGAAATTATTTACATGCATAATTAAATTATAAACAATTAGTGAATATTTTCATAAAAAAATAAATTAAGCATTTTAATTTTTACATCTATTTATGTACAAAATTTTAAATTATAAACAATTTATGTATTTAATAAAAATTTGATTAACTATAAATAATAATATTAAACAAAAATAGAAGAAAAAGAAATTAGGTTTTTTAGACATTATTATGATTAAATTAAGGTTTGTAAAAAATATATTTTTAGGGTTTCATATATAAAATATTAGGGTTCTAACTTAATATACAATATTAATTTAATAAATATATACATATTATAATTTAAATACATAAAAATAAAAAGAAACTAATTTTAGAATTAAGAAAATAATTTTAGAATTTAGAAAATATAAGATATGTATGTGTTTTTTTTTAGAATTATTTAAATATGTGTGTATTCATGATTATATTAATAAGAAAGTAATTTAAACAAATCAAAATAAAACAGAAAGAAAAAAAAAAGCTGAAACTTACCTGGGGCAGGGATCGAACCCACGTCCTAGGCCTCATTCTCCTTGTACCAACAAGCTAACCACTGGACCAGCCGCGCGCTGGTGATAGTAAAATAGGTTGTATTCTTTTTATTTTTAACCTGCAAACATTAATGAAAATAAAAAAACAAAATGGCCTGGGGGAGGTTTGAACCCAGGACCATCCATCTTTCACACATGCGTACTACCAACTGAACCAACCTGCGCTTCTGAAATATATACAGCAATAATAAAATAAAATATATGTTAGAGTTTCAAATTGGATTTTGGCGCCAGACTTCATCTTCCTCATTCAAATTTCCTGTGAATTCTTCTTCGAATATTCCTGCGAATTTTCCTGCAAGTTCTTAAACCAGAAACCTACGTTTTTCAATCATCAAGCAAATCATAATATCAATACAAATTTGAAGCCCAGATCAATTATATGAAGCTTATAGGTCACGGCCATGTTCTTAGAATTCCTTTAGGTGCCCTAAATACTAAGTTCCCGAATTTGAACTCCAAACCCTAACAATGGTGGATTTTGATATAGTCCATAAGAGTCAAATTAAACCATCCAGAAAGCTTCTAAACATCATAACAAACACAAATCCATAGTTAGTTTTCATTATCAATGCATAAATGATTCAAATAGAAAAAAATTAAAACATGAACTATATGCTTTCGGGTTAATCATATGTGCATGAATTGGATGTGTTTGAGGGTTGATTTCGACTCAATGATGTCCAAAGATCATTGCTATGTCCTCAAATTACCTTCTAATGCCTTGTTTGTCCAAATCCGAATTTGAGTTTGGAGAGGTTTTTTTTGAAATATGAAACTTACACTTGGGGCTGGAAAATCATGGCTTGTGATTAGGGTTATGTAGTGTACTTATAGAGCAATGCATTAGGTCAGAAAAATTGGATACTTGTGTGAGAAATTTGATCCAAAAAGATTCAAAAAGATAGGCTTTAAAAATCAAATAATTTTGCATAAACACTTGCTATTTTAGGCCAATCATCATGATCTTCTTTCCACTTCAATTCCAATCAAATTTATGAATTTCTAGAAGCTTGATCTTTTTTAAATCTTAGACTTTTATATTTTATTTTAATTTAAAATGATTTTTAATGAATTAAATCAAAATAAATAAAAATAAAATGATAAAAAATCTTATTTTTGTTGACTTGGGTCGTGCATGAAGTCATAGTATGGATTGGGTCATCATATGGCAAGCCCATTTAGAAAACATTGGTTCTAGACCTCCATTATCTTCATAAACCAACCAAAAATTTCCCAACTTTGCAAGGGCACACATCCTTCAATTTTAATGGTATGAGGGTGTTCTTGGACATTTTGGAAAGCTTGAAGAGTCCTCTAACTAACCCCACTGGTTTCATGTCCATATCATTTACCATTCTCAAGTTATGCTCTTTTGAAGTTGTTGACTTTTTGTTGACTTTCAAAAGGACCTATAATGTCTTAGCTCATACCTTCCAAATGAAGCATTTTTGGGCTTGGCTTGTGAGACACAAAGTTGTAGAGAATTCAATTTCCTTCAAAATGAGCTTTGGATGGAGACTTGGTGATGAAGCATGTGAAAGTTATGGCTGGTCAAAGTTCAGTTGACTTTTACTAAGGAAACCCTAATTTAGAAACTCCTGATTCTTGATGATCTGAAATCTCCTTGATGAATCATGATAAACCCTTGATCAAATGATGAATTTTACTTCATATACTTGATGTTGGCAAAAAATCATGAAGTTTGACTTTGGTTTGACCACAGTTGACCTCAGTTTGACTCTTTAACTGCTTTGACTGATTTTGACTTATCTGATCATCTGACTGAGCAAACTTTTGAGAAAAGTCTTGAAACTTGTCATGGGGGTTCTTGCACCCATATAAGATGTTATGAAGCTCACCTGAAGTCTTGGAAGTTCATTTAGCCTGATTAAAGTCAAAACCCTAGTTTTGGATGCACTGCTTAGGAGGTGCATTGTCTTGAGGGAACTGTCAACTCTTCTGACCAATTGTGAACTTTGTGAACCTTGTGAACCATCATAAAATGTTTTGTGAACCTCATGGGAGGTCTTGTGAACTTTGTGAACCTTATTAACCTCATAAAGTATCTTGTAGACTTCATGAACCTCATGAAAGGTCTTGTAAGTATTGTGAATCTTGTGAACCTTGTGAACCTTCTTAGCACACAAAGTCCTGTATTGTGAGGGAAAATTTTGGGGTGCAACACATAGACTTGAACAAGTAAGGTGTTACCCTTAAGATTCTTGATGAACAAGGTTTTGTCAACCTTTCCTTTAGTAAAACCTTTCTCACATAAGAAGTTGCTAAGGCGATCATACCAAGCCCTTGGTGCTTGCTTTAAGCCATAAAGAGCCTTCTTCAACTTGTAGACATGAGATGGGTTCTTGAAGTCTTCAAAACCGGGAGGTTGTTTGACGTAGACTTCTTCATTGATGTAACCGTTTAGGAAAGCGCTTTTGACATCCATCTGGTACAACTGAAAATTCATAGAGCAAGCGTAAGCAAGTAATAATCTAATTGCTTCTAACCTTGCTACCGGAGCGAATGTTTCATCAAAGTTGATTCCTTCTTCTTGGTTGTAGCCTTGTGCGACCAATCTTGCTTTGTTACGAACTATGATTCCATTCTCGTCAAGTTTGTTCTTGAACACCCATCTTGTGCCTATGATATGCTTGTTGTCCGGTCTTGGTACAAGAGTCCAAACTTGGTTCCTTTCGAATTGATTGAGTTCTTCTTGCATAGCTATTATCCATTGATCGTCGCCTAAGGCTTCATCGATTTTTGCTGGTTCAATTTGAGACACGAACGCCATGTTGAGGCAAGCATCCTTGAGATTGAGTCTAGTTGCAACGCCTTGGCTAATATCACCAATCACTTTATCTATTGGGTGATCTCTATGAGTTCTCCATTCTTTTGGAAGATCTTGATGTTCTTCAATGGTTGGTGACTTATCTTCTTGTGATATTGCTTGTTCCTTTGATATCTCCCTTTGTTGTTGTGATAGATCTATATCATCATCATCATCCACAATAATATTATCCTCTTTTGAGGGGTTAGTCTCATCAAACGAAACATGTATGGACTCTTCAATGGTAAGAGTACGTTTATTGAAAATTCTAAAAGATTTGCTTGATAGAGAATATCCAAGAAAAATACCTTCATCGTATTTCTCATCAAACTTACCAAGGTTGTCCTTACCGTTGTTGAGAATGAAGCATTTGCATCCGAATATGTGGAAGAAGGATATGTTAGGTTTCCTTCCCTTGAACAACTCATATGGGGTCTTTTTGAGAATAGGTCGAATATTGACACGGTTACTTACAAAACAAGCCGTGCTAACCGCATCCGCCCAAAAATATTTAGGAAGATTCGAGTCGCTAAGCATTGTCCTTGCAAGTTCTACTAGTGCCCTATTCTTCCTTTCTACGACACCGTTTTGTTGAGGAGTCCTTGGTGCGGAGAAGTTGTGAGAGATTCCATGCTCTTCACAAAATTCTTCAAATGATGAGTTTTGAAACTCGCCACCATGATCGCTTCTTTTGAAACTCATCACCGTAAGTAACGTATCCTTTGGCCTTAAGTGTTAGACTTGAAAATTTTTTGATGTCGCCCGTCATATGCTTTGAACAACCGCTATCGAGATACCATTGCGTAGAAGTTGTTTTCAAGCATACCTACAAAACAAAATCAGGTTTTGTTAGGTACCCAAATTGCTTTGGGTCCTTGATAGTTAGTACCCTTTTCAACCCACACATAATGCCCTTTAGCAACACCAATGTTGCGCACATAGCAAGCATTAGGTGTGTGGCCTTTTATTCCATAATAAAAACACATAGGTTGAAATTGACTTTTGAATTTAGGAACATAATTTTGTTTCTTAAGACTCCTTTTCTTTTTATGACTTTGATGCATAGGTTTAGCATTGTTAGTCTTTTCCTTAACAATTTGTTCACTAGATTTTACGAAAATGGTTTCACTTGTGCTTGGTTTGGAAAACTTAGAATATCCTAGGCCACTTTTATCATTTGGATATCTTTGGTGCCTAAGAATTTCCTCCAAGCCAATTTGACCTTTTTCATATCTTTCTAAAACTCTTTTGAGTTGAACAATTTGAAAGGACAATGACTCACAATTTTTACATGTAAGACTTTGTTCTTCATCCATTATCTTTTGTTTTTCATTTTCAATGTATTTTTCAAAAGATGCATTTTGTTCTTATAAAGATAATATTTTCTTCTTTTGGGATGAGATAGTTTTGTACAATGTCTTACATTCCTTAAGAAGTTCATCTATGACTTCTTGTGCATCATATTCATAAATTGAAAAATTACTACTAACCTCGTCATTTTCTTCATCGGAGTGATGTGACGCCATTAAAGCCATATTTGCACATTCGTCGCTTTCCGATTCCGATGAGGAACTAACTTCATTGTCATCCCATGCGACATAAGCCTTTTTATTCTTGAAGTCCTTCTTGCCTTTGAATCCTCCTTTCTTCGCAAGTCTTGGACAATCCGGTTTTATGTGACCTTGCTTTCCACATTCATAGCATGTAACTTCTTGGTTCGATGTGGATGCATCCTTCTTCCTGAAATGTTTATTCTTTTTAGGAAAAGAAGAATTATTATTTTTGTTAAAAAACTTACCAAGCTTCTTAACAAGAAGCATGAAGTTCTCATCTTCGGAGATCTCGTCATCTTTGTCATCCTTCGTGTCAATCTTCAAGGAAATTCCTTTGGACTTTTTCTCTTGACTTTCATGTTTTTCGAGCCTTCCAAGTTCCAACTCTTGCTCTTGAAGTTTGCCGAATAGAGATGCAGATGTCATTGTTGAGAGACTCTTCTTCTCCGAGATTGCAGTCACTTTCGGTTGCCATTCCCTTGTCAAAGACCTTAGAACTTTCAAATTGAGATCATCGTTGGTGAAGGTCTTTCCGAGTGCAATCAAATGGTTGGTTAGATGAACAAATCTTTTTTGTAAAGCCACAATAGATTCTCCGGGCTGCATGCGGAATATTTCGTATTCTTGACTTAAGGTGTTAAGCCTTGATCTTTTAACTTCTGTTGTTCCTTCATGTGTTTCTACCAAAGTGTCCCAAATCTCCTTTGCCGATTTGCATTGTGATACACGAAAAAATTCGTCCATACTAAGAGCACTTTGAAGTATGTTGATTGCTTTCTTCTCATTTAGGATCTTCCTTTTATCATCTTCATCATACATATTCTTCAACTTCGTCGTTCCAACACCGTTGATTACATTGACGGGATTATGCGGACCTTCTTCGATTGCTTCCCATATGCCTTCTCCTTGGGCTTCAAGATGTGCCCTCATTCTGATTTTCCAGAAATCGAAGTATTCGCCGGAGAAGAGCGGAGGCTTGTTGCTACTTCCACCATCTTTGAAAATGGGATTCGAGTTTGCGGAAGCCATAGGATGTTATAGGAACAGGTTACCTAAACCTGCTCTGATGCCAATTGTAAGATCAGAATGCGCCTAAGAGGGGGGGTGAATTAGGTATATATAATTTTTCTCGATTCTTTTTCTTTGATGGATAGAATTTTTCTTTTAAGTTTGTATGGAAGGAAAGCAGTAAGGCAGAAAATAAAAACGACACAAAAAGTTATCCTGGTTCCCTTCACAGTCCGAAGGTACATCCAGTCCCCTTTCAACTTGAAAGAGATTTCCATTAGTTTTTAGAAATAGTACAACCTATCACACCTTCAATGGTGAGGCCTACTTTCTAAAAAACTATCATACAAGTGTGCAAGAACAATCCTCTTGCCACACTTACCCTTGTGTCCAAACAAACCTTGGAACACAAGTCACACAATAGAAATATCTTTCTATATTTTTAATTTTGAGTGAGTAATACAAAGATTTTAATATCAATAATGATCTTCTCCTATGTACACAATTCACTTTTCAAATAACAATACAAGTGTTCAAACATGAAGTATGAAAGATGAATATCTTATGAACACTTTTGAAAAGTATGAAAATATTTTAAAATTGATCAATTTGATTCAAGTGATTTTTTATAAAAATTGTAGGAGGTGTTTTTTGAATTTGAAAAATTCAGATTTTATATTATACAAGATACCCTTTTGAAAAGGTGTGAAAATTATGAATCAAAAAGTTTTTTGAAGAGATATAATTAAAAGGTGCAATTTGAATTTTAAAGGAAAAATATTTTTCAAAAATATTACAGTGTTAACCGGTTAACCAAATGGTTAACCGGTTAACACTGTTAAAACCAGAAACAGAAAGTTTTTTTAAGAGTGTTAAACGGTTTGAAAAATATGTTAAATTATTTTATGCAATATGCTAGTATATGATTGAATGCATGAACACTTATACATCAATTTAAAAAGGGATTGATATACCTAACCAAAAGCATCCAAGCATGAAGTTGAATGATGATGCAAACGAAGCTTGATAGCGAAGCCGGTTGCTTGAAGCTTGATCAGTTGGAGCTCTTGACTTTTTGCAGGTCTGAAATATATGCGCCGTGTTGTCTTCATCAAAATCTCTGAGATTGAAGGCGTGCTTCTACATTCTCCCCCTTTTTGATGATGACAACCAAAAATTCTGCTAGAGCTTTGATCAATGTTTCTCTAAGCGAATTCTCCCCCTATGGGCAGCAACTCCCCCTAACTGATAGCAGCAGTAGCGAGAAAAAAAATTCTGCATAGAGAGTCATTAGAGAAACAAAGGTCTTCTCCCCCTTTGGCATTAGCAAAAAGGAAGGGACCAACAAGCAAGCAAGCATATGAAAGATAGCATCATACAAGCAATCACACATATAAAATGCAAACATAGTGCAAGTAAACCAAAAATGCCTAAAAACTTAGGACTTTAGTTTGAGAGTACAAAACATAACATGATTAAAACATAAAACAACATAATAAAAACAGCATGGAGACATGGTCCTCATTCCTCATCCGACACATCCTCATCATCTTCTTCCTCTTCTTCGGTACCGTCCACATCCTCATCAACATGCTCGGTGGTGGTTTGGGAGCTTAGGACAAGGTTCCGAAGGCTTTTGATGGCACGCATAGCTTCATGGTGGTGTAACATCATGGTTGAGTAGAGAAAGTCATTGGTAATGCCGGTTTCCGGAATAGGTGGAATGGAGGTGGAGGATCCGTCATCATACTTATAAGTTCCATCATTGGCTTGGACAATGCCGGTATTTTTGATAATAGTGACTCCGTTGATTTCATTTCCCGTAGTAGTCATAGCAATAAACGGTTCTCGACCGATTTCCATATCGGTAAGTTCCAAAATCCTTGAAAGAAGGCGGCCATACGGTAAACGAGTCTTCAACGAAAGTTGTTGCTTTAAATGATATAGCATGGTAGGAAGCCAATTGATCTTAATCTTGTTCTTGATGGCAAAGAGCACTTGCATCTCCAAATCATTGATTTGGGATTGATTGGAGTCCTTGGGCAGCAAGACATGGCAAATGACATAATGAAGCATCCGGTCATCAACGGAGAGATTCTTCGCATAACAAAGTACCCGAGAGGTACGCTGGCCGGAAATCACGGCTGCCTTTGGAAACCTACAAATGTTATAGTAGTATTCCATCTTATCATAGTTGGCCCATTTGCCTTCATCATGGTTGACACCCTTTCGGAGAAACACTCCCGAGTACGGTAAAGACAAAGAGGTAGCAAGAGTACCTAGGTCAACCTCAATCTCACAATCTCTAATAGAAGCAAAAAGGTGGTGCTTATCATTTTCATCACAATTGAGAACCATGTTGTTCATGAAAGACTTCACCAAATCCGGATACACTTTTCCATTATCGGCAATAAAATCTAACATTCCTTGATATTCTAGTAGTTCCGGAAACTTAAAAGATTCAAAAGATTTCAGGTTCACATACTTACCCTTGAGAAGATGTCAAACCCGAACACGAAAATCCAATCTTCTCTTCTTGGTAGATTCCATAGGCATGTCTTCTTCACTGCTAGACCTTGATGCTGACACTGGAGCTTTTCCCTTTCTTGAAGCCATGAAGATGAAGCTTAGGTTGAGGGTGAGTGAGAGTATTTTCGGATTAGGGTTTGGTGTAGAGTGAAGTGAATGAGATGGAGTTTTTGTGAGAGTTACAATGTAGTGGGTTTTAATGGAGGAGATGAAAAGTTTGGAGAAAGAGAGTAAGTGGAGTTTAATGGTAGGTCAAAGGAAGAGGAATAGATTTATGAGGTGTCTTGAGAAACCATGCATCAAATAGACATAACACATACATCACAACATAACAAAATAATAAAAAATTTAAAAGTTTAAAAAAAATGACAGAACCTGTCACGCAGGCAGGGACTGCTGTTTTGAAGCTGTTAACCGGTTAACGGACAAAAAATTTCAAAAAATTTTAAAAATCCAGCAGCTTTGGTGGGGAAAAATGGGAGGGATTTTTCAATTTTTTTTTCCATAAAGTGTTAGCACTTGTCATTCCGCAACTTTCGATCAAAAAATATTTTGAAACCGATTAATTTCGGGTATACGAAAGTGAGAAAAACCGAAAACGGTGAAATGTGAGTGCTAGCATTTTATGACTTTAAAGTAAGCAAAAACACATATAAACACACAAAATGCAATAAAAACATATAACAACAAATTTTTAGGTTAAGATTAGATATCACCTTCATTGAGAATCCCAAGTTCTCGTCGAATCTTGAAGAATTGTTCCTTAGCCAATGGTTTTGTGAATATGTCGGCTAGTTGATTGTGTGTATCCACGAATGTAACATCGACATCTCCATTTAGAACATGATCTCGAAGGAAGTGGTGCCGGATATCAATGTGCTTTGTTCTTGAATGCATGACCGGGTTCTTCGTGATATTGATGGCACTTGTGTTGTCACACCGGAGAGGGATACAACCGAGATCTATACCGAAATTGAGAAGTTGTTGTTTGAGCCACAAGATTTGAGCACAACAACTTCCTGCTGCAATGTACTCCACTTCGGCCGTGCTAAGTGCAACGCATGCTTGCTTCTTGCATGCCCACGACACTAGTGCATTCCCGAGAATGTGACAAGTACCACTTGTACTCTTTCTACCGGTCTTACATCCTGCATAATCAGCGTCAGAATAACCAATTAAAGAACAAGTACTACCTTTAGGATACCATAGTCCGACGTGCGTTGTTCCTTTGAGATACTTCATGATCCTCTTCACGGCAGTGAGATGCGATTCCTTCGGATTAGCTTGAAAGCGGGCACACAAACAAACACTAAACATAATGTCAGGACGGCTCGCCGTCAAATATAAGAGTGAACCGATCATACCTCGATACTTTGTAATATCTATTGAAGTGCCGGAAAGATCTTGATCAACATACGTTCCGGATCCCATTGGAGTAGACATCTCTTTGCAATTGTCCATATCAAATCTTTTCAATAATTCCTTGAAATACTTGGATTGATTGATGAAGATGCCATCCTTTGTTTGCTTGATTTGTAAACCAAGGAAGTAGTTCATCTTTCCCATCATGGACATCTCGAATTCGCCTTGCATCATAAGAGAGAATTCTTCGCAAAGATCTTTGTTTGTTGAACCGAATATGATGTCGTCGACATAGACTTGAACAAGTAAGGTGTTACCCTTAAGATTCTTGATGAACAAGGTCTTGTCAACCTTTCCTTTAGTAAAACCTTTCTCACATAAGAAGTTGCTAAGGCGATCATACCAAGCCCTTGGTGCTTGCTTTAAGCCATAAAGAGCCTTCTTCAACTTGTAGACATGAGATGGGTTCTTGAAGTCTTCAAAACCGGGAGGTTGTTTGACGTAGACTTCTTCATTGATGTAACCGTTTAGGAAAGCGCTTTTGAAATCCATTTGGTACAATTGAAAATTCATAGAGCAAGCGTAAGCAAGTAATAATCTAATTGCTTCTAACCTTGCTACCGGAGCGAATGTTTCATCAAAGTCGATTCCTTCTTCTTGGTTGTAGCCTTGTGCGACCAATCTTGCTTTGTTACGAACTATGATTCCATTCTCGTCAAGTTTGTTCTTGAACACCCATCTTGTTCCTATGATATGCTTGTTGTCCGGTCTTGGTACAAGAGTCCAAACTTGGTTCCTTTCGAATTGATTGAGTTCTTCTTGCATAGCTATTATCCATTGATCGTCGCCTAAGGCTTCATCGATTTTTGCTGGTTCAATTTGAGACACGAACGCCATGTTGAGGCAAGCATCCTTGAGATTGAGTCTAGTTGCAACGCCTTGGCTAATATCACCAATCACTTTATCTATTGGGTGATCTCTATGAGTTCTCCATTCTTTTGGAAGATCTTGATGTTCTTCAATGGTTGGTGACTTATCTTCTTGTGATATTGCTTGTTCCTTTGATATCTCCCTTTGTTGTTGTGATAGATCTACATCATCATCATCATCCACAATAATATTATCCTCTTTCGAGGGGTTAGTCTCATCAAACGAAACATGTATGGACTCTTCAATGGTAAGAGTACGTTTATTGAAAATTCTAAAAGCTTTGCTTGATAGAGAATATCCAAGAAAAATACCTTCATCGTATTTCTCATCAAACTTACCAAGGTTGTCCTTACCGTTGTTGAGAACGAAGCATTTGCATCCGAATATGTGGAAGAAGGATATGTTAGGTTTCCTTCCCTTGAACAACTCATATGGGGTCTTTTTGAGAATAGGTTGAATATTGACACGGTTACTTACAAAACAAGCTGTGCTAACCGCATCCGCCCAAAAATATTTAGGTGAAGATTTAATGGTGAAGATTGTTTTGAAGGTGAAGAATTGTTATCAAGTTGTTAATTCTCCGCGGTTACATATTGAAATCAGAGGGTGAAGGTGACAACGAATTGTAGAGGTTTAAGTCGAAAATTCAGGGAGAGAGATTGATTTAGAGAGAACATGAAGATTGATGAAAAAAGGGATGAAGGTATGATGAAGATGAAGTTCTGAGAACTCAGAATCAAAGTGAAGTTTGAAGGTGGTGGATCATTGGAAAAAATGGAGAATGGAGGAAATAGTGAAGAGGGAGATTGAAGAATGATGTTGGTGAATGAGGAGTGAATCCAGAATGAAGGAAAATGGTGAAGAAGTGAGGAACCGTGGAGACCCAAAAAGAAGATGACCAATGGCTTTATAAAGGTGAGTTTCTTTTGTGATTCTGTTGAAAATCAGTTAGAAGTGGTTAGGGATTCTGTTTTTTCGGTTAGAAGTTTGTTGATGGTTTGTTCAACTGATTTTGTAACTATATTCTTTTTCGGTTTTCTTTGAGTTTTCACTCATTTTGCGTTTTGTTATGTGTTTTTGTGTCATAAATACTTATGTGATTAATGAGGCATTTATGCAGGGTGTTGAAGATGTGGAGGGAGGACAATTGGTTAGTGTCATACCCTAAATTTTGACCATACTTTTAAAAGAAAATTCATTTCTCTAGCGTATTTTTATCGCAGTATCGATAGATAGTTAATTAGTCCATTAGTTATTAACTTTTTTTTATTTTATTATTTGATTTCTATCACTCCATTTTTTTTAGAATTTGTTTAGATTGTTTGTCTCATTGTTTTAGTTTAATTATTCTTCACATATTATTATTATTTTTTTTTTAATCTATACTTCTTTTGGTTCAATTTTATTTACCGTTTGTCTTTTTTTGTTAACTTCCTTTTTCTTCTATTATTCAAAATTCTAAAAAAAATAGGAGTTTAGATTAATTTAGGATAATTTTAGAATTAATTTATATACTTTAAAAAAGGGATAGTTCATTTTTTTTGTTTACTCAAATTATTTCTAGTTTTAGTTTTGATTTTATTTATTCTTAAGTTTAGAATATTTCAATCAGAATATTTTAATTAGATTAGTTTTAGTTAGTATAATTATTATTTCAATTAATTTGTATTTAGAATTTAATTTTTAGGATCTTGTTTGTTTCTTATACCTTGTTCTTTTTAGTTATTACTATTTATTTCACCACTATTGTTATTGACAGGAATTCAATATTGTCAAATTCTTAACAAATACAATACCCTTTGTTCTTTTTCTTTCTTTTCTGTCTTAAAAAAAAATTACAGTAGAATCTGAAAAAGGCACAAGTTGACGGGTCCCAATGACTTGCATTTTTTCTGTATTTCCATACGTCAACAACAATGTATCCTTCCAAGGACCTGCAGAAAAGCTTTGACCCAAGCTTATACACAAATGAGCAAACCAAAAATGAGATAGTAAAAGTAAGAAATTTGACAGTAAAAAAAGCTTCAAATCAGTGTAAAACATACCTAATCTCAGCCTCATATTAGCAGAAAACAAAAGCAACAAAAATGGCATTTTGAAAAGGACTAGACACCAATATCAAACAAAATTGCTGATAAACAAAAACCACTTCAACAAGTTTTTTTAGTTGAGATTTTTAAAGAGCAAACCCTAATTTTCAATATAAAAGGGGATTTTCGAAATTCAAATGGGGGGATTCTAAATAATTCACAAGAGGAAGATTTTTTTGAAACCCTGAAAAATTCACAGGAGGAGATTTTTTTTTCGAAACTAAAAAAGGTTCAAACAAAAACCCCTAAGACCGAAAAATCCACAACTCACCTTCCTTTCCTTCGAGTTTCTGATTCTGCTTTCACAATAAAATCAAAAAAAAATCTTCGCACAGCCGCGACTTCATCGATCATCTTTCCACTGCTGTAAATCACGCAAAGCTCACATCTTCGGAGAATAGGAGATAGCGAAGAGCAAGACAAAGAGCTTACAAGGACGACGACCGGAAAAAGCAAAGAGAAGCGAACTTGAAGTCTACGAGTTAGATCTTCAAATGGTATACTTCCCCTTTTATTTTATTTTTTGCATTTGTGTCTGTTTGCCTGGTTTTATATATTAATGATGCAGTGTGAGTTTTCCTCTCGGAATATATGTCCATCTACCTTTTGATTTTTTTTCATGTTTTTGTTTGTTTCAATATCATTAACGTGGCTAGTATAAAAAGGGGGTCCTTGGTTTTTGAAAAGCACCGTTTGAAATTTAATAGCCATATTTTCTTCTTTTCCTTTTTCATTGAAATGACAAGAGAGACATGGCTTGGATGTATGTCAGCATAATAGGTAGCTCGTAATGATACTATGATAATGATATTATGGATGGTTTTTCTTTCCTTTATCTTGGCCATGCGCCTCACATGCATTCCATTGGTTTTTTTGTATTAAAATGTTCGTTGTCTTTCTATTGTGTGTTATGTTATATTGTCTTGTCTTTATTTTATTTATATTTAATTTTTAAATTCTATTGATGACCTTTTTTTTATTTCAATGACAATTTATCATATATGTGATGGCTTTATATTATCTTGGCTCTGACTGGTTCTCAACTTGAAATGGCTAAGTATTCTAAAACTGTTTAACCCTCATTACAAAAATCAATTTGTTTTAGGTTAAATAATAATGAATATTGACGACACTCATCTTGCTTTCCTTTTCTTTATTAAAAAAAAATCAATCAAAAAAACTTTAATAGAAATATTTTATTTTCTTGAATAAAATCCTTAGTAACATTTTCTATTTAGTAGCAATCAAAAAAAAGAGTTTTCCTTTATTTATTCAAATTAATCTTAGTTCTTGGATCCTTTTTTTTTTAAAATTCAGTTTTCTTTTCAAAAGTTTGCATGTTTGAGCGGTCGATAGTGTTTGATTGTATGTTGATGACATCTCATGTTTGAACTTCTTTGGTTCATTATCAAATTTTGATCATATAATAATAATAAAAGCGATCACCAAAATTATAGTTTCAAAAGTATAATTTAATTCTTTGGTCCAACGCCAAGTAAGCAATTCATTTACGCCTACACTTCGCACACACGTAAGTCAATCACTAAGTGATCACCGTCTGCACGACTTTTATGTATCTTAATTAATTTAACAAAGGACAGAGCTCCGGAGTCTAGCACTCCGCACGTTCTAAGAACGAATCACACCTGGGCTAGCCCCACGCGTAGTGTTTTGTTCTCTCCTTTGTTATTAAAACACGTTAATTCTAAAACGTCTAAAAAAATATATCCAACTTATTTTATAATTTAATACGAAAAATAGAGCTCCGGAGTCTAGCACTCCGCACGTTCTAGAATGGATCATTCATGGGCTAGCCCCACGCGATGTGGTTCAATCACCGTTCGTATATCAAAATATCTAATCGTACAAATTAACTCGTGAAAGAATAGAGCTCCGGAGTCTAGCATTCCGCACATTCTAGAATGAATTGCTCATGGGCTAGCCCCACGCGACGTAGTTCATTCGCTCTTTCATACTTAAAACAACTTAAGAACTTACCAACCAATTTAAATCATTTTCATAATTAATCAGCGAAAGACGGAACTCCAGAGTCTAGCACTCCGCACGCTCTGGAATGGATCGCTTCTGGGCTAGCCCCATGCGACATGATTCATTCGCCCTTTCATTTAAAACACCTTAATAAAGGTCAAACATTTTATCTAAACGAACATTGTCTAAATCATTCTATCTCGCAAACAAGCTAGCGCTTCAGCCTCCACCGCGAGTATAAGCCAACGCTTAGCAGTAGAATGCGCTTTAAACAATTGTTCAACAAAAATCACAAACTGTAGTTGCACGAACTACGAAGCTCTGACTTTCCCATTGCACAAGGGAATACGTAGGCACGGGGATTTTAATCCTTCGCGAGCACCATATTAAAAAAAATCATCAATCTTTTTCTCTCTGTCGCAATAATAACAAACTTTTAATCTTTTCTCCGACTTATTAATAATATAATCTAAAACTTTAACAAACATATTAACAATCATTTAGAAGACAAAACTTAAGATCAAACATTTAATCGCATAATTAGCTAAGAGGTTCCCGTTGAGTACAACGGACGTGAGGGGTGCTAATACCTTCCCCTTGCGTAACCGACTCCGGAATTTAGAATTTGGTTTAGTAAACCATTTCTTATCCTTCATTAGGTTGTATCTATATCTCCCTTTTCTCTCATAGAATAAATAGAATTAGGTGGCGACTCTGTTGTTTGTTTTAGGATCGTATTTTTTTTCGAGGTACGGCAGTTGGCGACTCTGCTGGGGACATGGCTCCATGCTAGAGAGAGTCAAGCCTAACTTAGCTTTGTGTGTTTATTTGTTTGATCTTATCTCTTTTTGTCTTCTCTATGTTGTTATTTATGTTTGTTTATTCTTTTACCGCTTTCCCTTTATTGCTCATTATATTACTTGTCTGTGGGATATTGGGGTCACTTTGCAAGTAAAATTTGAGTTGTGGAAAAAGCAGAGGGAACACCTAAGTTTAGAATTGGATGTTATTAGTGTTAGTCTCCAAGGGCCTGCTCCTTGCACGCCTAGCATGAAAGCTCCCCCAGATAGTTAGACTTTTCGTAGTTCTTGTCGCAACACAGCTAGCCTGTCGCGTGACCTGATTTACGAAAGGGTTGTGATTTTGGGACCCTCTAGGACCTGTTTCAATTTTGGTAGTTGCGTAATGTTAAGCTTTGAGGGCTCGCCCCTTTATCATCCTAGCATGAGAACTCCACTCAAGGTGGACCTTATCGTTATTATCTTCACAATGCAGCTAGCCTGCGGCGGGGCGTTAGTACGATAAACGTCCGTGACCTTGAGTTTCCTTGAACCATCACCGTAGAAACCCTCCCGTGACTGGGACTTATGGATAGTAAAACTTCGAACCAATCTCTTACAGCCCACCTATTAAGAAGGCTCCGAATTTACCTATGACACCTTGCATCCTTACATCCTTGCATCTTTGCATCTCAGCATCATATGCATCATTTTAGTAAGAACTTCAAGGAACAAAGAGAATTTTGTTGCAAACATCATACATTTTACCTTGAATGGACTTTAGTTTATTATTTTTTGGAAAATAATAAGAAAGCTTTACCCATTTTTGATGTTTTGCAATAACTCCTTAAGTCCCTTGAAGAATTTGCATTTTTTTACTCATGAGTGCATCTCTGCATTTGCATTTGTCAAAAAATCATTCTCGTCAACTCCTTTCCAACTGTCACAATGAGGATCTCACGCAAGTATTCCACCCGAGCTCAGACCAAGAAGAAGATGGCTGACAGGGACCCTGAAATGGAGAAAGTTAATGAAGAGCTTTCTGACCTTCGTGGAAATATGGGTCAGATGATGGAAATTCTACAGGTCATTCGAGCAAAATTAGATACCCAACAGACTGTAGTGTCAGAGATTGTCACTGCAATGACTGAGCCTACGCCATCAGGGACTACCCCTGTAACTTGGCCTCTTTTTGGGCTTCCTCACGGATTTGTACCTCCTCCTCAGGGTTTTGCTTCTGAACGTTTTATTCCTCCTTCCCAAGGACTTACTGCTCAGGGTTTCTTCCCTCCTTCCCAAGGTTTCGCTTCTCAAAGTTTCACACCTCCTTCCCAAGGTTTTGCATTTCCTTCCCAAGGTTTCGCTTCTCAAAGTTTCACACCTCCTTCCCAAGGTTTTGCATTTCCTTCCCAAGGTTTTGTGCCTCCTCCTCAAGGATTTGCTGCTCAGCAAACTATTCCTTTGACTAATGAAGAGAACCACGCGGTTACTAATTTTACACCAGATATTATGCACACCCGTGCCCAACCATACTTTAACGACCCTCAGGTATATGACGTGTCAGATATGTCGGAGAATGGAAATGAGAAACATGAGAAGATGCAAGAGAATTTTGATACCCTTGAAAGAAGGTTGAGGGCAATTGAAGGTAACCAGATCGTTGGGGCTGCTGCTAGAGAGATGTGTCTGGTGTCTGGACTGGTAATACCTCCAAAGTTCAAGATACCCACTTTTGATATGTACGAGGGTGCAACGTGTCCTAAGAACCACCTCTTAATGTATTATCGAAGAATGGCTGCGCAGGTAGACAATGACAAATTAATGATCCATTGCTTCCAAGATAGCCTGAAGGAAATTTCCTCCAAGTGGTATTTAACGCTAGATCAGTCAAAGATCCGAAGTTTTCAAGACATGACAGATGCTTTCATCCAGCAATACAAGTACAATATGGACCTTGCTCCCGGTAGGAGGCAGCTGTTGAGTATGTCCCAGAAAGATTCCGAATCATTTAAAGAATATGCTCAAAGGTGGAGAGGGACCGCTTCTCAGTTAGATCCCCCGTTGTCTGAAAAAGAGTTAGATGATTGGTTTGTTGACATGGTGCGACCAGAATTCTTTGAGAGAATGGTGGGAAGCGTAACTGCTAGCTTTTCTGATCTTGTGGCTGTGGGAATCAAGGTTGAACTCGGTCTGAAGAATGGAAATATGAGTGGTGCATCCAGCAGTTCCAACAATGGTAGTGGAAACAATGTCAAGAAATTTACCAGCAATTTCCAAAAAAAGAAAGAAGGCGAGACAAATGCAATAATGACGAGTCAAAGGAGAAATCAGCTTTGGCGGAGGCCTCCACCTGTGGCTCAATAGCAATATGCCTATCCACCACAGTATGTTCAACATCCTTATGTGGCGGCAGTTCAACCATCATATAATTCACAAGTCCCAATGTATCGGCCAACTCAAGTAGTACCGATGTATCAACAAATGGCTCCAATAGTTCCATCTTATCAACCAATGCTCAACAATTCAGGCTATCAACAAGCGCTCAATGCTTCAGCCTACCAGCAGAGGACTCCAACTCCTCATCCGAATTCCAACTTTCGGAATAGAAGACCAGGAGGAAGGCCTCCCCATCCTCGGATCCCTATGACCTATATTGAATTGTATCCCTCACTACTGAAGAAAGGCTTGGTTACTCCAAGGCCTTTGGGTCCTCCACCAGATCCGCTTCCACCAGGTTACAACTCAAGCGCCCACTGTTTATTCCATGAAGGTGCTCCGGGGCACGATTTGGAAAATTGTATTGCTTTGAGGTATGTTGTGAAGGATTTAATGGATAAGAATATTTTGTCGTTCGAAAATACTGGTCCGAATGTCAAAAATAATCCTCTGCCCAAGCATGGGTCTATAAATTCCATTGTTGACGAGTCTGACGAAGATTTGATTTTCAACGCCCCAGAGATCAAAACCCCGCTTAGAGACTTCCATGCAAAGTTAGTAGAAGTGGGTATGCTTAAGAACTGTCATAAGAATTGTGAGGCTTGTACAAATAATCCAAAGGGGTGTGAACTGGTTTTGAGAGATGTTCAAAGTTTGATTAATCTGGGTGTTTTACAAGTAAGCGGTCGTGTAAAGAGGAATTAAGTGGCAATGATTGAACCCATTTTCAACTTGCCTAAATCTGATTCTACCATGGCACCGGTGTTTAACCTGCCTGAGTCCTCAAGAGTTCAACCCATCTTCAATATGCCAGAACCTGTAGTGCCTATTTTCAATATGCCCGAACCGAGGATTGAGCAAAGGAGTATCCCTTTCCTTTATGAAGATACCAAAGCAGTTCCATGGAAGTATGGTACAGGGGGAATTCATCAGAAGTTTGAATAGGTTGGTCAGAAGGAAGGTTCAAAAGTGGCAAGTGCTGACATAGCAGGTGCAAGTCGCTTAACTCGCAATGGTCGTGTTTATACTCAGCAAGTCAATACAGTTCCACCTAAAGAAGTAATTCCCATTGTTGTCAACCAGGATAAAGGTTTGGTCTTGGAAGAAGAGGATGCAGAATTTCTCAGAATCATTAAGAAGAGTGATTATAAGGTTATTGATCAGCTACATCAAACTCCTTCCAAAATATCTATCTTATCACTTCTTATGCATTCACCGGCCCATCGAGGTGCTCTCCAGAAATTACTAGCCCAAACTCATGTTACGCATGATATAACTGTGAATCAGTTTGATGGAGTCATTGCCAATATCACTGTATGTAACAATCTCAGCTTCAGTTTGGAGGATCTTCCAAAGGATGGCTTGGACCATAACCGTGCTCTTCATATATCTGTAAAATGTCAAGAGGATACTCTAGCAAGAGTCCTTGTAGATACAGAATCTTCATTGAATGTTTTGCCGAAAAGAACGCTTGCCAAGTTATCTTATCAATGAGCAGAGATGAGGCCCAGTGCACTGATTGTGAAAGCTTTTGATGGGTCAAAGAGGACTGTTATTGGAGAAGTAGACCTACCAATCCTGATTGGGCCACATGTCTTCAAAATCACTTTCCAGGTTATGGACATTAATCCTAATTACAATTGTTTGTTGGGAAGACCTTGGATCCATGCTGCTGGGGCAGTCACTTCTACCTTACACCAGAAGATGAAGTTTGTGGTCGATAATAAGCTGGTAACTGTGTCGGGTGAAGAAGATCTCATGGTCAGCAACCTTACTTCCTTTAGTTATATTGAGGCTGATTAAGATGCTTTGGAAACTGCTTTCTAAGCTCTGGAGATAGCCAATATAGTCCTTATGGAAGTAGAGGAACCAAAGGTGAAGGGTATTCCATCTTTTGCATCGCTGAAAAGTACCATTTCCACTATTGAAGAAGGAAGCCATGAAGGTTGGGGTGATGTCATTGAAGTCAAACAGAAGCTAGATCGTTACGGGTTGGGTTACAAACCAACTAATGTGAAGGAAAGAGCGTCAACCTCCATCAAAGGACGTCCAAAGACCATTAAAGAGGTGTTTTCCAGTGCCGGCTACCAGATCAATGCAATTAATGGGGATGCTGAAGATGAAATGTGGATCATTTGGTTTATCAGTGTGAAGCAGCTTTGGGCAATTGGGAGGCAGTTGATATCCCAGAATTATTTCCATTGTCAAAGTAATTTATTGTTTTCTTTAAGTGTTTTCAAAGTTCCCTAGCTCTGCCCAAGGCTATGGGATCATTTTGTAGGTCCCCTTCTCATTTTCAAGTTATTCAATCAATGAAGGCATTTTGTTAAATTCTTACTTTGTTTTTATTTACTGTTTTTCTCTTTTCACTTTTAAAAGGAAATGGCAATCTTTCAAAGCTAATAAATTTTTTTTTCTTGCATCCCTCTATTTTCACTTTTAATAAAAGCAAATCATTCCCATATGCAGAACAAACGAAACCCCTGTTGAATCCATTGACTCTATATTCTCTCCTAACTTCGATTCGCCCATCTACCAAGCGGAAGATGAAAGTGAGGAAGATTGTGACATTCCCGAAGAACTGGCAAGATTAGTTGAGTATGAGCACACAGATCTTCAGCCACATAAGGAGCAGGTAGAGACCATCAACCTTGGCACCGATGAAGACAAGAAGGAAGTCAAGATTGGTACAACACTTGGGGCAGACATCAAAGAAAGATTGGTCAAGCTTCTCAAAGAGTATGTGGATGTGTTTGCATGGTCGTATCAGGATATGCCCGGTTTGGACACAGACATAGTGGTCCATAAGTTGCCGCTTCGACCAGATTGTCCTCCAGTAAAGCAAAAGCTCTGAAGAACAAGACCAGACATGGCTTTGAAGATTCGAGAAGAGGTCAAAAGACAGTTTGATGCTGGATTCCTCGCAGTTACAAAGTACCCTGAGTGGGTAGCTAACATCGTGCCAGTCCCCAAAAAGGATGGCAAGGTTAGAATGTGCGTGGACTATAGGGATTTGAACAAAGCCAGCCCAAAAGAAGATTTCCCTCTTCCTCACATTGATACTTTGGTTGACAACACTGCTAAGTTCGCTGTTTTCTCCTTCATGGATGGATTTTCAGGATATAACCAGATCAAGACGGATCCTGACGATATGGAAAAAACTACATTCATCACACCATGGGGCACTTATTGTTACAAAGTTATGCCATTCGGTCTTAGAAATGCAGGAGCCACTTATCAAAGAGCAATGGTCACCCTTTTCCATGATATGATGCATAAGGAAATAGAAGTTTACGTAGATGATATGATTGCCAAATCACAGAGTGAGGAGGATCATTTGAATCATCTCCTGAAGTTATTTGAGCGTCTCAGAAAGTTCCAACTGCGTCTGAATCCAGCTAAGTGTACCTTTGGTGTCCGATCAGGAAAGTTACTTGGTTTTATTGTTAGTCAGCAAGGAATTGAAGTAGATCCGGACAAGGTCAGAGCAATTCAAGAGATGCCAGCTCCGAAAATAGAAAAGTAAGTCAGAGGCTTCCTTGGAAGACTGAACTACATCTCCAAATTTATCTCCAACATGACTGCTACTTGTGAACCTTTATTCAAGTTGCTCCGGAAGAATCAAGCAATTGAGTGAAGTCCCGATTGTCAACTGGATTTTGAGAAGATTAAGGTTTACCTACAGGAACCTCCTATCTTGATCCCACCTACTCCAGGGAAGCCTCTCTTCATGTATCTGACTGTACTTGAGGGATCTATGGGTTGTGTTTTAGGCCAACAAGACGAAACCGGTCGTAAGGAACATGCCATTTATTACTTAAGCAAGAAGTTTACAGATTGTGAAAGCAGATATTCGCTTTTAGAGAAGACTTGTTGTGCTTTGGCTTGGGCTGCCAGACGCCTCAGGCAGTATATGATTTGTCACACTACTTTATTGATCTCGAAAATGGATCCAATAAAGTACATTTTTGAGAAGCCTGCCTTGATCGGAAGACTCGCCCGTTGGCACATGTTGTTATCCGAATATGACATCCAGTATGTAACCCAGAAGTCTATCAAAGGCAGTGTTTTGTCTGAATACCTTGCTGATCACCCTGTTGAAGATTATGAACCTTTGAAATTCAATTTCCCAGACGAGGAAATCATGTTGATAAAGGACTGTGAAGTTCCAGGTCCAGTTGAAGGTCCCGAGCCAGGTTCTCGTTGGAAGATGATGTTTGACGGTTCCTCTAATTACATGGGGCATGGTGTGGGAGCTGTGTTGATGAATCCTGATGGTGGTTATACTCCCTTCACGGCCAGATTATGTTTTGAATGTACAAACAACATTGCAGAGTGTGAAGCATGTGTTTTGGGTATCGAAGCTGCAATTGATACCAGAATCAAGATTCTTGAAGTATATGGAGACTCAGTTTTGGTAATCTACCAAGTCAAAGGTGAATGGGAGACTCGTGATGAGAAGTTGATCCCTTACCGTGCCCATATTGTGGAATTAATTAAATACTTTGATGAAGTCACTTTCCATCATGTTCCAAGGGCAGAGAATCAAATTGCAGACGCTTTGGCTATGTTGGCCTCTATGTTTCAAGTCAGATTTCTTAATGAAGCTCCACTCATTACAATCGAGCGGAAAACTACACCAGCCTACTGTCTACTGGTCGAAGAAGAAACTGATGAGAAACCATAGTTCTATGACATCAGGAACTACTTGCAAAATCAGGTATACCCAGTGGATGCAACAACTTTAGACAAGAAGACTTTGATAAGATTGGTATCCAAGTTTTTCCTCAGCAACAATGTGCTTTGCAAGAGAAATCATGATATGGTTCTGCTTAGATGTGTGGATAAGCGCGAGGCAGACTTATTGATCAGAGAAATCCATGAAGGATCATTCGGAACACATGCCAGTGGACATGACATGTCCAGGAAGATCTTGAGAGCTGGTTATTTCTGGCTGACCATGGAATCAGATTGTTTCAAATATGCCAGGAAGTGTCATAAAAGCCAGATTTATGCCGACAAGGTACACGTACCTCCGACCCTTTTGAATGTTCTGTCATCGCCTTGGCCTTTCTCAATGTGGGGCATTGACATGATAGGGGCAATTGAGCCTAAAGCTTCCAATGGTCACCGGTTTATCTTGGTTGCAATCGATTACTTTACCAAGTGGGTAGAAGCAACTTCCTACGCCAATGTGACGAAGCAAGTGGTCGCCCGCTTCATCAAGAACCAAATTATCTTCCGTTATGGGATCCCAAGCCGAATCATCACAGATAATGGGACCAATTTGAACAACAAGACAATGAAAGAGTTGTGTGATACATTCAAGATTGAACATCATAACTCTTCTCCTTACCGTCCGAAGATGAATGGAGCTGTTGAAGCTGCAAACAAGAACATCAAGAAGATTCTGCAAAAGATGGTGAAGACTTACAAAGATTGGCACGAGATGTTACCATATGCTTTACACGGATATAGAACATCAGTTCACACTTCAACAGGGGCAACCCCTTTTTCTCTGGTATATGGGGTGGATGCAGTTCTCCCTATTGAAGTAGAGATACCATCTTTAAGGATCTTGATGGAGACCAAACTGGAAGAAGCTGAGTGGGTCCAGAACAGATATGACCAACTGAACCTCATTGATGAGAAGAGAATGACTGCCATGTGCCATGGCCAGTTGTACCAGAAGCGCATCAAGAGAGCATTTGACAAGAAAGTCTGCCTTCGAGAATTCAAAGAAGGAGACCTTGTACTCAAGAAAATCTTGCCAGTCCCCAAAGACATGCGTGTAAAATAGAGTCCTAACTATGAAGGTCCATATGTTGTGAAGGTGGCATTCTCCGGAGGTTCCCTAATCCTCACAACTATGGATGGTGAACAACTGAAATACCCGGTGAATTCTGATGCAGTCAAAAAATATTATGCCTAAATAAAGCCCGCTAGGTCGAAAACCAGAAATGGCGACCTAGGAAAAAAAATGGGTATCCCGGTGGATCATAACCTATGCAGGAGATCCAGGTAAAAGTTAGGGATAAGAAACAAAAAATAAGAGCTCGCTAAGTTGAAAACCCGAAAGGGCGGCTTAGGCAAAAAAGAGCGTCCCGGTGGATTGAAAACCCGAAAGGGCGGTCCAGGAAAAATTTAGGGACAAAAGCATTTGACTGTACCAGATAGTGTTTACCATTATCAAAGAATATTACTTGAAGACCAATCCAGCCGCTCTTGTCAAAAGCAAGGTGTTGGGCGGTCTTAGTTATTAGGGATTATAGTGGTCGTTGGATTCAATGTAGACCTTTCCCCATTGCCATTTTCAAATTGTAATTTCCCATGGAGCTTTTGCTATTGGCAAGCTACCATTCTTGAATGAAATACAACCTTTGCCTTCAAACTTTGTCTTACAATTTCTTATTTTTCTTTTGTTATGCAAAATGCCTTTACTGAATTACCATTTAACTCTGAAAATGACAAATTTTTTAGAAACAGTTTTTGAAAACATACTGGAAAACATTCAAATTTCTTTGACTTTAGAAAGATTAAAAGATTTTCTGTCTTCTAAAAAACCCCTCTGGCGTGCAACAACACTCTCATGCAATTATTATAGAAATCCCCATAGAGGATTATAAGCTGGTAACACTTTTGGATGGATCCTTGGACCAAACATCGATTTCCAAGTTTGAAGGCATCTCCCCAGCATCTTTCTTATCACTCGTCTGAGTATTGGCGTTGAGATCCTACTCTCCCCTGTTTTGTCAAAACTCTTTGTCTCCCTAGAGTCAGCATTTGCATATCATGATCATTCGCATCATGTTCAATCATACGCATTTGACATAATCATCTGTATATCCCCAGTTGTCGCCTGTCTAACTCCAAGTCCAGATTACTGTCTCTTGTTATTTTTAAAGTCCACTGTTGTTGGTACCCCGCAGTGTAGTTGACCAAGGTTTTTTCCAGCAACACTGGTATCCCCTGCAGAGGCCCTCATTTATATGTATCTTAATACCGCCAATACTTCTGTTAAGCCCGATCATCATCAGCATAAATCCTTTAAGTTGTTTGCTTAAGATTTAAGGCTGTTTAATTCAACACACATCCGTGTTCTCCTGATAATTCCTAAAAAAGTTCTTCTTTGAATTTTTCGTTTAAGGAATTCCCTGAGTTTGGTCGTTTATCTCGTTGAAAACTCCAACATTTATTCTTATTTGCCGGCTGATCGCTTAGTGTCGTTTGATTTATCTTTAAACACTTCACATTCTACTCCCAGTATCAGTTGTTCGCACTGGACCATTGCCCAAAAGCTGTTTCATTTTCTTTATCCTCGGTATCAATAGTTACACTTGAACCTATTGATTTACCACTTTGGATTATATATCTTTTAGTTTTTTCCGACCGCCGTGTTGAGACTTGTTTATTTATTTCCTCAACCGCCGCGTTGAACTTTGTTTCCGACCGCTGTTGTCGACGCCTATTATTTTATTTCCCGACCACCGTTGTCGATGCCTGTCTTTTATATTCCCGACCACCGTTGTCGATGCCTGTCATTTTATTTTCCCGACCACCGTTGTTGATGTCTGTTATTTTATTTCCCGACCACTGTTGTCGACGCCTGTTATTTTATTTTCCCGACCACCGTTGTCGATGCCTGTCTTTTATTTTCCCGACCACCGTTGTCGATGTCTGTTATTTTATTTCCCGACCACCGTTGTCGACGCCTGTTATTTTATTTCCCGACCACCGTTGTCGATGCCTGTCATTTTATTTTCCCGACCACCGTTGTCGATGTCTGTTATTTTATTTCCCGACCACTGTTGTCGACGCTTGTTATTTTATTTTCCCGACCACCGTTGTCGATGCCTGTCTTTTATTTTCCCGACCACCGGTCGATGTCTGTTATTTTACTTCCCGACCACTGTTGTCGATGTCTGTTATTTTATTCCCCGATCACTGTGTCGATGTTTGTTTATTCATGACCACCGTGTCAATGTCTGTTATTTTGTTCTCCTGGCTGCCGAGCCGAGGTCATTTCCATTTTTTTCTCAATCACCGAATTGTTGCATTGGGATCCCAGCAACCACCTTTAACTTGCTAACTCATCACTTCAATTAGTCTACCTTTAATCTTACGTTTTGTTTTCCGTCTTTTGTCATTCTTAGTGCCAGCAGTTACACTTGAACATGTTGATCTATCACTTTGAATACACCCTGTTTCCGTCTTGTCATCCCCAGCATATTGTTATCCCCAGTGAGTCTTCACCCTTCAATTTCGCTTATGTGGATCACCGTTGCATTTATCTTTATCATTTCCCGCATACCATATGCATCATATTCATCATTAAAAATCAACATGCTGGGGTTCATGGCATCTCGCACGTCATATCCCCAGCAAAACAAAAAGAGAGTCTCTCATAAATTCATAATATTGCATGTTATTGCATTTCATCTGCATTTCGTCAAAATTTTAGGTATTTTAATATTTAATCCTCTTCTACCTCGAATATCCAAAAACGTTGTTTCATATATTCAGGTTCAAGATGATTAAAAAGGGTCAACTTTCATACCCTAAATTTTGACCATACTTTTAAAAAAAATTCATTTCTCTAGCGTATTTTTATCGCAGTATCGATAGACAGTTAATTAGTCCATTAGTTATTAACTTTTTTTTATTTTATTATTTTATTTCTATCACTCCATTTTTTTTTAGAATTTGTTTAGATTGTTTGTCCCATTGTTTTAGTTTAATTATTCTTCATATATTATTTATTTTTTAAATCTTTAGAATTTTTTAATCTATACTTCTTTTGGTTCAATTTTATTTACCGTTTGTCTTTTTTTGTTAACTTCCTTTTTCTTCTATTATTCAAAATTCTAAAAAAAATATGAGTTTAGATTAATTTAGGATTATTTTAGAATTAATTTATATACTTTAAAAACGGGATAGTTCATTTTTTTTGTTTATTCAAATTATTTATAGTTTTAGTTTTGATTTTATTTATTCTTAAGTTTAGAATATTTCAATCAGAATATTTTCATTAGATTAGTTTTAGTTAGTATAATTATTATTTCAATTAATTTGTATTTAAAATTTAATTTTTAGGATCTTGTTTGTTTCTTATACCTTGTTCTTTTTAGTTATTACTATTTATTTTACCACTATTGTTATTGACAGGAATTCAATATTGTCAAATTCTTAACAAATACAATACCCTTTGTTCTTTTTCTTTCTTTTCTGTCTTAAAAAAAAAAATTACAGTAGAATCTGAAAAAGGCATAAGTTGACGGGTCCCAATGACTTGCATTTTTTCTGTATTTCCATACGTCAACAACAATGTATCCTTCCAAGGACCTGCAGAAAAGCTTTGACCCAAGCTTATACACAAATGAGCAAACCAAAAATGAGATAGTAAAAGTAAGAAATTTGACCGTCAAAAAAGCTTCAAATCAGTGTAAAACATACCTGATCTCAGCCTCATATTAGCAGAAAACAAAAATGGCATTTTGAAAAGGACTAGACACCAATATCAAACAAAATTGCTGATAAACAAAAACCACTTCAACAAGTTTTTTTAATTGAGATTTTTAAAGAGCAAACCCTAATTTGCAATATAAAAGGGGATTTTCGAAATTCAAATGGGGGGATTATGAAAAATTCACAAGAGGAAGATTTTTTTGAAACCCTGAAAAATTCACAGGAGGAGGTTTTTTTTTCGAAACTAAAAAAGGTTCAAACAAAAACCCCTAAGACCGAAAAATCCACAACTCACCTTCCTTTCCTTCGAGTTTCTGATTTCGCTTTCACAACAAAACAAAAAAAATCTTCGCACAGCCGCGACTTCATCGATCATCTTTCCACCGCTGTAAATCACGCAAAGCTCACATCGTCGGAGAATAGGAGATAGCGAAGAGCAAGACAAAGAGCTTACGAGGACGACAACCGGAAAACTCGTGCACGGAGTGGATCGCCGGAAAAAGCAAAGAGAAGCGAACTTGAAGTCTACGAGTTAGATCTTCAAACGGTATACTTCCCCTTTTATTTTATTTTTTGCATTTGTGTCTGTTTGTCTGGTTTTATATATTAATGATGCAGTGTGAGTTTTCCTCTCGGAATATATGTCCATCTACCTTTTGATTTTTTTTCATGTTTTTGTTTGTTTCATTATCATTAACGTGGCTAATATAAAAAGGGGGTCCTTGGTTTTTGAAGAGTACTGTTTGAAATTTAATAGCCATATTTTCTTCTTTTCCTTTTTCATTGAAATGACAAGAGAGACATGGCTTGGATGTATGTAAGCATAATAGGTAGCTCATAATGATACTATGGATGGTTTTTCTTTCCTTTATCTTGGCCATGCGCCTCACATGCATCCCATTGGTTTTTTTGTATTAAAATGTTTGTTGCCTTTCTATTGTGTGTTATGTTATATTGTCTTGTCTTTATATTATTTATATTTATTTTTTAAATTCTATTGATTACCTTTTTTTTATTTCATTGACAATTTATCATATATGTGATGACTTTATATTATCTTGGCTCTGACTGGTTCTCAACTTGAAATGGCTAAGTATTCTAAAACTGTTTAACCCTCATTACAAAAATCAATTTGTTTTAGGTTAAATAATAATGAATATTGACGACACTCATCTTGCTTTCCTTTTCTTTATTTAAAAAAAAATCAATCAAAAAAACTTTAATAGAAATATTTTATTTTCTTGAATAAAATCCTTAGTAACATTTTCTATTTAGTAGCAATCAAAAAAAGAGTTTTCCTTTATTTATTCAAATTAATCTTAGTTCTTGGATCCATTTTTTTTTAAAATTGAGTTTTCTTTTCAAAAGTTTGCATGTTTGAGCGGTCAATAGTGTTTGATTGTATGTTGATGACATCTCATGTTTGAACTTCTTTGGTTCATTATCAAATTTTGATCATATAATAATAATAAAAGCGATCACCAAAATAATAGTTTCAAAAGTATAATTTAATTCTTTGGTCCAACGCCAAGTAAGCAATTCATTTACGCCTACACTTCGCACACACGTAAGTCGATCACTAAGTGATCGCCGTCTGCACGAATTTTATGTATCTTAATTAATTTAACAAAGGACAGAGCTCCGGAGTCTAGCACTCTGCACGTTCTAAGAACGAATCACACCTAGGCTAGCCCCACGCGTAGTGTTTCGTTCGCTCGTTTGTTATTAAAACACGTTAATTCTAAAACGTCTAAAAAAATATATCCAACTTATTTTATAATTTAATATGAAAAATAGAGCTCCGGAGTCTAGCACTCTGCATGTTCTAGAATGGATCATTAATGGGCTAGCCCCACGCGACGTGGTTCAATCACCGTTCGTATATCAAAATATCTAATCGTACAAATTAACTCGTGAAAGAATAGAGCTCCGGAGTCTAGCATTCCGCACGTTCTAGAATTAATCGCTCATGGGCTAGCCCCACGCGACGTAGTTCATTCGCTCTTTCATACTTAAAACAACTTAAAAACTTACCAACCAATTTAAATGATTTTCATAATTAATCGGCGAAAGACGGAACTCCAGAGTCTAGCACTCTGCACATTCTGGAATGGATCGCTCCTGGGCTAGCCCCACGCGACATGATTCATTCGCCCTTTCGTTTAAAACACCTTAATAAAGGTCAAACATTTTATCTAAACGAACATTGTCTAAATCATTCTATCTCGCAAACAAGCTAGCGCTTCAGCCTCCACCGCGAGTATAAGCCAACGCTTAGAAGTAGAATGCGTTTTAAACAACTGTTCAACAAAAATCACTAACTGTAGTTGCACGAACTACGAAGCTCTGACTTTCCCATTGCACAAGGGAATACGTAGGCACGAGGATTTTAATCCTTCGCGAGCACCCTATTAAAAAAAATCATCAATCTTTTTCTCTCCGTCGCAATAATAACAAACTTTTAATCTTTTCTCTGACTTATTAATAATATAATCTAAAACTTTAACAAACATATTAACAATCATTTAGAAGACAAAAACTTAAGATCAAATATTTTATCGCATAATTAGCTAGGAAGTTCCCGTTGAGTACAATGGACGTGAGGGGTGCTAATACCTTCCCCTTGCGTAACCGACTCCCGAATTTAGAATTTGGTTTCGTAAACCATTTCTTATCCTTCATTAGGTTGTATCTATATCTCCCTTTTCTCTCATAGAATAAATAGAATTAGCTGGCGACTCTGTTGTTTGTTTTAGGATCGTATTTTTTTTTAGGTACGATAGTTAGGACAAAAAAAAGGGTAACTAGTGGTTATTTGAAAGGGTTAACTTCAATCTAACAGCTGCACCAATATGTTAGATATTGAGTTGAAGCTGAAAGTGGTATGAACATATTAGTGATGATATGAAGAGCTAGGATGCTTCAAAACTCGTATGTTTCTCCTTTCCTATCTAAGTATTTCTTAGATTTTGTATGCAAATTTCTGAGATTATTATTAGACATTTGAGTGTGACTCCTTGGATCTTTACCTTGCTTTGATTTGTTAGTTCAGATGTTGAGCTTGATTTGAACTATTATTTAACACTAATTATTTTCTAACAGCAACCCTCTTAACACCTTATTCCTTTGGTTTTCATGTGAGGCGAGAAGAACCGCTTGGAGGAAATTCTTGAATGAGGAAGACACTTGAATATGGAATGGCTTAATGGCAACTTTGTGAGCCCTGGAGGGTGCACTTGTTAGAATTAGGCTTCATCTTTGAATTTCTTTTGTGAAAGTCCCTTGAACTCTATCTTCTTGTATTAAGTGCAATGTGATCATTCTTTTATTTTGGAATTTTTATGTACTTGTCAATGCTTGAGTTTCCCTTAGGAATTCTTTGGACTCGCTTCTAGCCTCCTGAATATAATTTTGAAATCTGAATATAGAGTTTGCCATTTAAATTAAGAAATTTTGCTTGATAAGATTCTTGCCTTGAACCATGCCTCATAGTACACAAAAAATTCCAATTTTATAGTGCACTTTGCACTTCTCTCTCTCTCTCTATCTCTCTCTCTCTCTCTCTCTCTCTCTCTCTCTCTCTCTCTCTCTCTCTCTCTCTCTCTCTCTCTCTCTCTCTTTATTTTTGTTGAGGAAATGAAATACATTCCCAAAAGGGTACGAGAAATGCTGTGGAAATTTCATCTTCAAACAAGCTCAAAGTAAATGGGCTTGTTTTATCAAAGGGACAAAAACTATATATTTTTAATTGGATTAAAGAAAGGGTAAGACATAATTAAATTGGACTAAAAATCTTATGGGTGAAAATGGTTTAGAATGTGTAAAAGAAAGAAAAATGAAATATGACTTGGAGCACTTTGGGAAAGTGAATGAAATTGGTCTTAAAAAGAATAATGAGTATGGACAATGGTAATGGCCTAATGAATATTAGCAAGAAAAGGGTTATTAGAAACCACGTAATCTCTACAAGCGTCTTCAACACATTTGACTCAATTAAAAGCTTGAATCCATATCAATTTTGTACCCTTAATGAGTTCAAAACATCCAATTACCTTCACACTCAAACCTCTTTCACTTATATTACCAATAATGAATTTGTTAAGGGAACCATCATGTCCTGACTTCCATAAAACCCCTAATCCCTATCATCTATTGTTGAGCATCCATAAAACCAATCGAAGAGATAAGAAACCATGGGCCACCTCTTACCTCAACTTGGAAGCAATACCCAACTAAATCCTCTGACCATTGTACACCCAATCACCAGACACCACCTGGACTAAAATTATTAGGAGCTCTATGTAAATGCATGATTATAAATGTTGTGCAATAGTTCAAGGCTTAGATGAATGCTAACGTAAGCCAACTAGGTGGTCATAAATATGAGGGAAAATTTTGGGGTGTTACAGTTGCCCCTATTCAATCACTGTAGATCTGAATGGATGATAGAAGTTGCTTTCAGACATTTGAGGTATGCAGGGATTGAATACCAGAAACAACTAGAAAATTTGCACCTAGTGGCAGGAGAACTTAGAAATAAACTCAACCGAATGAACTCAGCTTGGATATAATTACGACGGGAAGAATAGTAAATCGAGGATGCCTTTTGAGTGATGTCAGATGGCTACTGACTTGTCACACTATGGGTGGACTTTGATAGGCTGCAACAATGCCTTAATGAAGTCTTTCGGATGGAGTCAGATGACTAACAACTTGCCACACTGCGGGTGGATTCTCACCAATTTATGGTTGATCTTCAAGATACTTTGCCACCCTGAGGATGGACTTTTGCCAATCTGCGGTTGGACTTCAAGATACTTCGCCACCCTGAGGATGGACTTTCTCCAATCTGCGGTTGGACTTGAGATACTTTGCCACACTGCGGGTGGACTTTCGATAATTTGCCACACTGCGGGTGGACTTTTGAATATTTTGCCACACTACGGGGCTGCTGCTCACTACGAGAGACTTTTTCTCACTACGAGAGACTTCTGGACATCTCACCACACTACGGGGGCTGCTGCTCACTACGGAAGACTTTTGGAAATTTGCCACCCTGAGGATAGACTTTTGCCAATCTGAGGTTGGACTTTAAGAATTCGACATCCGAAGATGGACTTTGGCCAGTCTGTGGCTGGACTTTTGCTCACTGCGGGAGACTTTTACCCACTGCGGGGGACTTTAGAAATTTTCCACCCAAAGATGGACTTTGGCCAGTCTGTGGCTGGACTTTTGCTCACTGTGGGAGACTTTTGCCCACTGCGGGGGACTTTAGAAATTTGCCACCCGAAGATGGACTTTGGCCAGTCTATGGCTGGGCTTTAAGAATTTGCCACTCGAAGATGGACTTTGGCCAGTCTGTGGCTGGACTTTTGCTTACTGCGGGAGACTTTTGCCCACTGCGAGGGACTTTAGAAATTCGCCACCCAAAGATGGACTTTGGCCAGTCTGTGGCTGGACTTTTGCTCACTGCGGGAGACTTTTGCCCACTGCGGGGGACTTTAGAAATTTGCCACCTGAAGATGGACTTTGGCCAGTCTGTGGCTGGACTTTTGCTCACTGCGGGAGACTTTTGCCCACTGCGGGGGACTTTAGAAATTCGCCACCCGAAGATGGACTTTGGCCAGTCTGTGGCTGGACTTTTGCTCATTGCGGGAGACTTTTGCCCACTGCGGGGGACTTTTGAAATTTGCCACCCGAAGATGGACTTTTGTCAATCTGCGGTTGGACTTTGCGAATTATCAAACTTGGATTATGCTGGGTACACATATGTTGAGTTGCATGGTATGATGCCCCATGACACTAGGGATGCTAGGTTTTTAACATGCCAATGAAATGGCATAAGTGCAAAGGGAGTTCCTGATGCGAAAATGATAAGTCCCTGTTGATTCTGTTAAGAATGCAATGATCGCGAATTCGATCTCAAGAAACCCTGTGGGGATAATATCTCTGTTGGAAAAGAGCGTGAATAATTCATCTGTCCTGAATTATCACCTTTTCCAAAAATAAATTGGACTTTAGATTTGAGGAACCTGCTTAGGGATACCACAACTACTAGGGATTGAATCTCACCCATAATATTTTGCTGGGGGGATCGACAAATTTCCGACTTAGCTAGGGAAAGGTCTTGTCAAGGCTCTGTTGAGGAGTACTCGCCGTCTACCTGAACCTTCTGAACCTCTGTGGGGAAGAGAACCGTTTAGCTGGTTGCCGGGAATACTTGAATTCCTATAAGCAATGCTTCACTATGGGAAAATGACTCTTTGTTTGGGGATTATCCACTCTTATGGATCTGCTGGGGAAGAGGATGATTTGTCTGAAATTTGTTGGGGGAATAGGAGTTACCTTTGACCTGTTGAGGAAACATGATCAAGGAAACCTGCTGAAGAAAAAGTTTGGCGACTTTATAGGGATAACTTCCATTCGTCTGTTGGGGATGACAAAACCGAGATACGTCCTGCTGAGAAGGAAAGATTTCAAGTCATCTCATATTGGGGATCATTTTCTTTTGCCTGGTCTTTACTTTAAGAGGATTTTACAAAAGACTTAGTGTCTTTAAACTCTTAAGTATCACAATGACTGCATAAATTGGTGTAATAACCTTGCTGAGGAGGTAACCATTGTCAACACAGATGAGCTTGGAGCTGTAAGAAACGCTGAACGAGATAATTGGCTTGACGAGTGACCGCGGTATTATGAACTCCGGGTAAATGCTTCCGATTGTCTGTCTTCGAGAAAGAATGAATTCTCGCGCTATTGGGGTGGCCTGCCCCAGTACGAGTATTTGAATAGTTTTTCACCTGACTAACTAATCCTTGCTCTTGGAGAGATTTGAATCTCGAGGTGATTGTGTAAACACCCAAAAATTTGCCCTCATTCATTTCACACCATGGATTGTTGTAAACACCCCAAATTTTCCCTCACTAAGTTCACACCATGGCTTGTGATCTTTCATATTTGCATTAGTATAAGCATGTCATCTCATATTGCATTTTGTTTCACTGCATTAGTTCAAGTTCATCTACATCTAGGGTTTGTGATCTGAGCCATCCAAGATCCACCTGAGCCACTCCAAATGCCATCAATCATCTCAAGAGGGTCCATGAATGTTCAATCATCATATTTTATCCTCCAAAGATCAAGGAAGTCAAAAATCACAAGAACTTGCACAACATGGAAGCAGAGCCAAGGTTTCACTGCATAGATGACCTAAAATTAGGGTTTTGGTTTCAGAGGCCATAACTCCAAATTTTTTGGTCATTCTTGCTTCTATTGGTCTCAATATGTTATGAGGATCATGCATACCAAGTTTGATGAATAAATTCATTGTGGAATTCATCTGATCACTGGGTAACTTCTTAAGCAAGTCAGAGCAAAATCAGGGCATCTGAGGCCCCTACCAATGGAACCAAAGTGGATTTTTCATCAAATTTAAGTTATATGATCTTTATTTGATCATTGAAGTGCTTGGAAGTTCACAAAATTGAAGAAAAGTGAGCTAAACCAAAAGTTGGCAAAAATGGAAATGACTTGTAATGTAAACTTTCCATTTTGGGAAAGTTTTCCAACCTCCTCTTTCTCAACCAAAAATGCTTCAAATGAAAAATTGTTGGTCATGAAAGTTGTAGATTGGATCATTCCCTTTTCAAAAAGTACAAGAACAAGATCTAATTCATTTTGGAATTCAAGATATGGCTTGTCAAAGTTGGCAAAAATCCCATAATTTTCAAGAATGCACCAAAAGGGATTCTTTGCAAAACCACTTGCCAAGGCTTTTTGTGACTTCAAACACACTTCAATGTATCATAACATCATAGTGCATTGCCTCTAGATCAGAATTGCCCAAAGAATTGCAAGATTACATGCCTTGAACATCAAGATTTCTCAAAAGGGCCAAATATTCACATATTTGCAAAACACCCCATAACTTTGCTTCAACTGGCTGAATTGCCTCCAAAAAGCAAGCTGCATCCTTGCCCATACCTCAAGTACACAAGTTGGTGACTTTTTGCAAGAAGGCCATACCAATCACCATAGGCCACAACCACTTCTCTGACCTATCACAACTTGATATGTGGACCAAAGATAGATCATAACACACAAGATTGCAAGCTGAAACCTCCAAGAACTCAGCATTGCCAAAAACACTCCCTCTAGCATTTTCCTTCGAAACTCCCAGCTCACTCACTCAATCTTCAAACCAATTCCACCATTCATCTCAAAATCATCCACTGATCACAAACCACCCATCAAATCAGTCAAGAACACACCATATACAAAACACGATTATGAGCCAGTTCAGTTGCTACAACACAAACCAGCCATTCTCAAATCCTTTGAAGCATTCCATTAGCCTCAGGAGGTCAAAGGGAGTCTTTTTGCACAAAGGAAGTGGCCAAAAAGTTCAAGTTTGGAAAGCTCCATCTCAGGTAGCCATCTGAATTCATTTTTCCAGAACTCTCTTTTTATGTTATAATATGATAAAGCATGCTTCACTGATCACACTGAGCTTTGAATTTTCGAAAATGGTGTAGAAATGAGTATGTACTGAATCTCTGAAATTTTTGCCATTTTTATGTTTCTCTTCGAATCTTGTTGTTCAGCCATTATAAATTAGATTTGAGTGTGGATTTGGATTCAGGGAGGTGAGAGGAGTTAATCTGGAGCTTTAGAGCTCCAGAAATAACCTAGGGAGAGAGTTAGGAATTTTTAGGTGAGGGTGTCACCGGAGAAGACGACCGAAGCTCTTCTCCGGTGACCTGAAAGTCATTAATGTGATAATTAGGGTTAGGGCTCTATTTAAATTTGGACCCTTGGATTTTCATTTCCAGCGTGTGGTGAATGGCTAGGATCAGTTCATTAACTCTTAATTAGGATTAAATAATTAATTAATTAAGTTTAAGTAAGTTTGAATTTCGTCCGTAGGATCACGCGCCAAGTCAATCCCAAAATCCCCAGAATCAATGAGAACCCTTGGATGTGCTTACTTTTATTTAATTCAGTTTTAATTCATATTTTTCTTATATGTTTTGTACATTTTATTAAAAATAGTTAGAAAATTCCAAAAATAATTGTATTCTGTATTTTCACTTCAATTAATTTTCTCAACCCAAAAATATTTTTATTTTTATTTTTTACATTAAAAAATCATTTTTAAAACATTTAAATGTTTATTTTAATTAATTAATAAGAATTAATTAATTAAAATATCATTTAAGTTTCTAAAAATCCCAAAAAAAATCACATTTCATCTTTAAACATTTAGAGACATTGTCATACCATCCACACACATTTCTTTTTGGTTTTGAATCATCTTTGATAATTTTCTTGAATTTAGGGTTCATAAAATTCCTATTTTAGAACCCTAACTTCAAGAATTATTTTCTGCCTAACCAAGAATGGTATGACAATGGTTCTTTTTTGCATTAATCTTCATTTGACATGTAGTTTCTAGCATAATTTTGTCACAATTTTCTTCTGCATTTTTTATTTGATTTACATTTTTTCCCTTTAGGTACCTTAAAACCCTAGATAAATTAGAAAAATCATAACTTTCATTAGGTTAAGAGTTAGGTTTTCTCCTTTGGGGTGAGATATCATATGGGGTTAGGGGTCTTTTGATTGCATTTTCAATTTTTTATCTTGTCATTTTCTTCTGTTTTTGAGTTTTGCATCTCATGTTGTATGAAAACCCTAATTTCTCCTCTTCCTTTGCATACATCTTGCATATGCTTGCATTCATGAACTTGCCATGACATTTTATGCATTCACATGACTCCTAAGACATCTTAGGACACATTAGACTCATGCTTGATCATTTCCTCATCCATTTGCCATGTTATGCATTCATTACATTCCATGGGCATTCATGAACTTTCATGCTTCTTTCATGCTTCATTTGCATCCTCATTACTTGTATGATCATTCATAACTCTTGACATACATTTACATCACCTCTTAGCATCATTTACATCATGAATATGCTTCTGGTTTTGGTTTGCACATTTGCATTCATTTCATTTTCATTTCATTTCTTTCTCTTATGCTAATTTTCAGGTGGTAAGTACTTTGAGAAGTGAATTTGCCTTCACTTCTCACATTCTCTTCCCATCTCTTTTATGCATCCTTGCTGCATTTTACCTTTGTCTTAGAGTGAGCTTGCTCATTCATGTTGTCCATTCACTTTCTTTCTTCAAGCAACTTATCTTCTTAAGTGAAGTAAGTTGACTTGCTTCTTCTGCTTCTCCTCCTTTCATCTGTTTCTTCCTTGGTGGCTTTTCTTGAAGATCTCTTGCAAGCCTCATAAACCCTAGGAACACCCAAGCATGATAACAATTAGGGTTTTTATTAGTCCCCCATTAGTTTTACCTTTGTGTCATCTTTTGTGTCTCTTTTCTCATCTTATAATCAAGGACTAAACCTTCAAGGTTTTAAGGCTTTGTGATTAAGGGTATGCCTGCATCCTTCTCTTAGGATGGAGTGTATAACTTTAATCCTAAGTGTTAAACCCTTAATGTGTTTAAATCCCTTAATCAATTCATCTAATAATCACTAATACATCAAGCTTGTAACTTGGGCCTTGCATTAGGGTTCTAATTCTTCCTTAATTGGTTAAGAAGGACTAACCCTAGTGTTAATGGACAAGTCCCCCTCAAGTTGTCTTAAAAACCATAAAATTCACTTCTTAATCTTATCATTAACTAAAATCCACTTTAATAAAGGCTTTGTTTTGTCATGAGGTTAATCCCTAATCATGGATTAAGTTGAGGTATCTTCCTCATCTTAAATGTTCTCATCTATTATCCTTCTATTAGAATGGTGTAATGAGTCCATTAAATCCTTGATTATGGCTTAAACTCATTACTTAACACTAAACAAAAACTCCAAAAAACATCTAAATAATCACAAGTAGGTTAATGGTCTTAATCCTACACCATGGTGATTAAGTGTGAGGTGCTTACTTCATACTTAAGGTATTCTCATTACCCCTAATCAGAGGGAAGATGTGATGAGTTTACTAACCCTTGGTTTAGGCTTAAGCTCATTTTCTTATGACAAACTCCAAAAAGCAATAAAAGATTGAAAACATCAAAAACAAACAATAATCGTCTCCTTCGGGATTCTTTTCTCACCTTATTCACTCATAAACGAGAACTCGCTTCTTCCGTTTAATGCAAGACAGTTAGCACCTGAGCCAGACAGGTCATACACTTGAGCATAGGCAAGTAAGCAGTTCATCAGTCAATTTATCTTTCAGTCTCTTTGAGTCGAACTACGGTGTTCTGACTTCCTCTTTGCACGAGAGGATACGTAGGCATAACTTAACAGTTATCGAACAAAAGTCTCTGTCTATTCCCCCTCTTCCAGCATTATTCTTTAAGCCTTATCCTTGAGCAATTCACTTCACACTTCTTTTGCACTGACACTTGTATTCTTTTCCAGCTTTTGTACACAGAATAGCACTGACACTACCCCTTTAAACACAAATCTTTCAAGCATGGATCCCGTCGGGTACGACGGACAATCTGGGTGTTAATGCCTTCCCAGGTTGTAACCAACCCCCTTTCTCAGTTTCTATGGTTCACAACCGTCTTGTCCATATCTTTCTAGGTTTATGCAGCATTACCTTTCCTTCGGGATAAAAATGCCTAGCTGGCGACTCTTTTCATCTGCACTTCATTTCCCTCTTTCGCCGACCATTTGCGTCTGTACCCCGTCTGACCCGGGTGTCATTTGGTGGGAGCGACAGCTTGGCGACTCTGTTGGGGACCCTTATACTGCAACCAGGGCTTCTGGTTCTTTTTGTGGGTTCCTCCTAGCATTTGTTTGATTTATGTTTACGTGGGTGTTACGTGCTACTTGTGTTTTTTTTATTTGCTTTATTTATTACTTTATGTACAGCTTTATTTATTGCTTTCTTTACAGTTTTTTATACATCATACTGTCATTATCATTGCTGGATCTGGCTTCTGTTTTGGTGGGTGGGGATTCACTGAGTGATTAAGGTCCTATACTTGGGACCTGAGTGACACCTAGGCTAGAGTGGTTCATATTCTTTCCCATTCCATTTCGGTCTGGTGCGGGAATATGAAACACGGTTCAGATGTGGGTTTCTTCTTGAGAACTCTGTGCTACAGATTTCCTGTAGTTCTAGGGCTATTTGGGAAGCCTACTAAGTCTGGATAACCTTTATTTTGACCTTCAGAATCTGGGGTGAATTAGAGGAGGATCCTTTATGGTTATTGTAAACACTGTACCTCCGGGTTAGAGGTGTTTACACTTCTCATAATTGATCCAAGTTTGAGGATCCTTGTTTTAGAACATTACATGTGGGGGGTTGGGTTGTTTACAGGTTTGCAGGAACCCTTGGCCACATCATACCCTGTTACTGTATTGTTTAAGAATACTTCACTTTGGACAATTCTTGTGATTAACCCTGGACATGTGACTCTTTATTTGAGTCCCCCACCCTGGTTATTTGATTTCTGAGCCTCCATCCGGACCTTTGAACATACATGGACCTTATACCAAGACAAATAATCAGATCCAGCTCTTGATTAGAAACCCTTGCATATCATTTGCATATATCATCATTGCATCATTTAACATTTGTTTATTTGTTTTTCAGGGTATCAACCTCATTATATTTGGTTTGGTTTTGACCCCTTCTACTGCTTAGACCTCTGCTTCAGTTATCTTCTTCAGCATTTGCTTCAGCTATCTCCTTCAGCACCTGCATTAGTCTACCAGAGACTCACCTCCAGCTTCTCAGTCTGTGATTTTCATCAGCATTTGACTTCAGCTTCTGCATCAGCACTCATGGATATTCCAAGGAAAAGCAACATATCTTATCACTTCTTTGAGCCTTCCTTGACTGGTATCAGGCAGGTCCAGTCAATTATCACACCTGACCATATCCCACTGTTTAGAGAGCATTATGGGGGTATTTTGGACATGGTTATGGATCTTGATTCATCTCAGAGAAGCATGATCCACACATGCTTGCAGTTTTATGACCCTCCACTCAGATGCTTCACCTTTCTAGATTTCCAGATGGGGCCTCTGTTGGAAGAGTTTTCCTTGTTGATTGGAGTGCCTATCAGATGAGGGATCCCCTTCAACCCAGAGATGACTTCACCCAGAAGTGAAGAGATAGCAAGGGCATTGTATTTGGAACCTGCCCTCATTGAGCAAAATATGACAACAAAGGCTGGGATTCCTGGTTTACATCTAGACTTCTTGATTTCTCAGGCCACCCTGAAGGCTGCAGTGGGAGAATGGAAGGCAGTCTGTGCACTGTTAGCCCTCAGTATATATGGGGTTATATTGTTTGCAGATGAGCCCAACTTTGTGAGTAAGAATGCCATCCATTTGTTCCTGCTAAGTGTCATACCCTAAATTTTGACCAGAAATTTTTAATTTTTGTTCATTTTTTGACGTGTTTCCGTCGATTTATCGAAAATTGATCATTTTGCATTTTAAGTTAAAACATATCATCAATCATCGATTATTGTCTTTTGTTCGATTTTATTTAATATCATTTTATTTTATATTTAATTTCGGACGATTAAATTAATTTTAAAAAAATTAGTTAGATTTTTTTGCTTGTTCCATTTTAAATCATTTCTTTTATTTTTTTGCTATAATTTAAGTTTATCCTTTTAATTTAAATTTTTAAATTTAATTATTATTTTATAAAAAAAAAAGGATCAATTTGAGTTGGTTTAGGTTTTAATTAGTTTAATAATCTTACTAGTTTTTACTTATCTTTTTAATTTAGACTATTTAAGATTCAGTTTTAATTTCACTTTAATTTAATTTTAATTTAATTTTTTATTTATTTATTTATTTAATTTACATCTTAATTATTTGTCTTTTTTTCTCTCATTTAAATAATTTGTAGCAATTTATTATATTATTTATTATTTTCCTTTATTCTAGTATCATTATTATTATTATTTCCTTTTATTTTATCATTTTATTTATTATTAGATTATTGTTAGTTTTATTTATTTTATTAAGTTAATATACAATTGTTTAAGTTAGTTTTCAAGTTTATGGTCCAAATCCAAATACAACTCCCTACACAGCCTGTGTCACTGTCATTTTGTGGCTCCAAGTCAAGTAGAACCTGCAACACAGAAAAAGAAAACATCAAGCAGGACCTCTTTTCATGACTGCTGTTGCGAAAAAACCTGAAAAGGGGATCCAAAAACGATAAAGAGAGGAAAAGGGGGGCGCTCTGTTCCCTGGATTGAGACAGCAAGAAAAATCAAAAACAGAGGAGAAGTTCATAAGCCAGGGGGGGACCTGGAGGACACCAGAAAAAACGCTCCCTCAAATCCTCAAACAAAAACCTGTCAAAACCTTCATCCTCTTAATCTCCCTCCATAAAACCATTTCAAACGACTACCTGAAAAAAACAGCAAAAGAAAACTGACTTAAAGCTTCGACGCCAACACCATTTCAAAAACACCTTCGGACCTTTCCCACCTCTGCTCCCTTTAAAACACAGAACCAAACTCCTGCATTAGAGAGGAGAATTACAAAAAACCATCCAACAGCAGCAGCAACCCTCAACTTTGTTCTTCACCTCTTTTACGTAAAACCATCCAACCCCTCAACTTTTTTTTTTTTTACCAACTGAAAACCATAAACAGAACCATTTACCACAACCTTCAAGCTTGGTTCATCCAAATCCAGCAGCGACAACCAAACCTTCAAAAACCCTCACTGTCTCCACCATAACTCAACCAAATCCGTTCGCACACCAACCACCATCAACAATAGCAACAGAACCAAAAACCTGCTAAGTAGAAGAACTGACTTAAATCTTCATCGCTCCACCACAAATAAACTGTCTCAAACTTCGGCCATCAACACCCTCGGCCGGAAAGACCGCCTTCCTCCGTAAACTCCATCATCGCTGAAACAAACCCAGCAACACAAACTCTCACTGAGTCAACCTCGAACTATCTTCACCTGATAAAAAAATACACAAATCAGAACCATAAAACCTCAACTTCCATGACACGGACCTCAAACCATCAACAAAGCAACACAGGATAAGAAAAAAACCAGATCAGGAAACAAGCGAAACGAACAAGAAGGTTCCTGTCTGGTTCCTCGAAACTGACCTTCATCCCTCATCAATCCTAGCAGCCAAATATCCAAACGAAAAAGCAGCAGCAACAACAAACCATTCTCTCAATCACCCCCAAACCTGAACGAAAGCCATGACCTTCGTCCATGAAAACCCTTCATTAACATCAGCTCTCTTTCCCATCTTCCGCCCGAGCAAAACCATCAAATCTCCAGAAACCACTCGAACCAAACTCACCTTTTGGACCTAATCGCAGACCCGAACCCGCGAACGCACAAATCACTTCTTCCGCTCGCCGTCCCGTTTCCGACAGAAACCGCAAGGACCACCACAATCGAAACCTCGAATCATCACCATCTTCTTCACAGCTCTCGAGACTAATCACTCTTGCTTCCGCCACGGACCCCTTTTCTCTTTACCGAATCACCGCGAAACCCTTCATCAACATCATCCTACCGTCCTCCGATCCGACCTTCATCACCACAGTGAGGCCACCACCACCATCGCCATTGAAAGAAGCGGAGGAGAGCTTGAAGATCGAAAGTTTCGCGAGAGCTGCGTTTGAAAGTGTGAGGTTTTGTCTTCTTTTCGAATTCTGAAATGTGTTGCAATATTTCCAGTATCACAACTCATTGATTTTGTTTTTATTTTATTTAATATATCTCACTATCCTGTTGGTTTGAGCTGGGCCTTTCAGCCCTGGATCCACCGACCCAGTCAAATCCTAAAGCCACAGTGGAAAGTAACAAGATTAGAATTATATGTTTCTTTATTTTTGTTGCTGATTTTTGCTTTATTAATCTTTTTTATATTATTTATTTTTCTTCTTTTTCTGAGACAAAAGGCTTCATTTTTGTTGTTGTGGGCTTTGGAAGTCCATCCAAACTGTTCACATCTTTCCTTCAGCGAACGTACCCCCTCCATGTTTGTTAGTTTGTTTTCATTTTTTTTCTTTTGATAACTTTTAATTAACTTTTTTTACTAATGTTTGTTCATTTATTTAGATTAATTAAAATTCTAATTGGATTTCCCTTTAATGTTTAAATTTAATTTATATTGTTGATTGTTTAGTATCCTAACAACTTTACTATTTTTGTTTATTTCACTTTGGTAGTTTAGTTAAAAAAAATTGGTTTATGAGGATAAATTTCGTTTAAAAATTATCGATTTAGATTTGTAATTACATTTTATTTTAGAACTTGTAATTAATTCTTCTCTTTACTTATTTTAGGCTGATGAGATTCCCGATGCATATTGTATTTAATCTTTGATATTTTTTAGACCAATTTTTTTGGTTCTCTTCGTTAGTCGGCTTGAATGCTTGAAGTTTGTAATTGACATTTGTCTAACATCATGATAATGGATAATTGTGTCGAACTTGTAAATCTACTTTGGACTTGATATTTTCTTCTTGATTTCTTTCGCGCATGTTAAAGAGGCAACGGACCTTCTCCGTTAGGTATTGTTAAAACTCAACTTTATCTCTCTTGCGTTTTCAATTTAATCCTGATGCCATATTTGTGTTTGTCCGATTAATTGTACATCACCATCGTGTCTAAACCATAAATCATTTAAAACAATTCATACAACATCACTTGGCACACACGTAAGTCGGTCATTTGTGATCGCCATCAGCACTACATTTATTTTAATTAATTTACGAAAAAAGAACTTCGGAGTCTAGCATTCCGCACGTTCTGGATTGAACCGCAAATGGGCTAGCCCCACGCGTTGGTTCAATCATCATTCGTATAAAAAATAATCCAATTCATTTAAATTTAATTTATGAAAAAAAGAACTCCGGAGTCTAGCACTCCGCACGTTCTGGATTGAATCGCAAATGGGCTAGCCTCACGTGTTGGTTCAATCATCATTCGTATAAAAAATAATCCAATTCATTTAAATTTAATTTATGAAAAAAAGAACTCCGGAGTCTAGCACTCCGCACGTTCTGGATTGAATCGCAAATGGGCTAGCCTCACGCGTTGATTCAATCATCATTCGTATAAAAACATTTCAACAATCTTAAAGGATCAGGCATGATTCATCTCCATAGGAAAGTTGTTCCTCCTATCCCCACAAACACAAACAAAAGTCTCACAAAACAATTACCTTCAAAGGAAGAACGTGGCATTGCTTGTCGATCTTATATCCAAGTTTAAAGCTTCTTCCGATTTTATTTACTTTCAAAGGAAGAACGTGGCATTGCTTGTCGATCTTATATCCAAGTTTAAAGCTTCTTCCGATTTTATTTATTTTCAAAGAAGGAATGTGGCATTGCTTGTCGATCTTATATCCAAGTTTAAAGCTTCTTTCGATTTCTCATTTCTCAAACGTTTGTGGTGGAATAGGTGAGATACTTCTCTTAAAGATGACGACTTGTCTCTTTCTTTCGCATACAAATTAAAACTTACCAACCAATTCAAATCATTTTCATAATTAATTAGCGAGTAACTGAACTCCGGAGTCTCGCACTCCGCACGTTCTTGAATGCAACCGCGACATGGGCTAGCCCCACGCGTGGTTCATTCGCCCTCTCGTCTTAAAACACCTTTAACAAAGATCAAATATCTTTTCTCAAAACGAACACTGTTTAAATCTTTCTATTTCGCAAATAAGCCAACGCTTAGCGGTAGAAATCATTTTCAAACAGTCGTTCTATAAAAAACACAAATCGTAGTAGCACGAACTACGAAGCTCTGACTTTCCCATTGCACAGGGGAATACGTAGGCACGGGGATTTTAATCCTTCGCGAGCACAATAAATAAAAATTAATTATTTTCCCACCACAATAATAAAAAACCTTAACCTTTCCCTATTGCAAATAATAAACAAATATCGATACTTAATCAGTAAAAGAAGACAATAATAACAAGTTAACATTTTAAGCGCAAACTAGACTAAGAGGTTCCCGTTGAGTACAACGGACGTGAGGGGTGCCTAACACCTTCCCCTTGCGTAACTGACTCCCGAACTTAGATTAGTGGTTTCGTTGACCATTCTTATCCTTTATTTAGGTTGTGTCTATATCTTCCTTTTCTCTCGTAGAATAAATAGAATTAGGTGGCGACTCTGTTGTTTATTTTAGGATCGTATTTTTCGAGGTGCGACAGCTGGCGACTCTGCTGGGGATTAGACCTTGTGCATAAGAGGGTCGAGCCTAACTTAGGACAGTTTGCGTTTGTTCGCTGATTTGTTTGATTGTCTTCTTTATTTACTGTTGATGTTCTATTTATTGCTTCCTTCTTTATTACCTGCTCATTATATCTACCTGTTGGATCTCGGGATATCACGGGTATGAATTTGTACTTGAGTTTTGAAAAAGAAGAGGGAACACCTAAGTTAGAATTGGATGTTATTAGTGTTAGTCTCCAAGGACTCGCTCCTTGCACGCCTAACATGAAAGCTCCCCCAGATAGTTAGACTTTTCGTAGATCTTGTCGCAACGCAGCTAGCCTGTCGCGTGACCTGATTCACGAAAGGGCTGTGATTCTGGGACCCCCTAGAACCTGTTTCAATTTTGGTAGTTGTGTAATGTTAGGCTCCAAGGACTCGCTCCTTGCACGCCTAGCATGAGAACTCCACTCAAGGTAGACCTTATCGTTATTATCGTCACAATGCAGCTAGCCTGCGGCGGGGCGTTAGTACGATAAACGTCCGTGACCTTGAGTATCCTTATACCATCACCATAGAAGCTACCCTGTGAGTGGGCTTTATGGGTAGAAGAAATTAGAACTCTCCACTTAAGGCTTACCAGCTAGGAGATTCTGAGTTACTTGTACCTTGGATCCAACACTTGCCTTTATATTCAATTCTGGAGCTGTTCATGTTTGTGATTTTGAGCATTTTGAGTATTGCATTCATTCGCATCTCATTTGCATTTGCATTTGCATTGCATATCACCTTCCAACGATCCAACTCACACATGTCTTGTTCTCCGTCAGTCAACTGTACTCGACCAGTCACCAGAGAAAGATGGACCAACTTGAGCAGGAAAACAGGGAGCTTAGAAACGAGGTCACCATGTTGAGAAATCGTATGGGAATATTCTCAACTACAATGAAGACTCTAATAGACAGCCTTGTGCAGGAGAACACTGAACTCCAGGAGGAGATTCACATCTTGAAGATTGCTAGAGGGCGATTGATTTCTTTAGCCAAAGATCTGGCCATTTTTCAGCGTCAGTCAAATTCTACCTCTACTCGTCAGCGACGTCAGAATCAACGGAGGTCTCCAAACAGTCCTGAAGGAGCGGCCCATCAGTTTGACCCAATTCCAATGACTTACAGTCAATTGTGGTCTCATTTTTCCCGAAACTCAATAATGACACCCAGAAAGACTAGAGCCACGAGGTCTCGGTCCCGTGGGATCAATCCAAATACCAGTTGTGAGTTTCATAATGGAGTACTAGGGCATCCGATTGAAGAGTGCAAAGTCTTCCAAGAGAAGGTTCAAGAGATGATCGATTATGGGGTGTTGGCCTTCAATGAAGGAATCCCATTTGTGGACGGAGTGCCTTTGTGCTGATAAAAAACTCAAGAGAGTCCTGTCGAAGTCAATCTGTTGCTGGAGCGTAAGACAAGTTCTTGAATGCACATGATCGTTCAATGCTTTGGAGCTATCCTCTCAGATGTTTAGCTCGTTTACTGCTCTTCATATGTATTTTGCTATGTTTTGTTAATTCATTTGTTTTGACATGTAAGAACTTATTTGTTTTAATGATTAATGCAATGAATATGTTTGTCTTGAAGTAATCCATTCGTATTCACTCATAATGCTTTTTCAACTTTATGATGCCAATATTATCCCATCTCTTGCCTAGGCAGAGAATTGGAGGGAGGATGACGAAATTAAAACACAAATTCTCTAGTTGAATGCTTTTGATTAAAACCTTACTGACGATGTACAGGCATTGTTTCAAATTCCCAAACACTGGAGAAATAAGGAGTTAATCCCTAATCAACCACTTCGAGCCTAGAAGTAGGAGTTTCTTTTAGATATTTCAAAACCCTTACGCTTAACCTGGGACAGGGTAGTGTTCAGTTAATCTGGTTACACAATCAAATCATAAGATGAAACATCCCATCAGGGAATCCACTACAATCAATGACTTGACAGTCACAACTTTCAGCCTTCCAATGATTAAAAAAGGGAGAAAATAAAATCCCGCTAAGTCAAGCACCCAAAAGGAGACTTAGGCAAAAAAAATCAGGGACCAAAGAGAAATTCGAGTTAGAAGAGGCCTTTAAATCCTCAACCTCAAATACATAAGATTTAGTGACCGCCATACCAAAATCAAAGGGTCACCAATATCCACGAAGAACAAATAGGATGACTGTCATTTCAAGCAAACCCTGGAGCATCATCTCTACGCTATCAAGACAAATGTATGTGTCAATTTAGCTGAACCTAGGATTGGAGAACATCACGGAGAGTGGGTGGGCACCAAATAAACTTTGAGCCTTTATCCTTTGTTTCTAAAACCGTGAACCAAACCACATTACAACCCCCGAAAGTCCTAATTGAAGTAGGGTTTATTTCGAAAGCACACTCGATGAGAAAGTGTTTCCCGACTTCCATGAGCTTGGCTCAAAAATTTGTGTTGGCTTTATAAAAAAAATGAATATCACCTCCTAGCTAGTGATTCGGTCACAGGCTATTGTGAAAATCTTTTCAAAAAAAAAAAACAAACAAAAAACTTCGAGACAAACATGTGTGTTGCATTAGCAGTCTTAACATTAACCTCTTTGCTTGTTAGCATTTGCTTGATATCATAGAAGCCTATGTATGAGTACCAATGATGAGCTTAATCTCTTGAGATTTGAAACTTTGATAAGTAGTTGAACAACCATTTCAGAGAATGATTATCCCTAGGGGCATTTTGCCTGAAGACTCTGCTAGATAGGCGCATGTTGTTGGAATACTCTGCGAGCCAGGGGCATGTTGCCTGAAGAATTTGCCGCAAGAGCATGTTATTGGAATACTTAGCCAGCCAGGGGCAGGTTACCTTAATACTTTGCTAGTCAAGGGCAAGTTACTTGAATACTTTGCCAGTCAAGGGCAAGTTACTTGAAAACTTCGCCAGCCAGGGGCAGGTTGCCTGAAGACTTTGCCAGCCAGGGGCATTTTTCCTGAAGACTCTGCTAGACAGGGGCATGTTATTGGAATGCATTTCTAGATAGGGGCATGTTGCTTGAAGAATTTGCTAAACAGGGGCAAGTCGTTTCCCAATTTGTACTTACACATTCTTATCATCCCTAAAAGGATAAGTATTGAAGACTCATTTGTGCCAAGTACAGTTAATCTGAGGCAGTGACGTCGAGATTCGACGAATCTCTACAAGAGTTTGAAGACACTGGGGCATCTTGAATGACAAGTCTTCTATAAAATCCTCTTGAGATGATCTCTTCTAATAAATCATTTTGTGGGCGCATGACCACGTGTTCCCCTAAGCAAGACGCTCTTGGGACATACCTTGCAAGTACCTCCAGATAACGGGGTCCTCACACCAAGTTGCTTTGATATGCCAGGGGCATGACTCAGTACTTTCCGGTGGATGTCTTTTACTACTTAGTGCTCCCAGTGAGACACTAAGTCTAGTATCCCCCCAATTGAGCCTTGGTTCAAGCTTCTCTAGCGGAATGTAATTTTCCCCCAACAGAGTACAAATCTACTTCATCCTAAGCAAACGTAATTTGTATGGTTGCTTCTTCATGATAGATGTTGAAGTTAGAAGATTTTTCTAGGGTTTATTTCCCGATTGAAGTATATTTCTCTCCTCAAGGAGATTTGAGCCTTGTAGCAAGACTTGTTCCATGGATGGCTCTTTACCCTATCTCCAGTGACGTTTCTACTTTGACAAGATTGGTCGAGTATTCGTTTGTTGGGATGTTTATTTCATCACCAGTGTATCTCTTGTGTCTGTTTTGTCTGTTTGTCAGCATAAACATAACACATATACATTCATGTACATCATAATTGATTCATATGCATATTCATGTCGCACTCATTAATGCATATCTCCTTTACCTTGGTCGTGTTTATCCCCAAGTGATGTGTCTCTCTCAAAATAGAGTTGTCAGCCTTAGGCAGAAAATGTACATTCTTTCTGATTCCCCACTGAGATTATATCCTCGTGGAAGATTTTGCTTTAGTTCTCCTTTCCACACTTGGATAGGATAAATCCCGATTGAGTTCATTCCTCAGGGGATAGTGTTTTGCTTGATAGTTTCTTTCCAGCTCGTTCCTGGATTGAATTTTGGTCGTTGGCAATTTTTGATAATTGAACTACCAATCGGAAAGTGCATTTATTTTGCACCTGTTAACACTTTGTCTCCTAGAAGGAATTGAAGGTTCACCATTGAAGACAAATTTGTGCTCTCCAGCAGTGTTGTTACAACATTCTCCTGGATTATTTATACCTGACAACGAGTGGCGGTCTCTTTATTTGAGAAGCTTGTTTTGTCTTCAAACTTTTGAGTAAATCAACGGATGACAGTCTCTTTCCGAGCAGTCGTTCCATCCCCAGCAATTCCAGATGGAAAGTGCATTTATTTTGCACCTTTGGCTGCTTTGTCTCCCAGAAGGAATTTGTTGAAATTTCCCCAGTAAGGACAAATCTGTGCTCCCCAGCAGTTTTGTTGCAATATTCTCCTGGATTACTTATACCTGACAACAAGTGGCAGTCTCTTTATTCGAGAAGTTTGTTTCGTCCTTGGACCTCTAATGGAATCAACAAGTGGCCGTCTCCTTATTTGAGAAGCTTGTTTCTTATCCACAGATTTCCCAGTAAATCAATAGATGGCATTCTCTTTTCGAGCAGTTTGTTCATCCTCAGCAAGGTTTCTGTTCTATCAAATGGCATCTTCCCTGTTCAGCGGAGAAGTTTGGTATGAATTTACTAATGTTCAACAAATGGCATCTCATCCAGACAAGGTGGGAAGTTTGTCGTGATTCCAATTTTCGGCAAATGGCATCTCATCCAGACAAGGTGGGAAGTTTGTCGTGATTCCAATTTTCAACAAATGGCATCTCATCCAGACAAGGTGAGAAGTTTGTTCGGCAAATGGCATCTCATCTAGACACGGTGGGAAGTTTGTCGTGATTCCAATTTTCAACAAATGGCATCTCATCCAGACAAGGTGAGAAGTTTGTTCGGCAAATGGCATCTCATCCAGACAAGGTGGGAAGTTTGTCGTGATTCCAATTTTCAACAAATGGCATCTCATCCAGACAAGGTGAGAAGTTTGTTCGGCAAATGGCATCTCATCCAGACAAGGTGGGAAGTTTGTCGTGATTCCAATTTCCGGCAAATGGCATCTCATCCAGACAAGGTGGGAAGTTTGTCGTGATTCCAATTTTCAACAAATGGCATCTCATCCAGACAAGGTGAGAAGTTTGTTCGGCAAATGGCATCTCATCTAGACACGGTGGGAAGTTTGTCGTGATTCCAATTTTCAACAAATGGCATCTCACCCAGACAAGGTGAGAAGTTTGTTCGGCAAATGGCATCTCATCCAAACAAGATGGGAAGTTTTTCGTGATTCCAATGTTCTATCAAATGGCTATCTCTTCCATACAAGTCGAGAAGTTTGATATGAATCTTTTTTCGGCAAATGGTTGTCTCTTCCATACAAGTCGAGAAGTTTGATATGAATTCCTTTATTTATCCAACAAATGGCTATCTCTTCCATACAAGTTGAGAAGTTTGTTGTGAATTTTTCCAATTTCCGTCAAATGGCTATCTCTTCCAGACAAGTTGAGAAGTTTGATCGTGAAGTTGTTTTCTCCATCATATGGCTGTCTCTTTCAGAAGAAGGGAAGTATGGTGAGAGTTCTGTTCAATGACATCCTTAGTTAAGTCTCGGCAGAAGATTTGACAACAGGTGATTCCTTTTATTTCTGGCAAGTCTCGGCAGAAGATTTCCAGTCTACCTCGACAGAAGGTATTTTCTTTTATAAGCTTGACAATGGCATCCTTAGTTAAATCTCGGCAGAAGATTTGGTGACGAGTGTATCCTCAGTTAATCCTCGGCAGTAGGAATTTTATCTTGATACCTCGGCAGAAGGTATCTCATTCTTAGAATCTCTGGTAATCTCGGCAGTAGATCTCCAGCAGACTTCGACAAATTTGTTTCTTACCAAGATCTCGGAAGGTATCTCATTCTCAGAATCTCTGGTCATCTCGGCAGTTAGATCTCCAGTAGACTTCAGAAGGATTGGTTTTCGTTTCAGAATCTCGGCAGTAGATTTCTGTTTCGTTTTGATACACCAACCAAAGGTTTTTCCAAATGAGGTTTCAAATCTCGGCAGTAGATTTCCTCTAAGTGGAATTTTGATTCAAAGATTTCGAGTCATCTTAGGACTTGTAGACAATTGTCGTCTGGCTTCGCTCGGGAGAAAATCCTCATGTGGATCGTACTCCAGTCATGTGCGTCTAATCCCCAGTAGTGTCAAATTTCTTCCCGGCAGCGTTGTAGCTTCCATCTTGCATTTTTGCATTGCATATCATATCATTTTCATCTGCATTTTTCGGTCAAAATTTTAGGTATTCTGATATTTAATCCTCCTCCACCTTGAATGTCCAAAAATCTCTTTGTTACTCAGACATTCAGGTTCAGGATGATTAAATAGGGGCAGCTGTCATACCCTAAATTTTGACCAGAAATTTTTAATTTTTGTTCATTTTTTGACGTGTTTCCGTCGATTTATCGAAAATTGATCATTTTGCATTTTAAGTTAAAACATATCATCAATCATCGATTATTGTCTTTTGTTCGATTTTATTTAATATCATTTTATTTTATATTTGATTTCGGACGATTAAATTAATTTTAAAAAAATTAGTTAGATTTTTTTGCTTGTTCCATTTTAAATCATTTCTTTTATTTTTTTGCTATAATTTAAGTTTATCCTTTTAATTTAAATTTTTAAATTTAATTATTATTTTATAAAAAAAAAAGGATCAATTTGAGTTGGTTTAGGTTTTAATTAGTTTAATAATCTTACTAGTTTTTACTTATCTTTTTAATTTAGACTATTTAAGATTCAGTTTTAATTTCACTTTAATTTAATTTTAATTTAATTTTTTATTTATTTATTTATTTAATTTACATCTTAATTATTTGTCTTTTTTTCTCTCATTTAAATAATTTGTAGCAATTTATTATATTATTTATTATTTTCCTTTATTCTAGTATCATTATTATTATTATTTCCTTTTATTTTATCATTTTATTTATTATTAGATTATTGTTAGTTTTATTTATTTTATTAAGTTAATATACAATTGTTTAAGTTAGTTTTCAAGTTTATGGTCCAAATCCAAATACAACTCCCTACACAGCCTGTGTCACTGCCATTTTGTGGCTCCAAGTCAAGTAGAACCTGCAACACAGAAAAAGAAAACATCAAGCAGGACCTCTTTTCATGACTGCTGTTGCGAAAAAACCTGAAAAGGGGATCCAAAAACGATAAAGAGAGGAAAAGGGGGGCGCTCTGTTCCCTGGATTGAGACAGCAAGAAAAATCAAAAACAGAGGAGAAGTTCATAAGCCAGGGGGGGACCTGGAGGACACCAGAAAAAACGCTCCCTCAAATCCTCAAACAAAAACCTGTCAAAACCTTCATCCTCTTAATCTCCCTCCATAAAACCATTTCAAACGACTACCTGAAAAAAACAGCAAAAGAAAACTGACTTAAAGCTTCGACGCCAACACCATTTCAAAAACACCTTCGGACCTTTCCCACCTCTGCTCCCTTTAAAACACAGAACCAAACTCCTGCATTAAAGAGGAGAATTACAAAAAACCATCCAACAGCAGCAGCAACCCTCAACTTTGTTCTTCACCTCTTTTACGTAAAACCATCCAACCCCTCAACTTTTTTTTTTTACCAACTGAAAACCATAAACAGAACCATTTACCACAACCTTCAAGCTTGGTTCATCCAAATCCAGCAGCGACAACCAAACCTTCAAAAACCCTCACTGTCTCCACCATAACTCAACCAAATCCGTTCGCACACCAACCACCATCAACAATAGCAACAGAACCAAAAACCTGCTAAGTAGAAGAACTGACTTAAATCTTCATCGCTCCACCACAAATAAACTGTCTCAAACTTCGGCCATCAACACCCTCGGCCGGAAAGACCGCCTTCCTCCGTAAACTCCATCATTGCTGAAACAAACCCAGCAACACAAACTCTCACTGAGTCAACCTCGAACTATCTTCACCTGATAAAAAAATACACAAATCAGAACCATAAAACCTCAACTTCCATGACACGGACCTCAAACCATCAACAAAGCAACACAGGATAAGAAAAAAACCAGATCAGGAAACAAGCGAAACGAACAAGAAGGTTCCTGTCTGGTTCCTCGAAACTGACCTTCATCCCTCATCAATCCTAGCAGCCAAATATCCAAACGAAAAAGCAGCAGCAACAACAAACCATTCTCTCAATCACCCCCAAACCGGAACGAAAGCCATGACCTTCGTCCATGAAAACCCTTCATTAACATCAGCTCTCTTTCCCATCTTCCGCCCGAGCAAAACCATCAAATCTCCAGAAACCACTCGAACCAAACTCACCTTTTGGACCTAATCGCAGACCCGAACCCACGAACGCACAAATCACTTCTTCCGCTCGCCGTCCCGTTTCCGACAGAAACCGCAAGGACCACCACAATCGAAACCTCGAATCATCACCATCTTCTTCACAGCTCTCGAGACTAATCACTCTTGCTTCCGCCACGGACCCCTTTTCTCTTTACCGAATCACCGCGAAACCCTTCATCAACATCATCCTACTGTCCGCCGATCCGACCTTCATCACCACAGTGAGGCCACCACCACCATCGCCATTGAAAGAAGCGGAGGAGAGCTTGAAGATCGAAAGTTTCGCGAGAGCTGCGTTTGAAAGTGTGAGGTTTTGTCTTCTTTTCGGATTCTGAAATGTGTTGCAATATTTCCAGTATCACAACTCATTGATTTTGTTTTTATTTTATTTAATATATCTCACTATCCTGTTGGTTTGAGCTGGGCCTTTCAGCCCTGGATCCACCGACCCAGTCAAATCCTAAAGCCACAGTGGAAAGTAACAAGATTAGAATTATATGTTTCTTTATTTTTGTTGCTGATTTTTGCTTTACTAATCTTTTTTATATTATTTATTTTTCTTCTTTTTCTGAGACAAAAGGCTTCATTTTTGTTGTTGTGGGCTTTGGAAGTCCATCCAAACTGTTCACATCTTTCCTTCAGCGAACGTACCCCCTCCATGTTTGTTAGTTTGTTTTCATTTTTTTTCTTTTGATAACTTTTAATTAACTTTTTTTACTAATGTTTGTTCATTTATTTAGATTAATTAAAATTCTAATTGGATTTCCCTTTAATGTTTAAATTTAATTTATATTGTTGATTGTTTAGTATCCTAACAACTTTACTATTTTTGTTTATTTCACTTTGGTAGTTTAGTTAAAAAAATTTGGTTTATGAGGATAAATTTCGTTTAAAAATTATCGATTTAGATTTGTAATTACATTTTATTTTAGAACTTGTAATTAATTCTTCTCTTTACTTTGTTTAGGCTGATGAGATTCCCGATGCATATTGTATTTAATCTTTGATATTTTTTAGACCAATTTTTTTGGTTCTCTTCGTTAGTCGGCTTGAATGCTTGAAGTTTGTAATTGACATTTGTCTAACATCATGATAATGGATAATTGTGTCGAACTTGTAAATCTACTTTGGACTTGATATTTTCTTCTTGATTTCTTTCGCGCATGTTAAAGAGGCAACGGACCTTCTCCGTTAGGTATTGTTAAAACTCAACTTTATCTCTCTTGCGTTTTCAATTTAATCCTGATGCCATATTTGTGTTTGTCCGATTAATTGTACATCACCATCGTGTCTAAACCATAAATCATTTAAAACAATTCATACAACATCACTTGGCACACACGTAAGTCGGTCATTTGTGATCGCCATCAGCACTACATTTATTTTAATTAATTTACGAAAAAAGAACTTCGGAGTCTAGCATTCCGCACGTTCTGGATTGAACCGCAAATGGGCTAGCCCCACGCGTTGGTTCAATCATCATTCGTATAAAAAATAATCCAATTCATTTAAATTTAATTTATGAAAAAAAGAACTCCGGAGTCTAGCACTCCGCACGTTCTGGATTGAATCGCAAATGGGCTAGCCTCACGTGTTGGTTCAATCATCATTCGTATAAAAAATAATCCAATTCATTTAAATTTAATTTATGAAAAAAAGAACTCCGGAGTCTAGCACTCCGCACGTTCTGGATTGAATCGCAAATGGGCTAGCCTCACGCGTTGATTCAATCATCATTCGTATAAAAACATTTCAACAATCTTAAAGGATCAGGCATGATTCATCTCCATAGGAAAGTTGTTCCTCCTATCCCCACAAACACAAACAAAAGTCTCACAAAACAATTACCTTCAAAGGAAGAACGTGGCATTGCTTGTCGATCTTATATCCAAGTTTAAAGCTTCTTCCGATTTTATTTACTTTCAAAGGAAGAACGTGGCATTGCTTGTCGATCTTATATCCAAGTTTAAAGCTTCTTCCGATTTTATTTATTTTCAAAGAAGGAATGTGGCATTGCTTGTCGATCTTATATCCAAGTTTAAAGCTTCTTTCGATTTCTCATTTCTCAAACGTTTGTGGTGGAATAGGTGAGATACTTCTCTTAAAGATGACGACTTGTCTCTTTCTTTCGCATACAAATTAAAACTTACCAACCAATTCAAATCATTTTCATAATTAATTAGCGAGTAACTGAACTCCGGAGTCTCGCACTCCGCACGTTCTTGAATGCAACCGCGACATGGGCTAGCCCCACGCGTGGTTCATTCGCCCTCTCGTCTTAAAACACCTTTAACAAAGATCAAATATCTTTTCTCAAAACGAACACTGTTTAAATCTTTCTATTTCGCAAATAAGCCAACGCTTAGCGGTAGAAATCATTTTCAAACAGTCGTTCTATAAAAAACACAAATCGTAGTAGCACGAACTACGAAGCTCTGACTTTCCTATTGCACAGGGGAATACGTAGGCACGGGGATTTTAATCCTTCGCGAGCACAATAAATAAAAATTAATTATTTTCCCACCACAATAATAAAAAACCTTAACCTTTCCCTATTGCAAATAATAAACAAATATCGATACTTAATCAGTAAAAGAAGACAATAATAACAAGTTAACATTTTAAGCGCAAACTAGACTAAGAGGTTCCCGTTGAGTACAACGGACGTGAGGGGTGCCTAACACCTTCCCCTTGCGTAACTGACTCCCGAACTTAGATTAGTGGTTTCGTTGACCATTCTTATCCTTTATTTAGGTTGTGTCTATATCTTCCTTTTCTCTCGTAGAATAAATAGAATTAGGTGGCGACTCTGTTGTTTATTTTAGGATCGTATTTTTCGAGGTGCGACACTAAGGAACCCAGTGCCTACACTGCTAGGGGATTTTTACTACTCCATCCATCAGAGAAATGAAAAAGCAAAGGGGGAAGCTAGTCAGATGATGTGCTCCATTGTTCTACTCTTTGCTGCTCAAACACTTACCTAAATCAGATGCCTTCTTGAACCCACATCAGCAGAAGAATTGGGCCAAAAGGTTCATTGCCTTAACATCAGATGATATCATATTGTGCACTCAGAACACCAAAGGCAAGGATATTATTACTAGCTATGGGCAATACCTTAATGTGCCTCTAATAGGAGTAAAAGGTTGCATCAATTACAACCCTTTGTTGTTTAAGAGACAATTGGGATATGCCTTGGTTCATCCTCCCAGAGGACAAGATTTGGCTGAGACCCTATACTGTGAAGTTCAACCTAACTCTACTGTTGTCAGACAAGCTGCCTAGGCTTGGGACAACATTCAGACCAAAGGGACAGCCATCCTTGGAAGGTGTAACAATATTGCTTCAGCCCAGTACTCTGACTGGTCCCGTACTAGAGCTCAGATCACCAGGATGCCTTTCACCTTAGAAGACACACCTGGACCTTCTACAGTGCAGCCTGCAGCAACTGTTAGCCTGGAGGAATTTGAAAAGCTGAAAGAGAGGAATAATCAGCTATCAGAAGCCCTGAAGAAGACTCTTTGGGAGAGAAATGACGGTCGTCTGGACATTGAAAGATTGGAAAGGCTCAAGACTGAGCATCTGACCAAGATTGAAAGGACATATGACTACATAAGGAAGGCAAGAGCAGGAGAGTTGGTTTTGAAGAATGCCTGCAAGGAGGCCAAGATTCAGAAGGCTAGGGATGAACATTATCTGGAGGAAAGCCAGGCTAGGTGGATCAAGATCACCGAAGCCCGTGCACAAGAAGACCAGAGGACTCAGGCCAAGATTGAGCAGCTGGAGGCCAATGAGAAAAAGCAGCAGGAGGCTTTGTTGGCAGCTCAGAAGGAGATATCAGAATTGAAACTCCGGGCGGGGTTAAAGAGATCAAAGGATCAGGACAGGCATAAGAAGCTGACTAATGCCCTTGCTACCAAGAACCTCCTCATTAGGACTATTACAGAGCACCCAGCTGGTCCAGTGACGGTGGCCCTCCTGAGGGAAGTCAGGGAGGATGACTTTGGATTGGATGTCTGATTCCTTTTGCTTGTATTTCTTTCCTTTTGATGTACTTTTTCTTTTGGTTGTTGTATTTTTGACCCACCATGGGCATGTATTGTGAACAGACTATGTATTTTCATCATTTGTAATATATCAGTTTGATTTATTTTGGTGGGCTTTCTCTCAACATCATCAAGCATTTCCTCGAGGTCTGGAAAGGTCAAAACCAAGAACCAAATCGAATACCTTGGAAGAAAAATAAGCATATTGCATTGCATACTAACATTTTCTTTGTTTTGTAGGTTTTTGTTTGTTATTTTGTTTCTCACTTTATTGTGGTTTCAGGAAACATTGCTCGTCGGCGTCGCAGAGTGTTCCCTGTCAACCGCACACACCGGTCCCCAACGTGAAACAACCTTCCAGGCATTCAAATGGATCAGGTGCAGCAGGACCTGAATGAAGTAAAAAATCAAATGGAAAACGAAAGGGTTGAAATGAGAAACCAAATGACCCATTTTATGGCTGTGATGACTGGCTTAGCTCAGAGCCAGGAGAGGATGAGAGAGCTGGTAGAAAGGCAGACACCTGAAGAGCCTCACCCCGGAACGGGAGGAACCAGCAATAATGAACGCGGGCAGCCTCGCATCGACCCACCAGAGTTTGGGCCCCATTTGAACCCAGATGTTAATATCCCAAGGAATATTCAAGGAAACACTGCTGCAGGCAGGATCTTGCAAGAAGATCCTCAGGAGGGGCAGTTCACAGTTATTGGGGTTGGGGATGAGGTGTATGACCGAAGACTGGATGAGATTGCTGAAAAGCTGAGGTCTTTGGAATCCCAGAATTCTTTAGGCTTTGACGTAATGGATATGGGGCTGGTAGATGGGGTGAGGATTCCCCACAAATTCAAACCCCCGTGCTTTGAAAAATATAATGGTACCTCCTACCCGCTTACTCATCTGCAATCTTTCTTAGGGAGACTCAAGGCTTATACCATGGACGAGAAGTTATGGATGTTCTATTTTGAGGACAACCTGACTAGAGCATCAAGAGAATGGTATTCGCATCTGACGAGGGCCACTATACGATGTTGGAAAGACTTGGTCGAAGCCTTCATCCGGCAATACCAGTACAACCTAGACATGGCTCCCAATAGAACTCTTCTAATGGGCATGTCTCAGTCTTCAAGGGAAAGCTTTCGGGATTATACTCAGAGGTGGAGACAGCTTGTTGTTGTTGTCCAGCCACCCATGTCTGAAAGAGAAATGGCCGACATGTTTATGAACACTCTTCAAGGAACATATATTGACATACTTGCTGCTTTCTCTTCCACCAGTTTTGTTGATGTAGTTATAGCAGGTGAGAGAATTAAGAGTCTTTTGAAGATGGGCAAAATCTCTGACAATGGTGCAAGTTCCTCCAACAACCCAAGAAAACCTTTTTCAGGACCCCGAAGGGCGGGTGAAACAAATGTTATCCATGCAGGCAGGGGAAGACCCCAATATTCTCACAGATCAATATCAGCTGTTACTATCCCGGCTCCAGTTCCACAGCAACCACTTTTTCCTCAACAACAACAACAACATCACTATCAGCAACAATCGCATTTTCCGCAACAAAGAACGTACATCAATAACAACAACAACCAACAGCAGCGCCCCTTTCAACAGAGGCCATCTCAGGAAAATAGGGTGATTGACCCCATTCCTATGCCTTATGTCGCTCTACTGCCGCAACTCCTGAAGCTCAACCTGGTTGAGTTAAGGACGTTGGCTCCGCAAGATCCTCTCAACCTCCCGAAGAATTATGATGCTAGTGCCAGGTGTTCCTTTCATTCTAATGCACCTGATCACAATACCGAGAAATGTAGAGCCTTGCAAATGAAGGTTCAAGATCTGGTCGATTCCAAAGCTCTCAATTTTGCACCTCCTCCGAATGTTAACAGAAATCCTATGCCTAATCAGGGTGGGCCCAGGATTAATACCATAGAAGAGGACCAACCATCTGCACTGATTGATAATGTTGCACAGATTCAAACACCGTTGGCAGAAGTCAAGGCTCAACTCTTAAAATTCCAGGTGTTCCCAGGCTGTGAGGCCTGCTGCGAATCGTGCAGAACTGCTATTAATGGTTGTGAGAGGCTAAAGTTTGGCATAAATGGCCTTATCAGAGATGGAATTTTGCAAATTACCACAACGGCCTCCACAAAATCAACAACTCTTCCTTCAGCAGTTCTTTCTTCAGCAACAACAGATCCTCTTACAACTGCAACAACTATCATTCCCACCAATTCATCCACAACTCCAGCAATCACTCCATCCATTGTTTCAACAAACCAGAGTTCAGCAACATTTACTTCTACAACATCAACACCCATCTTATCAATGGAATCGCCTACAACACCAACAAACACTAATGAAGATGTCTCAACGGTCACGATCTATTATGACTCGGCAATTGTTCATCCCAACAACTATTTCCAACAACAAACTGCAACACCTCCTGTCAGATCTCCAGTCACAATCTATTACGACCCGCATACCATCACAGTTTCTTCCGCTGGAGCAATCAGTCCGGTCACCATTACGGTGCCTGGACTTGTTCCTTATGAAAGCAGTAATTCCATACCTTGGCACTACGGCTCTGATCTCTACTGCGACGGAAAGAAGGTCACTATAGATTCATCAACCTCTTCACCACAAGTTGACAATGTTGGGGGAGGCGGAGGCTTCACCATAAGCGGACGCCTTTTTGCCTCACAAACACCGAGACCCAATGCTGAAGTAGAAGCTGCTGCTAAGGCAAAAGGGAAGAATGTGGTACTTGAAGAGCCAACTGTTAGAGAAACTCCGAAGACGTCTTTTGAACAAGAGGTGGACGAGCTCATGAGAATAATCAAAAAGAGTGATTACAAAGTGGTGGACCAGCTTCATCAGACACCCTCCAAAATCTCTATATTATCATTGTTAATGTGTTCCGAAGCCCATAGGAATGCATTGTTGAGAGTCTTGCACGCAGCCTACGTGCCGGAAGAGATTAAGGTTAATCAGCTGGAAACAGTGATTGCAAATGTTAACACCAGTCATGGGTTGGGCTTCACAATGTTGATTTAACAACGGAGGGACGCAATCATAACAAGGCTTTACATATCACCTTAGAATACAAAGGTGTTATTCTTTCTCATGTGTTGGTGGACACTGGATCCTCGCACAATGTCCTCCCAAAGAAAGCCTTGGTAAAGCTGGAGTATGATGGTTTGGCACTACGTCCAAGTAACTTGGTGGTGAGAGCGTTTGATGGCTCTAAGAGATCAGTGCTTGGAGAGATTGATTTACCTGTAATGATTGGCCCACAAATTTTTAAAACTACTTTCTTCGTGATAGACATACAGCCGGCCTACAGTTGTTTGCTGGGTAGACCCTGGATTCACACCACTGGTGCTGTTACATCTACCCTTCACCAAAAATTAAAATTTGAGTGGGAAGGCCAGATCATCACAATTTGCAGGGAGGAAGATATTTTCGTTAGCCAGCTGGATACTTACAAGTATATAGAGATGGATGGGGAAATCCATGAGACTATGAGTCAGGGGTTTGAGACCCTTAACATCAATGAAGCAATTGCTGTGTCTGGAACTTCCATCACTTCATATCAACAAGCCCGGAAGGTTATTGAGGAGGGTACCGCTCAAGGCTGGGGCAAGTTGCTGCAGTAGAAAAGAAAGAAGACAGATTCGGGTTGGGTTACAGACCAACTCGACAAGATCAACCAGAGGCTGCAGCAGAGTCCAAATTTGTCAGCGGGGGAATGCTTACCCCGGATGCTGTGAACAGTCTGGAAGACGAGGAAGAAGAAGAACGCAACCTGGAAAACTGGATACGTCCAAGGATCCCGGGGAACCAAGTCTCTAACTGGTCTTCCTAGGAAATTATAAGAGTTACTCCTGCAGAGTAATTATTATTTCCTGTCTTTTAAGCATGCATCAAGTCCTGCATCTTGCCCAAGGTGTCAGGACTCATTTTGTAATCTGGTCATCTTGTATTTTGTGCAAACGATCAATTAATGAATATCAGGACATCTTTTGCAAACGAATCTTTTTTCCCGCTCATTGTTTTTCATTTTTTATTTTTTGTACAAAACAATAAAATGGAAATGTTTTCTAAATAATAACTTCATTTTCACTTTTTCTAAACAAGATAAAACTGATCACTAAAATGAACCAATCTAAACCCTTGCAGAGAGTGCCCTCCAGACTGCACCGACAACGACACTGCTATGACTTTGTATGACTTCGACAATCTGATTAATCAAGCCGATGAAGGGGTTGAAGAAGATTATGAGCTACCTGAAGAACTAGCCAGATTGTTAAGACACGAGGAGAAGGTTATCACTCCTCATCAGGAGGAAGTTGAGACAGTTAATCTTGGTACCAAAGAAGACTTGAAAGAAGTGAAGATCGGGGCCCGTCTGCAAGATTCAGTGAAGGAAAAACTTAATGACATGCTGCGAGAGTACGTTGATGTCTTTGTTTGGTCCTATCAAGATATGTCAGGTCTGGATACCGACATTTTTATGCACAAGCTGCCACTAAAAGAAGATTGTCCTCCCGTGAAACAGAAGCTACGCCGCACTCGTCCGGATATGGCCATGAAGATAAAAGAAGAGGTACAAAAACAGTGGGACACCGGTTTCCTTGTTGTAACTAGTTACCCGCTGTGGGTTGCTAACATTGTACCAGTGCCTAAGAAGGATGGCAAAGTACAGGTGTGTGTGGATTACCGGGATCTGAATAGAGCTAGCCCGAAAGATGACTTCCCATTACCTCACATTGATGTATTGGTAGACAACACGGCTCAGTTCTCAATATTCTCCTTCATGGATGGATTTTCAGGATACAATCAGATCAAGATGTCACCTGAAGACATGGAGAAGACAACTTTCATCACACCCTGGGGCACATTCTGCTATAAGGTAATGTCGTTCGGACTGAAGAATGTTGGTGCCACTTATCAACGGGCTATGGTAACATTAATCCACGACATGATCCACAAAGAAATTGAATGTTATGTGGATGACATGATTGCCAAGTCCCTCACAGAAGAAGACCATCTGGTAAATCTGTTGAAGTTGTTCAAGCGTCTGAGAAGGTATCAGCTGAAGCTAAACTCCAACAAATGCACATTCGGGGTACGTCCCGGTAAGCTGTTGGGATTTATTGTAAGTGAAAAGGGAATTGAAGTTGATCCTGACAAAGTCAAAGCCATTCAAGAGATGCCTGCACCTAGGACTGAAAGAGAAGTTCGGGGGTTCTTAGGTAGATTGAACTACATATCACGGTTCATATCTCACCTTAATGCAACATGTGAGCCCCTGTTCAAACTATTAAGAAAGGAACAAACGGTCAGGTGGAATGAAGATTTCCAGAAGGCTTTTGACAAAATCAAGGAGTACTTACAAGAACCTCCAATCCTTATGCCTCCAGTTGAAGGAAGACCTCTAATAATGTACTTGACATTATTAGAAGGATCAATGGGGTGTGTGTTGGGCCAGCATGACGAGTCTGGTCGAAAAGAGTATGCAATATACTACCTAAGCAAAAAGTTTACCGACTGTGAACAATGTTACTCACTGCTCGAGAAAACTTGTTGTGCTTTAGCGCGGGCTGCTCGGCGACTAAGGTTGTATATGTTGACCTACACCACCTTATTGATCTCAAAGATGGATCCAATCAAGTACATATTTGAGAAGCCAGCACTTACCGGAAGGGTTACAAGATGGCAAATGATTAGAGAGTTGCTCGCTTAGCGAACAAGCCCCCTCGCTCAGTGAAACCTAGAGTGAAAAACAACATGATTTAATTCTGAAAAATTCCTTAAAATGATCTGAATAATATAGTAATGGATATGAATCGAATTCGTGTGGTTAGAGGTAGTTAGAGAGGATTTATGAGCTTAATTAGAAGTGTAATTAGTATAACTCTGAATAAATATAAGTTGAATTGTTTGTTAATAGTTGATGTTTCCATTTGTTGTTGTTGTTGTGATAGTTACATAACATTATTATTGATACATGTGTATGTAATATATGTTGTTGTATGTGGTGTTGTCGTGTATGTGTTGGTTGATGTTAGTATATGTTGTTGTATGCAATTATGCATGATGTTGATAATATTTGTTGTTGTGGTGAGTCGTTGTATGTTAGTTTTGGATGTTGAGTTGTAAAGTGTAGTCGTTGTAATTATGCATGATTTTCATTGATGTTGCATGACATGAGCATGGTTGGAACAATATACCAAGGCAGGGTATGTTCGTTGGATCCTAGTGGGATCACTTTGATGTTGGTATAGACATGAAATAGGGATCGTACATGGTCATGAAATAGGGGTCGAGGGTGTGATCATGAAATATGGATCATATTGGACCACGAAAGAGGGGTCGAGAGTTTCGAAGGCAACTGGATCTTGAAATAGAGATTGGATTAAGGTACCTCATACATAGAGTCAATTATAGTCTCATTGCATAATTTTTTATTGTTGTGTATGATGTTGATGTGTGTTTGTGATGTGGTTGTGTAGTTGTTGTGGTTTAGAAGTGGTGATCTAGTTAATGATACTTTCTTATTCTTATTATTTTTTCTTTTGTGATATAAGTATCTCACCCCTTTTGTTTGAATGTTACCCTTACGTTCGTAACATGCAAGTGATCAGGATAAGTCGAGTGGTGGTCAGTGAAGTTGGTGTACTTTGCGTCTTTAGGAGTTGGCTCTGATACGTGCTTTGGGTGTCAGGATGACAGTTGTTGCTTTTTCATTTATTTTTAGAAAACAATTTGTATTTTGAAATACTATTGTATGTTGTTTTAAACGTTTTCCGCTTCGAGATGAAATATTTTTGTAATTACTCTGATTTTATTATTAATTTCGTGGGGTAATTTGGGTGTTACACACAACACCACAATGAAGCACACAAGGCCATATATTCATAAATAATTAAGTTATGAATTTTCAGGGCGTTTAACTCTCCCCTACTTAAAGAATTTTCGTCCTCGAAAATAACCTAAAGTGAACAAAGTCGGATACGACTCCTTCATCTAATCTTCACGCTCTCAGGTCCAACTCTCTTTAGCTGGTCTGCCCTACAATACCTTCACTAAAGCAATCTCTTTACCTCATAGTTGCTTCAATTCTTAACCATCAATCTTCACCGGCAAGTCTTCAACTATCAGATTATCTCTTACTTGAACATTATCCGTTTGGATCACATGCGACGGATCCAGAATATACTTCCTCAACTGTGATACATGAAACACGTCATGTAAATTCGCAAGTGACGGTGGTAAAGCCACCCGATAGGCAACCTTTCTTATCCTCTGTATAATCTGATACGAACCAAAAAAACAAGGAGTGAGATTTCTAGACTTCAAAGCTCTACCCACACCAGTCATCGGAGTAACTCTTAAGAACACATGATCTCCCTCTTGGAATTCAAGTGCTTTTCTTCTCTTATCATGGTAACTCTTCTAAAGACTCTACGACGTCTTCATCTTTTCCTATATCATCTTAATTTTCTATGTTGTCTCTTGATCAATTTTAGATACGAGTACAAAACTCTCTCCTAACTCATACCAACACAATGTAGTTCAACATCATCTACCATACAACGCTTCATATGGAGCCATCCCAATACTAGCATGAAAATTGTTGTTGTATGTAAACTCAATCAACAGCAAGTGATTATCCCAAGATCCTCCTTGGTCCAGCACACAAGCCCTCAGTAAATATTCTAAAGATTGGATTATTCTTTCAGTCTGACCATCTGTCTGCGGATGATAGGCAGAACTCATCCTCAACTTAGTACCCAAAGCATCTTGTAAACTCTTTCATTTGTCTGCAGATGATAGGCAGAAATCATCCATGCAGTTTCACAATCTCTTCAATATACATCTCAGCTAGCCTCTGCATAGAATGATTAATCTTCTTCAGTTATATTTAATAACCCTGGGATTAGATTATCAAATTTTACTATAAAAGAGCTCATTACTCAGATTATACCTTAAACTTATCTTATATATAGATGCTCCAAACTTGTATGCATCTTACTTTGGGATGGATTGCAAGCCAAAAAGAAATCTTCAATGTTCTTCTATCTTGAGCTAAATATTTTTATGCTCTTACAATCCATCCCAACATAATGGTGTTGATGTTGTTATTGTATTTTTTGAATAACCTTCCTTTGTTGTCAATAAAAGAAAACATTCCTTAATTTATTGATTTCCTCGATTGACAACATTGAGAAAATTATTCCTAAACATGTTGTAAATTGCAAGCACAATTATCTTGTTCTCTTTCATGTGAAAGCATTTGCCATGAAAACATTTACTCAAGATAATGAAATCTCTCTAGGATGGATTGCAAGTGCAGAAAAAGAATTTCTCTTGGTAGGAACAAATAACTTAATAGAAATTTGAAAATATTTGTTGTTCTCCAAGAATCCATTATTAAAATCTTGATTTGTTTAAACAATTTATTTTAATATTTTGTGTAAACAATGTAATTTAAAAAAAGTTATTCCCCTCTGTTTTTTAAAGAAATCAAGAGGTATGTGTGGAGCTTTGGACGGAACCTATTTTATAATATTTTTTATTTAAAAAGAAACACATTTTATCTCGATTTTGAGTAATAACTGAGGTAAAATATAAACATGCTTATTCAGTTTCTTCAACATCCTTAAACAAATCTTTGTCGTTCATTTAATGAGTATCAACGCTCAAGACATTGTCATTAGTAATCCACGTGAAACCTAAAACCCTCACTATAAAAAGCATTTTGAATATTAAAAATTGATAATGAAACATTTGACATTAAAACTTTGAAACAAAAAAAAAATTATTTGATTTGGGAAAATTTCTCTATGAAGGATTGTGAGTGCAAAATATTTTTTTTGGGTTCAAGGTTTGTGTTCTTAAATAATCATATAACTGAATATATATTTAATTTATCTAATATATTTTTGTTTTGTATCTGAAACAAATTAATGCAAAAGCCAACGTCTAACATTTGATCTTCCTCAAGATCAATGAAATGAGGATCTCCTATATTTGTTCTTCCCTAAGATATCCAGTATTTATTTTTCATCGACAACGATGGCGATGAATTAGATTCAAAATTTGTTATATATTTTTAATTTAATATTATGTGTAAACAATGTAATATTCTGTATAAATAATGTAGTTTTTAAACAAATTAATATATTAATATTGTGTGTAAATGAGAGAACAATGAGCAAGAGATTCATAAATTGCAAGGAGCAAGAGATTCATAAATTGCATCATTGTTTTCCTTTTTTCCCTTATAGTTGTGTGTATGATTCTTTATGGCTCTTCAACTCTTTGATAAGTTATTGGTAAACAAGTGTATGATTTTTCTCTCCTTTACCGAGCAAAGCAGAAACAACTCGAAAAATCATAGTTATCGTAACCCTCAATATTGATGATCCGTTCAATGTCTTCGTGCATGAAAACTAACATCTCGATGATGAACTGGAATTTTGGTAAAGGCAGTGAAGGAGGTGGTTTTCTAATGTGGAATCTTTTGAAAACACTTTTTTGAGATTTTAGAGTTGGAGAATCTGGAAAAAATTGTTATCATGCTCAGCTCATATCGGGCTATCAAGTTTCACCTTTTTTGAAATTATACAAGCACGTGAGAGCCCATATGTTTTTCTAAGTGTGCAACCACGCTTTGAGCTATTGAAATCTACATTCTTAGCTTGTTTTGCTTCGTGAAAAATGAAATTCAATCTTGCTTGAGAAATGTTTTCGATCAACTGAGAATGTAAATTGTTGTCTATGAATTTATGTTCTAATACAATGATGTTGTTACTAAATGATGTTTGTATCTTATTATGTTGGTTTTGGATCATTTGGTTTGTAGAGTACCAATATTTACACAAATCACCCTTATCATTTCCCAACCAATTCTTCATTGTAGCATGGGCAGACTCAACTCGGTTAGTTGTTGTATTTCCAAAGTATCTTACCTGATCAGTCTAAGCACAAACAATTTTTTTCCTTCACCTGGTCCAGAATTGTAATTTCAACATATTTCAACAAATATGGATATTTATAACACAACTTCATTAAATGTATAATAGCCTCGACATATACTTCTTTTATAGAAGAATTCATCACCACATTTCATGCATCGATTATTCTTTCCACGGTGACACTAGCTTTGACAATTATTTCGTACGTTCCCTTAATTGTTTTATCCCTACTGCGGGTTTAACTCGACTTCACACATTCTTTGTGATATGATACGTACAAAGTATTGCGTAAGAAGTATGAAAGACTTTTGCAACTAAATTCATCAATGAGGTATCGTGGTCGGTGATGATCACTTTATGCATGTCTTATTTGGCCTTTAACATTGTCTGACACATTTCTAAAGTCCAAGAAACATTTTCCACTTTTTCACTCTCGAGAAATGCAAATCTAACAGAAAAAATTTCTCGATAAAGGTAATACCAACGATTTCCAATAGTGGAAGCTTATACTCGTTGGTCTTATACATTGAATCAATGATAACCATAGTAGGAAACGTGTTGAACAACTTTATCAAATTCGGATGAGTCCAAAATATATCTCGAAAGGTTACTCCATCATCGTATGTTTGGTACCTATATACATAATTGTTATCATCCAGAAGTTTCAATTGCATTTCAGTTTTATCTCCCCTTAACACCTAATTGTTATTGACACGAATATTGTACGCTTGCATGATATTTGAGATGTTTCCGGGTATTTTGTGTTTCAAAGTTGCAAGTTTGTTTTTGGGTTGCACTATATTCAATGTCTTGTCCGTCACAATTTCCTTCTCTTCCAGCATAAGGTGGCATGCAATTGGATGCCCAACTAACTTGTCACATGTGTCATGGTTATGTTAACCACAAATGACATTAAATTTCCATTTGTTATTTGACATTAGTAGATAACTACACAACTTAAATGGACACTCACATTTTCTCAAACCGATGTCATCTCGTTTTAATTTTTGAAGATGAGTTATATACATCCCACTTCTTTCACATCTCATTGTCACAAATGTAGTTTTTCTATTCGAACCATTATCGGACCTTCTGATTACAACATTAAATCTCAATTTAGATGCCTTCGTGAATCCATTGAAGCATATGATCCCTAAACTCAAACTCTTGTCCATTTGTAAATTGTTTGTCAACATCTACCTTTTTCACATCAACATGTTTGGCATCTGTAGACACAATAGATTTTGGGAAACATTTTAGTGCACATCATATATGATGCAAACGATAATAGAAAATATTTAAAAAAATGAAATGAACATCGACATATCCCAGAAATGGATTTCCTTAGGAATTCATCTAGAATTCGAAGATGCATTTTCAGACAAAATGTTACTTTACAGTACAAAACCAAGATTAATGTGAGCAACGAAGAATGAAATAAATTATCTTTACATTGAATTTCAGTTTCTTTTACTCATTTTAATGTGATGAAAGACAATATTGAACTCCTAAAAATCTTGATTGAGATTGGAAGGATTTTTTGTAAGGATTTTGAGAAAAGTTGGCAATGGAGTTTGATCATACATGGTTCTATTTTATTAAGAATAACATTTTGACGTTTTCAGAAATGCATTTCCATAATTATTTGACATGCAAAGGTGGCGGATTTTCAAATTCCAACTTCACAACTCCGGAAATATACCTCCGAAAAAGTCATTGAGTTGTTAATTTAGAAATAAATTATTGAAATGTATCCGAATAAATTTTGAAAAAACTTCATAAGACTCAATTGAAATGTGTTTCTTTGAAACTATAGGTACGTCTAAGTGATTTTCCACAATGTAGATGGAGTTAGCAATTCTCATATATTATGTGGTTTGATTCCTCCTACTAACTTTTCTTTCTCAACACACTATCCACTAACATTGCCTATCCAAAATAAAATAGGAAAGCATGACATATGAAAACTAGTATAAAAATATTTTACATGATAACTCAAGAGTCATCTGATATATTAAAACAAAATATTAACTTTAAAAACACAAGACTTGTCATACTAAATAATTACTCGTTAAATAGTAATGATAAAATTCTTATCTTGAGCATGAAGAATTAGAAACATAATTAGATACACTTAGAAGCATGAAGTTTCAAAACATATGTCATCTATAATTAATTACATTGCAAGCTATACCTCTACAATAATTTTAAATGAACTTGTCTGCTTGATTACTTACTGCAAGCTATAGCATCAATTTCTACCTACAGTTTTCTCCAGCATCGATTTGAATCTTACCTTCTCCACCAACCCATATAGACAGCAACCACAAACTCAACTTAAAGACTCGGACATTCGAATCACCGTCTCAGATATTTCGTTCCTCTAGCATCTTCTTGAATGATGTTACAAAGGCTATCTGAAAAATCAACTGGCCACAAAACTACATCATTTCCACAAAGAGCCATCTTTGCAAGATGATCTGCAGCTCTATTAGTTTCACGCCACGAGTGAGAAATTCGATACTCGTCAAACTTACTCAAAAGTTTCCAGATTTGTTTCAAACAAGTTTCAGCCTTTGGACAATGTTGGATTCTATTGATTGTATTCACAACACTCGCGGAATCTGATTCCACCCATATTGACTTAATCCCAAGACCAATGGAGAGAACAAGGCCTCTCCATATAGCCCAAAGTTCAACCAAGAAAATATCTCCTTGAGGAGCTTTCGAGACAAATGCACAAATTGGTTCGCCCCTGTAATCACGAAGCAGACCACCGAAACCAGCAGTTTCTTTATTTACAGAACCATCGGTGTTCAGTTTTGTCCATCCAAATTCCGGCTTTTTCCATTCACACCATACTATGGATCTAGAAACCGGTTTCAGAATGTTTGCGATTTTGTTGAGATTCCTAAGTAGAATCATTCCTTTGATTCTTTTCTGCTTAAAGGATATCACGTACGGTATATCTGTTGCATGTAACTCGACTCGAAGCTCTTTTTGCTTAGTCTTGTGTTGCTTCCCTTGAAGATGTGACCTTAAGCAGTTTTCACTTGTAGTGCTAATTTGACATAAAGCACAGCTCCATTCCTTCTGGACTTTCTTTTGGCTTGTGCAACCGCTTTTTACGTTTTCACAACCAGCAAGACCATCTCTTCCCTGATGCAAACAAATTTTTAGAAAGATATCATATCATATCTATTAGGACAAGAAGACAAATGAATTAGATGGAATGTATAATGCAGTTCTTGTTACACCCTGATTCCCAAGTCTTGTAGTTTATATCCTATATGACACGATAATTGCTAGCACCTAACAGGATTCGAATCTGAGATCCTGAGAGGAGCACACTCTCAAGACTCAAGTCTTCACCATCAGGTCAACCCAAGCCTTGTATGAATTGTTAGTTTGTTACCATAACGTCTATACAAATTTGCAATACAATTGCAACTACCTCCTATGTGGTAGCGGTTACTATAACATTTACTCCCTCGGTCTCGTATAAAGTGTCTTTTATGGTAATGCATAGTTCTTAAGAAAATCATATCATTGAGTATACTAATTTTAAAATGAAACAAAACAAGAACTAGAAGTATACCTGATATATTAAGAGTTTCTTCTCTTGTAAATGATTTGTGATAATTGTCTGACCAGAGATCTCGACTCTTTCACTATCATCAACCGATTCAAAATATATTTCTCTGTCCGCATCCAATTCTAAATGCTCTTTTCTATCCTCGCCCAGTTCAAATTGTGTGATTTTCAGATTCAAGATGTCCATCGTCCATGCAAATATGTTTCGCGTACAGTAATATTTAACTACAAGTCTGTAGATGTATGGCGCAGCACCAAAATAAGGTATTAACAACAAGATAGTTATCACACCTTTCACATGAGGCCACCATTGGAGCCTGCAATAACAGATTAATGAGAGCAGAAAACTGAAGTCAGGTCTTATATACATCCTTTATTTTGTTCGAGTACCTAACATGTGATACTAATCACACATACTCGAATTTCAACAATAACACTAGCATAATTTCATTCTCCAATAACACTAAATTGCAGAAACAGCCCTAAGTATATAGTATTAAAACAGAAATTACCAGTTAAATAAGAGTGGAAATTCACACTCCATGATCATAGACAAGGAAAAGAGAACCCAAAAAGCGAGACATCGCTGATTACTGGAACGGCAATCACTCTCCAATGCCCTATAAGAAGCGTATCTACAACAAAATAAAACAAAACACCGTAAGAATTTGAGAGTCTTAATTCTATATTCTATTATATTCTTAAAAATAAAAAAAAATTTAATTAATTAATTTACTTACAAGGGACAAAGCAAACTAAACGGAGGCCTACATGAATGAGAAAAAAAGAAAATAAAAATTGCAGACATTAGAGTGAGACATTTTCATAAAAAGAAGAAAAAAGAAATATAGAAGAGTTGGTTAGAATACCAGGCAATGATGGTGAGTGATTTTAGTAAGATTGAATAAAGAGTTTCGAATTCCATTTGTTTATTTTGGATTTTGTTTTGAGTTGAAGTTGAAATTTAGCTTAGTGGTTAAGAAAGTGAGAGCGGTTTGGAGGAAGAAGAAAGGGAAAAGAAAAGAGAAGATCATAAGTCAAGTCAATACAATGCAAATTAAACCTCCTTTTTCAATGGCCGTCTTGTACGATTCCCAAATAAGCCATTATTAAAACAGGAATTTTACAACTAGTAAATGTCTACTAATATTTATAATAAAAACAATATCAATAAATATTAGAAGAAAATAATAAAGGACCAATTTATGAAAAGAAAATTGAGAGAACGAAGAAGTCTTAGCAAATGAAGTGAAAAAATAAACAAATTATTCATCATTTACTATTTTTAGGGGAAGTTAGAGAAATTTTAGGATTTGGATACCCGTACGAGGCATAGGATAACATTTCTTAAAGTAAAAAGAAAAACATTATAATTACTTATAATTTATAAAATAAAGTTATAGTAATATTATAATTTGTCTTTGTTGTTAATAGTACACAGAAAAATATTTTATCAATAATAAACTTTTTTTTCTGTTTATAAAAATTTCTTAGATTTTCATCAAAAACCTTAAAACCTCGTATTCTCTAAACTTCTCCAAAATAAAAACTCAATCAATCTAACACATACATAATCATACACAATGATAAGATAATAATATTTCACACCCTTACCCAATTGTTTTGATTCCTATGAGCTATCTTGAAGAATTTCCAAGCTTTCCCTCTTTTCCTTCTCTTTTCCTTCTCTTTTCTCTTCTTCTCCTTTTCTTTCCTTTATATTTCTTTCTATCTCTCTTTTTCTTCTCTTTCTACTCTTATATCTTTCTATCTATTTCTATTTTTCTACTAAATATCATTTTTCTCACAAAATATAATTCTACATAATTTCTAACTTATCATTAATTAGCAAATGTCTAAAATACCCTCCAATCTAATTTTACCCGAAAATTCTCAAAACGGTAAAATAATATAACATGTCAACATATCACATGAACGCACCAATTTCACAATTAAAACAATTATCACTTAATTTAAATAAAAGACTCAACAAAAATGGGGAATAATCGAATCAGGGCGTTACAACTACTCTGTTGAGTTCGCTTCCGGGAATGAGCCCTTTTTCGAGGAGATACTTTTTCATGTAATCGGTCATATCCACCTCGACCGCCTCCTGGTTAAATCACTCGATGTATGAGAGTAGCGTTTCATTCTTCTCATGTACGATGGCTTCAAGGGTTGCTTCTGTCTTGGGGTGGCGTCAGGAGGTTGTGAAGTGCCTCGTGAACGCTGACTTCATGCTCCTCCAAGACGTGATAGACTCGGGAGTCAGGCTTTTGTACCACACCATGGCTCCTTTCCTGAGGGTTGTCGAGAATAACCTACACTTGATGTTCCCGCTAATGTCTTTGCGGTAGTCGAGCATAGCGTTGATGTTGTCGACGTGGTCATCGGGGTCAGTCGTCACGTCGTAAGTCGCCAGGTTCGGGGTTTTCTCCATGTCAGACGGGAGCGGTGCCTCCATGATAGCCCGGGAAAGGGGGCAGCGGGGGTCATCCTCATCGCTTCTCAGGGGGGAGTAGTCCTCGTTCCTAGGACTCTGGTCACGTCGAGGGGAATTCCTCGGTTGGTCGTTCACTCGTTCAGGGCGCCCCTGGACTTATTCTTCTTTGGTTCGGGGGAACGCCGCCCTCGGTGAGGAGGTGAACGCCCTCACTTCTTGGTTGCCTCTGGTTGGCGTCTCTCGGGTTGAGGTCCATGTTCCCATCGGGGAGGTCCAATTTGATGCTCGGTCTCCAGTGCTATTATCCTCTCGTGCTGTTGAGAGAGCATGAGATTGGTCTGATTGAGCGCGTGCACCATGGCTATCATGGTAGGGTTCCCTTCGACTGGCACCGGGATGAGTTGAAAGGGGACTGCTGGTTGAGGTTGAGGAACACCATTGTCCTCAGGTTCAGGTGATGGGGTGGAAGGTTGCCCGTCGCACACATCAGATTCATGAGTTACGATCATGTTGTTCTCCGTAGTGTAGTCGACAAGGCCAAGGTTGTCACCGTGTTCGTCGGCCATTCTGGAAGGGTGAAAAGTAAATTGAAGCTTTGATCTTCTGTCGTGGAAGATAGGAAGATCTAGATTCCCACAGACGGTGCCACTGATCTTACCTGATCAGAAGGGCCTTTCAGATGCAGAACAACGAACGTGACAATTGATTGAGAGAAGGTGGGGGTATACCTGCAAGGCACTCCGATGCTTAAGTGAATATGGGTACAGAAGTAGAATAATAATAATAATAATAATAATAGGTTCATAATACTTGACCCTCTAATGTAATAGGGTATTTATAGTGTGCCCCAGCGTTGGGCCAAGGTCCTTTCTTGGGCTGGATCAGTTAGGCTCAAGGAAGAACTGTCAAGGAATGCGTAGGAGCGTGTAAGACCTAGCACGTGGTCTTACCCTTGATCAATTGCCCTTATATTCTAGGAGATAATAGTGGGTAGTTAGGTGACGTGTCATATGTGGGGGAGACGTAGTCTCCCCTATTGCCAGCTAGTGGACCGTGGGCGTGCCCAGCGGTTTAACCCTTTATGTACGTTGGGTTGGGTCCCTGCCTGACTGATTGGGCCTTTGCCCAACTGATTGGGCATCTGCCCGACACGATCTTAGAGGCCCAGTCCGGAACAATAATCAATTCTAAAAAGTCAACAAAAAATATCTCGCTATCTCATTTTTAAGTTCGGCCGCTCCGCTTTGCTATCTGGGATTAATAACTCTACTATTAAATATAGTATTTTAAGACACTTACCTTAAAGGTATGTTTAAATATATTATCTATTAATGGTTCAAGCTATAATGAAAATTTGTGTTAGGCATATTACATATTTTGCATATTTTGATTTCTATTATTTATAAGTTATGACAACTATTATACACCAAACTTTTGGCTTTCAATTTAAATGTAATCTGTTTTTTTTATAGAGTGGTATTCTTCCTTCCGTACCGACTAATCCATCTGAGAGCTTTTGTCCCACGTAGTCTCCGAGAATTGGTCCTAGGCTCCTTTGAACTCAGGACCTCAAGGGGAGCAAACCCTTGAGACCTGAGCTCCCTCCCACTAGGCCAACCCTCTCAGGTTATTTTCATGTAATCTGTGAGTTATATAGATTATGGTGCTCTAGATTTTTAGTTTCGATTTGTATATGTATTTTTAAAATCAAATCCTTATTGGTATAAAGAAAATAAAATATACTTGTTCTGGACTGGGCCTCTAAGACTGTGTCGGGCAAAGGCCCACCCAGTCGGGCAGAGGCCCAATCAGTCGGGTAGAGACCCAACCCAACGTACATAAGGGATTAAACCATCGGGCACGCCCACGGTCCATTTTCATAGCATATCATTTTCATACTTCGTACTGCATCATTAGCATAGAAAGAGGAAGCATAACATCCATAACATAGCGTAGAGCTGGCAATGATTTCACTTCAATTGCGTTTAATCTCGGTCAAACTACCAAGAGATTGCTTCATTTTTCAAGTTATCTGTGCTTATGGTTATTTGTTAGGCAAGGCGTTTCAAAGTCTGTTGTGCACAGAGGTCATATGTTTTCCAGGCAGTGGTTCATGTGAGGGTTTTGGATTCGGAGATTTGGGCTTATCATGATTATTTGCATCTACGGATTTATTTTCCTAAAGGGTGATTCAGACAAGATTGTGATTCAAGATTTATCTGATATTTAAGGATTTGTCTGAACTAGCTAATTGGTTGTTACTTAGTGTGATGAATCAGAGGATTTCAGTGATGGTTATTCAAGGTGTTGGAATTAAAAGTTAAAGTTGATGGTCGTTGTTGTGGCTGCAAATTATTTAGTGGTGTGGGTGGGTTTCAGTCATCAAGTGTGTGTGTTAGTGCAATTTGGTCCATGGTTGCGTGCAGATTGATGGTGGTCGGTTCTTGCTTGTTTCCTTATCCATCTGCTTATTTTCTTTAACCATTTTTATTGTCCGTGTTATTTCGATTATCCAATTTTCTCCAATTATTCATTTTTAAGCCAATTCTTTAATCACCCTTTAAATCCATACTCATTATCCAATCCAATTTCTTTCCATTTTGTCACAAATTCTACAAAGATTCTATTAAAGCCCATATACATTTCTAAGCCCACTTTCTTTATTCTTATCACACAAAAAAAAGGGGGGAGAAAAAGAAAACAATTACACGATAAAGAAAAAAGGGAAAAGAGGAAAGTTTTGTTTTTGAGAAACAAGCACATTTCTTGCAACATGTGAACAATAAATTACACAATAAAGAAATTGATCCAAAACGCAATGAGGATTCAAGTAAAACGCAGGAAGGTAATAACAGCATGAGCAACGCGTTGATTGGATTTTTTTCAGAGGGGGAACGAAAAAGAAAGTAACAGATTGGAAAAAAGTTTGTTACGCAAAATAACAAATGTGAAAAAGTGTCAAAAAGAAAAGAGGTACAGATTCTTCAGGTTTTGTTCAATCCGCATATACCGTCCCTGCTTCATCATCATTTTCCAGTTCAATCATCACGATAACAGAGCCTAACCGAATTGAATATCACTCAACTTCCTCCAATCTTCGAAAATCCTGCATCACTCTTCATATTTGAAAAATCCAATTCACCTTTCTTCATCACAAAAACGAGATTCATCTTCTCGATACATCACTAAAACCAGATTTCCAGAAGAACAAAGGGCTCTCACCTCTCTCAATTGGTTTCACCTTCATCAGTTTTGCTTCAGATTCAACAATAACAACCTCTCATTGGCTCTTCTTCATCACCGAAAAACAGAACTTGCTGTTTTTTTTCATCCTCAAGAACTAACTTCAGCGCAAATCGTTCTGATCTTCATCAACATCGCAAATTCGTCATAAAGCTTCATCAGCATCCCGTAGTAGCGTCATCGTCATCAACAAACAGCAGTGTCGATAATACCATCTCATCAAGCAAAAAGAGCAGAACAATACTTTCCTTCATGAATCCATAGCAGAAGCTTCGTGTTCATCTTTAAAAGGAAACTGCATCTTCGACGATAGATGCGAATTTCGTAACTCTTCATCGAGCTCACACGGCTTTTTTTTCCTTGTCTTTGCATCCAATCCTTCTTCTATTTCAACAATCAACCTGCAGATTGCACAAAGTGATCATCGTCGTTATCATCATGTTAACGTCGTCGGTTAACAAAAATCCAGTAAGCGAAAGCAGAGTCAAATCTGCCGAACGAGGAAGAAGAGTATGAGATAAGTTGTGATTGTCACCGCGATTTCGCATCTTCGTTCGGCAAGGTATGAATCTCTGAACTCTCCGGACAAGATTGGTGTTCTGTTTTGATTGTTGTTTGGATGCTCCGATTCGGTTTGTTTGAGTTTGTTTACGGCGGTGGGTTAAGGCGATAGAGAGGAAGGAGTTTCGGTGAGGGAAATGAAAGGCGGCGGTAGGTTGAGCGAAGAAGGAGAGTTAGAAGATGTTAGGGTTTTGGTTTCCTTTTTTCCCATTTTTGTTTGTGTATAAGGTCTGTGTGTTTATTATGAGAACATTGGTTTATTAAGATTTGTTTTTATCATAATCGTTAAGAGAATGGTGGTAATCGAAGAGATAAGGTGATAGGTGTAACACGGTGGGAGAACTGACTTTAAACAATGTTGCGGATAGCAAGAGTCGCCACCGACTTTTATTTTATCCATAAGGAAAGGTTATAAAAGAACAGGAAAGACCTTAGAGAATATTTTGGGTCCGGGGGGTAGGTTATAAAAAGGGAAGGTATTAGCATCCTTTTCATCCATGGTTATCCATGGGCTCTTAGGTACTTAAGCTCACTTTAAATGGTTTTTGAAAGTGTAGTGTGTGAATAGAAAATTTTCAGAATAGTTAATAAATAATCCATGTAAGGATGTGTCAAAAACTTGTTTGAAAATTTGTTTGAAATTTGTTTAAGTGTGAAAAGAGTTTTGAAGTGAGCAAGTACCTAGGAGTAACCTACCCTAATGTTTAAGGCCTTTCTTATTCTTTATCCTTTCCTTGGTAAGACTATCTCTACTATTAAGGAGTAGGTAGTCCTTACTTTGGATGTAAAGGGACATGTGAGGGACAATTTGATTTTGAAGGCCATTATGGGGTGTAATAAGCATAAAGAAGGGACTATCACCATTTGTTTCGAAGGGACTTGATTCGTAAAGGCAACCATAAGGGACTTTGATGATTTTTTATCTTAAGGGACTTGCTTTATACACCCCACTTGACCATTGTTCGTAGGCAACCTGAGGGATAACCTTAGAAAGTGAGACGGCGATTTAAAATCGACTTACGTGTGTGACGTGTTTAATTTAATTATCTTATATTAAAAATTATCTAAATTTATTTTAATATTGCATACATGTTGTTACACTCCCTAATTACTAACCATAGCAAAAATAATTAAAATAATTACAAAATTACAACCGAGAAACAATTACAAAATTATAATAATAATAAGTAAAATAGCAAACTAAATAATAAGCAATAAATAATAAAATATAAATAATAAAGGGGTTAGTGATAAGCAATAAAAATAGTTAGTAATAAAAATAAGAAAAGCTAGTAAATAATAAAAATTATAAAGTTAGTGAAAATAGTAAGCATAAAAATAATAATTAATGAATTAATAATAAAAGTTAATAAAGCAAAGTAAATAATTAGGTTAGCAGTAATAATAATAATAAACAAAATTAATCAAAATATTATAAGAAATTAGTAAATTTTCATATGAACAATTACATTTAAAAAAAATAAAAAAATAAATATGGACAAACAATTATTTTTATTTACAAGATTAGAATTCTAATAACATGAAATATATTTATATCTTATATGAGAAAAATAATTTATAATTATGTTTACAATATGAAAATAGATGAATTTACATTATAATTACATTAACAATTTAGAGAATAAAAAAAATATTTTAGAAAAAAAATAGGATTAGGTTTTATTTTTGAAAATAGTTTTAAGGTTGAAAAATTAGGGTTTTATATTTTTTAGGGTTTAGAATATACAAAATAATTTTAACTAATATATAGAATTATCTTAACTAATATATATATTATAAAATTTACATTGAAAAATCATGAGTTTTATATTTTTTTAGAAAATAATTTCAAGGATTGGAATATATAATATGTACATAACATCATAATATAATAATAGAATTTGATTATTTTAAACTAATTAAATTAAAAGGAGAAAAATAAAAAAAAAAGAAGAAAGAAAAAGGAACCTGGTGGGATTTGATCCCAAGACCTCTTACTTGCAGGCAGCAACAAGAACCACTGGGCCAGCCAAACGCAGGTGATAAGGAAACAGCTTCATTTTGTTTTGTGCCTTGATCTTGAAAATTCCAGAAAAAAATAAAAGAACAAAAAGGCCTGGGGGAGGATTGAACCCAGGACCTTATGTATACAAGAATGCGCGCGCTACCACCCGGCTGGAAGAGCCAATCTGTTAGCTGAAGGGCCTTAATGCATAATATATTCTATCTTCTTTTATCCTGAAAAAATAGAACAAAAAGAATGGTACAGGCCAGATTCGAACCCACGCCATCATCCAACAAGCCTGCAGGTCTTACCACTGAAGCACACACGCGCGTGTGATAGACAAACTAACAACAAAAGATAAAATATTTAATTTACATTTGAATTTTTCAAACGCGCGGGAGGAGGTCATCCCCTACCTCCAGCACTGCGAATTTAGCTATGAAAATAGCTGGGAGTTTTCCTGCGAATTCTTCAAGCTTCTTGACCTGCGAAAATCAAACTCTCACCAAACAGTAACGATTCATCAAATTGATTACAATTTTATAATCCTTAGGTCTCATAGAACATTCCCATGTTCTTAGAATTTATTTAAACTCATTGAATCATCAAACCCTAACTTCAAGAGCTAAACCCTAACAATGGCCGAATCTTTATTAGGTCACGAAAATCCAATTGAGTTGTCCAGAATTGTTCCAGGCATCATCACAAACACAAAAACACAAACAAAATTCATTAATAGTGCATAAACAAGCAGAATCGAAAATTTGAAATCCATGGCCAAGTTTGATTTGGGTAAGGCATTAGAGCATGGTATGGATGCATATGAGTGATGATAATGCCTCAGTGAAGTCCAAGGAAGCTTGCTACATCCTTATTTTACCTTGAAAAGCCCTGCAATTTGAAAACCGAATATGAGTTTTTCAAAGGATTTTTGAGAATTTGAACTTACACTACAAGGCTGCTAATTCGTCCATGAGGCTAGGGTTTGTGTTATGTATATATATGTGATTGATTTAGGTCAGAAACATGGATGGGTTATGTGAAAATTTGATCCAAAAAATATTCAAAAAGATCATAGTGTAAATTTCAAATATTTGATCATGAGTGCTTGCTATTTTGGGATAATTCACATGATTTCCTTCTCCTTCTAATTCAATCACCATTTAAGAATTTCTAGAAGCAATATCTTCACCCAAAAATAGATTTTCATATTTTATATTTATTTAAAATGATTTTTATGAATTAAATCAATAATAAATAAATAAAAAATAATAAAAATGCTGAATTTTGGTCAATTGGGTCGTGCACAATGTTATGAGATGGATTGGGTCACAACTTAGCAAGCCCATTTGGAAAGAATTACTTCTAAGCCTCCATTTTCAACATAAATCATCACAAAATTTCCCAACTTTGCAAAGGCATATCTCCCTCAATTTTAAAGGTATGAGAGTGTTCTTGGACTTTTTGGAAAGCTTGAAGAGTCCTCTAAACAACCCCATTGGTTTCAGGTCCATATCATTTACCAATCTCAAGTTATGCCCTTTTGAAGTTGTTGACTTTTTGTTGACTTTTGAAATGACCTATAATGTCTTAGATCATATCTTTCAAATGAAGCATTTTTGGGCTTAACCTTCAACATAAAAGTTGTAGAGAATTCAATTTTCTTCAAGATGAGCTTTGGATGGAGACTTGGTGATGAAGTATGTGAAAGTTATGCCTGGTCAAAGTTCAGTTGACTTTTACTGAGGAAACCCTAATTTAGAAACTCCTGATTATTGATGATCTGGAATCTCCTTGATGAATCATGATCAACCCTTGATCAAATGATGAATTTTACTTCATATACTTGATGTTGGCAAAAAATCATGAAGTTTGACTTTGGTTTGACCACAGTTGACCTTAGTTTGACTTTTTAACTGCATTGACTGATTTTGACTTATCTGATCATCTGACTGAGCAAACCTTTGAGAAAAGTCTTGAAACTTGACATGGGGGTTCTTACACACATATAAGATGTTATGAAACTCAATTGAGGTATTGGAAGTCCATTTAGCATGATTAAAGTCAAAACCCTAGTTTTGGATGCACTGCTTAGGAGGTGCAATGTCTGAGGGAATTGTCAACTCCTTTGACCAATTGTGAACTTTGTGAACCTTGTGAACCTTCATAAAGTGTCTTGTGATACTCATGGGAGGTATTGTGAAGCTTGTGAACCTTGTGAACCTCATGAAGTGGCTTTGTAGACCTCATGATCCTCAGGGAAGCTTTGTAATCATTATGTAACTTGTGAACCTTGTGAACCTTCAAGAAATCACTTGTAGACTTCCTGAACTTCATGAAAGGTTATGGAAATGTTGAGAAACTTGTGAACCTTGTGAACCTTCAAGAAGTGACTTGTAGACTTCCTGAGCCTCATGAAAGGTATTGAAAGCATTGTGGAACTTGTGAACCTTGTGAACCTTCATAAAGTAACTTGTAGACTTCATGAACCTCATGAAAGGTTATGGAAATGTTGAGAAACTTGTGAACCTTGTGAACCTTCTTAGAACACAAAGTCTTGTATTGTGAGGGCAAATTTTGGGGTGCAACAGCTGCCCCTGTTCAATTTTCTGAAACCTGAGGGGTTAGATTGGTATATTTGCCAGTCGTAACCTGGAAGGTTGAAGGGGATTGAACACAAAAGCCCAAAAATTTGCACTCACCAGTGCATAAAGTGATATTGATGGTTGGTTGAACATGATTGAGTGGGCTTAAAGATGCCACTAGGGGAAAGTTCTTCAGATATATTTCTTGGAAGATAAAGCAGTCCAAAATAAGGAGGTATAATGAAAGCTGTCAGGAGTCTGGAGTAATACTGATGTAACAGTATGTCTTCATGAGGATAGAGCAATCAATAATGATAACCCTAAAGCAGTCTCGAAGAAATAATATGATTTCAGGAGGATAGAGCAATGGATAGCTCTAAAGCAGTCTTGAAATAATGATTTCAGGAGGATAGAGCAATGGATAGCTCTAAAGCAGTCTTGAAATAATAATGTAATTTCAGGAGGATAGAGCAATGGATAGCTCTAAAGCAGTCTTGAAATAATAATGTGATATGTCTTCAGGAGGATAGAGCACTGGATAGCTCTAAAGCAGTCTTGAAATAATAATGTGATATGTCTTCAGGAGGATAGAGCACTGGATAGCTCTAAAGCAGTCTTGAAGTCATGAGAAGTTATCAGGAGGATAAAGTAACCCTGAGGTTACAATAAAGCAGTCCCAAAGTAATAAGAAGCTCATCAGGAGGATAAAGTAACCCTGAGGTTATAATAAAGCAATCCTGGAGACCATAAGTTTGTTTGTTGGATAATTAACCTGAAACAAGGTAGCTTTCGTATAATAACATTAGTTTATGCTTTATGTATGCATGTATGATATGATGCACTTAGGTAATGTTCTATATGTCTATGGATATGTATGCTATGGTATGATGTAAATGATGTATGTATGATATGATACTGCCGGAAGCGTCTGGATATCTTTGTATAACAACTGCTGGCCAGGGAAAATAAATCCCGATTCGTTGTTGAAGAATATATAACCCTCCGTCTGCTGGGGATAACAGGGTATAGATAACCTCCCGTTGGTGGGGATGGCAAGGTATATATAACCTCCCGTTGTTGGGGATGGCAAGGTATATATAACTTCCCGTTGTTGGGGATAGTAGGGTAAGTATAACTTTCGTCTTCGTTTGATAGTAGGATAAGTATAACATCCCGTCTTCGTTCGTCGTACCCTTATTGGAAAGTAATTTCCCGAATATCCGTATGAGGATAAAAGAGATGGATATAAATTCCAGGGGAGATGAGACTTTATGAAGATGGATTAGTCCTACTGAGGATTTGTAACTGTCTTGTAAGGTGAACCGGCTAAGCTTCGTTGAAATCCTTCCCTCGCTCGTCCTTAGTAAATACTATTACTGCATTTTCATGCATTTCTGGTAAACATCAATCATATTGAAAGCATACATGCATTTCTGGTAAATATCAATCATATTCAAAAGCATACATACATTCAAACACAACCAATGGACGTTTCGCTTATGTAAATAGGGTAAAAGTAAATCTAGATTCAAAAGATGGAATTTATTTATATCAAAAAGTGACCCATACATGGGTAAGTTTGTACAAGGAGACATAAACCCTAGTAAGAGGATTTTGTCGTAAAATTTTTACAAAAGGAAATCAGCTATGTGGGAAACAATCCTATTGAGTTTCAATTCTACTATTGCCACTCAAGTATCTCATCTTCTTGCTGTTGAGACGGAAACGATTGGATTGAGCTTTATCTGTTCGAGCTTGAGTAAGTAGTACAACTGGTTGCAGTTTCATGGGTGATCCAAACGAGACATAGTCATACGCTTTAATCCCTAACTTTTGCCTGGATTGCCCTTTCAGGTTTTCAATCCACCGGGATACCCTTTTTTGCCCAAGCCGCCTTTTCAGGTTTTCGACTTGCCGGGTGTACATCTTTTTATATATATCCCTAATTTTTGCCCAAACCCTTTTGGTTTGCCGGGATGCCCTTATTTTTGCCTAGGCCTGTCAACCTAGCGGGTCTCTTTTTATGCGTAGTATTTTTTAACTATGTCTGCGTTTACAGGTTGTGGGAAGTCTTCACCATCCATTGTAGTCAGTATCATGGCACCTCCTGAGAATACTGTCTTGACTACGAATGGACCTTCATATGTTGGAGTCCATTTGCCCCTAGGATCGCCCTGTGGTAATATGATACGCTTGATTACCAAGTCACCAGCCTGATATACCTTTGGCTTAACCTTCTTGTTAAAAGCTTTGATCATCCGTTTCTGGTACATCTGGCCATGACAAACTGCTGCTAACCTTTTCTCATCAATCAAATTTATCTGGTCCAGTCGAGTCTGAATCCACTCATCTTCATCCAAGCCTGCATCCTTCATAATTCTCAAGGAGGGGATCTGAACTTCAATGGGCAGAACTGCTTCCATACCATAGACTAAAGAGAATGGGGTTGCCCCTGTTGAAGTACGTATTGTAGTACGATAACCATGAAGAGCAAATGGTAACATCTCATGCCAATCCTTGTAAGTAACAGTCATCTTCTGTACAATCTTCTTAATATTCTTATTAGCAGCTTCAACTGCCCCATTCATCTTTGGACGATACGGAGAAGAGTTGTGATGCTTAATCTTGAACTGTGTGCAGAGATCAGTTCATAGTGTTGTTCAGATTAGAGCCATTGTCAGTGATAATCCTTTCAGGGATGCCATACCTACATATGAGATTATTCTTAATGAACCGAGCCACAACATTCTTAGTCACAGATGCAAATGAAGCTGCCTCTACCCACTTCGTGAAATAATCAATAGCAACCAGAATGAAACGATGCCCATTAGAAGCAGTAGGCTTGATCTCACCAATCATATCAATGCCCCACATAGCAAAAGGCCAAGGAGCAGTCAGCACATTCAATGGTGATGGAGGTACATGAACCTTATCAGCATAAATTTGACACTTGTGACATGTTCTGGAGTGTTGATAGCAATCAGCTTCCATGGTAGACCAATAGTAACCTGCTCTCAATATCTTCTTTGCCATAGTATGACCACTGGAATGAGTGCCAAAGGTCCCATCATGCATCTCTTCCATAATTTCTGTAGCTTCCTTCTTATCCACACAACGAAGCATAGTTGAATCATGATTACGCTTATACAGAATCCCATTACTCAAAAAGAACTTAGCAGAGAACCTCCTCAGAAACTTCCTATCTTTGACAGATGCCCCTTCAGGAAACTCCTGAGCTTCAAGATATCTTTTCACTTCATAGAACCAAGGCTTCTCCTCTTCCCCTTCTGTATCAATCTCATTGCAGTATGCAGGCTTTTCAAATCTATCAATAGTAATCTTGGGAGCTTCATCATCCCAGCTGATCTCAAACATAGATGCCATGGTGGCCAATGCATCTGCCAACTGATTCTTTCTCCGTGGAATATGTCCAAAGGTAATCTCTTTGAAATGTGGGATTAAAGACAACACATGCTCTCTGTAAGGAATGAGATTATCATGCTTGGTATCCCAATCTCCTTTAATCTGACTCACTACCAGGGCTGAATCTCCATACACATCAAGGAACTGAATCTTCATATCAATAGCAACTTTAATACCCATGATACATGCCTCATACTCAGCTATGTTATTGGTACAATAGAAACAAAGTCTGGCAGTAATCGGGGTATGACAACCTTCAGGTGAACTAATTACAACACCAATACCATTACCATGTGCATTGGAGGCACCATCAAAAACCATAGTCCATCGGGATCCTTGTTCAGGTCCGTCATATTGTCCAGGTTCTTTGGTAACAGTCATAATGTCTTCATCAGGGAACTCAAAATTCATTGATTGATAATCATCCACTGCTTGATGAGCCAAATGATCAGCAACAACACTTCCCTTAATGGCCTTCTGAGTGGTATACTGTATATCATATTCTGTCAAGATCATTTGCCATCTTGCAATTCTTCCGGAGAGAGCAGGTTTCTCAAATATGTACTTGATTGGATCCATCTTTGAAATCAACAAGGTAGTATGGGTCAACATATACTGTCTTAGTCGGCGGGCAGCCCATGCCAAAGCGCAGCAAGTTTTCTCGAGCAGTGAGTATCTTGTTTCACAGTCGGTAAACTTTTTGCTAAGGTAGTATATTGCCTGCTCTTTTCGACCAGACTCGTCATGTTGCCCCAACACACACCCCATTGAGTTGTCTAGCACTGTTAAGTACATAATCAAGGGTCTTACGTCAACTGGTGGCATCAAAATTGGTGGTTCTAGCAAATATCTCTTGATTTCATCAAAGGCAGTCTGGCACTCATCATTCCATTCCATCACCTGATCTTTCTTCAACAACTTGAAGATTGGCTCACAGATGGTAGTTAACTGGGAAATAAATCTTGCAATATAGTTCAGTCGTCCCAAAAAACCTCTAACCTCCTTCTCAGTACGGGGAGCTGGCATCTCTCGTATAGCTTTCACTTTTGCAGGATCCACTTCAATACCTTTTCCACTGACAATGAAACCCAGGAGCTTTCCAGATCTAACTCCAAAAGTACACTTGTTCGGATTCAACCTCAACTTGTATTTCTTCAACCTCTCAAACAACTTATGCAGATGATCAAGATGTTGTTCTTCATTCTGGGATCTGGCTATCATATCATCCACATATACCTCTATCTCATGATGAATCATATCATGAAACAAAGCCACCATAGCACGCTGATATGTTGCCCCTGCATTCTTCAAACCAAATGGCATCACCTTATAGCAAAAAGTGCCCCACTGCGTCACAAATGTTGTCTTCTCCATATCTTTAGGTGCCATCTTGATTTGATTGTAACCAGAGAAACCATCCATAAAAGAGAATACCTTATGCTGAGCAGTGTTGTCTACCAGAACATCAATATGAGGAAGCGGAAAGTCATCTTTGGGGCTAGCCTTGTTCAAATCTCTGTAGTCTACACACATACGTACCTTACCATCTTTCTTAGGAACTGGTACCACATTTGCAACCCACTGAGGATAAGAAGTCACTGCCAAGAACCCTGCATTGAACTGTTTCATTACCTCTGCTTTGATCTTTTCTGACATTTCAGGACGCATATGACGAACCTTCTGCTTCTTTGGACGACAATCTTCTTTCACTGGCAAACGGTGAACCACAATGTCTGTATCCAACCCTGGCATATCTTCATAAGACCAAGCAAAGATCTCCACATAATCACGTAACATCTGAATCAACCTGCTCTTGACACTGTCCCCTAAATCAGCCCCTACTTTGACCTCTTTTCTGTCTTCCTCAGTTCCCAGATTCACAACTTCGACTGGCTCTTCATGTGGCTGTATAGTTTTCTCTTCTTGTTGTAACAACCTAGCAAGCTCTACAGGTATTTCACAATCGTCCTCATTTCCGTCTTCAGTTTGATAGATCGGATTCTCGAAATTGTAATTGGCAATAGTAGAACTGTTATCAACAGGATCCAGAGTGGATGAGGATCTGCATTTTAGTGATGTGGGTGTGTGTAAGAACACATAGCTGATAAAGCAAAAATAAAGAAAAAGAAAGACAAGGAACACAATATTTACTAAAACGAAACGTCCACTGATTTTATTGAATGAAATATGCAAATGAAATGACAGCCCGTAACAAGCACACCATTGTGCCCCGGGTAAGGCACATGGCTTGAAAGTTTTATTGTTCAGAAATTACAAATGTAAAAAAAACACAACACAGTAATAGTATTTACTCCTGACTAAAGGAGATAGGGATAACATCTTCAGCTTTCCAATTGTTGAGTCCAGCACCCACAGTAGAAAAAATCCATGCATCCAAGTTGTAGTCTTCATCTTGACCTCCCACAGCATTAATCACCCCTTGATTGGTGATACGAGCAGCACGAGCACGACGAACAGCCTTCTGGGACTCTGCAGTGAAACCCAAACCAAACTTGTCAGACTTGTACGGAATATCAGGAAGCTGACCCCAAATAGTACAACCACCTTCATTCACCACAGCTCTAGCATCATTGAGGGAGGCCATTGCCATTGTTGGAGTTTTTCTGATGACCACAGGAACTTTCTTCACAGCAGGAGGAGCTACACAATCATTACCAACCCAGGGAACCACCTCAAATGACTGACACGGAGTCTCAATGTATTCACCTTCCACTTCCAGATACTTGAAGGTGTTTACATGGCTGACAAAGTATTCTTCTTCTCCAAAGACAGTAACAACCTTTCCATTCACCGGATATCTCAATTTTTGGTGTAATGTAGAGGTCACAGCACCTGCCCCATGGATCCAGGGACGACCGAGCAGACAAGAGTACGAAGGACGAATATCCATCACATAGAATGTAGCAGTAAACACCTGAGAACCAACCTTGATTGGAAGATCAATTTCCCCATGCACTACTCTTCTAGAACCATCAAAAGCCTTTACCACAATATTACTGGGCTTCAACACAGTATCTTCAGGACTCAGCTTATTCAGGACTTCCTTGGGCAACACATTCAGAGAGGAACCATTGTCTATCAGTACATGAGACAGGGTAGTGCCCCTGCATTCAATTGAAATATGCAAGGCCCTGTTATGATCCCTCTTGGCAGGGGTCAAATCAGCATCAGAGAATCCTAACCCGTTATCATAGGTCAGGTGAGCAACACAGTTTTCAAATTGGTCTACAGAAATTGCACTGGGCACATGAGCAGACTTCAGAACCTTGATCAAGGACTTGGCATGAGCCTCAGAACATAACAACAAGGACAGCATAGAAATCTTTGAGGGAGTATGCCCCAACTGATCCACAATGTCATAATCACTCTTGCGAATGATTTTCAATACTTCTTCCATCTGCTTAGAGAGATCATCAGCAGCTGGCATATCAGTAGATACAGGCTCAATAACAGGACCTTTGCCCCGAGCATCAGTGGTGGAAGTAGCAGCAGGAGTAACTGCACTCTTAGAAACAACTGGAGGAGAGAAGACTCTTCCACTACGAGTGATCTTGCTAGATCCAGCAATATTATCAATGTCAGCAGGTACATCAGGTAAAGGCTCCTGTTTGACACCATGGATGTAAACATCAGACCCATAGTGCCAAGGCACAGCTTTATCAGATGTATAGGGAATAGGACCAGGAGTAGTGATGATCAGAGGAGCTACTCTGGCTTCAGCAACAACTTTCACAGGACCTTCAGCAGTAATCTTGATTTGGCCCTGACGAGTAATTTTGATAGGACCCTTTGAAGTGATTCTTACCGGTACTTTGTCAACCATGTCAACCTCTTCAATCTTCTTACCCTGAGTCAGATGATCCACCATATCTTCTACAGATGCTGGTCTTCTTTCAAACACTATAGTATACTTATCCATGAGACGTTGAATTCCATCTCTCAAAATGAAGCAACTATCTGGTTTATAGGTACAATACAGACAATCTTCATGACAACCTGGAAAGATCCCAGCTTGTACTAACCTCTTTTTGATAACAGACAATGGTGTGGTCAACTCCATAACTGAATAGACATGCAGGTCTTCATCAATGTCTTCATCAATGGCATTGACAGTCTTCTCATGATTTGGCAGTGGTGCTGTAATCACATTTGGTGGATCAAATTCAATTTCTCCAGCATCAATCATATCTTGAATTTTGTTCTTCAAGACCCAGCAGTTATTAGTATCATGTCCTGGACAGTTTGAATGATATGCACATCGTGCATTGGGATTGTACTTGGGAGAGGTAACATTGGGATTCTGAGGAGCCTCCCTCAGGGTAATAAGTTCAGCCTTCAACAAGTGTTGCAATGCCTGAGCCATTGACATGTTGATCTTCGTGAACTGTCTTCTAGCCCTCTGTTGGTTGCCTTGAGGCTGCTCTATTGTTGCAGGAGTTGGATTTGAAATGTGAACTGCACTAACAGACTGATGCCTTCTGTTACGATCAGGTTGGCCATACACAGCATTGGATTCTTTCTTCCCAGTGGGAGGCTTCTTTGCAGCACCTGATGAAGAAGTGCCCACTTGGATCTTACCATTCTTGATACCATTCTCTACCCGCTCTCCTGTCATGATCAACTCAGTGAAGCCAGATGATGAGCTTCCAATGAGATGACTGTAAAACGGACCATTCAGCGTACACATGAACATATCAACCAATTCCCTATCAGTCAAAGGGGGTTGAACTCTTCCAGCTAAGTCTCTCCACTTCTGAGCATACTCCTTAAAACTTTCTTTGGCACCCATAGACATGCTCTGAAGCTGCATGCGAGTGGGGGCTAAGTCAGCATTGTATTGGTACTGCTTATAGAAAGCTTCAGCAAGATCATTCCAGTCTCTGATGTTAACACTCTCCAACTGATAATACCACTCTAGCTGAGCTCCAGATAAGCTCTCTTGAAAGAAGTGGATCCACAACTTCTTGTCAGCAGTGTGAGGTTGAATCCTTCTGACATAAGACCTCAAGTGTAGCTTGGGACAAGAGACCCCATCATAAACCACAAAGGTAGGAACTTTGAAACCAATGGGTATCACAACCCCAGATATCAGACTCAAATCTTCAAAATCCAGCCCAGATGATTTCTGCAATTCCATAGCATCCATCCTATCCACCAGCATCTTGAATTTGTCTTCATTAGGCTCATGGTAGTAATTAGCCTCAGAATCAGAGTCCCCCATAGTGTTGTGGAGACTGCCTCTCTCTTTCTCAGATTCCTTAGATTCATATTCATCAATTTGTTCCTTGGTCTTAACAGGACCCTTGAACCTTCTTCCCATGTTGAGCAACCCAGCAGACCTTCTAGTCTTCTTAGTCTTCTTGGCCAGCAGTGCCTTCAAATCATCTTGCCCCTTGGACAGGTTCAAGATCAGCTCTTGGAACTGTGCATTTTGTGCCTGAAGATCCTTAACTGATTGTTCAAGAGCCATTGCTGAAATAAACAACGAGAAGATGAGAAACCTGTGCACAAATATAAACCTGTGATGCGATGAAATGATATGGGAATGCATATGCAATGTTTTCAAGGACCGCAGAATTTAAATTTGCTTAAACAAACAAGAAAGTAACTTTTTATTAGTAATAACTTGTTTTGCCTTTTAGGCTTACAAAAATGAAAGTGAAATAAGTACAAAAGATGGGGTTTTAAGTCTCCCATGGACGTTTCCTCTTTGTGTTGAGGTATGAGTTGAGGTTTCGTTCCTCGTGAAGTTTCTTTGTTAGCTCTAGGATTCTTGCTTGGCTTGCTTTATAATGAGCCTCGAAAGTATCCCTTTGCTCTTTCAATTGGATCCATGATCTCTGCAAGTCTTCCATATCAGTAGGCATGTCTGGGTGAAGGATGGTATAAGCTGTGTCTCCTTCCGCAACAGGTTCCATGGTAACTGGTAGGACGGCAGGATATGGCATCATGAGAGTCTGAGCACGAGATCGTACCCATCTGAGATAAGCTTCCATAGGAATAGTATACTTAGGCTCCAGTGTCTTGCTGTCAACCCTGTTTACTTTTCCCCAAGCTCGTATGAATCTCTGACGGTAACCCTGAAGATCGTTGTCGTAATCAAACACAATGCCCTGAATCAACATGTCATGTGGACCATCACTTCCGGCGTAACCAAACTGTCGTAAAGCTAGAGAGGGGTTGTAGGTAATGCCTCCTCTTATGCCTAGAAGTGGCACATTAGGAAACTCCCCACAACGGTCAATGATGGTGACATTCTCCATAGATCTGGAGCACCAATGGATATCTGAGTGAGATAGTGACATGATCCTCTTGGACCATCTGAACCCTTGCTCATTCTTCATTACTGAGCGAGGAAGGTGAGAAATAAACCACCTAGAAAGCAAAGGTATGCAGCACATCAAAGTTCCTCTTGCCCTTGTAGTACGGGTGTGAAGAGAATGCAGGATGTCTCCAAGCAATGTAGGCACTGGATTGTGACTCAGGAAAATGTTGATGGCATGAACATCTATGAACTGATCTGGATTGGGGAACAACACTAAGCCATATATCAGCAAGGCTAAGATCTCCTCAAAAGCATCATAGCTCATGGCCTTCAAGAACATTTGAGCTTTATCCACTAATACCTTGGCAAGAATACCCTTGATTCCACTTCTGGTTTCTAGAACAATGTCAGACTTCTTCAGATGTAGAGCTGCAGCAATAACCTCAGGTTTAAGTTCCTTCTCCAAGCCTGTGAAGGGTCTTTGATCAAGAACAGGTATACCCAGAAGTTTAGAGAACTCTTCCATGGTTGGAACCAGCTGGTAGTCAGGGAATGTAAAGCAATGGTGCTTAGGGTCAAAGAACTGGAACAGGACACTCATCATGTCTTCACTGAACCCTGAAGTGACTAGATCCAATAGGTGACCATGTCTCTTGTTGAACCGGGAGTGATCAGACACTTGAGAAACCAACTCTTTAAGCTTGGGAGGTATCCCCACAAAGTTGATCCTGATGGTGTTTCTACGAGCTGAAGCCATGACCTGCAACAAAGAACAAAGATAAATCCTTTGGTCCTTGAAATGGTTAGGGAAAATGGTATGCTTATGATGCATGATGCTGTCATGATGTTATGCTCAATCACAAACATGTGGCACACACAAACAAGTCACACAATTGTCCTAGGTTTAAAGGCTTGCATGAGGTTTAAGGTAAGTACCCTCCCCTGAAGTTAGATGGTTCATCCTGTCCTACAAAAGTAACCAGGTTCTAAGGGATCTCAATATCATTGATCCTTCACAAGGGTGGTTGATCAGAAGGCAACTTACTTGCCAACCAAAACCCTCCAAGTTTAAGATCTCAATGAGCGTAGCATCGAGTGTCAACCAACTTCAGTCTGCACCAAAGCCGGTTACCTCACTACTTTCTAAAGGCCAAGATGAGTTAACTAGGGTTGTAAAAGTTAGTTAGTGCATTGACAACGTATGGCAGCCTCAATATTATCCTCAACTTGACTTAAGGAATATAAGCACCAACCAAGAAGTCGCACTAACTATGGCCACCAGATCAACCGTATCGATATACGTCGTACAGTTTCCTTGGTCTATTGCCATTTACCTAAGGTACACTAGATCCGGGTTAGGACCTTTCACACATAAGAGCAACCCCAACAAGTAATATAAAGCAAACAAGGCAAACAATTTAAAGTGATCTTAATTCCTAAGGGTACCCCTCTTAAATTTAAATCCCCAGCAGAGTCGCCAGTTCTGTAACACGGTGGGAGAACTGACTTTAAACAATGTTGCGGATAGCAAGAGTCGCCACCGACTTTTATTTTATCCATAAGGAAAGGTTATAAAAGAACAGGAAAGACCTTAGAGAATATTTTGGGTCCGGGGGGTAGGTTATAAAAAGGGAAGGTATTAGCATCCTTTTCATCCATGGTTATCCATGGGCTCTTAGGTACTTAAGCTCACTTTAAATGGTTTTTGAAAGTGTAGTGTGTGAATAGAAAATTTTCAGAATAGTTAATAAATAATCCATGTAAGGATGTGTCAAAAACTTGTTTGAAAATTTGTTTGAAATTTGTTTAAGTGTGAAAAGAGTTTTGAAGTGAGCAAGTACCTAGGAGTAACCTACCCTAATGTTTAAGGCCTTTCTTATTCTTTATCCTTTCCTTGGTAAGACTATCTCTACTATTAAGGAGTAGGTAGTCCTTACTTTGGATGTAAAGGGACATGTGAGGGACAATTTGATTTTGAAGGCCATTATGGGGTGTAATAAGCATAAAGAAGGGACTATCACCATTTGTTTCGAAGGGACTTGATTCGTAAAGGCAACCATAAGGGACTTTGATGATTTTTTATCTTAAGGGACTTGCTTTATACACCCCACTTGACCATTGTTCGTAGGCAACCTGAGGGATAACCTTAGAAAGTGAGACGGCGATTTAAAATCGACTTACGTGTGTGACGTGTTTAATTTAATTATCTTATATTAAAAATTATCTAAATTTATTTTAATATTGCATACATGTTGTTACACTCCCTAATTACTAACCATAGCAAAAATAATTAAAATAATTACAAAATTACAACCGAGAAACAATTACAAAATTATAATAATAATAAGTAAAATAGCAAACTAAATAATAAGCAATAAATAATAAAATATAAATAATAAAGGGGTTAGTGATAAGCAATAAAAATAGTTAGTAATAAAAATAAGAAAAGCTAGTAAATAATAAAAATTATAAAGTTAGTGAAAATAGTAAGCATAAAAATAATAATTAATGAATTAATAATAAAAGTTAATAAAGCAAAGTAAATAATTAGGTTAGCAGTAATAATAATAATAAACAAAATTAATCAAAATATTATAAGAAATTAGTAAATTTTCATATGAACAATTACATTTAAAAAAAATAAAAAAATAAATATGGACAAACAATTATTTTTATTTACAAGATTAGAATTCTAATAACATGAAATATATTTATATCTTATATGAGAAAAATAATTTATAATTATGTTTACAATATGAAAATAGATGAATTTACATTATAATTACATTAACAATTTAGAGAATAAAAAAAATATTTTAGAAAAAAAATAGGATTAGGTTTTATTTTTGAAAATAGTTTTAAGGTTGAAAAATTAGGGTTTTATATTTTTTAGGGTTTAGAATATACAAAATAATTTTAACTAATATATAGAATTATCTTAACTAATATATATATTATAAAATTTACATTGAAAAATCATGAGTTTTATATTTTTTTAGAAAATAATTTCAAGGATTGGAATATATAATATGTACATAACATCATAATATAATAATAGAATTTGATTATTTTAAACTAATTAAATTAAAAGGAGAAAAATAAAAAAAAAAGAAGAAAGAAAAAGGAACCTGGTGGGATTTGATCCCAAGACCTCTTACTTGCAGGCAGCAACAAGAACCACTGGGCCAGCCAAACGCAGGTGATAAGGAAACAGCTTCATTTTGTTTTGTGCCTTGATCTTGAAAATTCCAGAAAAAAATAAAAGAACAAAAAGGCCTGGGGGAGGATTGAACCCAGGACCTTATGTATACAAGAATGCGCGCGCTACCACCCGGCTGGAAGAGCCAATCTGTTAGCTGAAGGGCCTTAATGCATAATATATTCTATCTTCTTTTATCCTGAAAAAATAGAACAAAAAGAATGGTACAGGCCAGATTCGAACCCACGCCATCATCCAACAAGCCTGCAGGTCTTACCACTGAAGCACACACGCGCGTGTGATAGACAAACTAACAACAAAAGATAAAATATTTAATTTACATTTGAATTTTTCAAACGCGCGGGAGGAGGTCATCCCCTACCTCCAGCACTGCGAATTTAGCTATGAAAATAGCTGGGAGTTTTCCTGCGAATTCTTCAAGCTTCTTGACCTGCGAAAATCAAACTCTCACCAAACAGTAACGATTCATCAAATTGATTACAATTTTATAATCCTTAGGTCTCATAGAACATTCCCATGTTCTTAGAATTTATTTAAACTCATTGAATCATCAAACCCTAACTTCAAGAGCTAAACCCTAACAATGGCCGAATCTTTATTAGGTCACGAAAATCCAATTGAGTTGTCCAGAATTGTTCCAGGCATCATCACAAACACAAAAACACAAACAAAATTCATTAATAGTGCATAAACAAGCAGAATCGAAAATTTGAAATCCATGGCCAAGTTTGATTCGGGTAAGGCATTAGAGCATGGTATGGATGCATATGAGTGATGATAATGCCTCAGTGAAGTCCAAGGAAGCTTGCTACATCCTTATTTTACCTTGAAAAGCCCTGCAATTTGAAAACCGAATATGAGTTTTTCAAAGGATTTTTGAGAATTTGAACTTACACTACAAGGCTGCTAATTCGTCCATGAGGCTAGGGTTTGTGTTATGTATATATATGTGATTGATTTAGGTCAGAAACATGGATGGGTTATGTGAAAATTTGATCCAAAAAATATTCAAAAAGATCATAGTGTAAATTTCAAATATTTGATCATGAGTGCTTGCTATTTTGGGATAATTCACATGATTTCCTTCTCCTTCTAATTCAATCACCATTTAAGAATTTCTAGAAGCAATATCTTCACCCAAAAATAGATTTTCATATTTTATATTTATTTAAAATGATTTTTATGAATTAAATCAATAATAAATAAATAAAAAATAATAAAAATGCTGAATTTTGGTCAATTGGGTCGTGCACAATGTTATGAGATGGATTGGGTCACAACTTAGCAAGCCCATTTGGAAAGAATTACTTCTAAGCCTCCATTTTCAACATAAATCATCACAAAATTTCCCAACTTTGCAAAGGCATATCTCCCTCAATTTTAAAGGTATGAGAGTGTTCTTGGACTTTTTGGAAAGCTTGAAGAGTCCTCTAAACAACCCCATTGGTTTCAGGTCCATATCATTTACCAATCTCAAGTTATGCCCTTTTGAAGTTGTTGACTTTTTGTTGACTTTTGAAATGACCTATAATGTCTTAGATCATATCTTTCAAATGAAGCATTTTTGGGATTAACCTTCAACATAAAAGTTGTAGAGAATTCAATTTTCTTCAAGATGAGCTTTGGATGGAGACTTGGTGATGAAGTATGTGAAAGTTATGCCTGGTCAAAGTTCAGTTGACTTTTACTGAGGAAACCCTAATTTAGAAACTCCTGATTATTGATGATCTGGAATCTCCTTGATGAATCATGATCAACCCTTGATCAAATTATGAATTTTACTTCATATACTTGATGTTGGCAAAAAATCATGAAGTTTGACTTTGGTTTGACCACAGTTGACCTTAGTTTGACTTTTTAACTGCATTGACTGATTTTGACTTATCTGATCATCTGACTGAGCAAACCTTTGAGAAAAGTCTTGAAACTTGACATGGGGGTTCTTACACACATATAAGATGTTATGAAACTCAATTGAGGTATTGGAAGTCCATTTAGCCTGATTAAAGTCAAAACCCTAGTTTTGGATGCACTGCTTAGGAGGTGCAATGTCTGAGGGAATTGTCAACTCCTTTGACCAATTGTGAACTTTGTGAACCTTGTGAACCTTCATAAAGTGTCTTGTGATACTCATGGGAGGTATTGTGAAGCTTGTGAACCTTGTGAACCTCATGAAGTGGCTTTGTAGACCTCATGATCCTCAGGGAAGCTTTGTAATCATTATGTAACTTGTGAACCTTGTGAACCTTCAAGAAATCACTTGTAGACTTCCTGAACTTCATGAAAGGTTATGGAAATGTTGAGAAACTTGTGAACCTTGTGAACCTTCAAGAAGTGACTTGTAGACTTCCTGAGTCTCATGAAAGGTATTGAAAGCATTGTGGAACTTGTGAACCTTGTGAACCTTCATAAAGTAACTTGTAGACTTCATGAACCTCATGAAAGGTTATGGAAATGTTGAGAAACTTGTGAACCTTGTGAACCTTCTTAGAACACAAAGTCTTGTATTGTGAGGGCAAATTTTGGGGTGCAACAATAGGTCCCCAGCTTTTGAGATTTTCGTCCGTACCGGCGGTGACACTTGTCACCGTCCGGTAGGACCTTCTCTTCAAATCATGTGTAGACACCTCCACCATGGCAGAATGGGCATGCGTTTTTGGGCTTTACCAGGTGCTATTCGCACCTCCTCTCTACCAGACCCATTCGAGTTCAGTTCAATTTCTTTACTTCTCACACCTCTTCCAATTTCCTTTTTATTTTTTCTTTCCATTTTATTTCCTTTATCATTCGGTTTGGTTTTAATTCATATAAAATAGAATAATTCATCCAAAAATTCTCAAATAAATCATAGATATTCCTTTATGTTTCTAGTTTTTTATCACATTTTTATTTTATTTTTTTCATTGATCCACGTGCCCGAATTAATTCACCAAGGTGCATAGCTTCTTTTGCTTCATTTCTTGACCAGTCTGTCTTGTTTATTTTCTATGGCTTTCAATATTTGGAGTTTTGATCCCATTATTTTTGCATTGTGTTCCTGAAATCTTGTAGTTTTCATGTGATTTTCCTATGAATTTTTAGGAAATTATTTCTTGAGTTTTGGTCTGGTATCTTGTGATGCAAGTTTTCTGTCCTAACTTGTGTTCGTACCTCCATTTGACCTAGTTCCTTTCTGAATTTTTGCAAATCCTTTTGGTAAGTTGATATGATATGTTTGAAGAGAATTTGGTTTAAGTTGTAGAATTTTTAGATGGTTGGTTTATTATTTGTGGATTTTTGTTCTCACCTTGTCCCATTTTGCCTCGTTTGGTTCATAAGATCTCTTATAGGCTTAGAAGGGCACTTGTGCCAACTTCTTCTTCTCATTTGGGGTTACTTTGGGGTATGGATACCTTCCTGGTCCTAGTATAGGTCTTGTTTCTTCTGAATTTTTGAGTTTGCTTCTTCATTAAGTCTTTTGTTTCTTTAAGTGTTTAAATTCCATCTATTGGTTCCGTTGCTTCTATTTTAATATTGTTTGGTATTGTGTGACTTCTCTCTTCATCTTGCTGGCCTCCTAAGCCATTCTTCATATCATTTTGATTCTGGTTTTGAACTTTTTGCTTGTATTTTGGGTGTTTTGCATTACATCTTTTATAAGTGCGCATTTGTTTCCATATGTATTCATGTTGCCTCATTTTAAGTCATAAGTCTCTCATTTTCATTTCTTTGAGTTGAATTGGCATTAAGCATTTGTTTACTTCACTTCACTTCTGATTGTTGGATGATGTCATGTTAATTTTCTCATTTTTTGTTTCATTTGTGCATGCTAACCTTGCAGGGGCTACGGTAAGTGTGAGATGTGGGAATTGAGTTCCACATCTCTAGTTCTTATCTCTTCCTCTTATGTTTATGTGAACTAACCCTCTTTTGTTGGGCCTAGGCCTTTCTCATCTCTTCTTATATCTTCTTCTTCCTTCTTCATTAGGATATAAACCTCATTAACCCTTAGGATATCCATGCATGCTAACACTTAGGATTGCTTTAGTCCCCTTTAGAATTTTTCCTTTGAGATCCTTTGGCGCTCTCTCTCTTCTCATCTTCAAACTTAATTTTAAATCACTTAATAAAGGTTGAGTACTTTCATGTGACATGAGACTTTGCTATGAGATGCTCACATGCGTTCCATTTCGGGGCGAGGTGTGAGTCATCACTCGTGGTGGATAGGTCTTAGCATGAGTACCTCACAAAGAAAAAGCTAAAAAACACTTCTTAACCATAAAACCACAAAAATACTTAATAATGGTAATAGGCCAGTGTGCTTGAGCCTTCACTTGTGGGACTAGATTTGGGGATTTCCTCCATAGATAGGTGTGCCTCTTGCGCATTCCATTTCGGGATGATGTGAGATGTACACATCCCATTGAGTAAGACTTGGGTACACTTACCTATGCAAACTTTCACTCATAAAAGCTTCTAAACAACACCAAACAAACAATAAGCGTCTTTCCTTCGGGAATTCTTTTCTCACCTCCTTCGCTCCGTACGCGAACTTGCTCCTACTTGTCATCTTGCAAGACGGTTACGCACTCGTCGTCCGAGTCTGCAAACACCTGAGCAATGGCATAGGCAGTTCAAGCCTTAATTCACAAGCAATTTTCCTTTGTTACCCCTAGTTAGGGGAACTACGGCGTCTCTGATCCTCATTGTCCTGATGAGGTACGTAGGCAGCGGGGTAGGCCCCGTTCGAGCACAATCTTTATTTTCCCTACATTTTTCCCTTTTGCTTTCTCATTCATTTCCTTTCTCAGTTCCTTTTCCAGTTCCATTTCTTTTTCTTTTGCTGCAACTTTCATGCCCTCACCCATTGAAATAGTTTTCTTTGCAAGCGTGGATCCCGTCGGGTACGGCGGACGATCTGGGTGCTAATACCTTCCCAGGTCGTAACCGACTCCCGAACTCAGTCTCTTTGGTTCGCGGGACCTGTGTCCTTCCTTTTCTTTCTTCTGGTTTGTTTAGCATTACCATTCCCTTTCTTCGGGATAAAAATGTTTGGCTGGCGACTCTATTCTTTTTCCGCGCCACTTTCGCGTTTGTACTAGGATGAAAATCCCGGGAGCGACAGCTGGCGACTCTGCTGGGGACTGCACACCAGAATCTCTGGTTCCCCTGTGAGTCTCTCCTAGCGCTTGTTTGTTTTTGTTTCTTTGGATGATGTTTGTTTGCTGTGGCTTGTTGTATTTTGTTGTTTGTTTACAACTTTATTTACAACTTTATTTACAGTTTTCAGTATTTATTTTCTGCATCATATATATCATACTGGACTGTCTGAACTGGTTTTCTATTTGGTGGGCTTGGGGGATACTATTTCTGAGAGATAAGCCAAGTACCCGGCTTGAGTGCACCTTAGGATTAGAGTGGACATATTGTACTCGCATGTGACATGATGAGTGGCGATGTGTTTCACGCCCAGATTGCGACCGTCTTGGAAATATCTTGTGTGGGGATTTCCTCCACTTCGGGATAGGACCTTGATAGTTATGTGCATCTGGGGACCGATCATTGAGAACCTTTGTGGAAACAACCCTCTCCAGTGGTGACAGTGGCAGACCACATTTTGTGGCAAACCCATTCGCACCCGAGGGTCCACTGGGGACTCGCATAGGATGGCCTGGTTCTCTTATAGGAACTCAGTCAAAGCATCTGGTCGTATGACATTAGTACTGTATCCTACGGGCTGAATGTACTATTGTTTCTCGATTTCAGCGCTTGAAGCTGGGAACCTATAGGGGATGCTTGTTTTTCCGGACTCAGCTGAGGCCTCCCTGCGTAGTACATAATGCCCAACCGATTCCCTGATTTGGTCATGAGCCATTTCTCAGAAATGGTGAAAGTATTATTGCTATTCGGCTTTGAGAGTCCGTGATGTTTGACCCGGAGCACACCCGTGAGATTGGGAGGGGTTTACAGGTTTGCAGGAACCCTTGACCTCAACATACCCTTCATCATCAGTGTGATCTTATGTTTTGGTCCGCTTATTATAATCCTGGAGTTCTTGATCCTTGGTTTTGAGTTCTTATCAGATGGTTATTATTCAGAGGACATATATCATCAGATACTTGGTTCTCAGCTCAGTGTTTCGTATCCAGACAGACACCAGTTCTCGATCACTTGCCAGCTGCATACATGCCATCATAGCATTTTAGCATACATGTTCAGTTATTTCCGAGAATCCCATATTTGAATTATTGCTGTTGAGTTTTTGTATCAAAATATGGATCGAAGCAGATAGATTCTTTGGAAATAACCGAACATGGCATCTCATAACATTTGCATTGCATTTCTGTTCAGCAGACAGGGCTCATCCGTTCTTTGTTCACCATCTACAGTTGAGACTCTAGTTCTCGTATCAGACTTGAAGCAACTTTCGAGAAAAATCATGGACCCTGAAGAGCAAAGCCAGTCTGCAAGTGTTGGGTTGACAAAAGATCAGTGGGACCAACTTTTGGAGGCTATGATGACTTTGGCAAGGCAGGATGACCGTAATTCCGCTCAAGCTCAGCCTGTACAGACCCCTGTTGGGAATCCAGATGTTCAAGAGCGCCAGGTCGCCCGAAGTGGACATTCTTCTTCCGTTGATGCTGCAGATTATCACAGTTTTGCTTTCACTATGCCGGATCCTCAAGAGGCAATCCCTGTGGTGAGAATCCAAGATCCACGAGTTGTGGAGAGGGAAGAAAGGTTCCGTGTGTTGGAGGAAAAGATCAAAGCCCTTCAAAGTCGTAACGTTGTTGATTTAAGTGCTGCAAGCATGTGTCTGGTGCACGGCCTTGTAATACCTCCAAAGTTCAAAGTACCGAAGTTTGAAAAGTACAAAGGGGATAGTTGTCCAAGGCATCATTTGGTGAGGTTTTGCAGAAGGATGGCCTCACATGAGCATAATGACAAATTGATTATTCATTGTTTCCAATACAGTCTGAGTGAGGCATCATTGAGTTGGTATATGAAGTTAGAAAGCATTCGTATCCAGTCATGGTCAGACCTAGCCAATGCATTTGTGAAGCAGTATGACTACAATCTTGACAGGGCTCTTAGCCGCATGGATTTGCAAGTGTTATCCCAAGGAGATGGTGAATCTTTCAGAGAGTATGCCCAGAGGTGGAGAGAAGTAGCTGCTCGGGTGCAACCCCCGCTATCAGACAGAGAATTGGTTGATCTTTTCATAGAGACCTTACAGGGGGCGTACTTGGAGAGGTTGAGTGGTAGTGGAAGTTCGAATTTCTCGGACTTGGTGATAGTTGGAGAATGCATTGAGAATTTTATCAAGATGGGAAAGATCCAAGGCATTTCAGGTAGCTCAGCTGAAGAGAATGAATCCGCTATCAGTTCCCAGGAAAAGGATGTGATTGATGCAATATGGGAAGATCCTCAAACTCCATTGACTTATCCACAGTACCCATGCATTTCAACTGCTCAGAGTCAGCAACCTTCTGAAGATGTATGTCAAATATCAGCTAACAATGAACCTCCTCAATATCAACAACGACCATGCCAACAGAATAATACTCCGCAAAGGCGTCTTTACTACACTAAGAGATCCAAAAGGTATTTTGATCCATTGCCAGTACCATACAGTCAGATACTTCCATGCCTGATTGATAGTGTCGAAGAAGCCGGGTCCAGTGCCTTCTCCATATCCACCAAGTTTTGATCCCAATGTTCAATGTGGATTCCATGGCAACGCACCAGGACATTCAGCTGAAGAATGCAAGCCTCTCAGGGATAAGGTCCAGGATTTGATTGAGTCCGGGTTGATTTCAGTGACACCTCAAGGCATTCAAGTTAACGAGTCTCCGTTTGGTCATGTGGGTTCGTCAGCTCATGTTATGGAGGAATTTATCGAAGATATATGTGAAGGTGATTCTCAGTTTGATTCTGAAGAGCGGCTGTGTACCTCATTTTGATCCCTATTGAGGGGAACTACGGCGTCTCTGATCCTCATTGTCCTGATGAGGTACGTAGGCAGCGGGGTAGGGCCCGTTTGAGCACAATCTTTATTTTCCCTACATTTTTCCCTTTTGCTTTCTCATTCATTTCCTTTCTCAGTTCCTTTTCCAGTTCCAGTTCCTTTTCTTTTGCTGCAGCTTTCATGCCCTCACCCATTGAAATAGTTTTCTTTGCAAGCGTGGATCCCGTCGGGTACTGATGGGCTAAAGACGTGTCTACTTATGCGTCTAGCGGTATCTTACTGCAAGTGCACAGCCTATCGAAGTAATATTTAAGATTATCGATCCACAGGGATTCTATGGTTACTTAGTGCTAGATGAACTTTCTAGTTTAGCTAAGGCGAATGGTTGTCACGATTTTTTGTTGGTTTTTAAGACTATTAAAGGCGGAGTAAAATTTAAGTTTTAATTAAGTAATTCTAAGGCGGTCGGTATGTAATTATATTAACTTAGGTGGGTCAATCTAACCTAGGCTTATTTAAGATGTTCACTTAATCTATTCGGTAGGGATTACCAGTTTAAATACCCTCAACTCACACTCTCGTGGTCTTATATCAGATCTTATCCCTAAAGCCCTATGCCTGCTCTCGCTAGCCCATAAGTGTTTAGAGGTAATTTTTGGAAACTAAGTAATTCTAATTTATCTTAAAGCGCTCTCGCTGTGTTTAATTTAAATGCCTAACTTTAGTTATCTGGTTAAAATCTCACACTCTCGTGGTCTTGACCTAACCTAATACTCTTTTCTTACTCTCGTAACAAAAAGGTCTATTTAATTAAAAAGTCTCAGCCAGAAATGTTAAGTGATTAATTATTTTTAGCCTATGGTTATATTTTACCGGTTAAGTTTGTTCTAACTACATACCGCCCTAAGGTGTTTAGCTACTCATCGATGTTGAACCAGACAGAGACAGAAAATTAAATAATAAAATACTCATGGCAGGAAAATAAATAAACATTATAATTAATTAAATTGCAATATAAATAAAAACCTGGTTAACAATATCAGAGAGACTCCTTCTTCCACAAACCGGAAAGCTCGGAGTTGGCGAAATCAAAATTAAACGAATGCTGAAGGTTTAGAAAAAATAAATAACGTATAACAATTTCCTGATGTTGGAAATTGTTATATGGCGGGGTTGGATACAATAAAACGAAACAGAAAATAATGCAGAAATAAGAACGGGTCGTAAATCAGTTCGGCAGAGCTTCCGCAGGAAATTGAATAGAAAAATGCTCTGTACATTCTTCATGAACTTGGTGCTATTTATAGAACTTCAATTGGGCTGGATTTTTGGGCTTCAGTTGAAATGGGCCTTGCTATTTTTGGGGAGAAAATGTAGGTAGTGGCAACAAAATAGGAGACCATCTCTTCACGTAACGCCTTCACGTTGCCTTGGTCAAAAACCTAGAATAATCATTGTCACGGTCGTGACAATGCCTTTACGCTCGTGACTTGTGATTTTTAAGTGTCACGGTCGTGACACATGTCTTACGGTCGTGATGCTTCATTTTGGGGTGTCACGGTCGTGACACCCTTGTAACGGTCGTGACTGCTGCAAAATATGCAGTTTTTGCAGAGAGCTTCATTTCTTTATCTTTTATGACCGATTTTGTTCCTTTTTCTCTTGATTCATGATTTGGCTCCATATAGTGATGTACCTGCAAAACGGTAAGAAAAACTCGAGAAATCGAGTATTAAAACGATAATTATTCAATAAAACGCCAATGAAACTTAGCAATATAATCGATACGTTTTCTCGTTATCAAACTTCCCCAAACTTAAACCTTTGCTTGTCCTCAAGCAAATAGTCGGTTGAAAATCGGCGGACAAGATGTCATTCACGCATACTCCTAACAAATCCTACGAGGGATCGCTTTTGTTGGATAATCCGATACTTTGATATTACACTACCGATACACTAATGGCACAAGCAACAAGCTATGTCATCGACTTCCCATTAAATGAGCCAATCTGCAATTACTTTACGATTTCACCTAAAGTTTTTCGATCTTATTTCGCCCGGTTTCATTCTAGCGCAATCACATTAAGCCCTTTGCCTTAGCACGCACGTAGTGGAGTAGCCGGTTAGCGACTTTGATCCTTTTTTAGCACGGGGTCTGGTACACGAGTGTGGTAACCCTACATTTTGTATCCGATTTGGAGGCTGTGGGGGATCGAGCCGTAGCACGCCCTACCGAGTTCAGAACCAGTACCTCTGAACCAACCCGCAATGGACTCCTTCTCATATTTCTCGTTTCTTGTATGCGACCGTGTACTTTGGTGCAATTTCTTTTCATTTTGCATCGAGATATGAAGGATCATTATTGATTAGGCATCAAACGCTTATATTCATCGGCTCCCCACGTGGTTTGTGTTCAGACGGTGCTGACTGCTAGTATAAACTACTCGGGGTTACTTTTGAACTGAAACTAGAAGTGTACTCGTAATGGTAATCGGAGATGGAATCGCTTAAGTAGGAAGTCAAAGTTGTCAGGATTGTATTGGTCTTGTTTAATCGTTCTCGGCTTCCTATTTACGATTTCGTAGGTAAGTCGGGTAATGCGAATAATTAAAATTTTTCGGTTATGGCTAAATAAACGGGAAAGTTTGAAACTAAAGAAAATGTCATAAAGATTTTTGCACGCTTCATTAACTTACTAAAAGAAATACAACGGGAATGAAAATACAACGAAAATGAAAAAGTGCGAAACGGAAAAATGCGGAAATGAAAGGTACCTCTCCCACACTATATCAGACATTGTCCTCAATGTTGTGATATAAATGCGGTTAAAGTACAGTACAAACGACAAAAACTAAAAACAAACAGAAGAAAAACTGAAACTATGGCTGCTGAGGACCGCGGGGTCGGCTTCTAGTACGGGAGCGGCGTCTGGAAGGAGTCGCTTCAGGATCAGAACCGGTGCTGGTGGTCCCAGTGATGTCGATACGCAAGGCTTCTAACTCGCCAAAAATCGCGTCAAACCTCTCATTAGTAGCTGCCTGGTTTTCTGCAATAGTGCCGAGCAAAGCATCGTACTGCTCCTTATGCCGTCGCTCCAGTGCGGCATTCATCTGGTTCTGCTGATGAATCGCACGGAGGACTTCCTCAAGTGTGATGTCCTGTGCAGGAGGCTGTCGGGTAGATGTCTCTGGTATATCCTGGACAGGCTCACCTGCATCCATAGCATCCTGCATCTCATCCGCAGGGAGATCTGCCTGATCATGGATAGGAGCGTGGTCAGCAGCATCAGGTAGAACAAAGAGCCAGTTGGCTCGGCTGGATGGGTCGATGCGGTCGCGGGACGGCAGAATGATATGGTGAAATATGGTGCCATGGACAACAGGGCTATACCTGCCATCCTCTCGCTGCGCAATCAGGTGAGCGGACCTGCAATAACTCTTGGTGAGGTATTCTGCGGTTAGGTGAGGCTGATCTGCGACCAAGTCACCAAGTCCCAACTGAATGGCAAGGGTGGTGACAATGCCGCCAATGAAGAACGGAGTGGATCCTCTGTGTGCAATAGCCTGGATGTGGTATAGCATGAAAGGGGCAGCATTGATCGGCTCGTCATTAAGAGCACAATGCAAGAATAGAAGCTCCTTGGAGTTGAGCTTATGGTTGCTCTCTCGAGCGAAGATGGTGTTGCAGATGACTCTGTGGAAATAGCGGATGGCCGGATTGTGAATGTGCGTGGCGTTGAGGCTTTGGAAGGCTGACGCACGGGTGTTGGTTAAATCGTGCCATAAAATGAAAGCTTGTTCACTAAAATTATCGGGCACGCGACGATGAGCTTCAGTTCCGTGATCGAAGCCTAATAACTCGGCGATCCTGTCTTGCGAGAGGTTGAATTCTTGGCCATGCAATCTAAATTTCGCAAAACCGGTGAGCTGACTCAGAGAACCGGTACCGGTGATGTAACTGAAGGAACTCAAGAACTCCAGTGTCAGAAGTTCGAAGGTTGGCTGAGGTTGACTGCAAAGGTCCCAGAGCCCGACTTTTTGGAGCAGGGTCGTAACACTGGCAAGCATTCCGAGTTCTCTCAAACACACAGTGTCGATGTAACGCGTAGGTTGCACACCACGGTTTTGGAATCGGAGAAATCGTTCTTTTTGAGTTTCTCCAGCATCACCTTCTCTAAAAGTGATAGAATCCATTGCATGCAAGAGCTTAAAGTGAAGAGTGAAGATTTTTGAAGTTTTTGTGAAAAAATGGTAAAATGAGATAAATAATGATTCGGGATAAATGATGGAGAGTGAGAATGTGGTAGGTTGTGATAATGGGGGGTTAATGAGATTAAAGCTCGTAATGGGGGGGGTACGGAGGTTATGAAGAAGATGGGAAGTTTTTTTAGGGAGTTATGGAGGAGAAGAAGAAGGGGCACGAAGAGAAACAGTTCTGTTTCTCACGATTTCTGGTATAGGGGTCGTCACGGTCGTGACAGGGGTACGACGGTCGTGACACTCAAAAAGAGCGTGTCACGATCGTTATGGGGCAGTGACGACCGTGAGGCTTGCTACGTTAAATAATTTCCAGAAAAAACATTTTCTCACTTGTTTTACATAATTTATATCAATGTATTTTCTTCACTAACTCTCATAATAATTTATAGATACCACATAGTGCATAAGTTCAACACAGTAATTCAATAACTTGCAAGGCATGAGAGATTTGTATATATAATGAATAAATGCAAGCATAAAAGTGCATAGAATGAAAATACATAAATTGCTAAAATTGGAGAAATTTTGGAATTAAAGATGCATTGCATAAAGTACTTGAAAATGAAATTACATAAATGGAAAACGATAAGAAATTGTTGCGAATAATAAATCTAACTAGAAACGAAAACAATGAGAAAATAAACTAAGTCACTTATAACATTATCAAAAGCGTTTCTTCAAGTCTTCGATGGCGGAGTTCAAGTGATAGAATTGTTCGCAGGTTATGTCAGTCAAACCTATAATGTCCAATCGCATGCTCTTAATATCTTCTTTGAATAAGTTAATGTCAGTTTGGTAAGCATTGAGAGTGTTCATGATGTTTTGTAAGTTGTTAGCATACTCTCCTTGATTCACTTCAGGGGTTTCATAAACTTCTTCAGTGTGGTTAATGTCATGGTAACCAGGAGGCGTCTCAGGGTCAGTTTCGACATCGGTCATTGTATCATCTTTTATTTTATACGACTGAGGTGTTTCAGGAGTGGGTGGATAATCAGGTGGGTTTAACTCATAAAGCCAGTTATCCTTATTATGAACACTTACTTTAGCATGGTTAGGCAATGTGAACAGGGTTACTACTTCGTTCCGGATTAGGTACTCAAAAGGTGGATGTCCTAAATTCCTTATGATATGTCTATTGAAGCAGAAGTTAAGATCCATAGGACGGATTGTTCCTAAACGGTTGCACCTATGAAATTGGTACCTAAGTCCTATGGCATCAGCAATCATGGTTACAAGACCTCCTACTAAGATAGGTAATTCAGGTTCTTCTTGGATACGGGTGAAGGTTTGCATCATGAAAGGTACACCATTAACAGGCTGTCCATTAGTGAAACATGACATAATAAATATTTCATCTTTAGAAACTCCGGTAATGTTTTCTTCTTTTCCAAAGAATGTGTGGGCAAGGAATTTATGGAAGTAACAAAGGGCAGGATTATGGATCTCATCATTATTCATGTTATTTGGTTCAGGATGGTAGTTTCCGGTTAAAGTTCCCCAAAAGAAGTCTAGCTCAATATCCATCAATTCTACCTGTGTGGTAGTGAATGCAAATGGTCCACTAGGGAATCCTAACAAGTCAGCTAGTTCTTTATGGTTAAAGTCATATTCTATTCCAAACAGGCGGAAACTAATAAATCCTTTCCTAAATCCAAAACCGCGCTCAGGTAGGTAAATTAAGGAGCTAAGGAACTCAAGAGTGAGCTCGCGGTAAGTCACAAACTTATGTTGGATCAATGCATTCTCCCATCCGAGTCGGTTAAACAAGTACATGATGCTATCATGTATACCTAAGGTTTCCATAGTCCGATCATCCGGGTACAGGGTCAAATCCATTTGCCTCTGTGATAATTCTTCAAATTTCATTCTTTGGTTCCTATCTCTAAATTTGGTTTCCATATGGTTAATTGGTTGGTTAGCCATGGTCAGTGCAAATATGGAGGAAACAAATCAGGAGAAGAAGGAAAGTGGAAAAGACTTTTAGAAAATCTGTAAAAAGTGATTTAAAATAAATATAAGAAAATGAAATGCATAATGTAATGGCAATAATAGTAATATAAAATAACTATAAAATGACAAAACAATTAAACAAATAGTAAAACTATAAATAATAAAAATGATAAAGAGAATAATTTAAATAATTAGATAAGTAAATGGGTTGCCTCCCACTAAGCGCTGTTTTTATCGTCTAAAGCCTGACGTAATGTTTAAGTTTAGATTAATCAGGGGAATTAGTGGACAACTCTAAAAGCTTTAGATTATTCGTATAATCTCTATTTTCAACTTTATGATAATGTTTTAAACGTTGTCCGTTTACTATGAATGGTTCACTATTCCTACCCTTAATTTCTATTGCTCCACTCGGGAATACTTTAATTATTTCAAAGGGTCCTGACCATCTAGATTTTAATTTTCCAGGAAAGAGCCTAAGTCTTGAATTAAAGAGGAGTACAACGTCTCCCACACTAAATTCTTTCCTAGATAGGCGTTTATCATGCCATCGCTTAGTTCTTTCTTTATATATCTTAGCATTCTCATAAGCATCTAACCTTAATTCTTCTAATTCATTAATGTCTAGGATTCGCTTTTCTCCTGCAGCATTATAGTTTATATTGAGAGTTCTAATCGCCCAATAAGCTTTGTGTTCTAGTTCTACTGGTAGGTGACAAGATTTTCCATAAACGAGTTTGAAAGGTGTAGTACCTATGGGTGTCTTGTAAGCGGTCCTATAAGCCCATAAAGCTTCATTAAGTTTAGATGACCAATCTTTCCGAGATATGGCGACAGTCTTTTCTAAGATTTGTTTAATTTCTCTGTTTGAGACTTCGACTTGTCCACTTGTTTGTGGGTGATATGGTGTAGCCACACGGTGTCTTACTCCATACTTAGATAGTAATTTGTCAAATATTTTTGAGATGAAGTGCGAGCCACCGTCACTTATGACGAGTCTAGGCACACCAAATCTGGGAAAGATTATATTTTTGAAAAGCTTTATTACTACTCGTGTATCGTTTGTAGGAGAAGCTATGGCTTCAATCCATTTCGAAACATAATCAACAGCTACGAGTATGTAATTATTACCGAAAGATGATGGGAATGGTCCCATGAAATCTATTCCCCAAACGTCAAAGATTTCTACTTCTAATATTCCTTTTTGAGGCATTTCATCTCTTCTTGAAATATTGCCAGTGCGTTGACACCGATTGCAATTTATAACAGCGATGTGGACATCCTTCCATAGATTTGGCCAGAATAAGCCGGCTTGCAAGATTTTTGCACAAGTTTTGGAAGTGCTTGCATGTCCACCATAAGGAGATGAATGGCATTGAGCAATGACATCTTCTATTTCTTCTTCGGGAATACATCGGCGAAAGATTCCATCTGGTCCTCTTTTGAACAATAATGGTTCATCCCAATAGTAATGTTTCAGATTATGAAAGAATTTCTTTTTCTGCTGATAGGTCAGGTTGGGTGGAAGAGCTCCTGCAGCTAGGTAGTTGACGATGTCAGCGTACCATGGCAGTCCTACAGTTGTCTGGATTGTTTCCACGGATTCTGGTTCATTTATATCTAACTGAGCTAGGTCGCTTCCTAATTGTGCTATCAGCTGTTCATACGGAAAATCGTCGTTAATCGACACTTGTTCAGGTTTAATACCTTCTATTCTAGATAAATGGTCCGCTACGACGTTCTCAGTACCTTTCTTATCTTTTATTTCTAAGTCAAACTCTTGTAAGAGTAAAATCCATCTCAAGAGTCTTGGTTTAGCATCTTTCTTAGTTAATAGATATCGGATAGCAGCATGGTCTGTGTAAATGATTATTTTCGCTCCAACTAGGTAAGAACGGAATTTGTCAAGCGCAAAGACAACTGCTAACAATTCTTTTTCGGTAGTGGCGTAGTTCATCTGGGCAGAATCTAAAGTTCTACTGGCATAGTAGATCGCATGAAGTTTCTTTTCCTTTCTCTGGCCTAGAACTGCGCCTACAGCATAGTCACTCGCATCGCACATGATTTCAAAAGGTAATCTCCAGTCAGGGGGTTGCATGATTGGTGCGGTGATGAGGGCTGTTTTTAGAGTTTCGAATGCTTTAAGACAATCTTCGTTGAATATGAACTCAGCGTCTTTCATTAATAAACCAGTAAGAGGTTTAGTAATTTTCGAGAAATCTTTGATGAATCGTCGGTAGAAACCGGCGTGTCCTAAAAAGCTTCGTATTTCTCGAACGGTTTTAGGGGGTTGAAGATCTTTTATGACTTCAATCTTAGCTTTATCAACTTCAATTCCCTTGTCAGATATTACATGACCTAATACGATTCCTTCGTTGACCATAAAATGACATTTCTCCCAGTTAAGCACAAGGTTTACTTTTACACATCTTTCTAATACCATTTCTAAGTTCGATAAACATCCTTCAAAACTTTGCCCGCATACAGAGAAGTCGTCCATGAACACTTCCATGATGTTGTCTATAAAATCTGCGAAGATTGACATCATACATCTTTGAAAGGTTGCAGGAGCGTTGCATAATCCAAAGGGCATTCGTCTATAAGCGAACGTTCCATAAGGGCATGTGAATGTGGTCTTCTCTTGATCATCTGGGTGGATAGGGATTTGGAAAAATCCTAAGTATACGTCAAGATAACAGAAGTAAGAATGCTTGGCTAATCGTTCTAACATTTGATCTATAAAAGGTAGTGGGAAATGATCTTTTCGAGTGGCTTTGTTTAGTTTACGATAATCTATGCACACTCTATATCCCGTCACTACTCTTTGCGATATCGATTCGCCTTGAGCGTTTTTCATTACAGTGATACCTCCTTTCTTTGGCACTACATGTATTGGACTAACCCATTCACTATCAGAGATTGGATATATTATTCCGGCATCTAATATTTTCTTAACTTCCTCTTTTACTACAGTGCTAAGGGTTGGGTTAATTCTTCTTTGAGATTCTCTGGAGGTTCTGCAATCTTCTTCTAGCAGAATACGATGCATACAAACTGAAGGACATATTCCTTTGAGATCAGATATGTTATATCCTAATGCAGTCGGATATTTCTTCAAAACATCTAAAAGTTTCTTTGTTTCTATAGTTCCTAAACTGGAATTTACTATAACTGGTCTTTTACATTCAATGTCTAAGAATTCGTACCTTAGGTTATGAGGTAAAGTTTTTAATCCTAATGTAGGTTTATCTTTACTTGGCATAGGATCTGGTGTAAGCGCTAAACTTTCGCTTAGACTATCATCCTGATACGGTTTTCGCTAATTATCATCTTCGAAAATCGGAGGGATTTGAATTTTCATTATCTCAGAATAAGTGGTCTCTTTTAGTTCCATTTCTCTTACACATTCGTCAATTACGTCCAATAGATAACATGTATCCTCTATAGCTGGTGATTGTAAGAATTGTGTTAAAATAAATTCAACTTTCTCTTCACCCACTTCAAAGGTTAGCTTTCCTCTTTTTACGTCTATTATAGCTCCAGCAGTGGCTAAGAATGGTCTTCCTAGTATGATAGGTGTAGTGGAGTCCTCAGAGATGTCCATGATTATAAAATCAGTAGGGATATAGAATTGTCCTATACGTACTGGGACGTTTTCTAGTATGCCTACAGGATATTTGACAGAGCGATCGGCTAGTTGAACTGACATTTTAGTTGGTCTTAGGTCACCCATGTCTAGCCTTTTGCATATTGTTAAGGGCATAACACTGATACTGGCTCCTAAATCGCATAGAGCTTTGTCAATGACGAATTTTCCTATTACACAGGGTATAGAGAAACTTCCTGGATCTTTTAGCTTAGGAGGCATTTTATTCTGAATTATTGCGCTACACTCGGCAGTAAGTGTAACTGTTCCGTTATCCTCTATCTTTTTCTTATTGGATAAGATTTCTTTTAAAAACTTAGCGTACGAGGGTATTTGAGTGATTGCTTCTGTAAACGGAATAGTAATATTCAACTGTTTCAGAAGTTCAACAAATTCCTTAAATTGACCCGTCGTCTTGGAATTTATTAATCTTTGAGGGTACGGAATTGGTGGTTTATAGGGTGGTGGAGGCACATAAGGTTGTTCTTTCTCCACTACTTCTTGATTATCATCTTCCTTTTCTTCTGGATCATTCACCACTTCAGTCGGTTTATCCGGTTTTTGGTACATGGCTGGATTGTCAAGTCTTGGATTGGTAGGTCCGTCAAGTTCCTTGCCACTTCTTAATATCACAGCGTTAGCATGTCCTTTCGGATTTGGTTGAGGTTGTCCAGGGAACACTCCAGCTGGTGCGGCAGTAGGTGCTTGTTGTTGAGCTACTTGTGAAATCTGAGTTTCCAGCATTTTGTTATGTGTAGCTAATGCATCTACTTTGCTCACTAATTGTTTAATCTGCTCATTAGTGTGAATGTTTTGGTTTAAAAAGTCCTTGTTTGTTTGAGATTGGTTAGCTATAAAGTTCTCCATCATCAACTCAAGGTTCGATTTTCTAGGGATATTAGGAGCAGTCTTTTGATATCCTGGTGATGTAGCTGGTGCTTGACCTGGCGCGTATAAAGCGTTGTTATTCTTATAGGAGAAGTTCGGATGATTCTTCCAACCTGGGTTATATGTATTTGAGTAAGGGTTTCCTTGAGCATAATTCACTTGATCCGTGGGAGTTCCTGTCAATAGTTGACAATCAGAAACTTCGTGTCCTGAAACTCCACATAACTCACAGTTAGGTGTTACTGCAGCCACGGTGGCTGTTGGTGTTATGGCCAAGTTGTCGATCTTTTGGTTTAATTGGTCAAACTTCGCATTGACTTGGTCCATACTACTTACTTCGTACATACCTCCCTTTGTTGGTTTCTCAGTTGCGACTCTCTCGCTTCCCCAAAGGTAATGATTTTGAGCCATACTTTCGATAAGTGCATAGGCATCATTATATTCTTTGTCCATCAATGCACCGCCCGCGGCAGCGTCAATTGTCATTCTTGTATTGTACAAGAGTCCATTATAGAAGGTATGGATGACCATCCATTCTATTAATCCATGATGTGGACAAAGTCTCAATAGATCTTTATAGCGTTCCCAAGCTTCGAATAATGATTCACTTTCTCTTTGCTTAAATCCATTGATCTGAGCTCTCAGCATAGCTGTCTTGCTAGGTGGAAAATATCTGTTCAAGAAAACTCTCTTAAGCTCCTCCCACGTAGTTACTGAGTTCGAAGGCAGAGATTGAAGCCAAGCTCTTGCTCTGTCTCGAAGCGAAAAAGGAAATAAACGTAGTCTAATAGCTTCTTGGGTAACTCCATTGGCTTTTACAGTATCTGCATATTGCACAAAGATCGAAAGATGAAGATTTGGATCCTCGGTAGGATTTCCGGCGAATTGATTTTGTTGCACGGCTGATATCAACGAAGGTTTTAGTTCGAAATCGTTTCGGTTGATAGCCGGCGCTGCAATGCTTGAATGCGGTTCAGCTTGCGAAGGACTGGCGTAATACTTGAGTGGATGAGTTTGTTCTTCAGCCATCTCTGTGTCCTTTGATGTTACGACTGGTTTAGGCGGATCTGATTGAAGATCTGGAATACTGTAACTTTTTTCGTAATCAAATATACGTCTTCTTACGTGTAAGAAGCGTTCCGATTCAGGGATTAGAGGTTGCAAGTCTTCGCTTTTAGAGCGAGTACTTGGCATACACTCGGAAATTAAATTAAATTAAGTAGTTGATACCTTAGTCTAGACAATGCTACCTAAATGCACTAGTAACTAAATTAAGGAATCCCCGGCAACGGCGCCAAAAACTTGATAGGCTAAAGACGTGTCTACTTATGCGTCTAGCGGTATCTTACTGCAAGTGCACAACCTATCGAAGTAATATTTAAGATTATCGATCCACAGGGATTCTATGGTTACTTAGTGCTAGATGAACTTTCTAGTTTAGCTAAGGCGAATGGTTGTCACGATTTTTTGTTGGTTTTTAAGACTATTAAAGGCGGAGTAAAATTTAAGTTTTAATTAAGTAATTCTAAGGCGGTCGGTATGTAATTATATTAACTTAGGTGAGTCAATCTAACCTAGGCTTATTTAAGATGTTCACTTAATCTATTCGGTAGGGATTACCAGTTTAAATACCCTCAACTCACACTCTCGTGGTCTTATATCAGATCTTATCCCTAAAGCCCTATGCCTGCTCTCGCTAGCCCATAAGTGTTTAGAGGTAATTTTTGGAAACTAAGTAATTCTAATTTATCTTAAAGCGCTCTCGCTGTGTTTAATTTAAATGCCTAACTTTAGCTATCTGGTTAAAATCTCACACTCTCGTGGTCTTGACCTAACCTAATACTCTTTTCTTACTCTCGTAACAAAAAGGTCTATTTAATTAAAAAGTCTCAGCCAGAAATGTTAAGTGATTAATTATTTTTAGCCTATGGTTATATTTTACCGGTTAAGTTTGTTCTAACTACATACCGCCCTAAGGTGTTTAGCTACTCATCGATGTTGAACCAGACAGAGACAGAAAATTAAATAATAAAATACTCATGGCAGGAAAATAAATAAACATTATAATTAATTAAATTGCAATATAAATAAAAACCTGGTTAACAATATCAGAGAGACTCCTTCTTCCACAAACCGGAAAGCTCGGAGTTGGCGAAATCAAAATTAAACGAATGCTGAAGGTTTAGAAAAAATAAATAACGTATAACAATTTCCTGATGTTGGAAATTGTTATATGGCGGGGTTGGATACAATAAAACGAAACAGAAAATAATGCAGAAATAAGAACGGGTCGTAAATCAGTTCGGCAGAGCTTCCGCAGGAAATTGAATAGAAAAATGCTCTGTACATTCTTCATGAACTTGGTGCTATTTATAGAACTTCAATTGGGCTGGATTTTTGGGCTTCAGTTGAAATGGGCCTTGCTATTTTTGGGGAGAAAATGTAGGTAGTGGCAACAAAATAGGAGACCATCTCTTCACGTAACGCCTTCACGTTGCCTTGGTCAAAAACCTAGAATAATCATTGTCACGGTCGTGACAATGCCTTTACGCTCGTGACTTGTGATTTTTAAGTGTCACGGTCGTGACACATGTCTTACGGTCGTGATGCTTCATTTTGGGGTGTCACGGTCGTGACACCCTTGTAACGGTCGTGACTGCTGCAAAATATGCAGTTTTTGCAGAGAGCTTCATTTCTTTATCTTTTATGACCGATTTTGTTCCTTTTTCTCTTGATTCATGATTTGGCTCCATATAGTGATGTACCTGCAAAACGGTAAGAAAAACTCGAGAAATCGAGTATTAAAACGATAATTATTCAATAAAACGCCAATGAAACTTAGCAATATAATCGATACGTTTTCTCGTTATCAGGTACGGCGGACGATCTGGGTGCTAATACCTTCCCAGGTCGTAACCGACTCCCGAACTCAGTCTCTTTGGTTCGCGGGACCTGTGTCCTTCCTTTTCTTTCTTCTGGTTTGTGCAGCATTACCATTCCCTTTCTTCGGGATAAAAATGCCTGGCTGGCGACTCTATTCTTTTTCCGCGCTACTTTCGCGTTTGTACTAGGATAAAAATCCCGGGAGCGACACCCCAGCGTTGGGCCAAGGTCCTTTCTTGGGCTGGATCAGCTAGGCTCAAGGAAGAACTATCAAGTAATGCGTAGGAGCGTGTAAGACCTAGCACGTGGTCTTACCCTTGATCAATTGCCCTTATATTCTAGGAGATAATAGTGGGTAGTTAGGTGACGTGTCATATGTGGGGGAGACGTAGTCTCCCCTATTGCCAGCTAGTGGACCGTGGGCGTGCCTAGTGGTTTAACCCCTTATGTACGTTGGGTTGGGTCCCTGCCTGACTGATTGGGCCTTTGCCCAACTGATTGGGCATCTGCCCGACACGATCTTAGAGGCCCAGTCCGGAACAATAATCAATTCTAAAAAGTCAACAAAAAATATCTCGCTATCTCATTTTTAAGTTCGGACGCTCCGCTTTGCTATCTGGGATTAATAACTCTACTATTAAATATAGTATTCTAAGACACTTACCTTAAAGGTATGTTTAAATATATTATCTATTAATGGTTCAAGCTATAATGAAAATTTGTGTTAGGCATATTACATATTTTGCATATTTTGATTTCTATTATTTATAAGTTATGACAACTATTATACACCAAACTTTTGGCTTTCAATTTAAATGTAATCTGTTTTTTTTATAGAGTGGTATTCTTCCTTCCGTACCGACTAATCCATCTGAGAGCTTTTGTCCCACGTAGTCTCCGAGAATTGGTCCTAGGCTCCTTTGAACTCAGGACCTCAAGGGGAGCAAACCCTTGAGACCTGAGCTCCCTCCCACTAGGCCAACCCTCTCAGGTTATTTTCATGTAATCTGTGAGTTATATAGATTATGGTGCTCTAGATTTTTAGTTTCGATTTGTATATGTATTTTTAAAATCAAATCCTTATTGGTATAAAGAAAATAAAATATACTTGTTCTGGACTGGGCCTCTAAGACTGTGTCGGGCAAAGGCCCACCCAGTCGGGCAGAGGCCCAATCAATCGGGTAGAGACCCAACCCAACGTACATAAGGGATTAAACCATCGGGCACGCCCACGGTCCACTAGCTGGAAGTAGGGGAGACTACGTCTCCTCCATATATGACACGTCACCTAACTTCCCATTATTATCTCCTAGAATATAGGGACAGTTGACCAAGGGAAAGATCATGTGCTAGGTCTTACACACTCCTACGTGTTCCTTGACAGTTCTTCCTTGGGCCTAGCTAATCCAGCCCAAGAAAGGACCTTGGCCCAACGCTGGGTCACACTATAAATACCCCCTTTCATTAGAGGGTCAGGTATTCTGAACTTATTATTATTATTCTACTTCTGTACTTGTAACGCCCATATAATATATATCTAGAATAATATCATACAAGTGTTATTTTGGTACTGACACCGTCATAAAAGCCTACTAGCATAGTTCACATTCTTGACCAATTCTAAAATTCTATACAACAATGATACAAGACATGGAAATCATACAAAAAAACACTAAGATCAATACAATATCCATATTGTACAAAGATATAGAAATACACAATGGAAGACTAAAATCTATGCTTCTCTTGAAACATCCCGAGCATAGCTCCACTTGTAAATCAACCTGAAAAGTAACAACAATAGTGGGGTGAGATATCAACATTTCAGTGGGTTCCCTATCTTAGAGTTTTCTCGACTCTAAGGTTTCAATTATATCAATACTCAAGTCGAGGAACAAACCTAGACTTCGAGTTCACATAATAACTATAGACAACGATGTAACAATAGAGCTCACACAAGGTGCTTAGAGACATCTTTCCCCGCCCAGCCATAGCCGTAGCAGACGAGAACGGGTCACTTGATCCTCAACGTGTAAATAACTTTCTCCGCCCAGTCACACAAGGACGATCACGGGTCACTCATTATCTACCTATAGATAACTTTCCCCGCCCAACCACACAAGGACGAACACAGGTCACTCATTATCTATCTAAGGTACTTTCCCCGCCCAGCCACACAAGGACGAATACGGGTCAGTACCTCACCACAAAGTAAGTTTCCCCTCCCAGCCACACAGGGACGAGCACGAGTCACTCGTTACTTATCCTAATGGATACTTTCCCCGCCCAGCAACACCGGGACGAGTACGGGTCACAGTCATCCATTAAAGGATTCGATTCCACGGATTAAAACATATCGTAAGGGAGTAAATTTCCAACTTTTCGCAACTACCTAGTTCGAAGACACTATTTGAGTATCGGCGCATAAGTATTGTTGTCTTGACACAAATCCGTAATCACATAGGGTAACTTAGCTACCTCACAAGTTTTCACCTTTTTATTACCTTTAACTCATAATTCCCTAACTTAACGTTTTTACGGTATAATCGAAAATTCGGGTAAAAGTAGGTTCAAAATAATATTTCTCGGTCTCATAAGATAGAACAAATTATTAGCTTCAATTCGATATATAGAATAGCTAAAACGGACACCCGAGGCAAAAGATATGAGATTGACATTCTTTCCATTAATTTCGCAAATTAATAAATATAAAAAATTAATTAATCTCACTAATTAATTAATTTCACATATAAAACAATATTTCTTCCTTCCATCAAATAAAACATTGAAATATTTTTCTAATGTTTCGAACGTGGGTCAAATAAGAGTTATAGTTCAAAAGATACGTCCGTTTCAATTTCATTTTTGAAAAAACTACAGGGTGTAATCGATTGCACAGTCCTAGATTTTCAAAAAAAAACGTTTCTGGACTATGGTGCAATCAATTGTACCTGCTATAAAACCTGAAAAATCACTTCTAAACTCCAAAAAACGTTTATGGACTATGGTGCAATCGATTGTTCATTTTGAAGAATATATATCTGTATGCTAGATATTTTGTGCAATGAAATTAGATTGGTTAAAAAAATATGAAAATAGAGACCTAAATGTGGTCAACGTGATACGAAAAATAACGACCTAAGTATGGTCTGTGAGATGTTGGAAAATATGATAAATTAGGTACCAAGAAAATTACAGGGAATCCACCTCGAATCTGCTAAAAAAATAGTCAAATAATTTAGAAATATAACAATATTTTTTACATCGGGCCATTAGAAAAATTGATGTAATAAATGACTTTTCACGTCGGGTTACCTTAAAAATTGATGTACTAACCTATATTGGCGCGTTTTTTTGAAATCTACCCTTTTCACATCAGGTTACATTCAAAACTCGATGTAAAAGGTTCCACTAACGCACCTTTTACATCGGGTTACAGTTAAAAACCGACGTAAGAACCCTCCTGCACGCGTTTTTGTTAATTATTTGAAACCTACACTTTTCACATCGGGTTACAGTCAAAACCCGATGTAAACGGTTCCACTGACGCACCTTTTACATCGGTATACAGTTAAAAACCGATGTAAGAACCCTCTTGCGCACGTTTTTGTTAATGATTTGAAACCTACACTTTTACATCGGGTTAATATTAAAACCGATGTAAAAACTTACCCTTTTACACCGGGTTAAGATTAAAATCGAAGTAAAGTCCACCATTTATTTATAAAATTTACAATTATATATTTTTTCACATCAGACTTAAAAGTTAACTGATGTGGCAGATGTACTTTTTACATCGGTCCATAACTTGATGTAAAATGTCATTGATTTACTACATCGTCTGACTTTACATCGGACCTGGACCCGATGTAAGAAGTCATTTTCGCTCGTTGTAAAAAGTCATTTATGTACTTATGGTGTTTGGGAGTTGATTTTGATAATGAATCACATTATTCTTTGTGCAACTGGTGTTTGATTGAACCTTATTATGAACAAATCTTGATGTAACATCCAGGTTTGAAGAGTTGTGTCGACATTTTACTCGAAGTTTCTTGTATTCAGCTAGCACACAACTAAACCTGAAATTCATCATTGGTCCCGCACCTCGAATCTTACTGGCTATGCTGGCAGATTTGTCTTTTCAAACTTGTGGAGTGGCATAAGCTAGAGTTGAAGTTCAAGAGCTGGGAGATGAACTAGAAGACAACAATATAGTGGTAAGACAATGATTTAACATTATTAGGACAACAATATAGCAATATCGATAACTTGCTCAACAATTAGTGTTATAACAGTTTGGTTTGGAACCAAGAACTTATGCGCTAAACTTTCATAACAATTTGGTTATGGACAAACCAATAATGATTTAGTCAAGTTTTATTGAACGAATTGGTTAACTAAGCAATCCATATGGCTTGCTCTCTATGTAACATTTTGATTTCCAAGCTTATTAGCAATGATCAGGTACAATCTAAGGATTGTAGCTATTCGGTTGCAGTTGCAGGTGAATGTTCGTATTTATATTCATATTTACAATCATAGATTGAAATTGAATTTGTATGCACTTTGTTGTATATAGATTGAAGTGTCAAAGCAATTGTCAGCTGTATATTGTCTGCATATTTAGGAGCCAAAAACATCTCGATTCTGGCTGAAGACAATGATGTTCACACTCTCTCCAACACTAATGCATCAGAACTGCTAGAACTTATGGTAAAAGTTGTGAATGAATGTCTATCTGAAGCACCTCAATTTGGATTTGAAGCAGTAAAACTAAAACCACCTATTGAAACTTCAGATGTTCTTGAAATCATTAGTTATTGCACCTCGGTTCAGGATCCTTATGGAAGATTTTGGACATTGGGATGTGTGAACGATGATCAATATGATATAGGTTTATCATTTATAAAGGATAAAGAAGTCATGGTTGATGCTCTTGGATCTCCAGACTACCCTATGGGAAAAGATTGCTTTTGTTATCAGAAAAGCTATCATAGAATTATATCCAAGTTGATTCCTTTAACATCTGAAACATGGAATGAAGGTTGTGTGGTTTATGCTAAGAAGGGTAGTGGCAAGGCTTGGATCCACCCAATGATCCCTCATGCCAATGAGAAGTTTGTGTGGCCAAACCATGCAAAAGAGGTTTCCGTCTCTTGTATTGATAATCCATGATTGGCCACTTTGTGCCAACCAGTTAAGAAGGCTGATTCAATTTCAAACCAATCTTTTATTGATGGACTAACTCATATTGTTGTTCTCAGGTGCATTTCTATGTCACTATTTTTTGGTATCATATTAAAACTCTTAAGAAAGATCCAATAATTATTGCTAAATACAAAGATGAAAAGGTTCTCTATAACATAATATTTTGTTCTTTATCCTGAAAAGATTCTCTGTAACATAATTGGTTTTAGTAATAAAGAATCTATGAATAGCATGGTAATAACAATGTCCCTTATTAAACCCTTAGGACCGAGTCTGCATGGTAATAGCAATTTGAATCTATGGATAGAGTTTTGGTCCCTAATGGGAGTGAGAGTGATCATTGTTCTTCATTGTATGATATTAGGTATGAAGTTAATGAAAATATAGTATAGTTTTTTTTATGAAAAAAATTACAAAGTCTCCCAATCACAACAAAACATTGAACATAAAGAAAAGAGATAGACATGAGAAAAATATAGTATAGTTTTTTTTAATTAAAGGAAAAATATCCAAATTGGTCCCTTAACTCTACCTTGGGGTCCAATTTAGTTCCTTATCTTTAAAAAGTTTCAAAGTGATCCTTTAATTGTTCAAAAAGGACCACGTTAGTCTTTTCCGTCCAATTTTCCCAAACGGTGTTAATTTTTACAGGGTATGTGGCACTTAGTTATACACTGGCACGTGACTTGGCAAACATTCCCATAAAATTTCTAAAAACATTTGTGGCAGCCAGGATTCGAACCCTTGCTCTCTCGATTACTTAACAAGCTATCAACCACCACACCACTTCCACTTATTTGTATATCTTACACAATAAATTGAATAAAATTGTTTTTTCCTCCACTCAAACCAAAGAGAATCATCATCAACATAGATTTGCCCAGAAAATCATCTTTATAAAAACAACAAGCACGTGAAAATCATCAACAACAAGCACGTGAAAATCACCAACAACTCAAATTTGAAACTGTAATTCGAAAATTGTTACAAAACTGAAATTCAAATTGAAATCCAAAACTGGTGTTAGGGTTAATTGAGGATTCAAATCGTTACTACACAAACAAAATTGGAGTTTCGAACATTATCGGTTATGAAATCCCAAACTGGTGTTAGGGTTAATTGGAGTTTCGAATCGTTACCGTGGTTGTTGTTGTTGATTCAGGTTTGTTGCGAAATCGAGTTGTGTTGGTGGTCGGGAAGGAATCAATTTGTGTTGAAGAAATTTGATTTGAAGAAATTGAAGAAATTTGATGAAATCGAGTTGAAACCCCAAAGGGAATGTTGTTGAAGAAGAAGAACAAAAGCGATATTATGCAACCTGTTTCCATGCCACATCGTACTAGTGCCTGCAATACCATACATATTCGGGCTTCATATCATGTTAATATACTATCAATGTATTTTCTTATGAACATGAAAAATTGTGTAGGCTATAATAGAGGTTGGAGAGGTTATCTAATTCTATGATTCTTATAAGATGTTTCCTGCTTGGGGATTTGGAGGAACGATACAAAGTGGTGAGGTATCTCACTGTTTTAATCTGAATGAAGGAGCTTCAAGTTGCTCTGAGGTGAGAAACTCTCGCCATTTCATCATGAACTTTCTAGAATATTACGATAGCTTTTTGAATGTGTTTAGGTAGCAGAAGTTGAAGGCATAATGAATGCTTATGCTAATGCTTTACACAGTCAGACTTGCCAAGATCAAATTTTTTAATATGATTTGATTAGTACCACTTTTTGATAACATTTGTTATGAGATTGTCCTTCAAGTGTGCAAGCAACATATTCGAGTCTGCTAAGTGACACCAGATTATCATCTTCGTTATTAACATCTGATTATTTTATTTTTAGGAGAATGTTAGTTGTTAGTAAATTCATGATTATGGTGTTATAAATTCTTTATGTTACCTAATTATAATCTGATTTGAAATAATAAATATTATTTGTGAAGTGGTGTAGTGGTAAGTTCTTATTGTCCGCAAGCAAGATGACATGAGTTCAAATCCAGACTAAATTAAGAATTTTATAATTTTTTCACAATTTTAATGACCCTGCCACGTCAGATGCCACCCAGTCAAAAATTGACGCCGTTAGTTAAAAATAGACGGAAAGGACTAACGTGATCCTTTTTGAATAATTAAAGGACCACTTTGAAACTTTTTAAAGATAAGGGACTAAATTGGACCCCAAGGTAGAGTTAAGGGACCAATTTGAGTATTTTGCCTTAATTAAATTATACAAGTCTTTTATGGAAAAAACTATGTACGAAACACAAGATTTTGATTGCGTACTTGCTTTTCGATATCCAAACAAAGTCAGGCAATATACAACAAATAAAATAAAATATGAAATGTCACCATCATTATTTGTCAATATTTCGGTCCTCCACTTTTGAGTTAGGTGAATACTTCGTTTATATGAAAAATACATCACTGTCCGGACGAACACACGGGTATTAATATGAGTATCCCACAAAATTGATATTTGTAATATTACTTGTATAAAATATATTTGTTTATGTTGACATTTATAAAACTAAATCATTGTATAAATACTTTTATAAAAAATATCAACCAATGTACACGAGTATTGATTCTATCTTTTTTATTTTAATATTTTAATATTATAGTAATTGATATATAATAAAGTTTTAATTTATTGTTTTAAAAATAAAATAGACAAATAGAGAACAAAAATATTTGTTTAAAAATTATGTATTTACATTTTTATTACATTTAAAAAATAAAAAGTGTATGTACAAACACAGGTACTGATATGGTACATGCATATCATATTGATATTAAGCTAATGATTTAAGTATTAAATAATAATGAGAACAACTTTACCATTGATTTTAATATTTTATTTATTTATTTTACTAATATTTATTTATACAATTAAAATAATATTTTCAAATACTATATTATTAGTTGATATTTATAAAACTAAATGATTGCATATATTTGAAATTATTTTAAATTTAAGAACGAATTGTAATTAAATATATTTTAGCCGGGTTTTAAAGTGGAAGTATACTTTTTTGTAAAGTGTATTATGCTTTAAAGTGTAATTAACATAAATTAAATTAATTTGCTTTGTTTTACTTCGGTTATGTGAAATACACATTACTGTTCAGACGAACACACGAGTACTGATATGAGTATCCCACGAAATTGATATTGGCAATAATACTTGAATAAAATGTATTTTTTTATGTTAACATTTATAAAACTAAATCATTGCATAAATTTTATGAAGAATATGAACGGATGTCCATGAGTATTGATTCTATCTTTTTTTATTTTAAATATAAATTATATTTTTTATATTTATTAATTTTTATTATTCTATTCTTTTAGAAAAATAAATACGCGTAACACATCAGTTCTCGAACGAACACCTGATACTGATATGAATATCCCACGAAGTAGATATTTGTAATAATACTTACTTGAAATGTATTTATTTATATTAATAATATTTATTTATATAATTAAAATAATATTTACAAATATTATGATATTATTTGATACTCATAAAATTAAATCGTTGCATAAATATTTTTATAAAGAATACAAACGATGTCCACGCATATTAATTATATTTTTTATATTTATCAATTTTTATTAATCTTATTTTTGTTAATACTATTTTTTCTTTTTCTATATAATTAATTATTTTAAATTTTTGTTTTTATTTTCAATTTCTTTTAACAACAAATGCGCATCACCGACGGTACCCGTGCGAAGGCACGAGTATCATATTAATTTAATAAGAAAGAATTTAAAAAAGAAATACAAGAATGCATACATGTCGCATATCACCATTTTAGAAATAAATTTAAAATATAATTTTCTTTTTAATTGGGATTATGAGATACTACTAATAATAAAAATTAATTGAAATACATACCATCATAGTCATAATCGTTGGATGTGAGAATAAATTTGACTTTTATTTTAAAAACAAATAAAATAATACAAACGAATGATGACAATGAATTCAGTGTATAACAATTATCCCTAATAATAAATTTATTATTTTCACATTTTCTTATTAATAAACATATCCTATTTTTTAACCGAAAAAAGAAAAAAAAGAAAAAAAGAAAAAAAAATACCCTGTATTGCTAATCGTGTGTATTACAATTTCATTTCCGTTACATTAGCGCCATTTCCATCACCGAGCACCTCACGGAGCGGATCTTCTTTCTCTAAGCACAAACCGAATGTTTTGGATCCATTTTTTCTTTTCCCGTTTCCATTCCTCAACACTTGTTTCGATTCAACCCGCAACAGAGTTACGCGAGCCAAAAATCGTGTTCGCATTTTGATTTTCCCCTTCGAAAATGGCAGCTTCTGCCGCCAATTTCCTCTCTATCTTCTTCCTGTTTTGTGTTGGAGTGTTTCTCATGTTTACGTAAGTTCAATGCGTTGAAATTTCAGCATGTTTAGTGATAGTTTTCCATCATTGTTAAGATTTGAGAAAGCGTCTTAAGATTTTTGTTATCATGCCACCCACACTTGTTCACACTTTTGATGTCTAGTTGTAAGTGTAACAGATTGCGTTGTGATCCCAAGTCGACTGGAGACATAACCAAATCAGCCTTTAAAAGCCTGGCTTTTGGGGTTAATTTAGACTGAATGCCCTAATTCTAAGAGTGTCCATTGAAATAAACTTGTAGGTGTACTGACTAAAGGATTAATTGGTGGTTCATTATAAGGGATGATTTTGTCATTTATTTTGGTGTTATTTGTAGTAGCCTATAAAGTGTAAACCATCTGTGTACAATTGTGCACATTGGAAAATTATTCCTTTTTCGCTATCAAGTAAACTTGTCCACTATTGCAATATGATTTGACAGAAACTGAAAGTTTAACCAATGGTGTGGGTGTGGCAGTGGAAAAGCATACATAGTTGGAGTTAGTATCCATATGGAAGGAGATATTGCCACTTCCCAAAATTTGTTGTCAAATTACATCCCATTGACGACTCTTGTCATTGGTTTTTTTGTTCACATGGAAATGATGATAGCATACTTTGCTTTATGATTTAAGTTGAATATTATGTTGCTTAATGCTTTAAAGACTTGTGCTATTTGAACCATGCTGATTCTTTATTTTTTGGTTTAGATCCTTGGTATCCATAAATCAAATTGGACCCCGACTAATTGTGTTACCTAACTCTGATTGCACATGTTAATTACAGATTTTCTTCTGCATTGCTGTCTTGGATTTTGAGCCGTATTTTGGGTGCATCTGTTGAATTTTGTGTTGGCGGATGTAACAGTTTAAGGGATGTGGCTGTGAAGTTTGTGAAGGTTTTTCTTTGCCTTCATTCACTTTTTATTTAAAAGCTTAGAATGTTGAAGGGAACTGTGGTACATTCAGCCCGAAGTTGGATATACTAAAAATCACTCTTTTATTCGGTTTTATCATGGTAATCCATGTGTATTTCCTGACTAAAATTTCCCCTTGAGAATAATAACCGAGTCCTGCAATAGTAGGTTGTAGGGAATAATAACTGACTTTGTCTAATTACCTACTTCACTAGGGAAAAACGGACTTATTACAAGGATAAATTGTACAAGCAAATAACTATCGGGGAGAATTTAATTTGAAGTAGCCTAGTATCTTGCCACCCAAGTGGTTTTTCATCATCCTTTTCCCCTATTTATTCCTAAATGAGCTAAAGAAAAGTTTTCCCTCAGTTTCCGAAACCTGTGGTATAGAAGCTTAGTTCAACTGATCTGATTTTCTTTATACACCCATTCTGTATATCATAGTTCAAATTCTTTGCTTTTATTCTAGTGAACTGTCATGTTTGTGTCTATAGGATTCCATAGCAATATATATATTCTGTTGATTTATGACATGTACAGGGTGCTACTGAATCTGTATCTATTGGTGAAATTAAACTCAGCTTATTATATTCCTTGGTCGAACCTGGTGTGGGTTTTCGTTCTTGGAATCCAAAGTTGCAATTATCAATATGCAACTTAGAAGTTGTTATGAGGCCTACAAGTACGAATAAAAGCTCTGGGAAGAAGAAGAAAACTCAGAAATCCAAAACTCATTCTTTAGGCAAGGGAAAATGGAAGACTATTGTCAATATTGCAAGATATCTTTCTTTTTCTTTGACAGATCTAGTTCTAAAGGTATGAATGTTTATATCATTGTAATTTTCTTCTTGTATGGTGAAACATGCTGATTTTCAATACTGTTGTTTTTTGGTGTCAGTATACTTACATGAGATGACTTGGAAGAATGTTTTACTCTGTATGATTGTATAATTACTGTTGAGATATGTTATAGAATGTAGAGATTTGTATGATATTTAACTTGTATTTATTGTGATAGTATCTTTAGGATATTTGGTTTATAATGGTGTTAAGAAATGTGGTTGGGCTTAACTCAACCCTACAAAACCGGTTGGTAGAGTGAGGACTGCCCCCACTTATAAACACATGTTCAGACCATATATTATCCGATGTAGGACTCTTAACACATCCCCTCACGATCAGGACTTGACAATTGGAGCGTGTAAATAAATGGTGGGTGGCCCGATAGCGGAAACCATAGTAGGTGCCCCATCGGATATTAAACGAGGCTCTGATGCCATGTTAGGAAATGTGGTTGGGCCTAACTCAACCCTACAAAACCGGTTGGTAGAGTGAGGATTGCGCCCACTTATAAACACATGTTCAGGCCATATATTATCCGATGTGAGACTCTTAACAAATGGTAAATAGAAAATTACCATCATCTCTTCAGATTTGACTTTATTTCTTCCTTATTTTCAGCCTAACCTTGTATCTATAAATTCTGAACACTCTTGTACAGAATCATTAATCAGAAATACAATTTCATCTAGTCTCAATTATTACAATTTACAGAGGTAATTCATATTATACAGACTTGGGTCAATAGCTACTTGCCTAGAATAGGAGTAGGACTATATTATGGGAACTTTCCTAGTTAGACGAAATGAAGCAACAAACCTGTCAGTAATGAAACATTTACAATAGTACCAATACTCAACAATATGTAATATTATATTAGAAATGGTTTCAGATATTCAAATGCAATTATAATTGTGAGAAGTAAAATGTAGTTTAATTTAATACAATATATGTACTTATATTTTTTAAAGTAGTCTATATTTACTTTGTTTACTTTCCTAGTGGGACTGGGATATTGTTAGAAAATCTTCTTTGGGTCCCTGAGAGTATTTTGATTGTTACAGACACCTAAAGGTACTGTTGTGATTGGGAAGTTGAATGTTGATACATCTAAAGGTGGTGGGCCCGAATCAAATTTGTTTGTTAGCTTACATATCTTGCCCATTGTCGTTCACATTGGTGATCCTCAAGTTAGTTGTGATCAACTATCTAAATTTAGTGTTGGAGGATGCAGTGTTTCTAGCCCGGCATCTGCTGCTCCTACAGAAAAGTCTTCTTCTCCTTTTATCTGTGAAAAATTCTCCGTCTCATGTGAATTTGGTCATCATAGGTATTTTTCTTTCCATGTAATGGTTTCCCCTTTGCAGTTTCTATAGACGTCCTTGTAGTTCAATTTTAAAAGGAAAACAATATTTTGTTCTATTTTATGCCATGTTGCAGTAGGGTTACTTGACTTTAACTAGGATGCTCTTATCCTTTTATGGATTTCATTTTTTATTTTGCTATGGCTTTTAAGTTGTGCTTTGTCTCTCCTTTTTGAACACAGGGAAGTGGGTATTGTTATTAAGAATGTGGATGTATCCATTGGAGAAGTTACTGTAAATTTGAATGAGCGGCTGCTTATAAAAAAAAAGAGGTCATCAGAATCTTCATCTGGCTCTGATAGGTCAAGCGTTGATCCCACGAGCACAAAACAATCTTTAACGAAGCAAGAAAAACTAGCACGCTTCAGTTCTTTGTTTCCTGAGAAGGTTTGAAATTTAAACATAATTAGATTTTCTCACCATCATGTATACTTTTCGAGGCTTAGCGCACTGGTAATGTTGTTTCTCTGGGAATTGGTGGTCATGTGTTTTAGTCACAACCTTTACTCCACTTTAAGCAATTTGCATGGTACATTGGACTTTGGGTGCCTTGTTGACGGTTTTAGATTTTCAAGGAGCTTTCATTTTTTCAGAACACTAGCATTTGACTTGGGGTAGACATTCTTGTGAATCTCTGAATATTATGATTGTATTCTTGGTATTTTTGGTTTTATTTGGGTTGTTTAATTTAGAAACCCAAGACCATAATCAAAGTGTTTGCCTTCTTTGTGGTGTGTAATTGGACAATCTGTTGCATTATATTTTTGCGAGTATATTGAACCAAAAAACTATTCAAAGATTTTTCAGTTAGATTTAGTTTCAGCTGTGGAATTATACTTGGTATTGATAGGTGGGATTCAATCTACCAAAGCTGAATGTGAGTTTTGAACATAGCGAGCATGGTCTTTCTGTTGAAAATAATATTGCTGGCATTCAATTTAATAGCATCAAATCACGCTCCAATAAGCATATTGGGGAGAGTACTCGCTTTCATTTTCAACTGGAGTTCAGAGAAATTCATGTATGTAGTGTGTTTATTGATTTGTTGAGCCTTTTGTGGTATGACATACCCCTTTTTAATTTGCTTCTTGCTGACAAATTCTATTCGGTACCACTGACATCGTAGCTTCTTAGAGAAGCCGGCGCTTCCGTCCTGGAGATAACGAAGGTGAATTTGGTCTCCTTTGTCTGTGTACCAGTGCAGGTAAGTTGTTAGCAATCCACATATGGCACCTTTATATCTATATATTTGTATCTTTGTGTTTACCATACCTGGGAAACTTTAATACAATTAGGAGCAAGAAAAGGGAAACATACTGTTGACATTATTACAAATAAATTTAGTAGGTCTTTTATGAAAGAATTTATGGTTTTTCCGAATGCATGGGTCATCTGAGTTATTTCTCTTTGTTGTAAATACACTTGAATCTGAATATTTTCTTATTGATTTGAAAAGGTTTTAACAACTATTTATATACATGAAAGATATATAAACTAAATAGGAATGTAATTCTATCATAATCCCAAAGGATACTAACATATCATACTACCATAAATATCAATATCTCTATAATAAATATCAATATCTCAACATTCCCCTCAATGTGGAGCATATATATCGTATGCGGCCATCTTGTCACATATGAAAGTGATTCGAGGACTTCGTAGTGATTTGATAAAGATTTCAGCAAGCTGATCCTTAGAATTGACAAGGGAAGTTTTGATGACTCTAGAGAGAATCTTTTCTCGAATGAAATGACAACCGACTTCTATATTTTTTGTACTTTAATGAAAAACTAGATTGGAGGAGAGATGTAAAGCTGATTGGTTATCACATATAAGTTCTGTGTTAGGTGTGACCAACCTCACAAAAAATGTAGCTCTTGCAGTATATGTTTCATCCATACAAGCTCAGGTGTAGCATGAGCCATAACTCAACTCAATTGTGTACTCGGCTGGGCAAGAAAATTTGCTTTTTGCTCTTCCAAGAAATCAAATTTTCATCCACAGAAATACAATAACTAGAAATAGACTTCCTATCACTCGCATCTCCTGTCCAATCATTTATATTCACGCACCAAGTCCAATAGTTCTCAGCGTGAGAGTGTGTGTAAAGAGTCTCACATTAGATGAGAAATGGTCTGAAAATATGTTTATAAGTGGGGAAAATCCTCATCTTATAAGTCAATTTTGTAAGGTTGAGTTAGTCCCAACCACCATTCTAAGAGCTACAATCACATCTAACGGCTCTACAAATTTTTGGATACGGTGCTGAACTTTCTATTTTTCCTACAATACAACCACCCATTCTAACAAGTTTAAAGCTTTGTAAGCTTTGCTTGGGAGGGAGTGTTAAAATCAAATCCTAATATTTGTTACTAGGATTAAAATTAGCAACTCATATAAATAATTTTTAATGTATTTATTCTATATACTACTATAAATAAAGATGAGTGTAATCTCACACAGAATCACAAATTCAACACAACACTCGTAAACAGTTGACAAGATTGCTTGGGATATGTTGACCATAGTCATGTCTGAATATTTATTTATTTATTATCATTGATATAGTTTCCGTAGTTTTTCAATTTTTTTTCTATAGAGATTTTCTCTTCTATATAAATTTGTACAGCCTCATTGTGAAATACATGCTATTCACTTGAAATTATTCAAAAGGATAGAAGCCCGAATAAAGGAAGTCTGATTCCTAAGCCATTTATTTAGTTTAGTTATCTTACTATATTGTCCATTCCATTTGGCATATGATAAGATATGTATAAATTCAAGTTATATATGGTTGAGAAAATCTCTAAAATTAGGTTTGTTAGTTTATTCATCCCTATAGTCAAGGGATTTGGTTATTCATTTGAATTTTTCTCAAGCAATTCAAATAATCTAATTCAACTGTCTAGATTATTGGACTATGTTGTTCTCTTTTGTATTGTCCTATGTAAGCTTATTATCTTTTCTTTTTCATGGGTTCTTTCCTCCAGTCAATCTCACTTGCTAGAGCTGAAACTGAAATCAAACTAGGACGTTTTCAATGCAACATCATAATGAGCAGATTGAAGCCTTGGTTGCGTCTCCACTCCTCCAAAAAGAAAAAAGTGGTTCTTCGAGAGGAAGCTTCGGTTGTAAAACCAAAATCAAATGAGAGCAAGGCCATCACGTGGACATGTAAATTTTCAACTCCTGAGATAACAATCGTGCTTTATAATATGGCTGGTTTTCCGGTGTATCATGTAAGTATTTGTACATATATAATTTCATTGTTTTATGAACCAAAACTTGCATAACAGCCATGCTATGCCATTGCAAAGTAAATTTCATTCTAGTTATATTTAGTATTGTACCGTTTGTGATTGATATAACTTTAAAAGTTCAATTGAAAATTAAAATTAAACAGTTCTGTCCTTGTATGCCATATATTTTTGAACTTGTTAGATGATATGAAAGAATCTTATGATAACTTATGTTAGAGTGTTGTTAGCAATAAAGAAATAAAGGAGGGGAGTACGCGAAGGGATGTTAGACTTCCAATAGAATGTATAATAGTTATGAAAATAATAGTTACAAAGGAAATATATAATAAAGCATAAAAAGTTAGACTACTAATTTTGAAATATAAAAAATCCAATGAGATATGTCTAATAGACTATTATCTAACATCTCCTTTTAAACCTATGATGCATTAGCAGGGAATATCGAGATTTTGTCAATCATGCAAAAAACTCCATTCTAAAAATATTTTCTAATATTTGAACATATTCCTTAAGCTAAAACTTAAACTAAACTACAATATGGGTGTTCGTGGTTCATGAGTTGCACTGAATGAAACCACATTAATGGTTCGGTTCAGTTTTCAATAACCCCACTTCAATAAAAAAAATAGTTAACCGCTAAAGCGGTTTCAGTTCATTAACTAGCGTAGAACCAATTTGTATCTATAAACCGGTTTATAATCAGTTTGCATTTATAAATTGGTTTTATATTTTGATCTCTTTTACAACCAATTTTTGTTTTTCAATTTTTTTTTATAAATTTGTTTTAGAGATTTGGTGCACAGAGAAACATAGTCTATAATCTTGGCTAATCTTCACCTTACAAGTGAATTTTGTGGATGAAAAATGGAAGGTAAATAAGAAAATTTGAGTCAAAATTATAATTAACATATCTATGTAATATATAAATGAGTCACACAGTTGCAACAGGTGCTGTTCGCTTATGAATAAAAGGAATAGAGTGAAAGAGGATAAATACAAAAACCTAAACGACTGATACCATGTAAGAAAAGTATATTTGAACTACTGTCCAAACATCAGTCTTATTTATAATAAAGTATTATGGTACAGTAGGATCAATCATTAATACATATAAGAATTGTTGAAATACAAGAGACTAAGAAACATTTGAATAAACCATGTGTTTTAAAAAGCACTACGAAGACATTATTATATATAGAGGTTATAACTAATTACATGATATAGTCGATGTGAGACTATTCTATATACAAGTCCCATATCAAATAATATATGGCCTGAACATATGTTTATAGTTCTCACCCTACCAACCGGTTTTATAGGGTTGAGTTACACCCAATCACATTTATTAACATGGTATCAAGAGCCTCGTTTAAGATCCGGTGGACCACCAACTATGGTTTCCGCTATCGATTAGATAATATATGACCTAAACATGTGTTTATAAGAGGGGGTAGTCCTCACCCTACTAATCACATTTCTTAACAAGAATCAATCAAATCCCTAATTTTTAGCTGTTAAAAAATAATAGGATCTTTGTATTTATTGTATAGGCATATCATATCATATCATGTAAAAAGAATGCTATCTCCATACTTATATTTTATGCATTTCCTAGAGTATATAAAACCGACTCCATGGTGTGGTTGAAACATAGTTTTACCATCTCACTCTCATCTCATGTTCTCTCTTATTGAACACTAGTAATTTTTATTTACACATTAAATATGCAGACATGTTTTAAATATGCTATCTAAAACTCTCCAACAGGTGGTTTGTTTGGTACATTTGCTTGACACAATTCTTTTTGTGAAGTCATTATATCTCTAACAGATGACTCTTATTTCTATTGTTTTGGATGAAGTTATCCTTCTTATGATTCTTTTTAATGTTAATTTAAATGATTTGAGTAAAGGCATTTACTGCAAAGCATCCATGTACTGCTTTCCAACTCTAGGGTTGCTTACAATCACCGCATCTATTTGCAAACAACATTTCAAATATGGGGACTTCAGTACACGTTGAACTTGGTGAGCTCAATCTCCAGTTGGCTGATGAAAATAAAGAATGGTTGAAAGAAAGCATATTTGGTGTGGAATCAGATTCTGGCTCTATTATGCAGATTACAAAAGTTAGTTTGGACTGGGGCAAAAAGGACATGAAATCCCCTGAAGAACATGGTCCAATGTCTATGCTAGGATTATCAGTTGAGGTTACTAACATGGGAATTTATCTAACTATCAAGCGTTTAGAAGCATTAATATCAACAGCAATATCCTTTCAAGCTTTAATGAAAAATCTATCTTCTAAGAAAAAATCAACTCAAAGTCGAGGGCATTCATCAAAATCTTCGGGTAAGGGAACTCAAATATTGAAGTGCAATCTTGTACAGTGTTCAGTATATGTATTGGGGGAGACTGGATTGGAAAATACAGACGTTCTAGATCCCAAGCGAGTTAATTACGGTTCACAGGGTGGAAGAGTTATAATAGATGTGTCGGAAGATGGTACCCCTCGCAGTGCAAAGATAGTGTCCACTGTTTCTGATAACTACCGAAAACTAAAGTACTGTATCTCTCTTGAAGTTGTTCAAACCAAGTTATGTATAAATAAGGTGAAACAATCCACGCAGATAGAACTTGAAAGGGCCAGATCTATCTATCAGGAATATGTGGAGGAAAGTAGGCCGATGACAAAGGTGGCATTATTTGATTTGCAAAATACTAAATTTGTAAAACGCTTAGGTGGCCTCAAAGAAAAACCAGCTTGTTCTCTTTTCAGTGCTACTGACATTACACTAAGGTGGGGGCCTGATGTTCATCTATCACTAATTGAACTTGTTCTCCAGCTGAAACTAGTTGTACACAATAAGAAGCTCGAGGAATATGGTAATGAACGCATGGGGAACTCATCTAATGTAAAAGATGCAAATTGCAAAAATGAAGCTACCATGGAATCAAGGAATCTTGAAAAGAAGAAAGGTTCTATTTTTGCTCTTGATGTGGAAATGTTGAAAATATCTGCTGAGCTAGGAGATGGAGTGGATGCTATGGTTCAGGTGCAGTCAATTTTCTCTGAGAATGCTAGTATAGGAGTGCTCTTTGAAGAATTAATGATTAATTTTAATCAGGCCAGAATCTTGAAGAGTAGTCGAATGCAAATTTCACGAATTCCTAGTATATCTGCTAGTGTATCTGATGCAAAGGGACCCGTAACCACAACATGGGACTGGGTAATTCAAGGTCTTGATGTTCAAATTTGTTTGCCATTCAGATTGGAATTGCGTGCTATTGATGATGCTCTTGAGGACATGTTACGAGCTTTAAAGCTAATCGTGGCAGCAAAGACTAATTTGATTTTTCCTGTGAAAAAAGATAATTCTAAAGTAAAAAAACCCAGTTCAACAAAATTTGGATGCATAAAAATTTTCTTACGCAAGTTAACTGCTGACATTGAAGAGGAACCGATTCAGGGATGGCTTGATGAACACTACCAGATGTTGAAGAAGGAAGCTGGTGAGTTAGTTGTCAGGTTAAACTTTCTAGATGAATTTATATCGAAGGCCAAGCAAGATCCAAAATCTTCTGATGACTTGAATAATTCTTCTCAAGAGGGAAAAAATTATTTTAATGATGTTGAAATTGATGTAAATGATCCTTCAATTATTGAGTCTATGCGAGAAGACATTTATAAACGATCATTTCGATCATATTATGAGGCATGCCAGAAGTTAGTGTTTTCTGAAGGCTCAGGTGCATGTAGGGATGGCTTTCAAGCTGGTTTCAAACCTAGTGCTTCAAGGTCTTCTCTTTTTACGATAACTGTGTTAGACTTAGATGTAAGCTTGACAAAAATTGATGGTGGAGATGATGGGATGATTGAGTTTCTGAGGAAACTTGACCCTGTTTGTCTTGAATGTGATATACCATTTTCTCGACTGTATGGGGCAAATATTCTCTTGAATGCAGGTTCCCTTGCGGCTCAGATTCGAAATTACACATTTCCTCTTTTTTCTGGAAATTCTGGCAAATGTAAAGGTTGTCTTGTGTTGGCTCAGCAGGTAATTTAGAAAATTATAATTTTTTTCACTGTTCTATATGTCCGCACTAGTTTATTTTGATTGCTACTGATAGATACTGGTTTAGGTACTAGAAGAAGAAAATTCGCGAAAATATTTTCATTTTTTGATAAGCAAAATTAGAAAAGATGTGATTTTACCCCTTGGCCCCAGATCAATCATGAAACCAGGGTAGGAATACAAACTGTTGCTATTCCTCTTGGGATTTCAAGGGCCCGGGATCTTTCCCTCCTAGACTAATCTCTCAACAGTCTAGAATGATTTACTCTCTCTTTATAGCATATCTCTGCAAATGCTGTTAGAAAACCAATAGTTACTCTAATTTTCTCAACTTAACAGCACCCAGCCCACTACAGAAACCAGCCTATCCCATTTGGACTTGCCTTGAATTTTCTGGTTATCCTTATGTTAAGAAGGTTCCATTAACACAAAACATGATCTTTAAGGGACCCAGTAAATTATTATGTAACGTAAATGCCCACATGAATTTATATATTTATTTACTAATTCTTCAGTTAAAATTGATAAGCCGCTGTAACTCAAACTGAACTTCACATCTGTTTGTTTTACCTTATATAGGGGATTGATTAACTGCATGATCATCAACCTGATAATATTTTTTGGTCATTATTTTTCTATTTATTTCAACTAGGCAACTAGCTTTCAACCTCAAATACTTCAAGATGTCTACGTTGGGCGATGGAGAAAGGTGTACTTGCTTCGATCAGCTAGTGGTACCACTCCACCCATGAAGACATTCTTAGATTTACCATTACATTTTCAAAGAGGCGAAGTGTCATTTGGGGTGGGTTATGAACCAGTTTTTGCTGATCTTAGTTATGCTTTCACCGTGGTGCTACGGAGGGCTAATCTAAGTATTAGGAATCCTGGCCCACTTATATTGCCTCCAAAAAAGGAGAAGAGTTTGCCATGGTGGGATGACATGAGAAATTACATTCATGGAAAAACTTCCTTATTATTTTCTGAAACTAGATGGTATATTTTGGCATCTACAGATCCTTATGAAAAGCTTGATAAACTTCAAATTGTGACTAACTCTTTGGAAATTCACCAGTCAGATGGTCGTATTCTCGTTTCTTCCAAAGATTTCAAGATTTTTTTGAGTAGTTTGGAAAGTATGGCAAACAAACGTGGATCTAAAATTCCAGCTGGTGTCAATAGCCCATTTTTGGAAGCCCCAGTCCTTACAACTGAAGTTACAATGGACTGGGGTTGTGACTCTGGACAACCCTTGAATCATTATTTATTTTCACTTCCTATTGAAGGAAAGGCTCGTGAAATAATATTTGATCCCTTCAGATCCACTTCTCTTTCCATTCGATGGACCCTATCTTTTGGATCTGCTCTTCCTTTGTCAGAAAAGAAACATCCATCCTCCATAGCAATAAATAGTACAGAAGCAAATGCTAATGTATCTTATCCTCCTAACATTTGTCAGAATGTTTCACCTGTTTCCCCAACAATAAAACTTGGTGCTCATGATCTAGCATGGATTGTAAGATTTGGGAAATTGAACTACCTTCCTCCACATAAACTGCGCATGTTCTCACGATGGCCTCGTTTTGGAGTTCCTAGAATTGTCAGATCAGGTAATCTTTCACTTGATAAAGTGATGACTGAATTTATGATGCGTATAGATTCCACTCCAATCTGCATAAAGAACATGCCATTACATGATGATGATCCAGCTAAAGGACTGACCTTCATGATGAAAAAGCTCAAGCTTGAATTATATTTTAGTCGGGGACAGGAATATTATACTTTTGAATGCAAACGTGAACTTCTTGATCTTGTTTTCCAAAGTATTGACCTTCATAGGCCCAAGTGTTTCCTAAATAAAGAAGAGTGTGGAACTGTTGCTAAATCAGTTAATGTGATACCAAAAAGCACACAATCTGCATCCGAGGAAAAAACTCCCTCTGAAAAGGGTTATCTGGCACAGAAAAATCACGATGATGGATTTCTGTTATCTTGTGATTACTTTACCATACGAAAACAGTCTCCAAAGGCTGATCCTGCTACGTTATTAGCCTGGCAAGAAGCCGGAAGAAGAAATGCTGAGAAGACCTATGTCCAGTCTATCTGTGAAAAACAGAGCGAAACAGATGAGCATATGCAATCAGACCCAAGTGACGATGATGAGGACAATGTGGTGATAGAGGATGATGGGTATAATGTGGTAATAGCTGACAGTTGTCAGCGTGTGTTTGTCTATGGTCTAAAGCTTTTGTGGAATATTGAAAACAGAAATGCAGTTTGTTTTTGGGCTGGCGGTCTAGCCAAAGCTGTTGCACCTGCCAAGCCTTCTCCTTCCCGGCAGTATGCACAGAGAAAATTACACGAACACAACAACCAGCAAGATGAAACTGAAACTCGTCAAGATGATGCATGTGAAACCCATCAAGATGACGAAACTGAAATGCACAGAGATGATGGACCTGAAACCCCTAAAGATGAAGAAGTTGAAACCCATAAAGTTGAAGTAGTTGAAACCCATCAAGATGAAGTTGGTAAGTCCCTTCCCACCGGTAACATCTTAGATTCACCCTCTTCTCTGGCTGCCAGGACTACTGAATTTCCTTCATTCCCATCCAGTTCATTTAAGATGGAAAGCTTACACTCAGGTATGTCATATGGTTCAAGAAATCTTGTAGACTTTTATCAATTTGGATATGCAGATTAGATTAGTAATATACACAAAAAATAAAGCATTGTAAACATGCTTTCTGTCATAACAAATATTTTCACATCTTTCCTGTTTTTGTTACGCTAAATTTATTGTTTAGTACTTTTAAGGATATGTTTGTTCAGCCTTTTTTATCTTTTTTGTTTATTTGCCAGCCAAATATGAAAATACTGACGATCCGATGGAGGGGACTCGACACTTCATGGTTAATGTTATTGAACCACAATTTAATCTTCACTCAGAGGGTGCAAATGTAAGCTTAAAAAGTAATTTTTCTTTTCATTTTTGGTAGAGCTTACAATACTAAGTAACACGTGTGTTTTAATTATAGTGCATGCCGTTAAGGCGGAGACTTAAACCTAGACAATCAATTCCCTTTGATGCTGGTTCTTTTTAAATTATGGTAATTTACCAATTAAATGACTTGAGAAATATTCATATTTGGTAGAATAAAACTTAGAAGAGTGCTTTCGAAGTTTTATTTCATTGAAGTACAATTATATAGTGGTTTTCTGAGAATTTCACGATTAGAGCTTGCTTCCATCCACAACTCTGGCTTCTCTGTTTTGTTTGCTCTATAGATTCTACTATCCGTTAGTTAGGAATTTCACCTTTCTATTTTTAACTAACCATTGGGACTGGTCTTGTGTTTCCTCTGATATATATATATATATATATATATATATATATATATATATATATATATATATATATATATATAAAAGCCTCCTAACTAATCCCACTAATTAAGGAAAAGATATACTAACCAATCCCACTAATTAGGGGAAAGATAATACTAAGAATAAAAACAATAAAATAATAAATACTACCGATAAAAAAATATCATATCTCAACATTCTCCCTCAAGGTGGTACATATACATCATAAGCATCCATCTTGTCACATATGTAAGTAATCTGAGATCTTCGAAGAGATTTTGTGAAGTGGTCAACAAGTTGATCCTTAGAATTAACAAAGGAGGTTTTGATGGTCACAATGATAATCTTCTAAGAAAGTGACAATCGACTTTTATATGCTTGGTCCTCTCATGAAACACTGGTTATCCCACATACAAGTTCCATAGGACCGACTTCACAAAAATGAAGTTCTTGGAGTAAATGCTTTAATCACATGAGCTCATATGTGGCATGGGCCATGGGATCAAATTTCTATTTTCCACCAATAAAAACACAATAATCTGATGTAGAATGTCTATCACTTGCATCTCCTGCCCAATCAACATATGAATATCTAATTGTTGGAATTGCGGCCCGCCCTAGTCGCCTTAATTGTGACATTTGACTTGCCTTCACTGTAGTCCCCAACACCTTCATTGTGTTGGGTTTGAAGGGGTGGATTAGTCTTATATTGTTTATATATATGGTATATGTTGTGTTTATAAGTGGTTCAATCCTCACCTTACAAACCGGTTTTGTAGTAATAGAGTAGTTAATAGATAAAATAAGTTAGTTAGATCTTGTTGAGCTGTCCAATTCTGTTACAACAACTTCAGTTAGTTAAATCTAATTTCTCTCTCTATATATAGAGAGCTCCTTGTATCTCTATAATCGATTGAATACAATGAGAGATTCACAATTCATTCTAATTATCTCCACTTTATCAAACTCTATCATGGTATCTAGAGCTTGAATTTTTTTTTTCTTTCGATCCATGGAGTCTCTGTTTCCGTCTTCACAAGTGAAGCTATCTCACTTAATCTCTGTGAAGCTTGATGAGAAGAACTTCAAGCAATATACTCATGAGCAACCTGTCATTCCATCTCCAGCTTCACCTTCATGTTCACCTGCCCTCATTCTGTCTGATCTTGCTGAAGCTAGCACTATCTCCCCCTCTTCCTCTCAAACAATATCTCCCAAGCAACCTGTCATTCCATCTCCAGCTTCACCTTCATGTTCACCTGCCCTCATTCTGTCTGATCTTGCTGAAGCTAGCACTATCTCCCCCTATTCCTCTCAAACAATATCTCCCAGTCCTCCTCATCATAATCAACCTTTTGTTAATCCTCTCAATGTGCATAACTAGAGCTAAAAGAGGCATTACTTTTCCTAGACTAAATCCCACACTTCTTTTGACCCATATGGAACCAACATCCATTGATCAAGCTTTGGCTGCTCCCCATTGGTTTCAGGCAATGAAAGAGGAATATCAGACATTGATGAGAAGTCAGACTTGGACATTGGTGAAAGCCTCTGATTCTAGGAAGCCTATAGGCTGTAAGTGGGTTTTCAGGACCAAAGAAAATCCTGATGCTTCCATAAATAGATACAAGGCCAGTTTAGTTGCTAAAGGGTTCCATCAAAGGGCTGGAAGTGATTTTCAGGAGACTTTTTCACCAGTCATTAAGCCTGTCACAGTCAGAGTTGTGTTAACCATTGCTGTCACAAATAACTGGACCATTCAACAGATTGATGTGAATAATGCATTCCTAAATGGTACTCTTGAGGAGGAAGTCATTATGCAGCAACCTCCTGGTTTTGAATCAGCTGACAAATCTCTTGTTTGCTGGTTAAATAAAGCCATTTATGGGTTAAAACAGGCATCTAGGGCCTGGTTTGACAAACTCAAGAGTGTCCTGGTTCAGCATGGTTTTCAGGCTAGTAGATGTGATCCCAGCTTGTTTCTGCTGCATCAAGGCAAGCTTCAGATCATGATTCTAGTGTATGTTGATGATATCATCATCACAGGGAATTCTGCCTCATTCATTGCCTCCTTGATCAAGCAACTCAATGACAAATTTTCTCTTAAACAGTTGGGACAACTAGATTACTTTCTGGGCATTGAAGTGTCTCATCTACCTAATGGCTCCTTGCTGCTATCTCAAACAAAATATCTTACTGATCTGCTTTCAAAAGTGAATATGCTAAATGCCAATGGCATACCCACTCCTATGGTGTCTAGCAGTAAATTGTCAAAGGTTGGGTCTGACACTATAGATGATATGCCCCACTCCTATGGTGTCTAGCAGTAAATTGTCAAAGGTTGGGTCTGACACTATAGATGATCCAACTCAGTTCAGATCAGTTGTTGGTGCCTTGCAATATGCCACATTGACCAGGCCTGGAATATCATTTTCTGTCAATAAAGTTTGCCAGTTTTTGTGCAATCCCTTAGAAGAACATTGGAAGGCAGTCGAGAATATTAAGGTGTATTTGAGTGGTACTCTTCATCACGGTCTGTTTATCCAACCTGCTTCTATTCAGCAGTCTATGCAGTTGTTAGGTTTCTGTGATACTGACTGGGCAACAGATCCAGATGATAGAAGGTCAACTTCAGGGGCGTGTGTCTTTCTTGGTCCTAATGTAGTTTCGTGGTAGTCTAAGAAGTAGCAACTTGTAGCAAGATCAAGTGCTAAAGCTGAGTATCGAAGTATGGCTCAGTTGGCTGCTGAACTAATCTGGATTCAGTCCTTGCTTAAGGAACTTCATTGCCCTTTCCAAGTGCCTAAGATTCTATGTGACAACTTGAGCACTGTTACTCTTGCTGACAATCCAATCCTTCACAATAGGACTAAACATATGGAGCTTGACATCTTCTTTGTGTGTGAAGAAGTCCTCAGCAAAAGTCTTTTTGTGGATCATGTTCCAACTCAAGACCAGTGGACAGACATTCTGACAAAACCCCTATCTGCTGCAAAATATGTTCCTCTTCGAGCAAAGCTGAAAGTGTTAAACAAGAATGACTTGTTCAAACTACCATCAGCTTCTAAGGGGGACTAATAGAGTAGTTAATAGATAGAGTAAGTTAGTTAGATCTTGTTGAGCTGTCCAATTCTGTTACAACAACTTCAGTTAGTTAGATCTAGTTTCTCTCTATATATAGAGAGCTCCTTGTATCTTTATAATCGATTGAATACAATGAGAGATTCACAATTAATTCTAATTCTCTCCACTTTATCAAACTCTATTATGTAGGGATAAGTTAGGCCCAATCCAAATTTTAAGATGGTATCAGAGCATATCCCAGATCCATTGTTGGGCTTCCTGCATCGTCCACGCTTCAGGCTCATTGAGGTTCAAACATGAGGGGGTGTGTTGGATTTCCGCCTTAATTACGGTCTGCCCTAGTCGCCTTAATTGTGGCATTTGGCTTGCCTTCATTGTAACCCCCAACACCTTCACTGTGTTGGGTTTGAAGGGGTGGGTTTAGTCCTACATTGTTTAGAGGTATGGCCTGTTGTGTTTATAAGTGGGGGAAATCCTCACCTTACAAGTTGATTTTTTAAGGATGAGTTAGGCCCAATCCAAATTCTGAGACCAATGATATCAGTATTGCCTCTATCACAAAAAACAAGTCCTTTTCCAGGTGATCCTTTGATATACTTAAGAATTCGAAAAAGGGATCCCAATGCTTGTCACAAAGAGAGTTCAGGAAATGACTTACTACACTGACTGGAAAAGATACATCGGTACTAGTAACGGTAAGATAATTCAACTTTCCTACAACTCTTTGATATCTACCTGGATCAATATATGAATCTCCCTGATTAGGAAGAAGCTTTACATTAGGATCCATAGGAGTGTCAACCGGTTTGCAATTTGTAAGAGCATACTTCCTTTGAGAGATAACAATACCAGACTTTGGTGAGCTACCTCAATCCCCAAAAAGTAACATAGATGACCCAAGTCCTTAATCTGGAAGTTCTGAAAAAAGTGTTGTTTTAAAGCTTTGATACTCTCAGAATCATCACCTGTCATCAACATAAACCACTAGATAAAAATATTTATTTGATGATGAGCATTTGGTGAAAACAAAGTGATCTGATTCACATTGGTTCATTCCAAATTGTTGCAACACTTTACTAATTCTTCCAAACCATGCCCGAGGTGATTGTTTCAACCCATACAAAGACTTTTGCGATTTACATACGCGATTACACTCTCTCTGAGCAAAAAATCCAAGAGGTTACTCCATGTAAATCTCATCTTCCAAGTTACCATGCAAAATTGCAGTCTTGATATCCAATTAAAATAGAGGCCATTGACGATGAGGAGGTGGCATGTTGTGCTGCTTTCAACATCAAATACTCTTTATATTCATTGGCAAAAAAAGTAGTTTTGAGTTCACCCTTTGACTCAAGGTTTGTAGAGGTTTGGGCAACATTAGCAGTTTTGTTGGTGAAGCCATGTAAGTTGAAACACCGATCTTGAGTGTGCCCATCTTTCTTATAATGAGTACAATAGAAGTTACCTCTACCCCCCTTTACCACGTCCTCGATCACGACCACTCCACTACGTCCTCCACTACTAAGTGATCTGATTCACATTGGTTCATTCCAAATTGTTGCAACACTTTACTAATTCTTCCAAACCATGCCCGAGGTGATTGTTTCAACCCATACAAAGACTTTTGCGATTTACATACGCGATTACACTCTCTCTGAGCAAAAAATCCAAGAGGTTACTCCATGTAAATCTCATCTTCCAAGTTACCATGCAAAATTGCAGTCTTGATATCCAATTAAAATAGAGGCCATTGACGATGAGGAGGTGGCATGTTGTGCTGCTTTCAACATCAAATACTCTTTATATTCATTGGCAAAAAAAGTAGTTTTGAGTTCACCCTTTGACTCAAGGTTTGTAGAGGTTTGGGCAACATTAGCAGTTTTGTTGGTGAAGCCATGTAAGTTGAAACACCGATCTTGAGTGTGCCCATCTTTCTTATAATGAGTACAATAGAAGTTACCTCTACCCCCCTTTACCACGTCCTCGATCACGACCACTCCACTACGTCCTCCACTACTAAAGTTAGAAACAAAAGCAGAGGACTTAGGAGCAGTATGAGTGTCGTTACTTGGTAAGGATACACGGACAAGGCGATCTAATAGCTCTTTTACCGTAGGGATGGTAGTATTTGTTAACGCCTTGTCTTTAACTGAACTATATTCTTTAGGGAGACCATGCAGAACAAACACCATGAATATATGGTCAAGCATACCTAATACCTTCGTAATATCGTCACTAACAAGCATAAGTTTGAGGCTATCAATAGTGAACTGAGCACGAGTCAAATATTTTGATAAGTTTTGACCATTCATCTGAAGAGTGATAAGTTGCGGACCGATTCATACAATTTTTGAATATCATTAGCATAAAGGTTTTTAGCCTTCTGCAAAACCTCATAATATGTCTTATGTGGACGAAAGTGTGCCATCATCTTTGGCTCAATAGAATTCCATAACAATGATACAACTTGATAATCAGAGGATTCCCAATCATCTTTTTTTATTGCTGCATCAATTTCTGAAACCTTCTTAGTAAGATGGTCTAACAAGCGTTGACCCAAAAACTATAACTCAACCGAAGCATACCAATTCAAATAATTCTTATTACCATTCAATTCTTCGGTGGTAATAACGTATATTCCTTGAAACACAAACAAAATTTGACTCTTTTTAAGAGGATTCTCCTTAACAACAACCTCCTTTGGCTAGGAATTTTCAATCATTATGCTTCAGCAGGGTAACAAATTCTCAACAACAAATAACGACGAACAAATATGTCGGAGGCAAAGAACTGGCTGAAATGCACCTTCAACGTGAGACCCACACACTTGAAAGTGGTCCCAATGGAATCAGATTGAAAAACCAACCCTGTAGCAACAATCGCCGTCGGAAACAAACGGCTAGAAGACGACTCGTGGCCTTCACGTGCCGACGCATGGCTGGTCAGTTTGCGGCATGGTTTTGACAGGTGGTAGATCGGTGACTTCCGACCACTGTAGAAGGTTGTGTGACACTGTTTCAAGCGGCGGCAGATTTGAATAAAATACTCTTGAGCAACCAAGAGAAAAAAAACCCGAGGAAAATTAGGATTTTAAACCAACAGAAAAAATAGAAAAATTAGGGTTTTAAACCATGCTCTGGATATCAACTTGAATCTGAATTTTTTATTCCACTCTAAAGTACATAATATTCATTATTGAACAATCTGATCAGATAAGAAATTTATAAAACAATGTTTCAATTATGCACGTATACATACATTTACAGGGTAGGTTTTTGCTTGCTGCTGTAAGTGGACGTGTTTTAGCCCAGTCATTTCATTCAGTTCTTCATGTTGGCCATGACATGATTGAGCGAGCACGTGGTGCAACAGAAGAAAATATCAGTGAATACCAGCCTGAAATTGCATGGAAAAGAATGGAGTTGTCTGTTATGTTGGAGCATGTTCAAGCGCATGTAGCCCCAACAGATGTTGATCTAGGGGCTGGGGTGCAGTGGCTACCAAAAATTATTAAAGGCTTTCCAAAAGTAATGCGTACAGGTGCACTTCTTGAGAGAGTTTTTATGCCTTGTGACATGTACTTTCAGTACACAAGGCACAAAGGGGGCACTCCAGAAGTAAAGGTAAGCTTATATTTTCCCAATAACAGTAATAGCTAATATAAAATCATAATAATTATAATAACTAGTATAAAATCAGATACTAAAGATACTCTAAATTAATATAAAAAATATTAAGAGATTTTATAATATTAATAGGCTCTGATATCATATTAGAATTTGGGTTGGACATAACTCAACCCTACAAAATCGGCATATAAAGTGAGGATCGCCTCTACTTACAAACATATTTTCATACCACATTTCATTCAACGTAGGACTCTTCAGACATGTATTTTCAGGAATGCATATCTTTAAAGAGTATGCATATATGATTTATATGACCTTTTTCAATACTATGGTAGTAAATAAGTCTGGTTCAAATCCAAAGGTTACATCTGCAGGTGAAGCCCTTGAAGGAGCTCAAGTTCAATTCTCATAATATTACAGCAGCAATGACATCTCGTCAGTTTCAAGTCATGTTGGACGTGTTAAACAATCTTCTATTTGCACGGCTTCCAAAGTATGGATCTCTTGCTTTGTGCACATTATAAATCTATTATTAGTTTTCCTTTACCAAACACGCATGTATGTTTACACCATGTAGTACTCTATCAAATTTAACAAGACTATGCAAGTTTAGTCATTCTATGACAAAAGATTATAGTCAAGATCAGTATGATTTGTTAACAAGGAATAGAGTCCACTTTATCAGGGGTTATATACGGATGGATCAATCTGGTTATTTGGCATAATCAAAGCATGTATCAGCAATTCAGCAGTAACTGTTATTTGTTATTATTAGATTTTGGGTTGAATTTAACTCAATTCCACAATTGGATTGTAAGGTAATGGATGTCCACTTCTTATAAACACTTTTTAAAGTTATTTCACATCTAATGTGAGACTTTCAATACACTTCTCTCACACCAATAACTGAATATATATAGTGTGATTCAAGTGGCCTGATAACGAGTGCCCAATGAATCTTGGATAGATAGACATCTAAACTATTTTTTATTGTTTATGTACGCCTTCTTGATGCATTGGTAGATTCTTGTTAACACTGCAACAGTTTTCTACTTAAATTTATCGTTGTCAGATATATTCCTGTTCATGACTATGGCCTTAATTTAGATAGTCCAGGTAGATAAATTATGAGTATTAGCTACCTCATGCAGTCAGTCGCTTTTTTTCTCTTATAGAAACTTAAATCTAGGACTTTCTGTTCTATATGAAGAGTTCTTCAAATTGACCCAGTATATATCATTCACAACTTAGGCCTCCAAAAAGTAGCCTGACACTTCCAAATGAAGAAGATGAAAATGTCGAAGAGGAAGCAGATGAGGTGGTTCCTGATGGTATTGAGGAGGTGGAACTTGCAAAAATCAACCTCGAAAAGAAAGAATGGGAACAAAAGTTGCTTCTTGAAGATATGAAAAAGTTGTCTTTTTTGTGTGACCCTTCCAAAGATCCACATCCAGAAAAGGAACAGGACTTGTGGATGATAGATGGCGGAATAGCCATGCTGGTAAGGAATGATTATTTTTATCTATCCTTTAAATGATGTAACTGGATATTGCTGCTTGTTGTTTGAATTTAGGTGATTCTATCTGCCAAAAATTAATCCGGCTAGTATTTTACTTGGCCATACTGTCATGACTGGTTCTTAAATTTTTTGTATCACTTGAATGTGAATATTTCTCATCATTGATGAAATAGTTCATACAACTTATATACATGAGGTATAATTTAAATAGAAATGTAATCCTATATCATTAATTCCAAAGCATACTAAGAAATCAGTTATACCCCCCCTATCTTACTATAAGGGTTCATTTTGCAATATTTTCCTCAAATTATATCAATTTTGCAATAAAAATTTATGTTTATATATCGCCGCAGGATCCGTGGGGACGAGGATGGGGGACAAAATTCCCCCGTGGCGGGGACCCGAGACGGGGATGGGGAGTAAATTCGAAGGTGGGGATTGAGATGAGAATGTATCCCCCGCCCCATTGACATCCCTACGTACCCGTCCGGAATCACCATGAGTTTGACGGAAAAACCCTCTTTGATTGGATTCAGGTCTGGGTTTGGATTTTCTCCGATTTTAAAAGATGGGTACGAGGCGGGTAATGCAGATACTAGTATCCACCCCGAACCGGTCCCCGAACCCGCCCCGTGGATGATTTGGAATATTTTATTTTGATAATTTATAATATTAATTGTTTGATTAGTACATTGATATTTTGGTTTGCACTTTATTATTTGAAATACTTGAAATGTATGTTAGAAAATTTTCACGATTGTTTTGATTTATTAATTCTAATGTTTGTTAGAATTCGCGACAAATGATTGGTTTGGGAGAAATTGACTAATTTAATTTAAAAAATTGATTTCGATGCGGGGATGGAATAGGACGGGGATACTCGAACCTGCTTGGGACGGGTTTTGGGTTCAACTATTTATCCCCGTTTGGATTTGGGGCCGGAAACCGGTATTTAATTGTGCTTCGGGTTTGGGTACGGGAAAGGCAAAACCCGTTCCCGCCCCGTTGCCATGCCTATCCGTGAATATAGATACATTCCTTTCATTATTCTTCTTAAAAAATAATCCCTTTCTTAGATTAGTTTTCTGATACCTTAGGATTCTTTAAACAACCTCAAAATGATCCTCAAAAGGAGAATACATAGATTCACAAGTATTATCACTTTGAAAATATTATAATTCATGAACCAAATTGTATGTATATTTCTGATCATATGGTTTGGAAGATTGAGAAAACATCTGACAGTTCTCTATTGCCAGAGTAACTATTGAACGATCCTTTTTTACTATGAAGATTAGATTGTATAATCAAATTTGAGATGAATGAATGAACGGTTGTCCGGATTTCTATTGAGAGAGATGTGTTCAAGAACATTGACAATGAGTTGATTATTCAACGATTTTAAAATATGAAATCATGTAGAGGACAATTATAGATTATGTATATGATTATTCAACGATTTTAAAATATGAAATCATGTAGAGGACAATTATAGATTATGTATATAACTTTTTGAATATGGTGTAAATTGAGTACAATGTAATGTTTATATAAATTGAGTATGACAAATTTTCATTTGTAATCAAAGTAGTCTACCACTGTCAGGTCCAAAGATTGAAAAGAGAACTAGCAAGTGCTCAAAAATCCAGGAAGGAAGCATATGCATCATTAAGAATGGCCATGCAAAAAGCAGCACAGGAACGGCTAATGGAGAAGGAGAAGAACAAAAGTCCTTCCCATGCTATGCGCATATTTTTGCAAATTAACAAAGTTGTTTGGAGCATGCTTCTTGATGGTAAACCCTTTGCTGAAGCCGAAATCAATGACATGGTAAGGTCTCTATGTAGCAAGTCTAAATCCTCCTACTCTCTCACCATTTTGCCTTCCAAAACTTATTTAGTCCATTAATAAAGCTGTTTGCACAAAGTATAAATTTCTATCTCAACATCAAATATTCTTAATTCTGAGCCTGGTTTCAATTATATTAGACAGGTTTTAAAACTTTCTTACTTTAAAACTCAAATTTTCTCAATTATATTATATAAAACCATTTGTAACTCATACAGTGTTCTTCAGCAATTTTCAAACTATTGAATCTGAAAATTTCTTATTCCCGAATGTTATACACTTAAATGGGACAAAGGAAAAAAAAAAAGGTGTATTTTTATGATTTAGTTGTTCTTTCTTCTCCTTTCTATGCCTGAATATATAGTCATAGTTTTATAATTTTCTTAATTCATTTACTTTTTTCTATCAAATTGCAATAATATACTAATTCAGTTTCATTGCTAAACACTTAGATCTATGAGTTCGATCGGGATTATAAGGATGTGGGTGTTTCTCAGTTTACAACCAAATATCTTGTTTTCAAAAACTGTCTTCCCAATGCCAAATCTGATACGATTTTGTCAGCGTGGAATCCTCCAGCCGAATGGGGAAAGTATGTGATTTTTCCTGATCCTTGAACTTGCTGGTGCTTCCAGGTTAATAATTTGGTATGAATTGTTGTTAAGTTATGGGATTTTAGATAAAAGGATGAGAGAAAATAATAAGAATTAAGAAATATAAATATAGTGAAATGTGTTTGATATTGACTTAATACATAAGACTAAACACTAATCCCTTCTTTAAAGGATACATACTAATTCCTATATAAATAGAAAAATCAAGAACAAATCATAATAATAGAAAGTGTTGAATAACATAGAAAAGGAGAGACATGATGAAACCGTGTATTTTAACTAACGAAATCTCTGTATGTAGGCTTCAAATAATAAATGCAAATAATGACAGAAATAATTACGTGATATTCAATCCTTATTTACATGATTCTATTTTAATTTTTACACTCCTCCTCAAGCAGAACATATAATTGTTTCAAGCTTGTTACATATATATAACTGAATTGAGGACCTCTCAAAAATTCAGTGAAGAGGTCTATTAATTGATCATTGGAATTGAAGATGTAACTTGATTTGATCATCTCCATTACAAAGTTAGTGGTGATGTAACTTGATTTTTTGCTTTTTCAAATTGAAGTTCTTTGAGTAATTGTTTCAACCAAATAAATTCAGAAGTTACTTGTCATGCCTCTGTATTTAGCTCTACAGTGGATCTTGCAACCACACTGTTGTTCTAACTCTTCCAAGATATCATGTTTCCTCCAGTAACCAACCGTTTGAGCATGTCCCTTGTTCTTATAAATTGGACCTTTTCCTTGAGCGCCTTTAATGTATTTTAAGATCTATATCGTAAGATCCCAATGTTCTTGACAAGGAGCATATAAGAATTGACTTATCTTGACCGATTGCAAATGAAACGTTTTGACGAGTGGCTTTGAAGTAGTTTAATTTTCCGACCAATCTTATGTATCCTTCTGAATTTGATAGCCGCTCTCCTTGATTGAATACAAGTTTTGTCAAGTCAATTCTTATGCAATGTTTTTGGCAAGGACCGAATAAGAATCGACTTATCTTGACTCACTGCAAATGAAATGTTTTAAAGAGTGACTCTGAAGTAGTTTAATTTTCCGACCAATCTTTTGTATCCTTCTGAATTTGATAGTCGCTCTCCCTGATTGAGTAAAAATTTAGCATTTGGATTCATAGATGTATCAATCAGTCTAGCATTCAATAAACTTGTCTCTTTGAAAATATGTATGGCATATTTTCTTTGTAAATTACTAAGCCATCCTTGGATTGGGCTACCTTAATACCCAAAAATTAGTCGGGTCTGCCAAGGTCTTTGAGTTTGAAATTGATGGGAGAGATGTTGTTTTAACTGGAGTATACCTTAGTAATCCTTACCATTTATAAAAATATCATCTACATAGACAATCAAATAAATACACCTTTTGGCTGAGTGTTGATAAAACGCTGGATGATCGACTTCGATTTAAATGATACCATATTGTTGCACTACTGGATTGAATCTACCTGTTAAGAAATATGGTTGGGTCTAACTCATCCTACAAAACCACCTTATAGGGTTAGGATTGCTCCTACTTATAAACACATGTTCAGGCCATATATTCCCGATGTGGGAGTCTTAATACACCCTTTTACATTCAGGACTGAACATCTGGAGCATGAACATAAAAGTGGATGACCCTAAAGCGGAAACGTGATAGCAGGTGAACCAACAAATCTTAAACTAAACTCTTGATACCATGTTAAGAAATGTGGTTGGGTTTGATCCTACAAAAATGGCTTGTAGGGAGAGGGTTTCTCTTATTTATAAGCACATGTTCAAGCTATATGTTGTCCGATGTTAGAGTCTTAACACTGTCAAACCAACCTCGAGGAGATTGTTTAAGGCCATATAAGGATATGTGATGTCGACTAACCATGATAGGGGATCCCTTCTGAGCAACTAATAGGATTGGTTGCCCTATATACACTTTCCCTTCATGATCACCATGTAAAAAGACACATTTAATTCCAGTTGGTGCAGATGCCAATTCAAATGGTTAAGATAGAGGGGAGGAGTCTAATAAAGGTTATCTTAGCCACAAGTGAGAAAATGTACTTATAATTGAGGCCAAAATTTTGAGTATACCCCTTTACTACCAAGTAAGCGGTAAAATGATCAATCTTACGATCAAGACTAACCTTCACCGAATAAAGCATGACAACCTATTAAAGAATTCCCAATAAATAATGATTTGAAACCAATTCTAAGGTATCACTGCTTTGTAGAGTACATATCTCTTCAATCATTACTTGCCTTCGCTCAAGATGGAATAATGTTTCATCTAGAGACAAAGCTTAAGTATTTAAGAATAGAAACAATAGAGAAACTAGTAAAATACAAAGCTTAGGTATTGTTATGCTGTTTAGACTTGTAAGAAAGATTTTACGGGTAAGTGAAAAATATTCAACGCTTAGGTAATTGGACAGAGTAAAACAACGTTTTGGTATATGTTTAGGTATTTTTTCTAAAGACAAATGGAAAATGTAAATCTTGGTTGTGTAATAGGGCTGTTAAGAGTCCCACATCGGATAATATATGGCCTGAACATGTGGTTATAAGTGGGAGCAATCCTCACCCTACCAGCCGATTTTGTAGGGTTGAGTTAGGTTCAACCACATTTCTTAACATGGTATCAGAGTCCAGTTTAAGATTCGTTGGGCCACTCCATTATTAGGCCACCCACCATTTAATTTCACGCTCCAGACGTTCAATCCTGGTCGTGAGAGGGGGTGTTAAGAGTCCCACATCAGACAATATATGACCTGAACATGTGGTTATAAGTGGAAGCAATCCCCACCCTACCAGTCGATTTTGTAGGGTTGGGTTAGGCTCAACCCACATATTCTAACATGGTATCAGAGCCCGATTTATGATCCGTTGGGCCACTCCGCTATCAGGCCACCCACCATTTAGTTCCACGCTCCGAACGTTCAATCCTGGTCGTGAGAGGGGGTGTTAAGAGTCCCACATTGGACAATATATGACCTGAACATGTGGTTATAAGTGGGAGTAATCCTCACCCTACCATCCGACTTTGTAGGGTTGAGTTAGTCTCAACCACATTTCTTAACAAGGACTAACAAGGGCTATTGAGTCGGGATCTAGTTCATGTTCATGAGGAAATTCAAAATTTGAATTACTAGAGCTTGATATGAGTAGATTTAGGGATGATTTCTTGTGTATACTTCACTCTTTCCATATCTTACATCACTTTTAACATTTCCATTTTTTTTTAATCAAGTTTGGTCTTAACATTGTCATCACTAGTTTAAGCCTCAACTTCTGGTCCCAATAAGGTTAGGAAGTAGAAGACACTCTTCTTCCTAATTTATATTTTTGCTCTGAAAATGAGTTTGAACGAAACAACTTTCTTGTTCATAAAAGCGAAGTCAGGAAAGACAAGATTTATGAGATGGTGAACCACAAACGTTTGTAACTCTTTTAGGTGCAAGAATATCCCACACATTTTAAGGTTTTAGGATCAAGTTTTCCTCTATTATAACCACAAATATAAACAGAAGACGTAATCCCAAATGTTCTAGGAGTGAGATCCCTAGAGATGGACACTTCAGGATAAAATGAAGATAAGACTTCCATAAGAGTTTTGGAGGCAAGGACATTATAAGGTAAATAATGAGATATGATGCTGTAAAAGCTACTTTGCTCTAATATATTTAGGAACCTTATTTTGGAATATCATAGCACACGTGTTTCGTCTAACAAATACCCATTTTTTATTTAAGCAATATAATTTTTGTTGGAGGTATTTTAAAATAGAGAGACTCGTGAATGATAACCATTTTTTTATAGAAAGAATTAAGACTATGATTAAAGTAATTTTTGGTATTGGCAGACCTAATTCTCTTAAGACTCGCAACAAAGTGATTTTTAACCATTGAGAAAAAGTCGAACTGGCTTCAAATTTTTGTTTTAACAAGTTGACCCAAGTAACCAGAGTGATCATCAATAAAAATTACAAATCAATGGGCATCTGATATCTTTGGAACATTCGAGAGACCCCACACACCGGTATGAATTAAATAAAATGGAAAAATACTCATTTTATCACTGATTGAAAAAGCGACACACTTGTTTAGAATGTTGACACACCTCAAATCAAATACTATCAAAAAAAGGAAATAATTGTTTTATGACTCTAAATGAAGGAGGAACAAAACACAGTAGTACAAAAGGACTTTCTCCCCGTCGGTCTTAATTGATTCAATAAAAGAGGAGTTGTTGTTGAGTTAATTAGGAACAATATTCTTGTTATCCTTGCAATAATGGTCATTCCATCCACTAGTATTTTCAATCATCCTCCTTGAATTCTTGGCCTAGAAAATACAATGTTATAAAAAAAATTGTCATAGATCTTTTGTGAGCTTTTTAATGGAAATTAGTGGACGATTTAGGAATATGAAAAACTTTTTGCGGATTATAAATTGCATTTGGACATTTTTAAAAGAGTACTTGTTCTCTAATTTACTAAAGGATCTCAGCCTTTCTATTTCCAATTCTTCTTCTTTTCACATTCCAAAAAGCAAAGCTAATTGAAAAATATATGTGCGCCTAGAAGATAACTTTTGGAAGAACAATTTCGGACTTTGAGTTTGTGAGCAATAGATAGAGTGTATGAGAATTTTCCGTTACTAATTGTGGATGAAACTAACTCAATTTTATAATTGTCTCCGCTTATAAGCTTATAAACATATTGTTAATATTTTGAAACTTATTCCTTTAAATTCTTTTTACTTTTAATTCTAGGTTGTGTGTTTGTTTTTCTTTGGTTATAAAGAGTGGGGTTTTTCCATTTCCCTTACCTTCTAGATATATTGATTTTGCATGTTTTCTTCATTTGTATTTTTTTATAGAAAAGTCATGCTTCAAGTTGATGCGAGACAGGGAGCTCCAAAGGATGGAAGTTCTCCCTTTGAACTTTTCCAGGTAAGTTCTTTGAGGTTATTTTGCTCCTTCAAATCAGGGTAGCTAGTTCAGAGCAATATAATCCATTTGATATTCTAATTTAGGTTTTAGCAGCGCTAATACTAGCTTACTCTAATATCTAAATAAATTACTAATGATTAAATTTTGCACTGGTAATCTTATAAGTGGAAATGGAGTTCACTATAAAACGTCACCTGTTAGATGTTAGCTTGGAATGCCAAGACTTGTTTCTTTGGTTCACTTACATGAACTTATTTTTACACTATAGGTAGAGATATATCCACTTAAGATCCATTTACAAGAGACAATGTACAGGATGATGTGGGGATATTTCTTCCCAGAGGAAGACCGAGTTTCACAACGCCGACAGGTAGGTTTAAAATTTCAAATCCCTCAATAACTTGTTTCCATGACCAAGACTAAAGTTTACAGATTTATCATGCAGGAAGTTTGGAAGGTCTCAACCACAGCTGGTGCAAGGCGTGTTAAAAAAGGTTCTTCAGCCAGTGAAGCTTCTACCTCAAGCAATCAGTCGACAAAGGAGTCTGAGGCCTCGTCCAAATCTTCCATCACTTCATTTCTATTTCCTACAACCAATCAGGCTTCTTCCCAAGCTGGTTCTTCACAGGTGAGTATTTAATGAATTGTTGGTGGTATGTTTTTTTTTTGGTGGGTAACCATGTTATTGGTGCAAAATATTTATCGGCTTTAATGAGACTAATATCTGCCATGGAGTCTAGCTGCCCACCATTAGTGGGGTCTCCCTTCCCAACCATTTTTTCTACCCACAAAACTTGAATCCAAACCCCTAATTACGGAATCCGAGTCTAGTTCTACTCGAACCAATGCATTATTGGTGTGCACGGTTTTAAAATAATTATATTAAAATAAATGTAAGCAACACACTTAGACACTCCTCTCTCAATACATTCTATACTATTGGATGAAATCTCAGACCAGCCTCACTTTCTAGAAGTGAGTTCAAGTTTAAAGCCGGTATAAGATTTCACCCAATAATAAAGTGTTGAAAAACAAGTATCAAATTGTGAGTTGCTAGCATTCCTTTATAAAAAAATGCACGAAAAACATCTCATAATCTCACTAGTCTTTAGGAGTTTTCCTAGGATTGTTTTTCACGTTTTCTTACATTTTGTGATTTGTCTCTTTAGTTAAGTTGAATTTAAGAGTCTCATACAATTCAATTATTTTGAATACTGTTTCCTCTCTTCTTCCCTTACCTAAAATTCCTTTACTTTTAACATTCTAATACTAATAAGTTCAAAGAAAGCTTGTGCCAAACTTCATGGGTAGTAAATCTAGAGAAGAATATATAGCCTCTTCTTTCCCTTCTGCTTTTCTTCTTGCCTGAGTTTATAATAGACTAATATTCAAGAAAGATATTCCATAAGAAGTTTGGCCACATATATGCAGGCATCCAAAACACAAAATGCCAAAGTAGTTCTTGGTACTGGTTCAACCCCCGAGTTGAAAAAGTCATCTTCTTTTGATAAGTCATGGGAAGAGACCGTGGCAGAATCTGTAGCTGATGAACTTGTCTTACAAAGTTTAGCTTCGAACAAAATTAGCCCATTTGACTCTACTGAGCAACAATATGAAACTTCCAAGAGTAAATCAAAAGATCCGAAAGGTGTAAAAGCTGGTCAATCATCTATTGAAGAAAAGAAGGTGGCTAAGCCACAAAAGATAATGGAATTTCACAACATCAAAATTAGTCAGGTTGTTGTTGCTTCTTTAGAAGTTGTTACCTGTTATTATCTGTTAGTAGTTCTCTTATTTGCTTGTGTTGAAATCATGCCAATTTCAAGAAATTCATGTCTTTTTTTCTTGCAGGTGGAATTGTGTGTTACATATGAAGGGCAAAGATTTGTCGTAAATGATATGAAATTACTGATGGATCAATTTCACCGGCCCGAGTTTAATGGGACTTGGCGAAAACTCTTCTCACGAGTTAAGAAGCACATCATTTGGGGAGTATTAAAATCTGTGACTGGCATGCAGGTGATAAGTAGCTTTAACTTCACTCTTAGTGGGATGACTTTATGCTCTTCATATTTTCCATTGTAGACATATGCTACTCCTACCTTCCACTTCCAAAGCGAATCTACAAAGACCTTATAAAAGAAACTTTTGAAAGAACCTATTTTTGCAATTGCCTTTGAAATGGCCTTTGCCAATCAAGAAAAGCATACTATGCTAATTTCCTAGACCTATTTGGACAATCTTTTACTGCTTATAATGAATTCATTTAATTGTTTCGTTTTCATGGATCTAGGGGAAGAAATTTAATAACAAAGGTCAGAATCAGCCCAGTGGAGCCATTGTTCCAGAAATTGATCTTAGTGTTAGTGACACTGAAGGCCATGCAGGAAAACCTGATAAGCTTCCACCATCTTGGCCTAAGCGCCCTACTGATGGAGCAGGCGATGGATTTGTAACATCTGTTAAAGGTCTATTTAACACTCAACGCCGTAAGGCAAAGGCATTTGTGCTCAAGACAATGAAAAATGAAGCAGAAAATGAAGCTCAAGGTGATTGGAGTGAAAATGATGCTGAGTTTCATCCTTTTGCTAGACAGCTCACGATAATGAAAGCTAAAAAGCTTCTTAAGGGGCACAATAAGCAGGTCAACCCCAAAGCAGAGAAAGGTTTGTCTTATACTGATAATATTATAAAAATTGTCCAAATCAAATGACAACATATTTTGATGCTTTGCTTTCTAATCTTGCTGCTTATGAGTACTTAATAGTCAATTTTTTCTTGACTTGATTGCTTGAGGACTTAATAGTCAATTTTTTTAGGTTCATCCTCAACGACCGCAATTCAAAAAGAAGAATTACAATCATCATCTCCAAATGTGGAAGCTATATATGACAGTGATTCGTCAAGTGGATCCTCATCCTATGAAGCTTTTCTTGAATAGAAACGTCTATTTGAAGGAATTCTCACTTCTCAGCTGAGCATGACGTTTCATCTGGTTTTTAAATGACTAAAAGTAGGCAAGATCTTGACAACTGATCATTCTCAATCAGCAGGTACCTCTAACGAACACTTAACAGAAGACAACTAGAGAGGGGGAACACCAGAAATGGAATGAGAAATTGGGATTCAAAATTGGACATTGCATGATTCATGTGGATTTCTATTCAGATAGTATGATAATGGCTACCTCAATCATTGTAGATAATTATATTCGTCTATTGTCTTGTATTTTCTATCCTTTGTCAACAACATTTACAAACATTTTTTGGTTCTGGAGAATGTGTAATTTTGGGCTCTTTTGTTTTGAAGAAAATAAAAGCTTAAAAGATTGACAGTGATTACATATAAACAATCAGAACCTTAGCCTATGAAATTTTTCATGTGATCCATGAATTAACTCACATTAGAATATAACCCGATTAGACTTTGATGCTCTCATCGAAAGAAATGCTAGAAAGCTAATAGATTTGGTTTCACTTCAAATGAACTTGTATAGTATAAAATATGTTTAAAATACTGAGTAAATATGAAGTTGAATAGGTAATGTTTGAACTTTGAGAATTTCTTACCCGACCCTTTGGGTTTCTCCAACATCATGTGTGTTTTTCAAAATATTCTTCCTGCTATCGGAAATGTATCATCGGACATATATATATATTTTTTATGTTTATTTTAATTAATTCTGTAGATGAATCTACAAAATTTTTCCTTAAATATAAATGCAGAAACAAACCAGAGGCAGAAACACCACAAATAAACATAGCAATCATAAATTCAACATTCATAAAATAAAATAGACACATTGATGATTTTTGACATAAAATTAAATGCTACAATTCAATAACAACCCGGTGGACGCTTGCACATCTTCAAGATTTCATCGACCATTCGTCCTACATACACCTCCAATTCGAGTGAGAATTTCTTTTCGAAACCAAAATACGTTCGCCACATCGCCCTAACATCGTCTGAATTCTTGAGCTGAAATTTGTTGAACACGACGTTCCCTTCGTTGTCAGCCGAAGGCGAACGGTATTCGAGCTTCTTAACCTGTCTCCGGTCGTTATAAGGTAGAAGATAATGAATTTCGTCGATGATATCTTCCAGTGAGGTGAAATCGATGAGTTTGAAAGTCCGCCCGCGTGTTTTGCCGTCAGTGTAGGAGACACTTGCGACATACCAACGAATCTTGATATCATACAATTGAGACATTTTTGTGTTTGTGTTTGTGTTTGTGTTTGTGTGAAAGATAACACATGAAGCCCTAATTTTATAGAAAACCTAGATGAATATGGACTAATCATTTTGTGGTTATCTGCTTCCGAAGATATATTCACGAAATTAGCTTTAATGAGTTGTTTCCATAGATGTATCTCCGGAACGTTTGAATGTTAAATGCTTCCGTAGGTATATCTACAAAAATTTTGCTGATACATTTTAAACTCAGACCAACAACATATTAAGTACAGTAGTGTTTGAGCATTATATATATATATATATATATATATATATATATATATATATATATATATATATATATATATATATATATATATATATATATATATAAGTTCATAGAAGGCGCACAAACAACAAACATGAACCAACATTGACTATTATATTGAACTTCAAAAATTTACATTGAATTGTTCGATTATACAAGAATTCAAAACGAATCAAAACAAGAATTGCCAGATAAATCTATTGGTGGCAACCCTTTGGACTTTTCTGCATTCAATGCCTTTTCAATACCGTTCAATCACTAAAATTCTTGCATCCTTTCCATAAAATGATTCAACCACGTCACCACATTTGTGGTTGAATGAGTCATCCATTTCGACGATGTCGGTGGTATTGGGCATCCCGCTTTCAAGTACAGTTGGACAAAATAATTTGATTTAGAAAGCCATCCAATGCACATGATGTGCTCATTTGGAATTTTGGGAGGTGCGGTGTGGAGTGGAAAAAACGTTTTCGAAAATCCATAGCGTGTCAAAACAATGCACACCCTAGCATATCGTTGATAAATGGAATTTTCGATGGAATTAGTGTCGGAGGTGGTTTGCTTATGTGGGCTCCTTTCATGACACATCTTTGAGATTTTGGAGTCAGTGATTCGGGATAAAGTTTGTCTACGTGCTCACAATATGAGGGAGACCGGGTAGTTGAGTTATCATTTGGGTGTAGGCTTCACTTTCTGTGGAACACCTTTTGTATTTACTGGTTGAGAAGGCGACTTCATATCGGCTTCATACCGACATCTTGTTGGTCTAGTAGGTGGAATCAAGAATGAGCATCGTCGAAAAAATGTTGAACAACTTTATCGATTCTCGATGATTCCAAAAAATATCTCTAACTGTGACTCCATCGGCGCAAGTTCAGCACCGGAACACATAATTTTTATCATCTAACATTTTCAACAGTTGTTGCATCTCTAATATGTCTTCCCTAATAGCCTTGTTATTGCGGTACCGAATGTTATAAACTTGTCTAATATTTGAAATATTTTCTGGTTCCTTCAGTTTCAATGTGGCAAGAATATTTTTGGATTGGACAAGATTCAAGGTCATGCATGTCTTCTCTTCCGGTTTGAGCCGACATACAATAAATGGCCTTGTAACTTTGAGCACAATTCATGGTTATGCAAACCACAAATAATACTAAATCTCCACTTCTTGGTAGCCAACATGTAACCACGAATTTTAAAAGGGCACTCGTATTTTCTACTATCTGTGTCGTCTCTTTTAAACTTCTATAGTGGAACTTGATATATCCCTCTTCTTTCGCACAACAAGGTTACAAAAGCGTTTTTCTTTCCGAACCATTATCTGATCTTCCAATAACCACATTAAAATCAAGTGTAGTTGCGATCCTACGAATCCATTTGATCATGCTATCATGATCATCAAACTCTTGCCTTTGATTAAAGTTATCATCGACATCTACCGTCTTCACAATAACCCCTTGTACATTAGGAACCACATTGTTTACAGAAACTAATTCTTTTGAGATGTTATCAGGGTGCATCATATCTATTTTTAAAGAATAAGAAAAATTAACAAAAATCACAAAACTGTTGCAGGAAATAAAAACAGAGGAAACAATGAAAGTTTCGTAGATGTACCTGCATAACTGTTCGTCATGAACACGTTCCACAGATGTACATCCAGAAGCAACGTAACTTTTTTTTACAAAAGTTTGATGATCAATGTGAACTTCTAGCTAGTGGACAAAGTTGAATCTTTACCTGAAATTGAGTCTTCTCTTGCTTCCTTTGATTTGTTGCACCAAAAAAGTTGGAGTTTTGGAGTGAAAAATGTTGTAGAAGATATAATGTTTTAAGGTTGATGAAGAGATCTTTGGAAGAAGAAAAGGTAACAATGGAGCAATGGGGGGAGTGATCATGCAGTTTAAAAATATAACAGAAACTTATGTAGATGTACCTGCAGAATAATCTTGCGCAAAACGTTCCGTATATGCACATCCGGAAGATTCTCTGAATTGATTTTTTATGAAGTTTTTTATACTTCCGTATATACATCTACAGAAATAACCAATATTTGAAAAAAAAGGTGTGTATGGATATGTACATCCGAAAGTAGGGGGCATATCAGAAAATTTGCCAGGTGGATAAAAGTATCATGGGGTGGATTAAGAAATAAATTAAAAATTAAATTAATAAATAAATCATAATTAAAAAAGAAAAAAATACAAATTAAATAAAAAATTAAATCATAATTAAAAAAATTCCATATGGAAATTAAAAATAAAAAAATTTATGTTGTACTACCACGTAGGAAGATTCCATACACAGTCAGCGCAAAATCTTATAGGGGGTCATTGGAAATGGAATCTAGGTTTTACAAGGGGAATCGCAAATTTTTTTCTTAAAGGGGGGGGGGGGGAGGGTGTAAACCAAAACTCGCTTGTTTGGTAGGGGTTAAACACTATTTAACCCTTAAATTAAACTTGGAAACAAAGATCAAAATATTATTTATTATAAGTTAACCCAAATTTCATTACCGAGTCGCGTCGGAACGATGGTCCTCACATACCAGACTCTAAACTATTTAGCAAAACATAATGATAGAAACAAACAAACAATATTGGATTTTTGAATTAGACGAAAACATAATAAATGATTTAAAATGATTTAATATAAGGCTAGACATAATTAAGCAATTAATTGAAGACAATAAAGTAAACAATAAAATAGAACCTGCAATCGACTGGAATCGTAATACACCGGCAACTTGAATCCAAAATAGAAATTAATGATAGAAATAAATTCTAAAACTAATTTGTACTAGTCCATAAACGTGGAAAGCTATTAATTTTACATCGTGAAATAAACTGCTTAAAATCTAAAAGAAATAAAAATCTGGCCAAGAGAAGAGAGACTCGTCTCTATGAAACTTCCTTGCTTATATACTCAATTGTGGTCTTCGTGAAAAATTGATTTATGACGATTTTTTCGCTTGGAAATAGGACTAACAACGAAATACTCGGTCTGGAGAAAGAGAAAATGACGTGGAAATAGGAGGGAGTTGGCTTAGTGGCACTCACCACTCTTTCTTTTCCTAAGTGTGGCCCCCGCCATACTTTTTCTTTCAGTTTTACAAGTGTGGCACCCGCAAACTTCTTTCTTCTTCTTTTTTAATGTCTTGCACATGCCACACTTTGTTCTTCTTCTTCATTTAATTGTGACAGGCGCCACATTGGGGTGTGGTGGGCACCAAACTCATAAGTGTGACAAGCGCCACCTTATGTTTGTGTGGTAACCCCCCAACACCTATATTTTTTTTTCTTTTCTTTCTTCTTATTTTCTTTCCTTCCTTCAATTCTTTTTTTTCTCTTTCTTTTCATTCTTTTACGATTAAATCACAAGCTACCTGAAAATATAAAATCGAGACATAAATTGAAGCATAAATCAAATAAATTAAGGGAAAACATAACTAAAATTCATGTTAGTAAATTCAAATAAACGATACATTACGTGTTATCAGAACCTGCAGGGTCATCTACGGATTCGTGTAGCGGTTACACACATTTCTTCACCACAAACAAAGTATGTTTTTATGTAGTAGATTCAAAATTAATATTTTTTTGTTTCGTTTTTCTAATATTGATATTATAAATTTTATGTATCTAAACAACATGTTTTTGAAAGTCGAGCTGACGTGTTAGACTGGGCAAAAAATATTAGCAAGCAACATGGTATTATAGTTGTGATCATTCATTCAAATAATGCAAATGGCCAGCGAGGTAGGAAGGATAAATTGATTATGGATTGTGAGAGAGGAGAAAATTACAAAACAAATTCTTCTAAAAGTAGTCAATCTTCGAACAAGGATGACCTTTATAGTATGAAGGTGAAATGTCCCTTTCGATTGAGATCTTCGCCAAGTTGTATTGGTTGGAGAGTGGATGTTAGGTGTAGGTTTCACAATCATAAACTATTTGAGGATTTAGCCGGTCATGACATATTTGTTCATTTAAAAGATCATGAGAGACAATTTGTGAATGACATGCCAAAGTATAACATGCCTCCGTGACACATAGTTTCCGCTTTGAAAGACAAAGATCCAAAAAAAATCTCACTAGTTTTACGCAAGTCTATAAAGCTAGAGCTACGTACTATGAAGGAAAGAGAGGTTCATTGACGAAAATACAAATGTTTTTGAGTCTGACTCATAAAGAAAAGTACATGTGTTGGACAAGAAATTTGGAAGAGTCAAATGTTGTTGCTGATATCTTTTGGACACATCCTGATTCAGTGAAGTTGTTGAATATGTTTCACTTGGTGTTGATTTTTTTATTGTACATACAAGACCAATAGGTACCGGTTACCTTTGCTTGAGATTGTTGGTGTTATGTCAACAAAGTTGACGTTTTCGGTATGGTTTTCATTTTTGGAGCATGAAAGGGAAGAGACTTTCAAATGGGCACTAGGAAACTTCAAAGAGTTGTTTTCTTCCAAGAAATTGCTATTAAATGTTGTTGTGACAGACCGAGAACTTGCATTGATGAATGCACTCCAAGTTGTGTTTCCAAATTCAACTAATTTATTATGTTTGTTCCATATTTACAAGAATGTTAGCATGAAATATAAGGAGTATGTTAAATTAGAAAGACATGAATATGTCATGGATATATGGAACAACATCATGTATACTAATAGAAAAAGTGAGTATCTCGCACACTTAAAGAACTTTTAGACTGTTTGTGCTGATATACCTTAGTTTGTTAAGTATGTGAATGACACATTGTTGATATTGTATAAAGAAAGGTTTGTGGCTGCATGGACACATATGGTTACCTATTTAGGAAACACAACAACGAACAGGTATACCATCTTCTTTTTTTATGTTATTAATGAGCATAATGTACATTGTTGACTTATTATGGTTTAATTATTACAATTTAGGGTGGAGTCTGCGCATTAGAGATTGAAAAATATGTTGACTTCAAGTCGGAGAGATTTATGCCGAAGTTGGGATGATGTGAACACCATGCTGAATTTGCAGCTAGGTTCAATCAGAGTGTCATTTCAAAATATTATTGTCAACATTGAGCATCGTTATAACACTCCATTATATACTAACTTGCATAATTTTTTTCAAGGCAATATATACAACACATAGGGTAGTGTACCTCGATTTTTGTGGTCTTTAATCACTATCGCATTTTTGCTACTTTCTGATTTCTTATTTTTTCCTGATGAAGCTGGTTATGAAAGGGAAAAGACATCTTAAACTCATCCGCTTTGCATACTGTTATTTAACATATTCCCACATGATTTTTGGTTATTCTTTAGCTTATTTCACCTTTGGGTTAGTGCAAAATTTGTTATTTTTGATATTGATGAGGGTTTCTTTAGTTTGGGTCTGGGTATGATGTGAGTGCTAATTAATAGAATAATGTTGATGTTTTTGTGTTTCTGCATTTTCTGATGTTTTTCTTAGGTCTGAGAACCTAATTTTTGTTTTTTGTTTGGTGTGCTCGCAAAGATCTTACGACCTTTTGCCTACGACAGACGATCTGGGTGCTAATACCTTCCCAATTCGTAACCGACTCCCGAACCCAGTCTCTTTGGTTCGCAAGACCTTGTTCTTTCATTCTCTTAGGTTTGTGCAACATTACCATTCCTTTGGGATAAAAATTCTTGGCTAGCGACTCTACCTTTTCCGCACAACTTTTGCGTCTTTACCAGGATTGAAATCCAGGGAGCGGTAGCTTGGTGACTCTGCTGGGGATCGAACCCAGAATCTCTGGTTCCCTGCTAGTCATTCATAGCGCTTGTTTGTTTATGTTTTTTGGGTTTTTATTTTCTTGCTGTTGTGTGTTTAGTTTACTATTTTTTTATTTACAGCTTAACTTTGCAGCTTTATTTATCGCTTTCCGCATTTACTTTTCATGCATCATATACTGGACTTTCTGGACTGGTTTTTCTGTTTGGTGGGATGCGAGTTACTGAGTGAGGAACCCAATACCAAGGCTCGAGTGCACCCTAGGTTTTTAGCATGGACAACCATTGTATTTCCATGATATATCATCATGATGAGTGGTGGTGTGTTCCACACCCAGACTGCGACCGTCTTGGAAATATTCGGTGTGGGGATTTCCTCCATTTTAGGATACGATCTTGATAGTTATGTGCATCTAGGGACCGATAAATTAGGACCTTTGTGGAAACAACCTTCTCCAGTGGTGACAGTACCAGACCATATTTTGTTGGCAAACCCACTCGCACCTGAGGGCCCACTGGGAACTCGCATAGGATGGCCTGGTTCTCTCGTAGGAACTCAGTTAAAGCAACTGATCGTATGCCGATAGTATTGTACCCTTCAGGATGAATGTACTATGGTTTCTCGATTTCAGTGCTTGAAGTTGGGAACTTATGTGGGATGCTTGTTTTTCCCGGACTCAGCTGAGACCTCCCTGAGTAATGTATGATACTACACTGCTTCCCTGAGATGGTAATATTAAACCATTTCTCAGAGATGGCGAACATATTATCGCTGCTCGGCTTTGAGAGTATGTGATGTTGACCCGGAGCATACCAGTGAGATTGAGAGGGTGTTTACAGGTTTTCAGGAACCCTGGCCTCAACATACCCTTATTATCAGTGTTATTTTATGTTCTGATCTCGTTCTTGAGATCCTGGAATTCTTGGTCCTTGGTTATCCATTTCGGGTTATTATACAGAGATCATGTGATTACAGACACTTGGTTCTTGGTTCAATATTCCAATCCAGACAGATACCATTCATTGATCACATGCCTTGCATTGAATTGCATCATATCATCATTAATCATTTATGTTTTTCATTCTCAGGGTTTATCTGTTGTCCCCGGTTCCAGTAAATTTGTTCAGAAATGGAGGATTCCAGAAAGAAGAATATCAACTACAAGTTCTTTGACACTAATATCAACATGGTGAATAGGATGGTAGCTCTGATTACTCCCAATCATGTTGAAGATTTTAGGAGGGTCTATGGGGGCATTTTAAATGTGGTAGTAGACTTGGATGCTTATGAGAGAAATGCCATTCATACCTTGCTACAATATTATGATCCTCAGTTGAGGTGTTTCACTTTCCATGATTTCCAGTTGGGCCCTTTGCTAGAAAAATACGCTTTGATTTTGGGGGTACCTCTTTAGGACCAGATTCCATTCAATGCTGTGATGGTTATGGGATCATTCTGTTTGCAGACCTTGACAAGTTTGTGGATATGAATGCCATACACATGTTCATTCTGAAGAATCCAATGCCTGCACTTCTGGGAGATCTTTATTATTCAGTACATTACAAAAATGAGAAGAAGCGAGGAGGTTTGCTACGCTGTTGTGCTCCATTGTTTCACAGATGGTTAATGAGAAATCTGCCCAGCACTAAAGCATTCATTGATCCTAGTTCGATTTAGGCTCAAAGACTAGGAGGGTTATCTGCTAAAGATCTCAGGTGGATCACTATGAGACTGAAGGGAAAATAGTTCATTACCAGTTGTGGGAATTATCCAAATATGCCCCTTTTAGGAGTGATTGGGGGGAATTAACTATAACCGATCCTACTAAGAAGGCAATTAGGGTATGCTTTGAAGGATATTCCTGAAGGGTTGGAGTTGGCTCAGACTTTCTATTTCCCAGTGAAGGATAACTTGCCATTAGTGAGAGGAGATGCTGGTTCTTAGAAGCTCATTAGAAGAAGAGGTATGGCTTGTTTAGGTAAGAGTAACAATCAAACTTTTCCTAAGTACGAAGCATGGTTGAAAAAGAAAGCCCAGACAATGCAATTGCCTTTCCCTACTCAGGCTCCTACTTTAGTGGTTGAGCCTAAAACCACTGTGTCTCTTGAAGAATATCAAAATCTAGAAGCCCAACTTCATGAAGTCAGAATTGAGAACTCCGAGGGTAATCGTTTGTATTAGCACATGGTGCATACCAAAAAGGCCTTGGAGGATAAGATTCACTGGATTCAGAAGGAGAGGGATGATAAAGAAAAAGAATTTGCTGATAAAGAGTTTTACTTCAAGAAGAAGGGCTTAGCAGAGATTAACAAAGATGTTGAACGCAGTAAAGTCAAGAAATATTTGAAGGAAGCCAACGAAGCTGTGACTCTTTGGCAGGAAAAGTGGGAGAAGAACCAGAAGGAGCAGAAATAAAAAGAGGAAAACTACCAGTTGCAGATAGAATACCAGAAGGAAGAACTTCAACTAACTCATAAGAAGCGTCGAGAGTACTTTCAGAAGTTAGAGCAAAGCCAGAGGTCACTGGAGGAAGCACAAAAGGAAATATAAGAGATTAAGATCCTTGCAGAGACTAAGAAGGCTAGGTCGGAGCCATGACCTAGTGGGGAGAATACAAAGGTCTTTCTACAAAAAATTAGTGATTTGCATGCTTCATTCGAGCAGAGAGATTTATTGATCCAGAAGTTGATTGAAGATCCTGGTAATCCTAATGCTGTAGAAGCATACTTCAAGCTCTTTGTTTTTGATGACGTCAACATTATTCAAGATCATTCCAGATTGCAAAAAGTCGAGATGACAACAAACGATCAAGACCATGGCTATGCATCATCAATGGAATGTTTCCGATCGATTCAAGCTTTTGTGCTACACTTTCAAGACTTGTCTCAAGGCTTAGGTATATCAATAATTACTTCTTAAATATGATATACAAGTGTTCAACATAATCTTCATAATTTTTAATGCATGTGCATATTTTTGAAAAGAAATTGGAACTGGTTTAACACTTTAAACAAAAATATTTTTCTGTATTTTAACAGTGTTAACCGGTTAACCATATGGGTTAACCGGTTAACGGTAGCAATTTTTCAATTCTATGGTAACGTTCCTGGGCGTTAACCGATTAACCTATTTGGTTTTCCGGTTAACACTGTAGAAATGTTGAAAAATTGTTTCTCTTCAAATTCAAATATTTTGTTAAAGTTATACCTCTTCATGATTTTATTTCATAAGTTTTTATACCTTTTCAAAAGAAATTCTTTTTAAATTTTCATACCTTTTTGAATAGGTGTTTCAACTATTATAAATTCTAAAAATTTCAAATTCATAAACACCTCCTAGACAATTTCAAATATTTTCATACAATCAAATTCACTTTATTCAAATTCTTTTCATCTTTCAAAAGTGTTCATAAGTTCATCTTTTTCATATTTTGTCTTGAACACTTGTGTTGAATATTTAGTAGTGAATTCTTGATTATAGGAGAAGATCAATTTTTATTGATATCTTTCATTGTACTCTCACTCAAAACAATACTATAGAAAGTGTCTTTCTATTTTGTGACTTGTGTTCCAAGGATTGTTTGGACATAAGGGTAAGTGTGGCAAGAGGATTGTTCTTGCACACTTGTTTGTATAGTTTGCTAGAAAGTAGGCCTCACCATTGAAGGTGTGATAGGTTGTACTGTTCTAAAGAAATCTAGTGGAAATCTCTTTCTTGTTGAAAGGGGACTGGATGTACCTTCGGATTGTGAAAGGGAACCAGGATAAACCTCCGTGTCTTCTTTACTTTTCTGCTTTACAATTTTTGTTCTTTAAACCGTAAAAGCAAAATCCATCCATCAAAGAAAAGGAATCGAGAAAATTTTGATAACACCTAATTCACCCCCCCTCTTAGGCGCATTCTGATCTTACAATTGGCATCAGAGCAGGTTTAGGTAACCTGTTCCTACAAGATCCTGTATGGCTTCCGCAAACTCGAATCCTGTTTTCAAAGATGGTGGAAGTAGCAACAAGCCTCCGCTCTTCTCTGGCGAATACTTCGATTTCTGGAAAATCAGAATGAGGGCACATCTTGAAGCCCAAAGAGAAGGCATATGGGAAGCAATCGAAGAAGGTCCGCATAATCCCGTCAATGTGATCAATGGTTTTGGAACCGCGAAGTTGAAGAATATGTATGATGAAGATGATAAAAGGAAGATCCTAAATGAGAAGAAAGCAATCAACATACTTCAAAGCGCTCTTAGTATGGACGAATTTTTTCGTGTATCATAATGCAAATTGGCGAAGGAGATATGGGATACTTTGGTAGAAACACATGAAGGAACAACAGAAGTTAAAAGATCAAGGCTTAACACGTTGAGTCAAGAATATGAAATGTTCCGCATGCAGCCCGGAGAATATATTGTGGCTTTACAAAAAAGATTTGTTCATCTAACCAACCATTTGATTGCACTCGGAAAGACCTTCACCAACGATGATCTTAATTTGAAAGTTCTAAGGTCTTTGACAAGGGAATGGCAACCAAAAGTAACCACAATCTCGGAGAAGAAGAGTCTCTCAACAATGACATCCGCATCTCTATTCGGCAAACTTCAAGAGCACGAGTTGGAACTTGGAAGGCTCGAGAAGCATGAAAGTCAAGAGAAAAAGTCCAAAGGAATTGCTTTGAAGATTGACACGAAGGATGACAAAGATGACGAGATCTCCGAAGATGAGAACTTCATGCTTCTTGTTAAGAAGCTTGGTAAGTTTTTCAACAAAAATAATAATTCTTCTTTTCCTAAAAAGAATAAACATTTCAAGAAGAAGGATGCATCCACATCGAATCAAGAAATTACATGCTATGAATGTGGAAAGCAAGGTCACATAAAACCGGATTGTCCAAGACTTGCGAAGAAAGGAGGATTCAAAGGCAAGAAGGACTTCAAAAATAAAAAGGCTTATGTCGCATGGGATGACAATGAAGTTAGTTCCTCATCGGAATCGGAAAGCGACGAATGTGCAAATATGGCGTTAATGGCGTCACATCACTCCGATGAAGAAAATGATGAGGTTAGTAGTAACTTTTCAATTTATGAAAATGATGCACAAGAAGTCATAGATGAACTTCTAAAGGAATGTAAGACTTTGTACAAAAATATTTCATCCCAAAAGAAGAAAATATTATCTTTAGAAGAACAAAATGCATCTTTTGAAAAATACATTGAAAATGAAAGACAAAAGATAATGGATGAAAAACAAAGCCTTACATGTAAAAATTGTGAGTCATTGTCCTTTCAAATTGTTCAACTCAAAAGAGTTTTAGAAAGATATGAAAAAGGTCAAATTGGCTTGGAGGAAATTCTTAGGCACCAAAGATATCCAAATGATAAAAGTGGCCTAGGATATTCTAAGTTTTCCAAACCAAGCACAAGTGAAACCGTTTTCATAAAAGCTAGTGAACAAATTGTTAAGGAAAAAACTAACAATGCTAAAACTATGCATCAAAGTCATAAAAGGAAAAGGATCATTAAGAAACAAAAATATGTTCCTAGATTTAAAAGTCAATTTCAACCTATTTGCTTTTATTGTGGAATCAAAGGCCATACACCTAATGCTTGCTATGTGCGCAACATTGGTGTTGCTAAAGGGCATTATGTGTGGGTTGAAAAGGGTACTAACTATCAAGGACCCAAAGAAATTTGGGTACCTAACAAAACTTGACTTTGTTTTGTAGGTATGCTTGAAAACAACTTCTACACAATGGTATCTCGATAGCGGTTGTTCAAAGCATATGACGGGCAACATCAACAAATTTTTAAGTCTAACACTTAAGGCCAAAGGATACATTACTTACGGTGATGATAATAAAGGAAGAATTATTGGAGTTGGAACCATTGGTGCATCTCCTCATACAATCATCGAAGACGTCCTTTATGTGGAAGGCCTTAAACACAACCTTCTTAGCATAAGTCAATTGTGTGACAAAGGGTTCCGAATCAACTTCACAAAGGAGGAATGTTTGATAGAACACGAAGTCACTCATGAACTCTTGCTAAAAGGTAAACGATTTAATAATTTTTTTATGATTTCTTTTGATGACTCTCTCTTGAAGGTGAAGTGCTTAATGTCAAACAACAACGATGCATGGCTTTGGCATAACAGGATTGCTCATATTCACATGGAGCACTTGAATAAATTATTAAAGCATGATCTAGTTGTTGGTCTTCCAAAGATGAAGTTTATCAAGGATAAGCTTTGTGACGCGTGTCAAAAAGGGAAGCAAACCAAAACATCCTTCAAGACCAAGAAAGTGATATCTACTTCAAGACCACTCCAATTGTTACATATGGATCTTTTCGGTCCATCAAGAACAAAAAGCTTTGGAGGTAACGTTTTTGCACTAGTTATTGTTGATGATTTCTCTAGATACACTTGGACCTTGTTTTTTGTGCAGAAAAGTGATGCCTTTAAAGCATTCAAGAAGAATGCCAAGCAAATTCAAAATGAGAAGTCACTCTCAATTGTTTCCATAAGAAGCGACCATGGTGGCGAATTTCAAAATTCATCATTTGAAGATTTTTGTGAAGAGCATGGAATCTCTCACAACTTTTCCGCACCAAGGACTCCTCAACAAAATGGTGTCGTAGAAAGGAAGAATAGGGCATTAGTGGAACTTGCAAGGACAATGCTTAGCGACTCAAATCTCCCTAAATATTTTTGGGCGGATGCGGTTAGCACGACTTGCTTTGTAAGTAACCGTGTCAATATTCGACCTATTCTCAAAAAGACCCCATATGAGTTGTTCAAGGGAAGGAAACCCAACATATCTTTCTTCCACATTTTTGGATGCAAATGCTTCGTTCTCAACAACGGTAAGGACAACCTTGGTAAGTTTGATGAGAAATCCGATGAAGGTATTTTTCTTGGATATTCTCTATCAAGTAAAGCTTTTAGAATTTTCAATAAACACACTCTTACCATTGAAGAATCCATACATGTTTCGTTTGATGAGACTAACCCCTCGAAAGAGGATAATATTATTGTGGATGATGATGATGATGTAGTAGATCTATCACAACAACAAAAGGAGATATCAAACGAACAAGCAATATCACAAGAAGATAAGTCACCAACCCTTGAAGAACATCAAGATCTTCCAAAAGAGTGGAGAACTCATAGAGATCACCCAATAGATAAAGTGATTGGTGATATTAGCCAAGGCGTTGCAACTCGACTCAATCTCAAGGATGCTTGCCTCAACATGGCGTTCGTGTCTCAAATTGAACCAACAAAAATCGATGAAGCCTTAGGCGACGATCAATGGATAATAACTATGCAAGAAGAACTCAACCAATTCGAAAGGAACCAAGTTTGGACTCTTGTACCAAGACCAGACAACAAACATATCATAGGCACAAGATGGGTGTTCAAGAACAAACTTGACGAGAATGGGATCATAGTTCGTAACAAAGCAAGATTGGTCGCACAAGGCTACAACCAAGAAGAAGGAATCGACTTTGATGAAACATTCGCTCCGGTAGCAAGGTTAGAAGCAATTAGATTATTACTTGCTTACGCTTGTTCTATGAATTTTCAGTTGTACCAGATGGATGTCAAAAGCGCTTTCCTAAACGGCTACATCAATGAAGAAGTCTACGTCAAACAACCTCCGGGTTTTGAAGAATTCAAGAATCCCTCTCATGTCTACAAGTTGAAGAAGGCTCTCTATGGCTTAAAGCAAGCACCAAGGGCTTGGTATGATCGCCTTAGCAACTTCCTATGTGAGAAAGGCTTTACGAAAGGAAAGGTTGACAAGACTTTGTTCATCAAGAATCTCATGGGCAACACCTTACTTGTTCAAGTCTATGTCAACGACATCATCTTCGGTTCAACAAACAAAAATCTTTGCGAAGAATTCTCTCTTATGATGCAAGACAAATTCGAGATGTCCATGATGGGAAAATGAAGTACTTCCTTGGTTTACAAATCAAGCAAACAAAGGATGGCATCTTCATCAACCAATCCAAGTATTACACGGAGTTATTGAAAAGATTTGATATGGCCAATTGCAAAGAAATGTCTACTCCAATGGGATCCGGAACGTATGTTGATCAAGATCTTTCCGGCACTTCAATAGATATTACAAAGTATCGAGGTATGATCGGTTACTTTTATATTTGACGGCAAGCCGTCCTGACATTATGTTTAGTGTTTTTTTGTGTGCTCGTTTTCAAGCTAATCCGAAGGAATCACATCTCACCGCCGTAAAGAGGATCATGAAGTATCTCAAAGGAACAACGCACGTCGGACTATGGTATCCTAAAGGTAGTACTTGTTCTTTAATTGGTTATTCTGACGCTGATTATGCAGGATGCAAGACCGATAGAAAAAGTACAACTGGTACTTGTCACATTCTCGGAAATGCTCTAGTGTCATGGGCATGCAAGAAGCAAGCATGCGTTGCACTTAGCACGGCCGAAGCGGAGTACATCGTAGCAGGGAGTTGTTGTGCTCAAATCTTGTGGCTTAAACAACAACTTCTCGATTTCGGTATAGATCTCGGTTGTATCCCTCTCCGGTGTGACAACACAAGTGCCATCAATATCACAAAGAACCCGGTCATGCATTCAAGAACAAAGCACATTGATATCCGACACCACTTCCTTCGAGATCATGTTCTAAATGGAGATGTCGATGTTACATTCGTGGATACACACAATCAACTCGCCGATATATTCACTAAAATGTTGGCTAAAGAGCAATTTTACAAGATTCGACGAGAACTTGGTATTCTCAATGAAGGTGACATCTAATATTTACTTTAAAAAATTGCTTAGTGTATGTTCTATTGCATTTTATGTATGTCTATTCACTTTTTGGTCATAAAATGCTAGCACTCCCATTTCTCCATTTTTCGTTTTTCTCACTTTCGTATACCCGAAAATAATTGGTTTCAAAAACATTTTTGATCGAAAGTTGCGTTTTGATGAGTGCTAACACTTTATAAATTTTTTTAATGAAAAAGTGATTATTTTTTGTCTAAAACATGCTGCTGGATTTTTCAAAAAATTCAAATTTTTTAACCGTTAACCGGTTAACCTATTACGTTAACCGGTTAACACATCCAAAACTTGGATTTCCAGCGCAGGTTTTAGATTCTGTTTTTTTTATTCTTTTTGTTATAATTGTGTTTTCTTGTATGTCTTCATACTAAGTTGCATCTTGCTGAATTTTATGCTGTATTTTTCATGGTTATGCTTGGTCCTCTCTTCCTTTTTGCTAATGACAAAGGGGGAGAAGAGCTTTGGTTTCTAACATCTCTCTGTGCAGAATTTTGCCTCTGTTTAGATAGGGGGAGCTGCTGGAAATAGGGGGAGAAGCAAGTCTAGAACATCATTGATCGATCAAAGCTTGTATGCAAATTTGCTCGGTTGTCATCATCAAAAAGGGGGAGAATGTAGAAGCATACTTCAAGCTCTTTGTTTTTGATGATGTCAACATTATTCAAGATCATTCCAGATTGCAAAAAGTCGAGATGACAACAAACGATCAAGACCATGGCTATGCATCATCAATGTAATGTTTCCGATCGATTCAAGCTTTTGTGCTACACTTTCAAGACTTGTCTCAAGGCTTAGGTATATCAATAATTACTTCTTAAATATGATATACAAGTGTTCAACATAATCTTCATAATTTTTAATGCATGTGCATATTTTTGAAAAGAAATTGGAACTGGTTTAACACTTTAAACATAAATATTTTTCTGTATTTTAACAGTGTTAACAGGTTAACGGTAGCAATTTTTCAATTCTATGGTAACGTTCCTGGGCGTTAACCGATTAACCTATTTGGTTTTCCGGTTAACACTGTAGAAATGTTGAAAAATTGTTTCTCTTCAAATTCAAATATTTTGTTAAAGTTATACCTCTTCATGATTTTATTTCATAAGTTTTTATACCTTTTCAAAAGAAATTCTTTTTAAATTTTCATACCTTTTTGAATAGGTGTTTCAACTATTATAAATTCTAAAAATTTCAAATTCATAAACACCTCCTAGACAATTTCAAATATTTTCATACAATCAAATTCACTTTATTCAAATTCTTTTCATCTTTCAAAAGTGTTCATAAGTTCATCTTTTTCATATTTTTTCTTGAACACTTGTGTTGAATATTTAGTAGTGAATTCTTGATTATAGGAGAAGATCAATTTTTATTGATATATTTCATTGTACTCTCACTCAAAACAATACTATAGAAAGTGTATTTCTATTTTGTGACTTGTGTTCCAAGGATTGTTTGGACATAAGGGTAAGTGTGGCAAGAGGATTGTTCTTGCACACTTGTTTTTATAGTTTGCTAGAAAGTAGGCCTCACCATTGAAGGTGTGATAGGTTGTACTGTTCTAAAGAAATCTAGTGGAAATCTCTTTCGTGTTGAAAGGGGACTGGATGTACCTTCGGATTGTGAAGGGAACCAGGATAAACCTCCGTGTCTTCTTTACTTTTCTGCTTTACAATTTTTGTTCTTTAAACCGTAAAAGCAAAATCCATCCATCAAAGAAAAAGAATCGAGAAAATTTTGATAACACCTAATTCACCCCCCCTCTTAGGCGCATTCTGATCTTACAAATGCAACCTGTTTGTTTGAAGCTGTCAAGCATCTTAGATGGAGGTTGAAGGATGTGCAGTTCCCTAGGGTTTAGTTTCTTTATTTTGGATGCATTTAGATTAGCTACAGGCTTGTTGTAGGAATCCTTTTTTATCGTTCTGTTATATTTTCTTAGTTCTGTAAAACTTGTAACCCTTCGGGGAGATTTCTTGTTGCCTTTTGATCTAGTTTATGTTATTTAGCATTGTTCAACTTTATAATCTTTGTTGTGCTCACTGACACTTTTTCATCCCAGCCCACCAAATCTGAACTTCATGCAAGGTTTTCTTCTCAAAAGTCGAGTTCAAAAAGCCATATGGATTTCTCTATCCTTATTGAACACCGTAACTGGGGAACAAACGACCTTGAGAATAAAAATAAAAGCATTTGCATAGCATGCATGTCACCTTTTTCTTGTTTTTGCAGGTACAGGTTCCAGGTTTCTGACATCTCTTCCTTTTCAGGCATTATTCCTGACCAAAGAGTTCATCGTTATCCAACCAAAGAAAACCGAGTAAGAGTAATGAATCAGATGCAAGCTGAGCTCGCGGAATTGAGGACCCGCATGGATCAGTTCATTACACTGATGACTGGCATGAATCAAAACCAAGAGAGGATCCAGGAGATGGTCAAAAGGACTCAAGCGACCCCATAGGGTAACCTTAGAGCTGGTGGAGGTACTGGTGCTACACCTCAGGGAAATACTGGTGCTACTCTTGAGGATATTCCTATTCCCACTATTGTTGCTGGTAGTCCGGGCAGAGATCAGGGTCGTAATATCTATATGGATGGTCAAGAAGACCAGTTTACTGTGCTGGAGGGGGATACGGAGGTTCAGAATGCTGTGGTGAATCACCGATTTGATGAAATTGGTGAGAAGATTTGCTCTATTGAATATCAGAATATCTTGGGCTTTGATGTAGCAGACTTGGGCTTGGTTCCTGATGTCAGAATTCCTCACAAGTTTAAGCCACCCACCTTTGACAAGTACAACGGCTTAACCTGTCCTAAGACTCACCTATAATCCTATGTAGGAATAATCACTGCGTACACTAATGATGAGAAACTGTAGATGTACTATTTCCAGGACAACCTCACCGGGGCATCCCATGAATGGTACATGAAGTTGAGTAGGTCATCTGTATGGAGTTGGAAAGAGCTTGCTGTAGCTTTTGTGGAACAGTACCCATACAATATGGATATGGCACCAAACTGTACTCAGCTGCAGAGTATGGCTCAAACGTCCAAGGAAAGTTTCAAAAAATATGCACAATGTTGTCGCCAGCTTGCCGCCAAAGTTCAACCACCGTTTCTAGACCGTGAGATGCCTAACATGTTCATGGGGTTTGATGATATCGTGGTTGCAGGAGAAAGAATAGAAAATTTGTTGAAACTTGGAAAGATTCAAGATATAAGTTGGGGTAGCTCGTATGGAGTTAGGAAATTGTTTGTTGGACCTTAAAGAAGAAGGGAGGAAGAGACAAATGTTGTCTATGGTAAAGGTAGAGGTCACTCTAATTATTACTCTTAAGTGGCTGCTGTCGCTATTCCATCAGAGCCAGCTCAACAATAATAACAACATCGTCCACATCAAAACAATCAACAACAGAGACAGTACCACCGTCCGTCTAGGAAGGATGATCGTGTTATTGAACCCATCCCCATGAAATATACAACTTTGTTGCAAAAGTTATTGGAATTGAACTTGGTGAAGCTGAAAACTTTGGCTCCTCCCACTGGGCCTTTACCTGCTGGTTATGATACAAATGCTCGTTGTACTTTTCACTCGGGTGTGTAACACCCCGATTTAATTAATTGAATAATTTTGAGTAGAATTGTGGTTAATTGTGATGTGTGATGTTTTATGATTAAGATGATTATTTAGTTTAAGTTGTTTTAAGTTGATTTGTGAGATAGACTTATTTTGGGGAGTTTCAATAGTAATATTGAGAGGTGTAAATAGGAGCCCATTAATGGATTAAATTAAATGAATTTTAGTAATAATAATAATAATAGTATTATTTTTATTATATTTTAATTAAAATAAGAAAAATAGGATTAGTGTTAGTTTTAGGGAGAATTAGTCATAATCATATTTTGGAGAGAAGAACAAGGTTTTGGGAGACCAAAAGCTAGGGATAAGGATATTCAAGAGTATTTTCGTAGGAATTTCATCCATAGATTCGAGCTCCATTCAATCCAAAGGTAAGGGTGGGATTCGTATCTTATAACCGGGAGAAAATAATATGTATGTATGGGATAAGGTTATTTAATTTCCTTGTTGTTATTTGTGTGATGTTTTGTGTACGATTTCGTGTGAATAAGATGAATTTATGTTGGTATGTCGATTTATGAATTACTGATTGTTGCTATCACGAGTATTGTTGTGATGATTTTCTAAGATGTGTGAGAATATTATGACGAATTCTAAATTACACGATGATGATAGGTTAATAAACTGGTGTAGTAATGTTAGATGGATATTAAGAAGGAGAAGTATGATTCTAAAACATGGTAGAAACCCAATTAGGACTGGTTTAGGTGGATAGAATGAGGAAACCGTAGCAGGAGATGAAATGGTGAGGTTTCTACTGATTTGCATAATAGATCTGGGTTACGCGTATGGGACTAGGCGTTACGCGTTACGACTGGTGGTTATGCCTCCTGTTACGCGTATGGGCATACGTTGTTACGTGTATGGGAAAGCCTTACGCGTCTTTTACGCGTTTGGGCAGCAGACATGCGTTTTTGTGATTTCGCAGCGATTCGCTTATCGTTTCGCGTCTGTTCCTTTTTCTGATGATCCGTAAGATGTTTAGCAACTAATAATTAATGATGAATATAATTAGATATTAATAATGAGATGATATAAGATTTGTTGTTGGAAGAATTTAGTGGTATCAGAGCAGGTCGGTCTTTCCGGCCAAGTGTCGAGTCGTAGTTGTTTAACAATCGAGTATTGTTATTTTTGTGCTGATCTTTGTTCTTGTTGTGGTGTTTAAGTTGAGATGGCTGGAAGAAATGACGTTGTTATGGCTGCTGCAATGCAAGCAATGGCACAAGCTGTGCAGAACCTACCTAATGCTGGCGAGAATGAAGGATCTCGTAGTTTGGCGACTTTTCAGAGGGAGAATCCGCCTACTTTCAAGGGTAAGTATGACCCTGATGCAACATTGGAGTGGTCGAAGGAGATTGAAAGAATCTTCAGAGTGATGGATTGTACGGTAGCGTAGAAGGTTCGCTATGGTACGCATATGCTGGAACTTGAGGCTGATGACTGGTGGTTGGAGACTCGTGCGAGATTGGAAGCGGCAGGTGAAGGGGTCACTTGGGCTGTCTGTAATACCTCGAAAATTTCCCTAACATTCATTACATTAATTGGCTAATGGTTCAAATTCATTTGTGTTTCTCGCTAGGTCTTTATATCCATAATCATGCATTTCATTGATTCCTAAGGCATGTGATCGAAGCGTTTCCTTGTGATGTGGATTTTCCTATTCAGAGGTGACTTATCCAATTATTTCACTCAAGATTGAGACGAAGGTTGAGCTCGCATCATCAGGAGCATTTACATATTCTGAAGTTCATCAAGTACCAAGGTCATTTTCCTTAGGATGTATCAAGAGAAACATATGATCAGGGTTCTCGCTCCAGGTTACAGTGGTTGTACATCACACTCGATTGTTCGATATCAATTGCAAGTACAAGTTATTGCCCAAATATCATGCCCAAACCCGATTACCTTTTTATCTAAGTTTCAAAATCCTAATCAATTCTTGATTCCGAATCCATCTTTGTTAATATGGCTATACCCATGGTCATTAACCTCATTCTATAAACCAACCACCATTCTAAGTCCATTTAGATTTTCTAAACCATGTCCACTTTTTCTCATGTCTCACACGAAACCAGTTTCATTAGTTCATACTTTGAATATTTTCCAAAACCGATAATACAAATATCCATGTCAATTGTTTGCTCCATATCAAATTTTAGATCAAAGTTGTGTTCTTAGTGTCTTGGTGCATGAGTGTATAAGGAGGAGAAAGAAATTGAAATATAAAAATAATGCATCCAAAAAAGTTGATACAAGTATTGTTTTTTTTCATTTTTGAACTCATAAATTTCCGAAAAGATATCTATCATAAATAAGAAAAAAATTACAAAATATAATAGAATCTATCTCCTTCTTTCCACTCCTCACTGACTCTCATCCCCCTTAATTGATCTCGACAGAAAACGGGTCTTCATGCTTAATCCTCTATCGGAAACTCATTTTTCACCTGTTGGGATTAACTTTCAACGCAAAGTCCTCGTCATGATCATTCTCATCATATCCACTTCGGCTCTTAAACTTGAAACTCCACCTTCAAATCTGCAAAAATCTAGTACGGACATCACGAAGACACGAATTCTACGACTCTGCACCAAAACGCAACAATCAAGTTTCGATAACGGTTATTCACGGAAGCCGTATATAATTGAGGAGGAAGAAGCGGATTAAAAAAGGACAGAAAGTCAGAATTGATACCTGAGCCGACGGAACCGCATAAGTGATTTGGTATTCTCGGAAGTTATTTCATTCTCATCAAGCTTGAAGACTGTTGGTACTGCTATGACATTGCAACTCACGTGAACGTCACCCATTTATCACAATGATCGCGATGACAATCCATCAAAACTTACACTAATATTAAGTTGTCAGTAGCGATTTTACCATGTAACCTTTTGTCAAGAAAATGGACATCTCAATTTGATACATGGCAGACTGCAAAAGAGTATATCCAAGAAAATCAACACAAAAGAAAGTGGTAGTTTGTCAATACATCGAAAAGAACTCAGAGCATAACACATAAGGGAAAGGGAAAAATCGAAAGAATGAGGAACCGAAACTCTCAGGCTCGGACTTCTCGGTTTCTTAATCATCCTTCAAAATCATAATTGTCGTCAATATGCGTATTAATCACCATCCTTCATCAATTTTTCACATCAGAACTCGCACCTACAAATTCAAGCAACAGAAATCAATAATCACTAAAACAATTCCCAACTGAATCATAACTAAACTCCAACAAATTTCAGAAAGAAAAAGATCCTGCAATATTTGATACCTAAAGCTAGAGGAGGAGAAATCATCACCAAAATTCATAAAACGGTTACAAGGACTCTAACCGAATTCAAACTAACAGACTAACTGGAATTCAATTAACTGCATAACAGGATTGTAACCAAATCCTAACTGAATTTGTAACAGAAAAGCTGATTGATTCACCTGAAAAAGTTCCAGAACAACCATCCTCAAGCCATCTTCTATAAATCAGGCTCTCCAAAAAAATCCAACTCTTCTTCATCCCAAATACTTCTTCTTTTCAACCTCTTCTTCTTCACTTCTTCTGTTTTCTTCTTCTGAATTCACTCACCATTTCTTCAATCTTCTTTTGTTTTCTTCTTCTGAATTCACTCACCATTTCTTCAATCTCTCCCAATCTTCTTCTCTAATTCTTTTGCACCATTTTTCTTCCACAATTCCTCCATCACCAATCTTCAATCTCCTTCAACCTATTTCCTCAATTTCATCCTTAACTTCTCCATCTTCGTAATCCCGCAACAACTTCTTCTTCGATTCTTCAGCTCCCAAAACATACTTCATCTTCGTCAGATCTCAAAGAAAACCTGCGACAAGTTTAGAGGTGAATGAAAGCCATATTTTGATTAAAGGTTCACAAAGAAAAGAAAGAAAACGAGAAGGAACAACGTCACCTGAACATTAATCTTCACCTTTCTGAGTTTGAACCTCAGAGCCTTCAAGAAGCTGTAGCAAAGTGAAGTGTCGATCACTCGTTTTCACCGCGAAACCGAATCTGACGATCGTTGGTTACCGAACCCTAATCTCCATTTGTCCGCGTCAATCGAAGTGCATCAGAACGTTGCGGCCCTTTTTCAAATCGAATAGAGCCGTCTTCTCCTTAGCTCTTCGTTCATCTTCGTTTGGATCGCTCAACAACATTTTCATCACAATACCAGTTATTTTCGTCGATTGAAGGTACAAATCCAAGTCCTTTTGTCGTAGCTGCCTGTCGTATTGATGAGTAGTCTTTAGAGTGTTCTTCTTGTTTCGGATGAGGATGAGATTAGATTAGGGTTGTTGCTGTATTTCAATGGGACTTGAGGTTTAGGTAATCCATTTGGGATTAGGGATTTAGGCGGATGTTGTTGATGGTGGTGGCGTTAGGGTGAAGAAGAAGACGGAGGGATGACGTTTAGGATGGTGATGATTGAAGTTGATGGCGGAGGTGGCGGCAAGAAGAGGGAGAGAAACTTTGAGATGGTGGAAGAAGGTGAAGAGGGTAGAGGATGGACGAAAGAGGGTTGCGGCGCGAGAAAGGGAGAAGTGAGAACTAGGGTTTGTATTCCCCTTTCAGTTAGCCAATGTATTCTATATTTCTTAAGTTTCAATTTTAATGTTAATAAAAAATAAAACTAAGAGATAATTAAGGGAATCTTATGAGAATAATGAAGAGATTTTGGAAATAAAATACCGTTAAGGCCATTAATCCACCATTAATCACGTTCAGTTTCCCTAAGAGAAGAGGATACGATATGCATCTTTTTGAATCCTAACCACACCGGCGGTGACACGTGTCACCGTCCGATTGGCCTTCTGTGCGGTGGTCTTGTGTGCTTGCAACCATCATAACAACCACGCACCTTCATTCCATAAACCATGTGATGAGAATACTAGAGGAGAAGACTAGATCCTACGGCCATGATCAAGTCAACATAGTGGACTGAACACTCACCATTTACCCTAGGCTTTCCTGCGTATTGGGCTTGTCACCTTTTGCTGTTAACACCCCCCTTTAAGCCCATAATAAAACAAATAACTATAAAAAAAATACTTCTTAACCCCCCCTTTCTATTTCTTTTTAGAATTAATTTTAGTTAGATATAGTTTAGAAACAAATCATCAAAAAATAGTAAAAATCATAGGAAAATTCTACAAAGAATTAAGTAGGTTGTTAATTCATTTTAGAAATTTTTGGCATTTTTATTTTCTGAATTTTGGGTATTTTTCGATTTAATTATGATTTTTCTCTTAATTAGCGTTTATTGAATTTCTTTTAACTGTACATGATTTTTCTCATTTTATTTCTTAACCTTCCAGTAGGAGTTTTGACCCATTCTTTTTGCCATGTTTAGAGGACTCATAATAGGACCTAGAATATTTTGGTAGGTTTTTTAGACCATTTAATCCCCTGTTTTAGTAGCCTAATCCATGAAAAATGATAGTTAATCCTTAGGTAGAATTAAGTGATTTTTAGGCATAGTTAACTTCAGAATTTTTAGGATATTTTTTAGCACAATATTATAGGTAGTTTTAGGACCCTATAGAATTAATTCCATAATTTTTCCAGGACCGTTACTATTTTTAGTGTATTAATCTTTAGGCCTTTATACATGTAAAATTCAATTAGTTTAGGTTAGAATGTTAGGATTCATTAAGAATTAGTTTAATTAGATTTAATCTTAGGATTTAATTTGACTTAGCCTAGTTTAATTTCTGATTTTTAGAATGACAATATTAGGTAATGCCCTTAGTTTTAGGACTTAGGCTTAGAATTCATAATAAATGAACTTAGAATAAAGTTTTGGCTTTTTTTGGTTTTATACCTTTAAATGTTTTGTTTTAGAATTCATTTCTTATATTCAATTTTATTACTTTGCCATATTATTTGATATTCCACTTGAATAGGTTTCCTTCTTGCTTTAGAATCAACTTAACTTCCTTAGGAAGTAAGTCGCATTCTAGTAGTTTCTAGTTCCTTTCTCCATTAGGTTTAGAAACCTCACAAACCATTAGGATCACTTGTAAATAAATAAACAAAATTAGGGTTGTGTCTTAGTCCCTTAGATTTTTTCCTTTTCTCAACTTGAGTCCTTCTTTCTCATCTTCAAACAAAATCCAAAAACATTTAACAAATAAATTAAAGGATCCTTTGTGTATAGCTTTATTCCATGAGGCACTTGCACTCATTCCATCTTGGAGTGGTGTAAGCTTGTCTAGCATGATGTACAAGTCTCATCAAGGGGTTGTTTCATAAAGAAAACATAAAAGACATTTCTCTTAAAAGACAAAAACAAACAATAAGTGACTATCTTGCGGGAACTTCTTTTCTCATCTCATTCATTCTGAACGCGAACTCGCGACGACTTGTCTCACATGCAAGACGGTAAACGCACTCTTACCAGACGAGCCTGTAACACATGAGTATAGACATACGCAGTTCCAACTGTAAAAAACACAAACAAATAGTTCTCGCCTTAGTTAGGAGAACTACGTCGACTCTGATCCTCATTATCCCGATGAGGTACGTAGGCAGCGGGGTAGGGCCCGTTCGAGCACATTCTTTATTTTCCCTACATTTTCCCCCTTCTGTTCTTTCTCTTTTCCATTCCCCCTTTCATTTCCCTTCCAGTCAGCAGTTTTATTCAGCAGCAACCTTATTTTCTCACCCTTTGAAACAAAACAAGCAAGCGTGGATCCCGTCGGGTACGGTGGATGATCTGGGGTGCTAATACCTTCCCAGGTCGTAACCGACTCCCGAAACCAGATCTTTGGTTCGCAAGGCCTTGTTCTTTCATTCTTCCTTAGGTTTGTGCAACATTACCTTTCCCATTCTTTCAGGATAAAAATGTCTGGCTGGCGACTCTACCTTTTCCGCGCCACTTTCGCGTTTGTACTAGGATGAAAATCCCGGGAGCGACAACTGGCGACTCTGCTGGGGAATGAACCCAAAATCTCTGGTTTCTCTTGTAGAGTCACTCCTAGCGCCTGTTTGTTTTTGTTTCTTTGGGTGTTTATATGTGTGTACTGTTGTGTTTATTTACTGTTTTCGTTTATAGTTTATTTTAGCGCATTTATTTACTGCTTTCAATATTTATTTTCCATGCATCATATTATACTGGACTGTCTGGCTGTGCTGGTTTTCATTTTTTCTGCGGGATGGGAGTTACTGTGAGATAACCCAAGTACCCGGCTTGAGTGCACCTAGGACTTAGAGTGGTTCCACTTTGGCTTCATGGCATCTTGCTATGTTGGTATTTGTGAGTTCCACGCCTTGACTTGCGACCTTCTAGGGAATGTGTTGATACCAGAATCTTTCTGGGTTAATACGCTACCTTGATAGTTATGTGCAGTCAAGGGACCGATCATTGAGAACCTTTGTGGAAACATCCCTCTCTAGTGATGACAGTGGTAGACCATATTTTGTTGGCAAACCCACTCACATCCGAGGGCCCACTGGGAACTCGCATAGGATGGCCTGGTTCTCTCATAGGAATTCAGTTAAATCAAACTGTTCATATGACGGTAGTATTGTACCCTTCAGGATGAATGTACTATTGTTTCTCGATTCAGTGCTTGAAGATGGGGACTTATGAGGGATGCTTGTTTTTCCGGACTCAGCTGAGACCTCCCTGAGTAGTACATAATGCAAAACCGATTCCCTGATTTGGTCATGAGCCATTTCTCGGAAATGGTAAACGTATTATTGCTATTCGGCCTCGAGAGTCCGTGATGTTTGACCCGAGTAGCACACATGTGAGATTGGGAGGGGTTTACAGGTTTGCAGGAACCCTAAACTTCAACATACCCTCGTATGCCAGTACACTTCAGTGATATGATCTTGTTCTGTTAATTATGGATTCTGAAGTCATGAACTCCTGATCAGAGATACTTGCGATGATATTGTGGCCTTGCACATACACTTGATTACCTGATCCACTACACAGACACGTCACTGATCACATGCCTTGCCTTGCATAACATCATGACATCATTAATCATTTTGTGTTCTTTTTATTCTCAGGGTTCATTACCTCCTAGGTCCTGGTCATATTTCTGCTTCAACATGGAGATTCCAAGGAAGAGAAATGTCCATTATACGTTCCCACATCCAAAAACAGATGGTATTCAGAGGTTAATTGGCTTGATGGTGGACAAAATGCTTGATGATTTCAGAAGAGAGTTTGGAAAGATCTTAGACTATGTGAATAAGCCAACCACTGATCAGAGGGATAGCTTGCATTCTCTACTGCAGTTCTATGATCCACAGTTGAGGGATTTTGTTTTCCCTGACTACATCTTGGCTCCCACATTAGAAGAGATATCCAGCATCCTCAAAATCCCTATAAAAATGGTGCTCCTTACTATGGCTTAGAGAAGATGCCTTCATCAGAAGATATAGCCGAGTCTTTCTTTCTAGATTTGTCCAAAGTTAACAGAGAAGTGGATGACACCAAGGGTAAAGGACATTTCTTAGATTTTCTTATCAAGAAAGCTCAAGACCTGGCCTCTGAGAACAAATGGGCTAATTTCAGCACCTTGCTTGCTTTGATAGTGTATGGGACCAATTTGTTTCCAGGAGAGAAGGGTTTAATTAACATGGAAGCTATCACTATATTTTCCAGAAGGAATCCAATACCCACTTTGCTAGGTGACTTTTACTACGAGGTTCACCATAGAAATGAAAAGAGGAAAGGACATGTAAATTGTTGTGCTCCCTTATTTGCTGATTGGTTTGTAAGGCAACTCCCTAAATCAGGACCTTTTCAGGATTTGAAACAGTCTTGGAAGTGGTCCAAAAGATTAATGGGCTTAACCTCAGCTGACATTGCATGGGGATGCAATAGAGATCTTTTGGGCAAAGAATTATTGGTCAATTGTGGTAGCTTCCCAAATGCGCCTTTGATAGGAATGAAAGGTGGGATCAGTTACAACCCTATCTTATCCAGGAAGCAGTTTGGTTATCCATTAATAGATTTGCCTTTGATTGAGGAGGCAAAAGAATCTTTGTACTTTCCAGCAGAAGGAAATCTCAAGAAGAGCATGCTGTTATCCCAAGCTTGGGAAGTTAGAGTGATGAGAGGGAAGAAACACTTTGGAAGAGTGGATCCTAACACTTATGATCCTTTCGCCAGCTGGTTGGAGGATCGTGTGAAGACCCAGTTGCTCCCATTTTCTAGAGAGACACCTCTCTACCCTAAGGAGGTAGCACCCACGACTTCAGTGCCTCTGCAAGATTATCAAAAGTTGGAAGCCTTGGTTCAACAACTCAGGTTAGAGAATCAAGAAGCTTATAATTCATGTCAGAAACTGAAGATGCAGATTCAAAAGTTGGAGGAAAGAGCTCATAAAGCTGAAGAGATGGTTAGGCTCAAGCAGCAAGATTTTCAAGAGAGAGAGCTTTACTTCAAGAAAAAGGGATTAGCTGAAACTCACAAGGCAGCCCAACGCCGGAAGGAGAGGAAGGACCTGAATGAAGCCAATGAAACTGTTACCTTATGGCAAGAAAAATGGGAAGACAATTTGAGGAAGCAAAAAGATCTGGACGTCAAGCATAAGCTGGAAATCAAGAGTCTTCAAGATTCTTTGGATGGACAGAGAGAGCTCCTTCAGAAGGCTTATCATCAAGAGAAGGGTCGTCTCCAAAGTCTAGCAGAAAGCCAACAAGCAGTAAAGGAAGCTCAGAAAGAAATAGAAGACTTGAAATTGAAAGCTGATGTGAAGAAGTCAAAGGCTAAGCCGGGTCCGAGCAAAGAGAGTGAGATGGATTTCCTGCAGCAGATTGAAGAGTTGCATGCTTCCTTTGATCTAAGGGATCTCCTCATCCAGAGACTCATCCAGGAGCCTGATCATCCGGATATCGTTCAGTTGTTCCAGAATGTCAAGCGTCTTAGCTGGAGGTTGCAAGACTTAGAGCTCCCTAGGATTTAGTTTCATGCTATTGTACTTGGATTACCCACAGGCTTGTTGTGGGATTCCTTTTATTTGATGTACTTTGTTGTTCTTTTGATTGGCACCCTTCGGGGACTTTGTTGTTTCAAACTTCGGTTTATGTGATTGACTTGTTTTGAATCTCTTGTTCGTTATTTGTTGCACCGACACGGGGTAATGAGCATCAATTCTCCACGACCTTCATTGTATTTGAACATCACTTGGGTCTTCTTCCCAATTATTATTCTCTTAATACCAGGACCGGAAACAGGGAAAGCCTTGGGAATAAAAGAAACACATTGTATTGCATACGCATCATTTGCATTTCTTCATTGTTTTTGCAGGTTTTTCTATAGGATGCTTAATTTATCTATGTTATAGGCAAAGATTGCGAGAGCTGCCAAGACCCGGAATCTCCGACAAGATATCCCGCATCGCTACGCAACTCGCAGCAACTAGAGGACAATCATGGAAGCTATGCAAACGAAGCTTAATGAGTTTCGCACCAGAATGGGAGAGTTCATGGTCATGATGCAAGGGATGGCTCAGGGACAACAAGAGTTAAGGAATGCAATTCAAGGACTCAACCCTCCTCAGACTAATACTCCTGTGACCACTCCTGATGTGCAAGGGGCTCCTCCCAACACCAGCAATGGCCCATGTGGACCTCAGATTCCATAACAAGGCACGACAACTTTCATTCCAGTACAAGACAAGCAGGAGGATCAGTCCCCTTCTTTTAACAACGACATGGGGTTCGTTGGAGAAGGAAATCTTCATGATTTTTTTATGCTTGCTGAGAAAGTCAAAGCCCTCGAGTGTAGAGACACTTTAGGGATAGATGTGTCTGACATAGGCCTAGTCCCCAGGGTGGTTATTCCTCACAAATTCAGGCCGCCTACTTTTGACAAGTACAACGACAGTTCCTGCCCAAAGACTCACTTGCAGGCATTCTATCGGAAGATCGCTGCCCATACTCGGGATGAAAAGCTTTGGATGTACTACTTCCAGGATAGTCTCTCCAGAGGGTCCTTGGAATGGTATATGAAGCTAGAGAGAAGTTCTGTAAGAAACTGGAAGGAATTGGGAGAAGCATTCCTCAAGCAGTATCAGTATAATATTGACATAGAGCCCAGTCGCACCCAACTTCAGAGTCTGACTCAGAGGAGCTCAGAGAGTTTCAAAGATTACGCACAAAGGTGGCGTGAAGTGGCCGCTCGAGTGCAACCGCCTTTTTTGGAGAGAGAAATGGTAGACCTGTTCCTGGATACCCTCCCTGGGCATTTCATGGAAAGGCTAGCCGGATGTTCTTCAAGTGGATTCTCAGATATCATCTTGATTGGCGAGAGGATAGAAAGTTGGATCAAGCAAGGGAAGATTCAGAACAGAGGCGCTTCAAATTCTGGTATTAAGAAACCCTTCGTGAAAAGAAGAGAAGGAGAGACTGGTGCAATGTACGCGCAGAGGGGAGGAAGTAGCAGAGGTTTTTATCAGCAAGTGGCCCCTGTCACTATCTCAACTCTGCCTGTTCAACAACAAGTCCAACCACCGCAGTCGCAACGCCAACAAGGGTATCAACAAAGGGCTCCATGTCCATACTACCCCCAAAAGAACAGAGAAAGACATTTCGAAGTTCCACCAATGTCCTATTCACAGCTTTTGAAGAATCTCCTACAACTCCAGATGATTCAACTCCGAACTCTACAACCCCCGAAACCAGGCCAAATCCCCGAGGGTTATGATACAAACGCCAGATGCGAATTTCATTCCGGAGCTCCCGGGCATACCATAGAGAACTGCAAAGCACTGAAGCATGTTGTTCAAGACCTATTGGATTCTAAAGCGATTAACTTCGCTCCTACTCCTAATGTAATACAGAACCCTATGCCTTCTCACGGGGGTACGGTTGGGGCAGTTGATGAGGGGGAAAATATAAACTTGGTATGTGATGTTAACAATCTGCAGACTCCGCTGGATGTTGTTAAAGTCTGCTTGTCAAAGAAAGGTATCTTTCCTGGGTGTGAAGTTGATTGTCCAGGATGTGCTGAAGCTACCAATGGGTGTGAGCAGTTGAAAGCAGGGATCCAAAATATGATTGATGAGGGAATGTTGCAATTTGACAAGATTGTAAAAGAAAGAGAAGTCTCCACAGTAACTATCTTCTACGATCCATCTCAAGTTCCTTCACGGGCCAGAGCGGCCCCGATAACCATCACCACTACAGGACCGGTAATGTATCAGAGCGATAGAGCTATTCCTTGTAATTATGGTGGTGAAGTATACTGTAACAACCAGAAGCAAGAGTTGTCCACGTCTAGTACAACCCCAGCTCAAGTAGAAAATGTTGGAGTAGGGGGCTTTACTAGAAGTGGAAGGTTGTTTGCGCCGGAAACACTAAGAAATAGTGTGATACCACCCAGAGACACCGCAGAAGCCCAGGCTAGAGCGAGAGGGAGGCAGCCAGTGGTTGTCAACGATCCTGCACCAACAACTGATCCAGACCTTACCTTTGATAAAGAAGCTGAAGAATTCCTGAGGATGATCAAAAAGAGCGACTACAATATTGTGGACCATCTGCAGTAGACTCCGTCGAAGATTTCCATCTTGTCCTTACTCATGTGTTCTGATTCCCAAAGGAAGGCTCTCCTGAATATTCTGAACAAGGCGTATGTTCCTCAGGATATTTCAGTAAATCAGTTGGAAGCAGTGGTATCTAGTGTCAATGCCATTCATGGATTGGGTTTCACAGACTTGGATCTGACTTCTGAAGGGCGTACTCATAATCGGGCACTGCATATCTCTTTAGAATGTAAAGGTGAAGTACTCTCTCATGTGTTGGTAGATACTAGATCATCATTGAATGTCTTGCCCAAGTGTCGTACCTCGGAAAATACGATCCTCGCGAATGCGGTCGCGGCTGGGCTGACTTGAGAGTCGCCACCTAATTTTGATTTATTCCCAAAGAGGGAAAGGGAAAATATAGATAAAACCCGGGAATAAAGGATAAAGACAAGGTCTTAAGAACCATTTCCTGGGTTCGGAAGTCGGTTATGCAGAGGGAAGGTATTAGCACCCCCTACATCCATCGTACTCGATGAGAACCTTCTAAGTTGTCACGCGCGAAAGGATGTCTATGCCTAATGAATTACTTGCTAAAAGGGGAAAAGGATTTAAATTTTATTATCTTTCTTTAACGAAAGGATTTAGGAGTCGAATTGTACTAAAGACTATGGGTAGTTTATTCTGAACCAACAAGCCAAGCGTCTTGCGACGGAATAATCGGAGCGAATAACGAGAGCTCGTAATCCTCCTTTCTACCACTTAAGGCTCGTGGCGTACAATTCTTTCTCATTTTATTAAAGTATTTTATTACCTAAGACCACTTGATGTTGGATCAAGTGTTTGGATTTAAAAGAACCATCTTGGTAGGTCAATTGCGAGGAATAAAGCGATCGCGAAGGGTGGATGCAAAATGGAGGTTAAGGGTTAATTAAATACGCGGAATCTAATCCTAATCCTAAGCTAACACGGAGCCGTTGGAGCTCAAATTAAACTGAAACCGTCGAAATTTAGCTCTTTAACTGTCTTAGAATCGATTCAAAGTTAGAATCATTCTATGAGAAGTCGAGCATTACTTTATAATCAAATAATTATTTAAATAAAAGGAATGCGATAATGTAACACGGTGGGAGAATTGACTTTAGTTATGTTGCGGATAGCAAGAGTCGCCACCGACTTTTATTTTATCCAAAGGAAAGGCATAAAAGAACAGGAAAGACCTTTTAAAAGATTTTTGGGTCCGGGGGGTAGGTTATGTAAAGGGAAGGTGTTAGCACCCTTTACATCCATGGTTATCCATGGGCTCTTAGTTACTTAGCTCACTTTAAATTGTTTTTGAAAAGGTGAAGTGTGTGAATAGAAATTTTCATAAGAGTTTAATAATGATCCATGTACGGATGCGTAAGAAACTTGTGTTTGAAAATTGTTTGAAATTTGTGAAGTATTTGAAATTGTTTTGAAATAGTGAGCAAGTAACTATGAGGAACCTACCCTAAAGTTTAAGTCTTTTTGTTCTTTATCCTTTAAATGGTAAGACTATCCCTATTATTAAGGAATAGGTAGTCATCACCTTGGATGTAAGGGACATATAAGGGACATCTGTTTAATGAAGGCAACTGTGGGGTGTATTAAGCACTTAGGAGGGACTGTCATCATTATTCGAAAAGGGACTTGATCTTTAAAGGCAACCATTAAGGGACTTGATGACTTTATTTTGAGGGACTTGCTTTATACACCCCACTTGACCTTTTTGAATAGGCAACAATAAGAGGCAACCTTAGAAAGTGAGATGGCGATTAAAAATCGACTTACGTGTGTGAGTGTTTAATTTTATTTATCTTTAATTAAAGTGATCTAAATTCAATTTTAAAATAGAATACATGTTTACACTCCCTATATTACTAACCATAGCATAAAAAATTAAATAAATTAAATATTTACAAAAATTTACACCAAGGAGCAATTACAATAATTATAATAAACAATTAAAATAAATAGCAAATAAAGAAATATAAATAATAAGCAAAAATAAATAAATAGGCAATAATAAAAATAATTAAATAAAGTTAGTGAAATAATAATAATAAATATAATAATAAAATAAATGGATTAGTAATAATATGATTAGTAATAATAATAAACAAAATAAGAATTAGAAACCATTAAGAAATATGAACAATTTAATTATAAAATTATATACAACTTATTAATTTTAAACATTATAAAATTTAATTGTTTTTAAACATATATAAAAGAATAAGATTTAAATTATGAACAAATTATAGAAATAATTACCTATTATAAAAGATTCAATTATATTAAATATTATATTTACAAAAATAAAGTTAGAAAAATAAAATTAGGTTTTAACATTTGTTTAGAGAAAAATAAATTAGGGTTTTAGGGTTTATTAGAAAAATATTTAAAAGTTTTTAATTTAATATACAAATCAATTAATTAAATAGTACATATATACATTTCCTAATTTAAATAAATTAATAATTTTTTTTAGAATTTAGAAAACATATATACTTTATAATTTAGAAAATATAATGGTTGCATTTTATAATTTAAAAAACATATTTTAATATAATATAGTAAATAGGAAATATAAAAGAAAAATAAGAAAATCAAAAAAATTGGACCTGGGATTTGAACCCAGGTCCCTAACCTGAATATTGGAGAGTCTTGCCAACTGGGCTGCGTGTTGCTGCTGCAAGAAAGAGGAACTCCAAGTTGTTTTGTTCTTTAACTTTGAAAAATCAGGAAAAATAGTGAACAAGTAAAAAGGCCTGGGGGAGGATTGAACCCAGGACCTCTCAAACACACAAACGCACGCATGACCATCCGGCTGGGTGAGCCCATCTGTTAACAAACCATCAAACAATAATAATATATTAAGTTCAACGTATAAATGAGAAAACACAAAAATATTTGTCACAGCCAGGTTTCGATCCCTCGCCCTCTCATCAAACGCACGCCTGAGTTTCCACTGGGCCACGCAACCTGTGGTGATAACAATCCAGCAAGATAACATAAAATATTTTAAATCAAATTTGAATTTTCCTGAGCACGCCAACTAGCTTCTTCTTCCCCAAATTTCCTGCGAAATTTCATGCCATCTTACCTGCGAATCTTGCTGCGTGTTCTTCATTCCTGCGAATCACAAACTTCAACCAAACAACAAAATTTCACGAAATTAATTATGTCATTGAGTTGCTACTGAGTTTTGCAACTGTCCTACGTTTTTAGAATCCATTTATCATGATGAAATCATGAAACCCTAAAGGGGGCCGTGAACCCTAATCATGGTGAATTCTCATACCTGCACGAAAAACTTAATTGAATAGCCCAGAATCGTTCTAAGGTTCATCATAAACATCATCAAACAATCAAAAACAAGTCAAACACAGTCGATCAATGGAATCGAAAAATCATATTCAAGAACAAAGTTTTGCTCGGGTTATGCAATTCATGAGGCTTTGGATGCAAATGGTGATTGATAATGACTCAGTGATGTCCCATAGTCATGGCCATGTCCTCAAAATACCTTTTAAAGCTCTGGAAATCCGAAACCGAATGTGAGTTTTGGAAGGGATTTTTGATTTTGTGAACTTACTTTTGGAGGCAGAGAATTCGTGGCTTTGCAACAGGGTTATGTTTAGTACTTATAGGTGATTGAATTAGGTCAATAAAATTGATTGATCATGTGGAAAAATTGATATGAAAAGATCCATATTGATCATACCTTAAAAATCCAATATTCTTGTATGAAGGCTTGCTATTTTTGGATAAATCTTATGATTTCATTCCTCTTCAATTCCAATCAACATTTAAGACTTTCTAGAAACTCAATCTCCATCAAATATTACATTTTCATATTTTATTTTTATTTAAAATGATTTTTAATGAATTAAATCAAAATAAATAAAAATAAAATAATAAAAATTCTGATTTTTAATGGTTTGGGTCGTGCATGAAGTCAATGTATGGATTGGGTCATCATTTGGCAAGCCCATTTGGAAGAAATTGGTTTTAGACCTCCTTTTTCATTATAAACCAACTCAAAATTTCCCAACTTTGCAAGGGCACATATCATTCAATTTTAATGCTATGAGGGTGTTCTTGGACATTTTGGAAAGCTTGAAGAGTCCTCTAACCAACCTCTTTGGTCTCATGTCCATATCTTTTACCAATCTCAAGTTATGCCCTTTTGAAGTTGTTGACTTTTTGTTGACTTTCAAAAGGACCTATAATGTCTTAGCTCATACCTTCCAAATGAAGCATTTTTGGGCTTGGCTTGTGAGACACAAAGTTGTAGAGAATTAAATTTCCTTTAAAATGAGCTTTGAGTGGAGACTTGGTGATGAAGTATGTGAAAGTTATGGCTGGTCAAAGTTCAGTTGACTTTTACTAAGGAAACCCTAATTTAGAAACTCCTGATTCTTGATGATCTGGAATCTCCTTGATGAATCATGATCAACCCTTGATCAAATGATGAATTTTACTTCATATACTTGATGTTGGCAAAAAATCATGAAGTTTGACTTTGGTTTGACCACAGTTTGACTTTTTAACTGCATTGACTGATTTTGGCTTATCTGATCATCTGACTGAGCAAACTTCTGAGAAAAGTCTTGAAACTTGTCATGAGGGTTATTAAACATATATAAAATGTTATGAAGCTCACTTGAAGTCTTGGAAGTCCATTTAGCCTGATTAAAGTCAAAACCCTAGTTTTGGATGCACTGCTTAGGAGGTGCATTGTCTGAGGGAATTGTCAACTCTTCTGACCAATTGTGAACTTTGTGAACCTTGTGAACCATCATAAAATGTCTTGTGATACTCATGGGAGGTATTGTGAACCTTGTGAACCTTGTGAACCTTCATGAAGTGACTTGTAGACTTCATGAACCTCATGAAAGGTCATGTAACCATTGTGAATCTTGTGAACCTTGTGAACCTTCAAGAAGTGACTTGTAGACTTCATGAACCTCATGAAAGGTCTTGTAAATGTTGAGAAGCTTGTGAACCTTGTGAACCTTCATAAAGTGACCTGTAGACTTCATGAACCTCATGAATGGTTTTGAAAGCATTGTGGAACTTGTGAACCATGTGAACCTTCAGAGAACACAAAGTCTTGTATTGTGAGGGCAAATTTTGGGGTGCAACAGCTGCCCCTGTTCAATTTTCTGAAACCTGAGGGGTTAGATTGGTATGTTTGCCAGTCGTGACCTGGAAGGTTAAAGGGGATTGAACACAAAAGCCCAAAAATTTGCACTCACCAGTGCATAAAGTGGTATAAATGGCTAGTTGAATATGATTGAGTGGGCTTAAAGATGCCACTTGGAGGAAAATTCTTCAGATACATGTCTTGGAGGATGAAGCAGTCCAAAATATGGAGGTACAATGATAGCTGTCAGGAGGATGGAGCAGTCCTGAGGTAATGATATGATTTCAGGAGGATGAAGCAATCCTGAAGTAAAGAAGCTGTCAGGAGGATAAAGCAATCCTGAGGTATTGATAATATGCTTTCAGGAGGATGAAGCAATCCTGATGTAATAAAAGCTTTCAGGAGGATGAAGCAGTCCTGATGTAATAACAAGCTGTCAGGAGGATAAAGCAATCCTGAGGTAGCAATAAGCTGTCAGGAGGATAAAGCAATCCTGAGGTGGCAATGTGATTTCAGGAGGATAAAGCAATCCTGATGTAATAGGAATTTTCAGGAGGATAGAGCAATCCCGAAGTAATGATGATAGCTATCAGGAGGATGAAGCAGTCCTGGTGTGGTAATATGTTCCCAAGAGGATGAAGCAGTCTTGAGAGATGATAAGTCTTCAGGAGGATGAAGCATTCCTGATGTAGTAATATGCTTTCAAGAGGATGAAGCAGTCTTGAGAGATAATAAGTTTTCAGGAGGATAAAGCATTCCTGACGTAATAGGAGTTTTCAGGAGGATAAAGCAGTCCTGATGGATGATATGCTTTCAGGGGGATAAAGCAACCCTGATAATCATAAGTTTGTTTGCTGGATAATTAACCTGAAACAAGGTAGCATTTGTATAATAATATTAGTTTATGCATTATGTATGCATGTATGATATGATGCACTTAAGTAATGTATTATGTATCCATGGATATGCATGCTATGGTATGATGTAAATGATGTATGTATGATATGACACTGCCTGAGGCGTCCGGATATCCTCATATAACAACTGCTGGCCAGGGAAAATAAATCCCGGTTTGTTGCTGAAGAATATATTATACATAACCTCCCGTATGCTGGGGATAGCAAGGTATACATAACCTCCCGTCTGCTGGGGATAGCAAGGTATATATAACCTCCCGTCTGCTTGGGATAGTAAGGTATACATAACCTTCCGTCTTTGTTTGATAGGAGGGTATATATAACCTCCCGTCTTCGTCCGTCGTACCCTTATTGGAAAGTAAATTCCCGTATATCCGTATGAGGATAAAAGAGATGGATATAAATTCCAGGGGAGATGAGACTTTATGAAGATGGATTTGTCCTACTGAGGGTTTGTAACTGTCTTGTTAGAGATGAACCGGCGAAACTTCGTTGAAATCCTTCCCTCGTTCGTCCTTAGTAAATACTATTACTGCATTTTCATGCATTTCTGGTAAACATCAATCATATTAAGCATACATGCATTTCTGGTAAACATCAATCATATTCAAAAGCATACATACATTCAAACACAACCAATGGACGTTTCGCTTATGTAAATAGGGTAAAAGTAAATCTGGATTCAAAAGATGGAATTTATTTATATCAAAAAGTGACCCATACATGGGCAAGTTTGTACAAGGAGACATAAACCCTAGTAAGAGGATTTTGCCATAAAGTTTTTTTACAAAACAAGGAAAATCAGCTATGTGGGAAATAATCCCATTGAGTTTCAATTCTACTATTGCCATTATCTTCAAGTATCTCATCTTCTGCTGTTGAGACGAAAACGATTGGATTGAGCTTTATCTGTTCGAACTTGAGTAAGTAGTACAACTGTTTGCAGTTTCATGGGTGATCCAAACGAGACATAGTCATACGCTTTAATCCCTAACTTTTGCCTGGATTGCCCTTTCAGGTTTTCAATCCACCGGGATACCCTTTTTTGCCCAAGCCGCCTTTTCAGGTTTTCGACTTGCCGGGTGTACATCTTTTTATATATATCCCTAATTTTTGCCCAAACCCTTTTGGTTTGCCGGGATGCCCTTATTTTTGCCTAGGCCTGTCAACCTAGCGGGTCCCTTTTTATGCGTAGTATTTTTTAACTATGTCTGCGTTTACAGGCTGTGGGAAGTCTTCACCATCCATTGTAGTGAGTATCATGGCACCTCCTGAAAACACTGTCTTGACTACAAATGGTCCTTCATATGTTGGAGTCCACTTGCCCCTAGGATCACCCTGTGGTAATATGATACGCTTGATTACCAAGTCACCAGCCTGATATACCTTCGGCTTAACCTTCTTGTTAAAAGCTTTGATCATTCGTTTCTGGTACATCTGGCCATGACAAACTGCTGCTAACCTCTTCTCATCAATCAAGTTTATCTGGTCAAGTCGAGTCTGAATCCACTCATCTTCATCCAAGCCTGCATCCTTCATAATTCTCAAGGAGGGAATCTGAACTTCAATGGGCAGAACTGCTTCCATACCATAGACTAAGGAGAATGGGGTTGCCCCTGTTGAAGTACGTATTGTAGTACGATAACCATGAAGAGAAAATGGTAACATCTCATGCCAATCCTTGTAAGTAACAGTCATCTTCTATATAATCTTCTTAATGTTTTTATTAGCAGCTTCAACCGCCCCATTCATCTTTGGACGATACGGAGAAGAGTTATGATGCTTAATCTTGAACTGCGTGCAGAGATCAGTAATCATAGTGTTGTTCAGATTAGAGCCATTATCAGTAATAATCCTTTCAGGGATGCCATACCTACATATGAGATTATTCTTAATGAATCGAGCCACAACATTCTTGGTAACAGATGCAAATGAAGCTGCCTCCACCCACTTCGTGAAGTAATCAATAGCAACCAGGATGAAACGATGCCCATTAGAAGCAGTAGGCTTGATCTCACCAATCATATCAATGCCCCACATGGCAAAAGGCCAAGGAGCAGTCAACACATTCAATGGTGATGGAGGTATATGTACTTTATCAGCATAAATTTGACACTTGTGACATGTTCTAGAGTGTTGATAACAATCAGCTTCCATGGTAGACCAATAGTAACCTGCTCTCAATATCTTCTTTGCCATAGTATGACCACTAGAATGAGTGCCAAAGGTCCCATCATGCATCTCTTCCATAATTTCTATTGCTTCCTTCTTATCCACACAACGAAGCAAAGTTGAATCATGATTACGCTTGTACAAAATCCCATTACTCAAAAAGAACTTAGCAGAAAACCTTCTCAGGAACTTCCTATCTTTGACAGATGTCCCTTCAGGGAATTCCTGAGCTTCAAGATATCTTTTCACTTCATAGAACCAAGGCTTTTCCTCTGCCCCTTCAGTGTTAATCTCATTGCAGTATGCAGGCTTTTCAAATCTATCAATAGTAATCTTGGGAGCTTCATCATCCCAACTGATCTCAAACATGGATGCCATGGTGGCTAAGGCATCTGCCAACTGATTCTCTCTCCGTGGAATATGTCCAAAGGTAATCTCTTTGAAATGTGGGATCAAAGACAACACATGCTCTCTGTAAGGAATGAGATTATCATGCTTGGTATCCCAATCTCCTTTAATCTGACTTACTACCAGGGCTGAATCTCCATATACATCAAGGAACTGAATCTTCATATCAATAGCAGCTTTAATACCCAGGATACATGCCTCATACTCAGCCATGTTATTGGTACAATGGAAACAAAGTCTGGCAGTAATCGGGGTATGACAACCTTCAGGGGAACTAATCACAACACCAACACCATTACCAAGTGCATTGGAAGCACCATCAAAAACCATAGTCCATCGGGATCCTTGTTCAGGTCCGTCATATTGTCCAGGTTCTTTGGTAATAATCATAATGTCTTCATCAGGGAACTCAAAACTCATTGACTGGTAATCATCTACTGCTTGGTGAGCCAAATGATCAGCAACAACACTTCCTTTGATGGCCTTCTGAGTAGTATACTGTATATCATATTCTGTCAAGATCATTTGCCATCTTGCAATTCTTCCGGAGAGAGCAAGTTTCTCAAATATGTACTTGATTGGATCCATCTTTGAAATCAACAGGGTAGTATGGGTCAACATATACTGTCTTAATCGGCGAGCAGCCCATGCCAAAGCGCAACAAGTTTTCTCGAGCAGTGAGTATCTTGTTTCACAGTCGGTAAACTTTTTGCTAAGGTAGTATATTGCCTGCTCTTTTCGACCAGACTCGTCATGTTGCCCCAACACACACCCCATTGAGTTGTCTAACACTGTTAAGTACATAATCAAGGGTCTTCCATCAACTGGTGGCATTAATATTGGAGGTTCTAGCAGATATCTCTTGATTTCATCAAAGGTAGTCTGGCACTCATCATTCCATTCCATCACCTGATCTTTCTTCAACAACTTGAAGATTGGCTCACAGATGGCAGTTAACTGGGAAATAAATCTTGCAATGTAATTCAATCGTCCCAAGAAACCTCTAACCTCCTTCTCAGTACGGGGAGCTGGCATCTCTCGTATAGCTTTCACTTTTGCAGGATCCACTTCAATACCTTTTCCACTGACTATAAAACCCAGGAGTTTACCAGATCTAACTCCAAAAGTACACTTGTTTGGGTTCAGTCTCAACTTATATTTCTTCAACCTCTCAAACAACTTATGCAGATGATCAAGATGCTGTTCTTCATTCTGGGACCTTGCTATCATATCATCCACATATACCTCTATCTCATGATGAATCATATCATGAAACAAAGCCACCATAGCACGCTGATATGTTGCCCCTACATTCTTCAAACCAAATGGCATCACCTTATAGCAAAAAGTGCCCCACTGTGTCACAAATGTTGTCTTCTCCATGTCTTCGGGAGCCATCTTGATTTGATTGTAACCAGAGAAACCATCCATAAAAGAGAATACCTTATGCTGAGCAGTGTTGTCTACCAGGATATCAATATGAGGAAGTGGAAAGTCATCTTTGGGGCTAGCCTTGTTCAAATCTCTGTAGTCCACACACATACGTACCTTACCATCTTTCTTGGGAACTGGTACCACATTTGCAACCCACTGAGGATAAGAAGTCACTGCTAAGAACCCTGCATTGAACTGTTTCATTACCTCTGCTTTGATCTTTTCTGACATTTCAGGACGCATACGACGAACCTTCTGCTTCTTTGGACGACAATCTTCTTTCACCGGTAGACGGTGAACTACAATGTCTGTATCCAACCCTGGCATATCTTCGTAAGACCAAGCAAAGATCTCCACATAGTCACGTAACATCTGAATCAATCTGCTCTTGACACTGTCCTCTAAATCAGCCCCTATCTTGACCTCTTTTCTGTTTTCTTCAGTTCCTAGATTCACAACTTCGACTGGCTCTTCATGTGGCTGTATAGCTTTCTCTTCTTGTTGTAACAACCTAGCAAGCTCTACAGGTATTTCACAATCGTCCTCATTTCCGTCTTCAGTTTGATAGATCGGATTCTCGAAATTATAATTGGCAATAGTAGAACTGTTATCAACGGGATCCAGAGTGGATGAGGATCTGCATTTTAGTGATGTGGGTGTGTGTAAGAACACATAGCTGATAAAGCAAAAATAAAAGAAAAGAAAGACAAGGAACACAATATTTACTAAAACGAAACGTCCACTGATTTTATTGAATGAAGTATGCAAATGAAATGACAGCCCGTAACAAACACACCATTGTGCCCCGGGTAAGGCACAAGGCTTGAAAGTTTTATTGTTCAAGAAATTACAAACTTAAAAAGCAACAACACAGTAATAGTATTTACTCCTGACTAAAGGAGATAGGGATAACATCTTCAGCTTTCCAATTATTGAGTCCAGCACCCACAGTAGGAAAAATCCAAGCATCCAGATTGTAGTCTTCATCATAGTCTCCCCCAGCATTGATCTGATCTTTCATAACCCCTTGATTGGTGATACGAACAACACGAGCACGACGAACAACCTTCTGGGACTCTGCAGTGAAACCCAAACCAAATTTGTCAGACTTGTAAGGGATATCAGGAAGCTGTCCCCAAATAGTACAACCACCTTCATCCACCACAGCTCTAGCATCATTGAGGGAGGCCATTGCCATTGTTGGAGGTTTTCTGGTGACCACAAGAACTTTCTTCGCAACAGGAGGAGCTACATAATCATTAACAATCCAGGGAACCACTTCAAACGTCTGACACGGAGTTTCAATGTATTCACCTTCCACTTCCAGATACTTGAAGGTATTCACATGGCTGACAAAATATTCTTCCTCTCCATAGACAGTAACAACCTTTCCCTCCACCGGATATATTAGCTTCTGATGTAATGTAGAGGTTACAGCACCTGCCCCATGGATCCAGGGACGACCAAGCAGACAAGAGTATTAAGGACGAATATCCATCACAAAAAATGTAGCAGTAAAAACCTGAGATCCAACTTTAATTGGAAGATCAATTTCCCCATGCACTACTCTTCTAGAACCATCAAAAGCCTTCACCACAATATTACTGGGCTTCAGCACAGCATCTTCAGGACTTAGCTTATTCAGGACTTCCTTGGGCAACACATTTAGAGAGGAACCGTTGTCTATCAGCACATGTGACAGGGTAGTGCCCCTGCATTCAATTGAAATATGCAAGGCCCTGTTATGATCCCTCTTGGCAGGGGTCAAATCAGCATCAGAAAACCCTAACCCATTATCATAGGTCAGGTGGGCAACACAATTCTCAAACTGGTCAACAGAAATAGCATTGGGTACATGAGCAGTCTTCAGAAACTTGATCAAGGACCTGGCATGAGCCTCAGAACACAACAACAAGGACAACATAGAAATCTTTGAGGGAGTATGCCCCAATTGATCAACAATGTCATAATCACTCTTGCGAATGATTTTCAATACTTCTTCCATCTGCTTAGAGAGGTCATCAGCAGCTGGCACATCAGTAGATACAGGCTCAATAACAGGACCTTTGCCCCGAGCATCAGTGGTGGAAGTAGCAGCAGGAGTAACTGCATTCTTAGAAGTAACTGGAGATGAGAAGACTCTTCCACTACGCGTGATCTTGCTAAATCCAGCAATATTATCAATATCCACAGGTACATCAGCTAAGGGTTCTTGCTTAACACCATGGATGTAAACATCAGACCCATAGTGCCAAGGCACAGCTTTATCAGATGTATATGGAATAGGACCAGGAGTAGTAATGATCAGAGGAGCCACTCTGGCTTCAGCAACAACTTTCACAGGGCCTTCAGCAGTGATCTTGATTGGACCCTGATGAGTGATTTTAACAGGTCTCTTTGAAGTGATTTTTACCGGTACTTTGTCAACCATATCAACCTCTTCAATCTTCCTACCTTGAGTCAGATGATCCACCATACTTTCTACAGACGACGGAGTTCTCTCAAACACTATAGTATACTTATCCATGAGACGTTGAATTCCATCTCTCAATATGAAGCAACTATCCGGCTTATAGGTACAATACAAACAATCTTCACGACAACCTAGAAAGATCCCAGCCTGTACTAACTTTTTCTTGATAACAGACAATGGTGTGGTCAACTCCATAACTGAATAGACATGTAGATCTTCATCAATGGCATTGACAGTCTTCTCGTGATTTGGCATTGGAGCAGTAATCACATTTGGAGTACCTGGTGGGTCAAACTCAATTTCTCCAGCCTCAATCATGTCTTGAATTTTGTTCTTCAAGACCCAGCAGTTATTAGTATCATGACCCTGACAGTTTGAATGATATGCACATCGTGCATTGGGATTGTACCTGGGTGAGGTAACATTAGGATTTTGAGGAGCCTCCTTCAAAGTAATGAGTTCAACCTTCAACAAATGTTGCAATGCCTGAGCCAGTGACATGTTGATCTTCGTGAACTGCCTTCTAGCCCTCCGTTGGTTGCCCTGTGGCTGCTCTGTTGTTGCAGGAGTTGGATTTGAAATATGGACTGCACTAACAGACTGATGCCTTCTGTTACGATCGGGCTGACCATAAACAGCATTAGATTCTTTCTTCCCAGTGGGAGGCTTCTTTGCAGCACCTGCTGAGGAAGTACCCACTTGGATCTTACCATTCTTTATACCATTCTCTACTCGCTCTCCTGTCATGATCAACTCAGTGAAGCCAGATGATGAGCTTCCAATGAGATGACTGTAAAACGGACCATTCAGCGTACACATGAACATATCAACCAATTCCCTGTCAGTCAAAGGGGGTTGAACTCTTCCAGCTAAGTCTCTCCACTTTTGAGCATACTCTTTAAAACTTTCTTTGGCACCCATAGACATGCTCTGAAGCTGCATGCGAGTGGGGGCTAAGTCAGCATTGTATTGATACTGCTTATAGAAAGCTTCAGCAAGATCATTCCAGTCTCTGATGTTGACACTCTCCAACTGATAATACCACTCCAACTGAGCTCCAGATAAGCTCTCTTGAAAAAAGTGGATCCACAACTTCTTGTCAGCAGTGTGAGGTTGAATCCTTCTGACATAAGACCTCAAATGCAGCTTGGGACAGGAGACCCCATCATAAACAACAAAGGTAGGAACCTTGAAACCAATGGGTATAACAACCCCAGATATCAGACTCAAATCTTCAAAATCTAGCCCAGAAGATTTCTGTAACTCCATAGCATCCATCCTATCTACCAGCATCTTGAATTTGTCCTCATTAGGATCATGGTAGTAGTTAGCCTCAGAATCAGAGTCCCCCATAGTGTTGTGGAGACTGCCTCCCTCTTTTTCAGATTCCTCAGATTCATAGTCATCAACCTGTTCTTTGGTCTTGACAGGACCTTTGAACCTTCTTCCCATGTTGAGCAGGCCACCTGACCTTCTAGTCTTCTTAGTCTTCTTGGCCAGCAGTGTCTTCAATTCATCCTGCCCCTTTGATAGGTTCAGGATCAGCTCTTGGAACTGTGCATTCTGTGCCTGAAGATCCTTAACTGATTGTTCAAGAGCCATTGCTGAAATAAACAGCGAGAAGATGAGAAACCTGTGCACAATAAACCTGTGATGCAATGATATGATGTTTTAATGCGTATGCAATATTTTCAAGGACCGTAGGATTTAAATTTGCTTAAACAAACAAGAAAGTAAACTTTTATTAGTAATAAATTTGTTTTGCCTCTTGGGCTTACAAAAATGAAAATGAAATAAGTACAAAAGGTGGGGTTTTAAGTCTCCCATGGACGTTTCCTCTTTGTGTTGAGGTATGAGTTGAGATTCCGTTCCTTGTGATGTTGCTTTGTTAGTTCCAGAATCCTTTCTTGGCTTGCTTTGTAATGAGCCTCGAAAGTATCCCTTTGCTCCTTCAGTTGGATCCATGATCTCTGTAAGTCTTCCATGTCAGTAGGCATGTCTGGGTGAAGGATGGTATAAGAAGTGTCCCCTTCAGCAACAGGTTCCATGGTAACTGGCAGGATAGCAGGATATGGCATCATGAGTGTCTGAGCACGAGATCACACCCATCTGAGATAAGCTTCCATAGGAATAGTATACTTAGGCTCCAGTGTCTTGCTGTCAAACCTGTTTACTTTTCCCCAGGCTCGTATGAATCTCTGACGGTAACCCTGAAGATCGTCGTCGTAATCAAATACAATGCCCTGAATCAACATGTCATGTGGACCATCGCTTCGAGCGTAACCAAACTGTCGTAAAGCTAGAGAGGGGTTGTAGGTGATGCCTCCTCTTATGCCTAGAAGTGGCACATTAGGAAACTCCCCACAACGGTCAATGATAGTGACATTCTCCATAGATCTGGAGCACCAATGGATATCTGAGTGAGAAAGTGACATGATCCTCTTGGACCATCTGAACCCTTGCTCATTCTTCATTACTGAGCGAGGAAGGTGATAAATAAACCACCTAGAAAGCAAAGGTATGCCGCACATCAAAGTTCCTCTTGCCCTTGTAGTGCGGGTATGAAGAGAATGTAGTATGTCTCCAAGCAATGTAGGCACTGGATTGTGACTCAGGAAAATGTTGATGGCATGAACGTCTATGAACTGATCTGGATTGGGGAACAATACTAAGCCATATATCAGCAAGGCTAGGATCTCCTCAAAAGCATCATGACTCATGGCTTTCAAGAACATTTGAGCCTTCTCTATCAACACCTTAGCTAGAACACCCTTGACTCCGCTTCTCGTTTCTAGAACAATATCAGACTTCTTCAGATGTAGAGCTGCAGCAACAACCTCAGGTTTAGGCTCTCTTTCCAAGCCTGTGAAGGGTCTTTGATCAAGAACAGGTACACCCAGAAGTTTAGAGAACTCTTCCATTGTAGGAACCAGCTGATAGTCGGGGAATGTGAAGCAATGGTGCTTAGGATCAAAGAACTGAAATAGGACACTCATCATGTCTTCATTGAACCCTGAAGTAACTAGATCCAATAGGTGACCATGTCTCTTGTTGAACTGGGAATGATCAGACACTTGAGAAACCAACTCTTTAAGCTTGGGAGGTATCCCTACAAAGTTGATCCTGATAGTGTTTCTACGAGCAGAAGCCATGACCTGCAACAAAGAACAAAGATAAATCCTTTGGTCCTTGAAATGGTTAGGGAAAATGATATGCTTATGATGCATGATGACGTCATGATGTTATGTCCAATCACAAACATGTGGCACACACAAGCAAGTCACACAGTAGCCCTAGGTTTAAAGGCTTGCATGAGGTTCAAAGGTAAGTACCCTCCCCTGAAGTTAGTTGGTTCATCCTGTCCTACAAAAGTAACCAGGTTCTAAGGGATCTCAATATCATTGATCCTTCACAAGGGTGGTTGATCAGAAGGCAATTTACTTGCCAACCAAAACCCTCCAAGTTTAAGATCTCAATGAGTGTAGTATCGAGTGTCAACCAACTTCAGTCTGCACCAAAGCCGGTTACCTCACTACTTTCTAAAGGCCAAGATGAGTTAACTAGGGTTCTAAAAGTTAGTTAGTGCATTGACAACATATGGCAGCCTCATATTATCCTCAACTTGACTTAAGGAACATAAGCACCAACCAAGAAGTCGCACTAACTATGGCCACCAGATCAACCGTATCGATATACGTCGTACAGTTTCCTTGGTCTATTGCCATTTACCTATGGTACACTAGATCCGGGTTAGGACCTTTCACACATAAGAGCACCCCAACAAGTAATATAAAGCAAACAAAGCAAACAATTTTAAAGTGATCTAATTCCTAAGGGTACCCCTCTTTTATTAAATCCCCAGCAGAGTCGCCAGTTCTGTAACACGGTGGGAGAACTGACTTTAGTTATGTTGCGGATAGCAAGAGTCGCCACCGACTTTTATTTTATCCAAAGGAAAGGCATAAAAGAACAGGAAAGACCTTTTAAAAGATTTTTGGGTCCGGGGGGTAGGTTATGTAAAGGGAAGGTGTTAGCACCCTTTACATCCATGGTTATCCATGGGCTCTTAGTTACTTAGCTCACTTTAAATTGTTTTTGAAAAGGTGAAGTGTGTGAATAGAAATTTTCATAAGAGTTTAATAATGATCCATGTACGGATGCGTAAGAAACTTGTGTTTGAAAATTGTTTGAAATTTGTGAAGTATTTGAAATTGTTTTGAAATAGTGAGCAAGTAACTATGAGGAACCTACCCTAAAGTTTAAGTCTTTTTGTTCTTTATCCTTTAAATGGTAAGACTATCCCTATTATTAAGGAATAGGTAGTCATCACCTTGGATGTAAGAGACATATAAGGGACATCTGTTTAATGAAGGCAACTGTGGGGTGTATTAAGCACTTAGGAGGGACTGTCATCATTATTCGAAAAGGGACTTGATCTTTAAAGGCAACCATTAAGGGACTTGATGACTTTATTTTGAGGGACTTGCTTTATACACCCCACTTGACCTTTTTGAATAGGCAACAATAAGAGGCAACCTTAGAAAGTGAGATGGCGATTAAAAATCGACTTACGTGTGTGAGTGTTTAATTTTATTTATCTTTAATTAAAGTGATCTAAATTCAATTTTAAAATAGAATACATGTTTACACTCCCTATATTACTAACCATAGCATAAAAAATTAAATAAATTAAATATTTACAAAAATTTACACCAAGGAGCAATTACAATAATTATAATAAACAATTAAAATAAATAGCAAATAAAGAAATATAAATAATAAGCAAAAATAAATAAATAGGCAATAATAAATATAATAGAGGTTAGTAATAATAAAAATAATTAAATAAAGTTAGTGAAATAATAATAATAAATATAATAATAAAATAAATGGATTAGTAATAATATGATTAGTAATAATAATAAACAAAATAAGAATTAGAAACCATTAAGAAATATGAACAATTTAATTATAAAATTATATACAACTTATTAATTTTAAACATTATAAAATTTAATTGTTTTTAAACATATATAAAAGAATAAGATTTAAATTATGAACAAATTATAGAAATAATTACCTATTATAAAAGATTCAATTATATTAAATATTATATTTACAAAAATAAAGTTAGAAAAATAAAATTAGGTTTTAACATTTGTTTAGAGAAAAATAAATTAGGGTTTTAGGGTTTATTAGAAAAATATTTAAAAGTTTTTAATTTAATATACAAATCAATTATTTAAATAGTACATATATACATTTCATAATTTAAATAAATTAATAATTTTTTTTAGAATTTAGAAAACATATATACTTTATAATATAGAAAATATAATGGTTGCATTTTATAATTTAAAAAACATATTTTAATATAATATAGTAAATAGGAAATATAAAAGAAAAATAAGAAAATCAAAAAAATTGGACCTGGGATTTGAACCCAGGTCCCTAACCTGAATATTGGAGAGTCTTGCCAACTGGGCTGCGTGTTGCTGCTGCAAGAAAGAGGAACTCCAAGTTGTTTTGTTCTTTAACTTTGAAAAATCAGGAAAAATAGTGAACAAGTAAAAAGGCCTGGGGGAGGATTGAACCCAGGACCTCTCAAACACACAAACGCACGCATGACCATCCGGCTGGGTGAGCCCATCTGTTAACAAACCATCAAACAATAATAATATATTAAGTTCAACGTATAAATGAGAAAACACAAAAATATTTGTCACAGCCAGGTTTCGATCCCTCGCCCTCTCATCAAACGCACGCCTGAGTTTCCACTGGGCCACGCAACCTGTGGTGATAACAATCCAGCAAGATAACATAAAATATTTTAAATCAAATTTGAATTTTCCTGAGCGCGCCAACTAGCTTCTTCTTCCCCAAATTTCCTGCGAAATTTCATGCCATCTTACCTGCGAATCTTGCTGCGTGTTCTTCATTCCTGCGAATCACAAACTTCAACCAAACAACAAAATTTCACGAAATTAATTATGTCATTGAGTTGCTACTGAGTTTTGCAACTGTCCTACGTTTTTAGAATCCATTTATCATGATGAAATCATGAAACCCTAAAGGGGGCCGTGAACCCTAATCATGGTGAATTCTCATACCTGCACGAAAAACTTAATTGAATAGCCCAGAATCGTTCTAAGGTTCATCATAAACATCATCAAACAATCAAAAACAAGTCAAACACAGTCGATCAATGGAATCGAAAAATCATATTCAAGAACAAAGTTTTGCTCGGGTTATGCAATTCATGAGGCTTTGGATGCAAATGGTGATTGATAATGACTCAGTGATGTCCCATAGTCATGGCCATGTCCTCAAAATACCTTTTAAAGCTCTGGAAATCCGAAACCGAATGTGAGTTTTGGAAGGGATTTTTGATTTTGTGAACTTACTTTTGGAGGCAGAGAATTCGTGGCTTTGCAACAGGGTTATGTTTAGTACTTATAGGTGATTGAATTAGGTCAATAAAATTGATTGATCATGTGGAAAAATTGATATGAAAAGATCCATATTGATCATGCCTTAAAAATCCAATATTCTTGTATGAAGGCTTGCTATTTTTGGATAAATCTTATGATTTCATTCCTCTTCAATTCCAATCAACATTTAAGACTTTCTAGAAACTCAATCTCCATCAAATATTACATTTTCATATTTTATTTTTATTTAAAATGATTTTTAATGAATTAAATCAAAATAAATAAAAATAAAATAATAAAAATTCTGATTTTTAATGGTTTGGGTCGTGCATGAAGTCAATGTATGGATTGGGTCATCATTTGGCAAGCCCATTTGGAAGAAATTGGTTTTAGACCTCCTTTTTCATTATAAACCAACTCAAAATTTCCCAACTTTGCAAGGGCACATATCCTTCAATTTTAATGCTATGAGGGTGTTCTTGGACATTTTGGAAAGCTTGAAGAGTCCTCTAACCAACCTCTTTGGTCTCATGTCCATATCTTTTACCAATCTCAAGTTATGCCCTTTTGAAGTTGTTGACTTTTTGTTGACTTTCAAAAGGACCTATAATGTCTTAGCTCATACCTTCCAAATGAAGCATTTTTGGGCTTGGCTTGTGAGACACAAAGTTGTATAGAATTAAATTTCCTTTAAAATGAGCTTTGAGTGGAGACTTGGTGATGAAGTATGTGAAAGTTATGGCTGGTCAAAGTTCAGTTGACTTTTACTAAGGAAACCCTAATTTAGAAACTCCTGATTCTTGATGATCTGGAATCTCCTTGATGAATCATGATCAACCCTTGATCAAATGATGAATTTTACTTCATATACTTGATGTTGGCAAAAAATCATGAAGTTTGACTTTGGTTTGACCACAGTTGACCTCAGTTTGACTTTTTAACTGCATTGATTGATTTTGGCTTATCTGATCATCTGACTGAGCAAACTTCTGAGAAAAGTATTGAAACTTGTCATGAGGGTTCTTAAACATATATAAAATGTTATGAAGCTCACTTGAAGTCTTGGAAGTCCATTTAGCCTGATTAAAGTCAAAACCCTAGTTTTGGATGCACTGCTTAGGAGGTGCATTGTCTGAGGGAATTGTCAACTCTTCTGACCAATTGTGAACTTTGTGAACCTTGTGAACCATCATAAAATGTCTTGTGATACTCATGGGAGGTATTGTGAACCTTGTGAACCTTGTGAACCTTCATGAAGTGACTTGTAGACTTCATGAACCTCATGAAAGGTCATGTAACCATTGTGAATCTTGTGAACCTTCAAGAAGTGACTTGTAGACTTCATGAACCTCATGAAAGGTCTTGTAAATGTTGAGAAGCTTGTGAACCTTGTGAACCTTCATAAAGTGACCTGTAGACTTCATGAACCTCATGAATGGTTTTGAAAGCATTGTGGAACTTGTGAACCATGTGAACCTTCAGAGAACACAAAGTCTTGTATTGTGAGGGCAAATTTTGGGGTGCAACAGATAACAAAAAATACAATTGGTCTCATATTGACTTAAACAACGTCGATTTATTGAAATCAAATATTTAAGTCGTTTGTTATATCATCGACCCTACAAAAATAAAATAAAGTCGATATAATAATAAAATAAGAGTTTGGTCTCATATTTAATTTAAATAACGTCGATTTATTCGAAATCGAATATTTAAATATTTATTCATCGGTCGAAATAAAATAAATTGAGATAATGAGAAATAATAAGAAAAATAAACGTGTGGCCTCAAATTAGGGGATAACGTCGATTTATTAGAAACCGAATATCACCATTTATCATTGACCAATTAAATCGATAAATAAAAACGGATCTAAAATTAACCAATAATAAAAACGGATAATAATATCATAGACCAAATAATAAATATAAATAAACCAATAAATCAATAAAATAATAAATGAAGAAAAAGTCGGCCTCAAATTGGTTTAGACAACGTCGCAAAGTGGAATGTCAAAAAACCATATTTTTATCATAGGCCCGATAATAAAATAATGAGGAAATAATGAAATCGGTCTCAACTTAATGGATAACGTCGATTAAATAATCGAATATCACATTTTATCATTAACCGAATAAATTGAATAATCGATTAAATAAATAGCGAAAAATAACAATGGCCTCATAACAACTTTGATAATGTCGATTTAGAATCGAATATCGAAAAGTTATAATTATTTCATTGGCCACGGTTAATGAAAAATACTATAACCAAATCAAGAAAAGTTCAACAATAGAGTAAAACATCCACGAACCAATATCAGAAAATACCAGATAAATAGCATAAAAAAATGAAATAAATTAGAAAGTAAATTAACAAACATAAGTTAAACAAATGGGTGAACTGTTTATATATAGGGTGGGGATTGACAAGCGACATGGGCCTAGCCCTAAATCGACATAGAAAAAACAAACAAACTAGATTTTGACAATATAATAGAGAAAAAAGAAAAGAAAAGGATACACAACCTATCCATATTTCTGAAAACGTAGAAGCAAGTCACGGTTTACTCACAAACAGGCCTACGGCGGAAAAAGATGTGACCCGCCGCGATTAACGGTTCTGTCTCGCGGGCAAATGGTTCAAAAAACGCGGCTCTCTCCGACTCAGTTCGCGAAGCCCTCTCTCAGTTGCGCCTCGCGATGATTCTGAATCTCACGATTCAACTCAGATCTCACTTAGCTTCTCTCAATCGCGTTCTCAGATCTCGACGTCTCTCTCGCGATTCGATTGGTGTTTCGTTCAAGATTTATGCGTTATTGGTTCGAAACTCACTCTCCACTCGCGATTTCTCTGCGTTCTGCTTTCGGTTTTTGCTTCGGATCTGTTTTCGATGCTTTTTTTTTGTTTTGTTTTGCTTTGTGGATGAATGGATGTGGCGGTGCATAAAGGGGTTTTTGTTGTGGTGTTAGCAGGTTTGTTGTAAGTGAAGATGTTTTTGATTTTCTGGCTTTTTCACAGGTTTGAACTGGTTTTATTTTTTTGAAGATTTGTTGTGTGAAGATGATAAAAAAATGAAGTTTGGTTAATGATGAGTGAATGAAGCAGGTCTGTTAGTTAGCGTTTATGGTGAAAGGTCGATGAAGTTTGGCTTAAAATTTTTGCAGGTTTTTTTTTTGATTTCTCTACCCTTGATGAAAGGAAAGTTGTGTCTTATATAGAATGTATATAGGGTATTTTAGGAAAGATTTGAAGAGAGATTTTTTCTGTTATTTTGCACATGGAAATCTTTGAAGGTGGTATATTGTTACGAATTTTCGTTACGTGCATTACGGATTGTGGAAAAGGACGAATTTTATGGCCAGCTGTGTATTTGAATTGGAATTTTGTGGCACATGAGATTTGTTGTAAAAGCAAAACGATTATAGTCTATAGAAATAATTACAATACTAAATAATAATGATACTAAATAATAATACTACTAATAATAATAATAATAATAACAATAATAATAATAATAATAATAATAATAATAATAATAAGTAGAACTAGAGTAATGATAAGAATAATATTAAATCTAATAAAAAAAAAACTAAATAATGATAATAAATGAATAATTGAAAATAGTAAATAATAGAAGAATAAATATAAAAATTTGGATTAAAATGATTTTTTTAAATTTTTTTATTAGAACTGAAAAAACGGAAAGAAATAAATAATGATTGTGATTTAAATCTCTACTGATTTTAGTACATGCGAAACATTGAAATCTATGCACTCACACTTCAACTGATAAAGTTCAAATATACGGAGACATATTTTTGATTTTTTTCTAAATAAAAGAAAAAGTAAATATGCAAGTAGGACAAATTTAGGGTACAACAGATGCCCCTATCTAATTGGCTTGAATCCAATAAAATGAACAACTGCAAGGCGTTCGATTTTTAGGGTAAAAGTCAATTAGATATAAGAATTCCCAAAATTTGTCCGATGTGAAATGCAATGCGATGTTGAAACATGAAATGCATATATGGATGCAATTGCTGAGGATTTTAAATATGCATGTGATATGATATGAGACACAAAGTCCGCGGGAATGATGAAATGATTGAATGATGAGAAAATACTGAAAACAGGTATGTAAAAAAAACTAGTCGGGGAAAACAAGACTTTTCTGCAAATCAGTCTGGACGACGTGGAATAGTCAGAAATACTTGGAATGAAAGGAACTGGACCCTGGGAAAAGCAATAGTGACATCTACTAATACTATAGAGGCATAAATACAAAACTTGGAATCAACGCCCGAAACATCTAGAAAAGTACTAGATGTGAAATGAGACCAAACTATGGATGTATACCAAGTGAGACATCAAACTTTTCAACGAGACATTCATAGAGGTGCTACCGGAAATAAAAAAAATCGCGTCAAACTTCTCAATGGGATAAACCAGAGAGAGACAGTTGAAGGAGATGTATTGAATTTCTCATTGGGATTAACCGGAGAGAGACCTTTGAGGAAATGGTGTTGAACTCCTCAATGGGATTAACTAGAGAGAGACATTGGAATAAAAGACATATGTCAGACTTCTCAATGGGATCAACCGGAGAGAGAAATTGGAAGGGAATACAATGAATCTCTTAATGGGGTTACCCGTTGAAAGAAGTTAGAAGAACACACTTTGAACTTTTTAATGGGATTAACCGGATTGATACAGTTGAAGGAAATAAGAATTTCTCAATGGGAACAAACGGAGAGAGAAACTAGAAGAAACATAGGAATTTCTCAATGGGAACAACCGGAGTGAGAAATTAGAAGAAATTGTATTGAACTTCCCAATGGGATTAACCGAAAAGAGAAATTTAAAGAAAAACAAATTTCTCAATGGGAACAACCGGAGAGAGAAACTCAAGGAAACAAATTGAATTTCTCAATGGGAACAACCGGAGAGAGAAACTCAAGGAAACAAATTGAATTTCTCAATGGGAACAACCGGAGAGAGAAACTCAAGGAAACAAATTGAATTTCTCAATGGGAACAACCAGAGAGAGAAACTCAAGGAAACAAATTGAATTTCTCAATGGGAACAACCGGAGAGAGTAATCTGGATCCAAGAATAAAATTGGATGAAAGACAGAGTAACAGACATGACTGCCTTGGTAAGTGCCAAGTGAGTTGGACTTCGACTTTTGGTGGTCGCCAATGGAAATTTGACTTTAAGGGTGCCAAACAAAATTGGACTTTGACCACAAGGTAAGATGAAAAGACCTCGGGAAATGCAAATGAGCATGAAGTAAACTTCGAGCTATGCTGGATATGAAATTGTATGATGTAAATGGTCAATGCTTGCAATGCAAATGCTAAAACCAACTGGATAAGACTCTTTTGGAGAGGTGCGACTGAAACAGCTGATTCCACAACACAGGGAACTTTTGCCAACTATACCTTTGAAAGATGTCTTGGACACAACTTCTATTATACTTGTTGGAAGTATGAAGATGTTGATCCTAGTAGGAAGGAGTGATAAGCTTGCTTAGGGATTGCTTGAAGTAGACTGCCCCATGTTGAATGATTCTGAAGTGACTGCTTGATTGGTCGCTTGAGATGTTTGCCCCAGCATGAGTCTAGCGGGAAAATTTTCTCTGAATAACAAGATCTTTGACTATTATATGCCCCTGATAGGATCACTGATCAAGTTTCTCAGCTATTTAAAATTCCTTGATGATGAGTGCTTACTTGCAAATAAAATATTCATTCAAAAATATTAACTTTAATGCAATGCTCAAGCAAAAAATTTTGAAATCAAAATCATCATTAGAATGATATTGGTGTATAGAAAATGAATCACTGGCAAGAATGCAATATTTACTCAGTCATGCAAAGTGCAAAGTGAAAGATAATGCAAATTGAAAGATAATGCAAAAAAAGGATACCAAAGCAAATGATTGGCAAATTTCTTGGGGAGTCAGCTTACGCAACCTTGCTGCAATATGCTTTCAAAACAAACCTAGCTTCTATTAGGTCTTTAAAGGGGTTATGACATGGTCTGGTTCACAGTTTATGAAACAAAGGATATAAGGCTCAAAATTTTAATTTTTACCCACTCTCCATGATGATCTTCAGTCCTATGCTCAATTAACTCAACCTATACATTCCAGTTATTTAAGGTTGCACTGATGAAGATGGCTCAGAAGCCGAAGGATTATTGGATAGCAGTCATTGCTTCTTCGCAACATTTTGTTGTCTTATTTTATGAGGACTTTGGGTCAACTCTTCTTTGTCTATGTTGAGGAATTTTAGTGACCTCTCTTGATTTGGATTTTTTTATTATCCCTAACTTTTGCCTGGACTGTATCTTTGATGTTTTCAGTCCACCGGGATGCTTTTATTTTGCTTAAGTCTCCTTTTGGGTGTTTGACTTAGTGGCTTTTTTCATTTTTTTTGGTTTGGACAAATGACTACCATCAACTTCTTCGACAATTATTTGATGTGTGCGAAGACAAAATTGGGCTTGAAACCCTTATTAAAAGTGCAAGGAACGATTCTCCTGAAATTGAATGCATATTTGAATTAATTGAGAACTACCCTGCCCCGGGATAAGATTACGGTTTTTTCGTGTAGAAAGAAACTCCAACTTCTAGGCTCAAAGGGGTTGACAATGGATTAACTTCCTTATTTCTCTAGTGTTTGGGAGTTGAAACAATGCCTTTATATCATCAGCAAGGTTTTATTTTGAAAGCATACCATTCAACAATTTAGGTATTTCTTTTTCGTCATCCTCCCTCCAATCATTGCTTACACAACAGATGAATAAGAAAAACAATGGTATATATATATATATATATATATATATATATATATATATATATATATATATATATATATATATATATATATATATATATATATATATATATATATATATATATATATATATATATATATATATATATATATATATATATATATATATATATATTGAATTTTTTTGAAAATCAAAAGCGTAAATACGCACAAATATGAAGGTGAATGAATTGATTCAAAAATATGCGATGCTCACTTCATTAAAATTAACATTAGAGAACAAACAAAGTCTTTAAACAAGTACACATAACACAAACAAGGAAATTAAAACTGAAAAGAAACAAGGCCTAGTGTCTAATCAGTAGCAAGGATGAGCTTTCTCGTCTGATCCACTGGTTTAGGTAATCTTGTGATTCTTTGATCAAATCTTCAGCCACTTTGTTTTGGCATGGGATCTATTTCAACCCTGGGAACCTTTCTCGGTGTGAAGGTGAGCAAGTCTCCCCTGACCAAGTCCTGGACTCGAGCTTGGAAAGAAAAACAATTTTCAATATCATGACCTGCAGCTCCTTCGTGAAACGGGCAATGGAGGTCACTCCTAAATCCTGGTGGAAGAGGATTTGGAGGAATACGAGGTCTGGTGGTGACAAGACCTTTCTGGCACAGTGCAGGGAAAATCTCAGCATACTTCATGGGAATAGGATCAATAGGAGCTCTGGGCCTGGGATTGCGAGTCTGATTCTGACCAACATTCCTTTGTGGATGAGCTCGAGCTGGTGGAGCATTAACCATAGGAGCAACTGCGGCTACTTGGGCTTCACCATACTGTTGTTGCCTGTAGTAGGGTCTTCTTTTAGTGTTGACAACATGAGTATCACCCTCTTTCTTCTTTTGAAAGTTCCCAGAGGACTTTCTCGCAGCATTAGAAGCTTCAGCACTTCTAACTTTGCCCTTTCTAATTCCTTCCTCTAGTCTTTCTCCAATAGTGACTAGGTCAGCAAAACTAGATGATACACTACCTATCATCCTTTCCCAGTATAGAGGTTGAAGAGTGTCCATGAATATACCAGTCAGTTCTTTCTCCGCCAAGGGAGGCTCAACCTGAGCAGCTAGCTCTCTCCAGCGTTGGGCATACTCTTTGAATGATTCCCTTTCTTTCTGAGACATGTTTTGAAGCTGACGGCGGTCAGGTGCCATGTCCAGATTGTATTTTTATTGTCTCAGGAATGCATCAAGCAGATCCTGCCAGCATTGGATACATCTTTTCTCGAGTCCCATATACCATTTCAAAGATGCCCCACTCAAGCTATCTTGGAAGCAATGGATGAGCAATTTGTCCTTATCAGCATGGGCGGCCATTTTGCGACAGTACATGATCATATGGATTTTTGGGCAAGTGTCTCCCTTGTATTTTTCAAATATTGGCATTTTGAATTTGTCTGGCATAACCAAATTCGAAACCAAGCACATGTCTGATGCGGCAGCGTTGAAGACATCAAATCCTTCCACAACTCTTATCCTCTTCTCCAGAGTCATACACTGTTCCCTAACATCCTCGATATTTCCAGCCTCTCCTTGTACTGAAGATGATGGATTATGCACGAAGGGAGTATTCACATAAGCAGTTTGGGCAACAGTATGCATATTAGGTTGAGAGTCAGCGAACATTCCAGGTTCGAAAAAAGTGGATGTACCAGTCATCTGAGAAGTTGAAAATGGCGGAGTATAACCCGACGACAATCCAAATTCTGGCCATGTGCTAGCGGGTCTTGAAGACTCAGCGTTAATGACGAAACTACTGACTTCAGAGGTGACGGTCCTCTGAGTTGGAGTGTCCTTAGTAGCCAAGACTTGGAGCATTTCCATGATCTTGCTCACACTGCTCTTCAGGTCATCGATGTCTTCCCTGACTCGCTTGTTGTGTTCTTCTTGCTCAGCCATTATTCTTCTTTCGTGGGCCCTAGTTCTGTATCTGCGTGGAGGAATCAGCTTGACGGGTACTCAACAACTCTGAAGACGAGAAAGAATGAACATGAGCGACTAAGAATGCAAAATGAATGCAAATATGAATGCAATGATATGCAAATAAAATGTGAAAAGATGTTAAACATAAAGTCATGGTATCACAAGTCCAAGGTACGAATGGAAGATATTTGGATTGCTTTCCTCACAAGGATTTTGCCGGGTAGGCTATAAAGCTTAAAGGATCCCCAAAGTTAACAATCCCTATGGTTGTTCATCACACACGCTAGAAGCATGACGGTTGATTGACTCCACCATATGAATCTCTTTTGGGTGAGATCTTCGTATCGAGCCACACGAGAGGGAAGTCTCTCGGTGCCCCATACTACGCGACCACCGACACGGGGTTTAAAATAAAGTCTCAGAGTTATGGACCTTCCTCAATTGTTTGATGCACGTGTCAATTTTTATATATATCTTTGACAGTCAATCAACTCCATTGAGAAAGTCTATTCTGAGTGAGGTCTTCATATCGAGCCACGCGAGGGCGAACCCCGGTACCTCGGAAAATACGATCCTCACGAATGCGGTCGCGGCTGGGCTGACTTGAGAGTCGCCACCTAATTTTGATTTATTCCCAAAGAGGGAAAGGGAAAATATAGATAAAACCCGGGAATAAAGGATAAAGACAAGGTCGTCGGAACCATTGCCTGGGTTCGGAAGTCGGTTATGCAGAGGGAAGGTATTAGCACCCCCTACATCCATCGTACTCAATGGGAACCTTCTAAGTTGTCACGCACGAAAGGATGTCTATGCCTAATGAATTACTTGCTAAAAGGGGAAAAGGATTTAAATTTTATTATCTTTCTTTAACAAAAGGATTTAGGAGTCGAATTGTACTAAAGACTATGGGTAGTTTATTCCAAACCAACAAGCCAAGCGTCTTGCGACGGAAAAATCGGAGCGAATAACGAGAGCTCGTAATCCTCCTTTCTACCACTTAAGGCTCGTGGCGTACAATTTTTTCTCAAATGGTTCAAAAAACGCAGCTCTCTCCGACTCAGTTCGCGAAGCCCTCTCTCAGTTGCGCCTCGCGACGATTCTGAATCTCACGATTCAACTCGGATCTCACTTAGCTCTCAATCGCGTTCTCAGATCTCGATGTCTCTCTCGCGATTCGATTGGTGTTTCATTCAAGATTTATGCGTTATTGGTTCGAAACTCACTCTCCACTCGCGATTTCTCTGCGTTCTGCTTTCGGTTTTTACTTCGGATCTGTTTTCGATGCTTTTTTTTTGTTTTGTTTTGCTTTGTGGATGAATGGATGTGGCGGTGCGTAAAGGGGTTTTTGTTGTGGTGTTAGCAGGTTTGTTGTAAGTGAAGATGTTTTTGATTTTCTGGCTTTTTCACAGGTTTGAACTGGTTTTATTTTTTTGAAGATTTGTTGTGTGAAGATGATAAAAAAATGAAGTTTGGTTAATGATGAGTGAATGAAGCAGGCCTGTTAGTTAGCGTTTATGGTGAAAGGTCGATGAAGTTTGGCTTAAAATTTTTGCAGTTTTTTTTTTGATTTCTCTCCCCTTGATGAAAGGAAAGTTGTGTCTTATATAGAATGGATATATGGTATTTTAGGAAAGATTTGAAGAGAGATTTTTTCTGTTATTTTGCACATGGAAATCTTTGAAGGTGGTATATTGTTACGAATTTTTGTTACGTGCATTACGGATGGTGGAAAGGGATAAAGTTTGTGCGTTGCCTCCTTGTGGGGTCTGAAGTATTGTTTTTTTTTATGGACAGCTGTGTATTTGAATTGGAATTTTGTGGCACATGAGATTTGTTGTAAAAGCAAAACGATTATAGTCTATAGAAATAATTACAATACTAAATAATAATGATACTAAATAATAATACTACTAATAATAATAATAATAACAATAATAATAATAATAATAATAATAATAAGTAGAACTAGAGTAATGATAAGAATAATATTAAATCTAATAAAAAAAAACTAAATAATGATAATAAATGAATAATTGAAAATAGTAAATAATAGAAGAATAAATATAAAAATTTGGATTAAATTGATTTTTTTAATTTTTTTTATTAGAACTGAAAAAACGGAAAGAAATAAATAATGATTGTGATTTAAATCTCTACCAATTTTAGCACATACGAAACATTGAAATCTATGCACTCACACTTCAACTGATAAAGTTCAAATATACGGAGACATATTTTTGATTTTTTTCTAAATAAAAGAAAAAGTAAATATGCAAGTAGGACAAATTTAGGGTACAACACCAAGAAATCACTGATGAAGTTGGATTATGATGGAGTAGTTTTAAAGCCCAGCGACCTAGTAGTTCGAGCATTTGATGGATCAAGGAGATCGGTGTTCGGGGAGGTGGAGTTACCAATTAAAGTATGTCCACAGATCTTCAATACCATGTTTTATGTAATGGATATACAGTCTGCATACAGTTGTTTGCTCGGAAGACCTTGGATACATTCAGCGGGAGCAGTATCGTCCATACTCCATCAAAAGCTAAAGTTCGTCTGGGAGGGTCAAATTGTAACTGTCAGTGGGGAAGAAGACATTTTTGTTAGTCATTTGGATTCATTCAAGTATGTGGAGATGGACGGAGAAATAGTCGAAACTCCATGTCAGGCTTTTGAGCCCTTGAAGACTGAACAAGCATCTGCAGTGGCAGCTTCTCCTGAAGAACCGAAGAAGGGGGTTTCTGTGGCCTCTTATAAGCAAGCGCTTGAATTGGTAGAATCTGGGGTACGAGAAGGCTGGGGCAGTCCAGTAGAAGTGCCAGAAAAGAAAGATATGTTCGGAATTGGTTACCATCCTGGGAAGTCATCGTCTGGACAAAGTGCTAAAGGTTGTCAAAGCCCGATTACTTTCACGAGTGCGGGAGTGGTGGATTATGGAAACATCAGTGTCGTGCAGGATGATGCAGTTGATAGTGACTATGACCTAGATGAGTGGGTCAGGCCTGCCATTCCAGGAACTCAACTTAGCAATTGGACATCAGAAAGGCTTATTTCAGTCACCTCTTTCGAAGAGTAATAATTTTTGTTTCTATTTTTCCTGTATTAAAGCACTATGTCTTGCCCGGGGCATAATAGCTCTTTGTAAGGGTTCTTTTGTTCTTAACACAATTCATAATCATAAATAAAGCTGACGTTTCACATTCATTATGTTGTTCTTTGTCTTTCATTTTTGTTTTTTTGTTTTTCAAAAAGAAAGAAAAGTTTTAAAATGGCAATGTTTCTCATTTTCTCAAGTTTTAGCTAAAGCCTTGCATGAATCACCATTCATGCAGGTGCTCGTCACCGGATCTTATCAATGATGACCCTATTATGACTGAGTATGACTTCGACAATCCAATTTATCAAGCCGATGAGGAAGGTGAAGAGGATTGCGAACTACCTGAAGAATTGGCCAGACTACTTAAATAGGAGGAGAAGATGATTCAGCCGCACAAAGAAGCTGTCGAAGTAATAAACATGGGTACTGAAGAAGACAAGAAAGAAGTCAAGATCGGGGTTGCATTAGAAGAATCTGTCAAGACTCGTTTGATTGCTATGCTTCGAGAGTATGTTGATGTCTTCGCATGGTCCTACCAAGACATGCCTGGTTTAGACACTAACATTGTGGTACACAAACTGCCTCTCAGAGAAGACTGTCCTCCAGTGAAGCAGAAGTTGAGGCGCACATGTCCTGATATGGAAATTAAAATAAAAAAAGAAGTACAAAAAAAGTTTGATGCTGGCTTCTTAGCCGTGACCAGTTACCCTCCGTGGGTTGCCAACATTGTGCCGGTTCCCAAGAAAGACGGTAAAGTCAGGATGTGTGTAGACTACAGGGATTTGAATAGGTCCATCCCCAAAGATGACTTCACTCTACCTCACATAGATGTGCTTGTCAATAATATTGCTCAGTTTTCCGTGTTCTCCTTCATGGACGGATTTTCCGGCTATAACCAGATTAAGATGTCTCCCGATGACATGGAAAAGACAACCTTCATCACTCCTTGGGGTACTTTCTGTTACAAGGTTATGCCATTTGGTTTGAAGAATGCTGGAGCCACTTACCAACGGGCGATGGTGACGCTATTTCACGACATGATTCATCATGAAATTGAGGTTTATGTTGATGATATGATAGCAAAATCCCAAACGGAGGAAGAGCACTTGGTTAATTTAGCAATGTTGTTTGACAGACTCCGGAAGTTCAGACTAAGGTTGAATCCGAATAACTGTACCTTCGGGGTCCGCTCTGGCAAGCTACTCATCTTCATTGTTAGTGAGCGAGGAATTGAGGTCGATCCAGCCAAAGTGAAAGCCATCCAAGAGATGCCTGAGCCGAAGACTGAAAAGCAAGTGCGTGGCTTCTTAGGGAGACTAAACTACATTGCACAATTTATCTCTCGTCTAACGGCCACGTGTGAGTCCATCTTTAAGCTTCTGAGGAAGAATCAGGCCATTAAATGGAATGAAGACTGCCAGCAAGCATTTGACCGAATCAAAGAATACCTGCTGGAACCTCCAATTCATATGCCTCCAGTTCCAGGGAGACCTTTGATTATGTATCTTACTGTGCTTGAAGGATCGATGGGATGTGTGCTGGGTCAGCAGGATGAGTCTAATCGAAAATAGCACGCCATTTATTACCTTAGCAAAACGTTTACCGATTGTGAGACGCACTACTCACTACTCGAGAAAACTTGCTGTGCTTTGACATGGGCTGCTCGCCGACTAAGACAGTACATGTTGACTCACACTACTCTCTTAATTTCCAAGATGGATCCTGTGAAATACATCTTTGAAAAGCCAGCTCTGACAGGAAGAGTAGCCCGATGGCAGATGATACTAACAGAGTATGATATACATTACACTTCGTAAAAGGCAATCAAAGGAAGTGTATTGTCAGAATACTTGGCTCAGCAACCAATCGATGATTATCAACCCATGAGGTTCGAGTTTCCGGATGAGGACATCATGTTCCTCAAGTCGAAAGACTACGAAGAACCACTTCCAGAGGAGGGGCCAGGCCCTGAATCCAAATGGAAGTTGATGTTTGACGGAGCTGTGAACATGAATGGAAGTGGGGTAGGTGTTGTTATCATCTCACCAGAAGGGGTCCATACACCTTTAGCTGCTCGGTTGACTTTCGAATGCACTAACAATGAGGCAGAGTATGAAGCTTGTATCATGGGAATCGAAGAGACAATCGATTTGCGAGTCAAGAACCTCGAGATCTTCGGAGATTCTGCTCTGGTGGTGAATCAAGTCAATGGCAAATGGCCGGTTCATCAACCTCATTTGATTCCTTACAAAGATTATGTCAGGAGGCTTTTAACTTTCTTCACCAAAGTCAAGCTGAATTATATTCCTCGAGATGAAAACCAATTCGCCGATGCTCTAGCAACTTTGTCGTCCATGATTAAAGTTTGTCAAGAGAATTTCGTGCCTCAAATTACGGTCTCCCGTCTTGAAAGACCTGCTTATGTCTTTGCAATTGACATTGGTGAAGATAACAAGCCTTGGTACCATGATATCAAGAAGTTCCCGAAGGCTCAAGAATAACCAGCTGGGGCATCCAGTAAGGACAAGAAGACCCTTAGAAGACTAGCAGGAGGTTTCTTCTTGAATCAAGATGGTGTGTTGTACAAGTGAAACTTCGACATGGTTCTGCTCAGATGCGTGGATAGACACGAAGCAGATTTGTTGATGCAGGAGGTCCATGAAGGCTCCTTCGGTACCCATGCTAGAGGACATGCTATGGCCAAAAAATTGTTGAGATCGGGATATTATTGGATTACCATGGAATCCGATTGCTGTAAATACTCCCGTAAATGCCACAAGTGTCAAATTACGCTGATAAGGTCCATGTGCCTCCAAATCCGTTGAGTTTCATGTCTTCACCATGGCCATTCGTTATGTGGGGCATTGATATTATTGGCAAGATCGAGCCGACAACTTCTAATGGTCATCTCTTCATCCTGGTTGCTATAGATTATTTCACGAAGTGGGTCGAAGCGGCGTCTTACACCAATGTCACTAAACAAGTGGTAGCCCGATTTATTAAAAGAGACATCATTTGCCGGTACAGAATTCCTGAAAGGATCATTATTGATAATGGTTCTAATCTCTCAACAACAAGATGATGGCTGACTTGTGTCGAGATTTCAAAATAGAACATCACAACTCTTCTCCATATCGCCCGAAGATGAACGGCGCCGTCGAGACGGCCAATAAGAACATCTAGAAGATTGTGCAGAAGATGGTTGTAATATACAAAGACTGGCATGAGATGCTACCATTTGCGTTGCATGGGTACAGAACGTCAGTACGTACTTCAACAAGGGCAACCCCGTTCTCACTGGTGTATGGTATGGAGGCAGTCCTACCAATTGAAGTGGAAATCCCCTCGTTGAGGTTGATGATGGACATTAAGCTAGATGAAGCTAAGTGGCTCCGATCCAGATATAATCAATTGAGCCTCATTGAAGAGAAACGTCTAGCAGCTGTATGCCATAGACAGTTGTACCAACGACGGATGAAGCAGGCTTTTGACAAGAAGGTGCGACCACAGAGGTACATGCCAGGTGACTTAGTGCTGAAAAGGATTCTTCCTCCTCTTAATGATCACAGGGGCAAGTGGACACTTAACTATGAAGGACCGTTCGTGGTTAAAAAGGTTTTCTCAAGCGGAGCCTTGATGCTGACAACCATGGACGGAGAAGACTTCCAATCCCCTGTTAACGCAGACGCAGTAAGAAAATACTTCGTGTAAAAAGGACCCGCTGGATAAAAACAGAATAAAGATCCAGGCAACAATGGGCATCCCGACGAGCCAAAAACAGAATAAAAGGCTCGGGAAAAAGTTAGGGAAATCTTGAAAAAATGTGTACAACCGCTGAGTTGAAAAAGCCACATCGGACAACTCAGGCAAAAAAGGGTATCCCGGTGGATTGAAAACCTGAAAAGGCGATCCACGCAATAGAGGGATTAATACGAACGACTGTGATCTGCGAGATCCATAACCTATCTACAGTTGAGGCTATCCTAAGGGTTGAAGATCAGTTCAATTAATCTTCCTCAAGGGGCAGAGCAAACGGAGCGTCTTGAAGATATACGAGTCATAACCGGGTTGAAACTTGATAAAATCCACTTCTCACATTGCCAATAGGATAGTTTGTTTTCCTTTTTGGCTGTTTCCTCTTTCCAGGGAACTGCTTCCCTTGTATTGCCTATTCATGGCCATTTTTCCGAATCAATAAAATTCAACTTCAATCAATTTGTGACTGTTTGCTTTCTGTTTTTGTTTTTTTCATCTATCATTAATTGATTGCGAAAAAGTCCAGCAAATTGTGATTTACATTGTGTGGTGAACATTTGAATGCTTTCTAACTCGTGCAGGAGGACAGAAACATTTAATACAACTCTGAAAGGGTGTCGAGATACCCAGATAATGATTCATACTACGAGCTTGGGGAAGGCAAGTCCCAAACTAACTCTCCATGTTGCAGGTACTATCGATTATGTTCATGCAGGTACAGGTACCGGTGTTGATAACAGAACTAAAAGCAAATTCCCAGGAGGAGCATTTCTTTATGGTTGAACAGGAGCAGGTGTCTCCCATGGTGTCTCCAATCCTCCCCAGTAAAGTGGAAGTTGAAATTTCTCCCGGCAAGGTAGCAGAATGTGGGTGTCATCCCCAAGAAGAAGTTCCCCTTCAGACAGGGGCAATTCCCAGCAGTATAAGGAGTGTCTTTCCTCCCCAGCAATTGCTTCCTCAGCAGTGTCATGCCTTTCGTTCCAAGCCAAGTCAGGAGGTCCTCACTTCCCCATCAGAGTTCAAGAAGGGTCCATCTCCAGCAGGGTCTTGGCGCTCCAATCTCAAAGTCCAATTTATTTTTGGCAATGGCGGCTGTTCAGAGCCGGCGTATCGTTGACAGCTTTCCCCGCAGAGCTGTCTCCTCCTCATCAAGATGGGTCAAATCAGTGCAGTGATCATCGTTCTTCCCAGTCAAGCCGTCTGGGATACCTGCAGTCTCCTTTCTGGGAGATCCTTTTACAGTTGCATACGCATAATCATCATTGCATTTGCATCCTCCAAAGCGTAGCATTTCCATCATCATGGAGAATTACGCCATAAAATTCAAACATATGCATGCCAGCATGGGCCAGTTTTGAGGTATATTACGTATGACCTATTAACATCTTCTCAGCCTGAAGTACTCCGCGCAGAGGATACCAACATCATTTTTCAGACATCCTTGTCTTTTCAAGTCAATGTTTGTCACTTATTCCGCGTCTTGTTTGGTACAACAGTCGCGTCGCAGGTTCCCGTCTTGTACAACGGTCCTGTTTGTATGGGCTCTCGTTTATGTACAATGATCCCGTTCCATCTTGTCCTATTTTCTTTGTTGTTTCTGGTTACCGCCTGAGGCCGGTATACCGTTGCGTCTCCATTCGAGGATGGTTTCGTGTTAGATCTGAGGATCTTTTGAGAATTGTCATTCGAGGATGGCATTTTTTTCTTCAAGTCCTTCTGAGGTTGGTCTTGTTTATGTTTTTTGTGGTTATCATTCGAGGATGATAGTCCATTTTTTGAGCTTATTGATTGATGTCAGTTTGTCTCTTTTGAAAAGTCTGTCTGAGGCCAGTCTTTGTGTTTCTGGTTATCATCTGAGGCCGATATACCAGTGCGTCTCCATTCGAGGATGGTTTCGTGTTAGATCCGAGGATCTTTTGAGAATTGTCATTCGAGGATGGCATTCTTTTCTTCAAGTCCTTCCGAGGTTGGTCATGTTTGTGTTTGTTGTGGTTATCATTCGAGGATGATAATCCATTTTTGAGCTTATTGATCGAGGTCAGTTTGTCTCTTTTGCAAAGTCTGTCTGAGGTCAGTCTTTGTGTTTTTGGTTATCGCCTGAGGCCGGTATACCAGTGCGTCTCCATTCGAGGATGGTTTCGTGTTAGATCTGAGGATCTTTTGAGAATTGTCATTCGAGGATGGCATTCTTTTCTTCAAGTCCTTCCGAGGTTGGTCTTGTTTGTTTTGTTGTGGCTATCATTTGAGGATGATAGATCATTTTGAGCTTATTGATTGAGGTCAGTTTGTCTCTTTTGCAAAGTCTGTCTGAGGTCAGTCTTTGTATTTCTGGTTATCGCTTGAGGCCGGTATACCAGTGCGTCTCCATTCGAGGATGGTTTCGTATTAGATCCGAGGATCTTTTGTGAATTGTCATTTGAGGATGGCATTCTTTTCTTCAAGTCCTTCTGAGGTTGGTCTTGTTGTTGTGGCTATCATTCAAGGATGATATATCATTTTGAGCTTATTGATTGAGGTTAGTTTGTCTCTTTTGCAAAGCCTGTCTGAGGTCAGTCTTTGTGTTTCTGGTTACCGCATGAGGCCGATATACCATTGTTACTCCATTCGAGGATGGTTTCGTTTTAGATCCGAGGATCTTTTGAGAATTGTCATTCGAGGATGGCATTTCTTTTCTTCAAGTCCTTCCGAGGTTGGTCTAGTTTGTGTTTGTTATGGTTATCATTCGAGGATGATAGTCCATTTTTGAACTTATTGATTGAGGTCAGTTTGTCTCATTTGTGAAGTCTGCCTGAGGTCAGTCTTTGTGTTCCTGGTTATCGCCTGAGGCCGGTATACCATTGTGTTTCCATTCGAGGATGGTTTTAGTGCTTGATCCGAGGATCTCTTATGAGTTGTCATTCGAGAATGGCATTCTTCCCAGCATATTTTATTACCCACAGTGTGCAAATTTCCAAGTTTTATTCGAGTATTCAATCACTCCACACCTTGAACATCTAAATGTTGTTGCAATTATTCGTTCAGGCATGCATACAATTGAATAGGGGAAGCTGTAATACCTCAAAATTTGCCCTCACATTCATTACATTTATTGGCTAATGGTTCGAATTCATTTGCATTTCTCGCTAGGTCTTTATATCCATAATCATGCATTTCATTGATTCCTAAGGCATGTGATCGAAGTGTTTCCTTGTGATGTGGAGTTTCTTATTCATAGATGACCTATCCAATTATTTCACTCAAGATTGAGACGAAGGTTGAGCTCGCATCATCACGAGCATTTACATATTCTGAAGTTCATCAAGTACCAAGGTCATTTTACTTAGGATGTATCAGGAGAAACATATGATCAGGGTTCTCGCTCTAGGTTACAGTGGTTGTACATCACATATCTTCGTCAAACGAATCATTATAATCGAAGCCCTTTTATTTAGGGCTCACAAACGGATCCCAAGTGTGTCACGTGTAAGGGATTTGGGAAGCATGGCTCGAGCTATTAATGTTGGGGGATATATATTATGGCATCAAAGTTTTGGTCCAAGTATTCGGTTCAAATTGAAGATTTAAAAAAAGAGGGGGGGGGGGGGGCACGATTATGGTTTATTTGAAAAGGCATCATTCGAATTCACACTCGATTGTTCGATATCAATTGCAAGTACAAGTTATTGCCCAAATATCATGCCCAAACCCGATTACCTTTTTATCTAAGTTTCAAAATCCTAATCAATTCTTGATTCCGAATCCATCTTTGTTAATATGGCTATACCCATGGTCATTAACCTCATTCTATAAACCAAACACCATTCTAAGTCCATTTAGATTTTCTAAACCATGTCCACTTTTTCTCATGTCTCACACGAAACCAGTTTCATTAGTTCATACTTTGAATATTTTCCAAAACCGATAATACCAATATCCATGTCAATTGTTTGCTCCATATCAAATTTTAGATCAAAGTTGTGTTCTTAGTGTCTTGGTGCATGAGTGTATAAGGAGGAGAAAGAAATTGAAATATAAAAATAATGCATCCAAAAAAGTTGATACACGTATTGTTTTTTTTCAGTTTTGAACTCATAAATTTCCGAAAAGATATCTGTCATAAATAAGAAAAAAAATTACAAAAAATAATAGAATCTATCTCCTTCTTTCCACTCCTCACTGACTCTCATCCCCCTTAATTGATTTCGATAGAAAACGGGTCTTCATGCTTAATCCTCTATCGGAAACTCATTTTTCACCTGTTGGGATTAACTTTCAACGCAAATTCCTCGTCATGATCATTCTCAGCATATCCACTTCGGCTCTTAAACTTGAACCTCCACCTTCAAATTTGCAAAAATCTAGTACGAACATCACGAAGACACGAATTCTATGACTCTGCACCAAAACACAACAATCAAGTTTCGATAACGGTTATTCGCGGAAGCCGTATATAATTGAGGAGGAAGAAGCGGATTAAAGAAGGACAGAAAATCTGAATCGATACCTGAGCCGACGGAACCGCATAAGTGATTTGGTATTCTCGGAAGTTATTTCATTCTCATTAAGCTTGAAGACCGTTGGTGCTACTATGACATTGCAACTCACGTGAACGTCACCCATTTATCACAATGATCGCGACAACAATCCATCAAAACTTACACCAATATTAAGTTGTCAGTAGCGATTTTACCACGTAACCTTTTGTCAAGAAAATGGACATCACAATTTGATACATGGCAGGCTGCAAAAGAGTATATCCAAGAAAATCAACACAAAGGAAAGTGGTAGTTTGTCAATACATCGAAAAGAACTCATAGCATAACAAATAAGGGAAATGGAAAAATCGAAAGAATGAGGAACCGAAACTCTCAGGCTCGGACTTCTCGGTTTCTTCATCATCCTTCAAAATCAGAATTGTCGTCAATATGCATATTCATCACCATCCTTCATCAATTTTTCGCATCAGAACTCGCACCTACAAATTCAAGCAACATAAATCAATAATCACTAAAAAAATTCCCAACTGAATCATAACTAAACTCCAACAAATTTCAGAAAGAAAAAGATCCTGCAAGATTTGATACCTAAAGCTAGAGGAGGAGAAATCATCACCAAAATTCATAAAATGGTTACAAGGACTCTAACCGAATTCAAACTAACAGACTAACTGGAATTCAATTAACTGCATAACAGGATTGTAACCGAATCCTAACTGAATTTGTAACAGAAAAGCTGATTGATTCACCTGAAAAAGTTCCAGAACAACCATCCTCAAGCCATCTTCTATAAATCAAGCTCTCCAAAAAAATCCAACTCTTCTTCATCCCAAGCCCTTCTTCTTCTCAACCTCTTCTTCTTCACTTCTTCTGTTTTCTTCTTCTGAATTCACTCACCATTTCTTCAATCTCTCCCAATCTTCTTCTCCAATTCTTCTGCACCATTTTTCTTCCACAATTCCTCCATCACCAATCTTCAATCTCCTTCAACCGATTTCCTCAATTTCATCCTCAACTTCTCCATCTTCGTAATCCCGCAACAACTTCTTCTTCGATTCTTCAGCTCCCAAAACATACTTCATCTTCGTCAAATCTCAAAGAAAACCTGCGACAAGTTTAGAGGTGAATGAAAGCCATATTTTGATCAAAGGTTCACAAAGAAAAGAAAGAAAACGAGAAGCATCAACGTCACCTGAACATTAATCTTCACCTTTCTGAGTTTGAACCTCAGAGCCTTCAAGAAGCTGTAGCAAAGTGAAGTGTCGATCACTCGTTTTCACCGCGAAACTGACTCTGACGATCGTTGGTTACCGAACCCTAATCTCCATTCGTCCGCGTCAATCGAAGTGCATCAGAACGTTGCGGCCCTTTTTCAAATCGAATAGAGCCGTCTTCTCCTTAGCTCTTCGTTCATCTCCGTTTGGATCGCTCAACAACATTTTCATCGCAATACCAGTTGTTTTCGTCGATTGAAGGTACAAATCCAAGCCCTTTCGTCGTAGCTGCTTGTCGTATTGATGAGTAGTCTTTAGAGTGTTCTTCTTGTTTCGGATGAGGATGAGATTAGATTAGGGTTGTTGCTGTATTTCAATGGGAGTTGAGGTTTAGATAATCCGTTTGGGATTAGGGATTTAGGCGGATGTTGTTGATGGTGGTGGCATTAGGGTGAAGAAGAAGACGGAGGGATGACGTTTAGGATGGTGATGATTGAAGTTGATGGCGGAGGTGGCGGCAAGAAGAGGGAGAGAAACGTTGAGATGGTGGAAGAAGGTGAAGAGGGTGAAGAATGGATGGAAGAGGGTGGCGGCGCGAGAAAGGGAGAAGTGAGAACTAGGGTTTGTATTCCCCTTTCAGTTAGCCAATATATTCTATATTTCTTAAGTTTCAATTTTAATGTTAATAAAAAATAAAACTAAGAGATAATTAAGGGAATCTTATGATAAAAATGAAGAGATTTTGGAAATAAAATGCCGTTAAGGCCATTAATCCACCATTAATCACGTTCAGTTTCCCTAAGAGAAGAGGATAAGATAAGCATCTTTTTGAATTCTAACCACACCTGCGGTGACACGTGTCACCGTCCGGTTGGCCTTCTGTGCGGTGGTCTTGTGTGCTTGCAACCATCATAACAACCACGCACCTTCATTCCATAAACCATGTGATGAGAATACTAGAGGAGAAGACTAGATCCTATGACCATGATCAAGTCAACATAGTGGACTGAAGACTCACCATGCACCCTAGGCTTTCCTGCGTATTGGGCTTGTCACCTTTTGCTGTTAACACCCCCTTTAAGCCCATAATAAAACAAATAACTATAAAAAAATACTTCTTAACCCCCCTTTCTATTTCTTTTTAGAATTAATTTTAGTTAGATATAGTTTAGAAACAAATCATCAAAAAATAGTAAAAATCATAGGAAAATTCTACAAAGAATTAAGTAGGTTGTTAATTAATTTTAGAAATTTTTGGCATTTTTATTTTCTGAATTTTGGGTATTTTTCAGTTTAATTCTGATTTTTCTCTTAATTAGCGTTTATTGAATTTCTTTTAACTGTATATGATTTTGTTCATTTTATTTCTTAACCTTCCAGTAGGATTTTTGACCCATTCTTTTTGCCATGTTTAGAGGACTCATAATAGGACCTAGAATAATTTTGGTAGGTTTTTTAGGCCATTTTATCCCCTGTTTTAGTAGCCTAATCCATGAAAAATGATAGTTAATCCTTAGGTAGAATTAAGTGATTTTTAGGCATAGTTAACTTCTGAATTTTTAGGATATTTTTTAGCACAATATTATAGGTAGTTTTAGGACCCTATAGAATTAATTCCATAATTTTTCCAGGACCTTTACTATTTTTAGTGTATTAATCTTTAGGCCTTTATACATGTAAAATTCAATTAGTTTAGGTTAGAATGTTAGGATTCATTAAGAATTAGTTTAATTAGATTTTATCTTAGGATTTAATTTGACTTAGCCTAGTTTAATTTCTGATTTTTAGAATGACAATATTAGGTAATACCCTTAGTTTTAGGACTTAGGCTTAGAATTCATAATAAATGAACTTAGAATAAAGTTTAGGCTTTTTTTTGGTTTTATACCTTTAAATGTTTTGTTTTAGAATTCATTTCTTATATTCAATTTTATTACTTTGCCATATTATTTGATATTCCACTTGAATAGGTTTCCCTCTTGCTTTAGAATCAACTTAACTTCCTTAGGAAGTAAGTCGCATTCTAGTAGTTTCTAGTTCCTTTCTCCATTAGGTTTAGAAACCTCACAAACCATTAGGATCACTTGTAAATAAATAAACAAAATTAGGGTTATGTCTTAGTCCCTTAGATTTTGTCCTTTTCTCAACTTGAGTCCTTCTTTCTCATCTTCAAACAAAATCCAAAAACATTTAACAAATAAATGAAAGGATCCTTTGTGTATAGCCTTATTCAATGAGGCACTTGCACTCATTCCATCTTGGAGTGGTGTAAGCTTGTCTAGCATGATGTACAAGTCTCATCAAGGGGTTGTTTCATAAAGAAAACATAAAAGACATTTCTCTTAAAAGACAAAAACAAACAATAAGCGACTATCCTGCGAGAACTTCTTTTCTCATCTCATTCATTCTTAACGCGAACTCGCGACGACTTGTCTCGCATGCAAGACGGTAAACGCACTCGTACCAGACGAGCCTGTAACACCTGAGCATAGACATACGCAGTTCCAACTGTAAAAAACACAAACAAATAGTTCCCGCCTTAGTTAGGTGAACTACGTCGACTCTGATCCTCATTATCCCGATGAGGTACGTAGGCAGCGGGGTAGGGCACTTTCGAGCACATTCTTTATTTCCCCCCTTCTGTTCTTTCTCTTTTCCATTTCCCCTTTCATTTCCCTTCCAGTTAGCATTTTTATTCAGCAACAACCTTATTTTCTCACCCTTTGAAACAAAACAAGCAAGCGTGGATCCCGTCGGGTACGACGGACGATCTGGGGTGCTAATACCTTCCCAGGTCGTAACCGACTCCCGAACCCAGATCTTTGGTTCGCAAGGCCTTGTCCTTTCCTTCTTCCTTAGGTTTGTGCAACATTACCTTTCCCATTCTTTCGGGATAAAAATGTCTGGCTGGCAACTCTACCTTTTCCGCGCCACTTTCGCGTTTGTACTAGGATGAAAATCCCGGGAGCGACACTGTCTTCCATAGGGAGTTTTTGAGAAAGTACTACCCTGAAGATGTTCGCGGTAAGAAGGAAGTTGAATTACTTGAGCTGAAGCAGGGGAATATGTCAGTGACTGACTATGCTGCAAAGTTCACTGAGTTGTCTAAGTTTTATCCGCATTATGATGGAGCTGGAGCAGAATTCTCTAAGTGCATCAAGTTTGAGAATGGGTTGCATTCTGAGGTTAAGAAGGTTATGGGGTACCAGAAGATCCGAGTGTTTTCTGATCTGGTTGAAAGTTGCAGGATCTTCGAGGAAGATAGTAATGCTCACTATAAGATTGTGAATGACAGGAGAGGTAAGCACCAATAGAATTGTGGCAAGCCTTATGATGCTTCGTCTGGCAAGAGTAAGCAGAAGACTGCTTCGGGCTAGAGAACTAGTGGGGGAGATGCTCCTGCTAGTATTGTTTGTTACAAGTGTGGTCAAGCTGGTCACAAGAGTAATGCTTGTACTGCTGAAGTTAAGAGGTGTTTCCGATGTGGAAAAATTGGACATACGGCGAATGATTGTAAGCATAAAGAGGTAGTCTGTTTAAATTGCAGTGAAGAGGGACACATTGGTAGCAAGTGTTAGAAACCAAAGAAGGCTCAGACTGGAAGAGTGTTCGCATTGGAAGGAACTCAGACCGCTAGAGAGGATAAACTTCTTAGAGGTACATGTTTCGTTAATAGTATTCCTTTAATTACTATTATTGATACTGGTGCAACACATTGTTTTGTTTCTGCTGATTGTGTTAAGAGATTGAGTCTTACGTTGTTTGCTATGAATGGAGAGTTACTCATCGAGATTCCAGCTAAAGGATCAATGACTACTTCTCTTGTGTGTTTGAAATGTCCTTTGTCGATTTTCGATAGAGATTTCTTAGTTGATTTGGCGTGTCTTACGTTGACTGGGATGGATGTAATCCTAAGTATGAACTTGTTAGAGTATAACTATGTTCATATATATTTTTATCGTAAGTCGGTGAGGTTTTCTACTCCTGAGGAAGAAGGAGTTGAATTATTGTCTTTCAGAGAGTTGCAGAAATTGATGAAAGAGGAAGCACAAATGTTTTCATTGACGGCGGCGCTGTCAATTGAAAGCAAGACTAAGATGGAGGAATTACAAGTGGTAAGTGATTTTCCTGATGAAATTCCTAATGTTCCGCCAGAAAGAGAAGTTGAGTTTACGATTGATCTTGTACCTGGTACTAGACCTGTTTCTATGGCACCGTATAGGATGTCTGCATCTGAATTGTCAGAATTGAAGAAGCTAGAAGAATTTATTGAGAAGAAGTTTGTGAGACCAAGTGTATCACCGTGGGGAGCCCCAGTGTTGTTAGTAAAGAAGAAATATGGAAGTATGAGACTTTGTATGGATTATAGACAGCTGAATAAAGTAACGATTAAGAATAAGTATCCACTTCCGAGGATTGATGATTTGATGGATCAGTTGGTGGGTGTGTGTGGATTCAGTAAGATAGGTTTGAGATCGGGTTATCATCAGATCAAAGTGAAAGATGAGGATATTCAGAAGACTGCATTCAGAAAATGGTATGGACATTACGATTATTCGGTGATGCCTTTCGGTGTTACCAATGTGCCAGGAGTATTCATGGAATACATGAATCATATATTTCATAAGTATTTGGATCGTTTTATGGTTGTGTTTATCGATGATATTCTGATTTACTCTAAGTCAGAAGATGAACATAAAGAGCATTTGAAGATTGTGTTGGAAGTCTTGAGAGAGAAGAAGTTATATATATGCAAAAAAAATTAAGTGTGAATTTTGGTTAAAAGAAGTCAGTTTTCTTGGTCACGTGATTTTAGGTAGTGGTATTTCAGTAGATCCTTCTAAAGTAGAAGTTGTGTTACAATGGGAAACTCCAAGATCAGCTACTGAGATTAGGAGCTTTTTGGGGTTAGCTGGCTATTATAGAAGATTTATTGAAGGATTTTCTAAGTTGGCACTTCCTTTGACTAGGTTGACTTGTAAGAGTAAAGCTTTTGTTTGGGATATTCGTTGTGAAGAGAGTTTTACAAAGTTGAAGAAGAGGTTAACGTCGGCTCCGGTTTTGACATTACCTAATCCAGATGAACCGTTTGTGGTGTATTGTGATGCTTTGTTGATGGGTTTAGGAGGCGTGCTTATGCAGAATAATAAGGTTATTGCATATGCATCAAGACAATTGCGAGTGCATGAAAAGAATTATCCTACGCATGATTTAGAACTTGCTGCATTAGTTTTTGTGTTGAAGATTTGGAGGCACTATATTTATGGTTTCAGATTTGAAGTGTTTAGTGATCATAAGAGTCTGAAGTATCTATTTGATTAGAAAGAACTGAATATGAGGCAATGCAAATGGTTGGAATTGTTGAAGGATTATGATTTTGGCTTGAATTACCATCCGGGTAAAGCTAATGTGGTAGCGGATGCTTTAAGTCGTAAGACTTTGCATATGTCAGCAATGATGATTAAGGAATTGGAATTAATTGAGCAGTTTCGTGATATGAGTTTGGTTTGCAAAGTAACAATGCAAAGTGTAAAGTTGGGTATACTTAAGATTAATAATGATTTTCTGGATAATATTAGAGAGGCTTAGAAGTTAGATGTAAAGCTCGTAGATATTATGGTTGGATGTGGTAAATTAGAAAAGAATGACTTCAAGATAGATGCAAATGGTATCTTAAGATTGCATGATAGGATTTGCATTCCTGATAATGCTGATATGAAGAAGAGTATTCTTGAAGAGGAACATAAGAATAATTTGAGTATTCATCCAGGAGCTACGAAGATGTATTAAGATTTGAAGAATTTGTTTTGGTGGTCTGGTATGAAGGAAGATGTGTCATGTTTCGTGTATGCTTGTTTAACTTGTCAGAAGTCTAAAGTTGAACATCAGAAGCCTATGTGATTAATGCAACTGTTGGAGATTCTAGAATAGAAATGGGATAACATTTCTATGGATTTTGTTACAGGATTGCCTAATATTGCGAGAGGGTATGATTCGATTTGGGTAATTGTTAATAGGTTAACGAAGTAGACTCACTTCATTCCTATCAATATCAGTTTTCCGGTGTCTAAGTTGGCAGAAATCTACGTCAGAGTGATTGTGAAACTGCATGGTGTTCCGTTGAGTATTGTATCGGATAGAGATCTGAGGTTTACGTCAGAGTTTTGGAAGAGTTTGCAAGAGGCATTGGGTACTAAGATGAGGTTGATTTAAGCTTATCATCCCCAGACTAATAGACAGACTAAGAGGACTATTCAGTCGCTAGAAGATTTGTTGAGAGCGTGTGTTCTTGAGCAGGGAGGTTTGTGGGATACTTATCTTCCGTTGATAGAATTCACATATAATAATAGTTATCATCTAGTATTGGGATGGCACCTTTTGAGGCATTATATGGTCAGAGATGTAGGACTCTGTTATATTGGCATGAATCTGGTGAAAATATAGTGCTTGGACATGAGTTAGTCCGAGAAACTACCAAGAAGTTTAAGTTGATCAGAGAAAAAATGAAAGCGTCTCGGAGTAGACAAAAAAGTTACCATGATAAGCGAAGGAAGGATTTAGAATTCCAAGCTGGTGAACATGTGTTTTTTAGAGTTATGCCTGTAACCCGTGTTGGGAGGGCGTTGAAGTCTAAGAAGCTTACTCCGAGATTTATTGGTCCGTATCAGATTTTGGATAGAGTTGGAAAGGTTGCTTATCGAGTGGTTTTACTACCTAATTTGTCGAATTTGTATGACATGTTCCACGTTTCACAACTCTGAAAGTATGTTCCCGATCTGTCTCATGTTGTTAGTATGGATGATATTCAAGTGCAGGATAATCTCACGGTGGAGACTATGCCAATGCGTATTGAAGGTAGAGAGATGAAAACCTTGAGAGGCAAAGAGATCGCTCTAGTGAAAGTTGTTTGGCCGGGAGCTGCTGGTGAGAGTATGACGTGGGAATTAGAAAGCAAGATGCAGGAGTCTTATCCTGAGTTGTTTGAGCGAGGTAAGATTTTCGAGGACGAAAATGTTCTAGTGGGGGAGAGTTGTAACACCCCGATTTAATTGAACAATTTTGAGTAGAATTGTGGTTAATTGTGATGTGTGATGTTTTATGATTAAGATGATTATTTAGTTTAAGTTGTTTTAAGTTGATTTGTGAGATAGACTTATTTTAGGGAGTTTCAATACTAATATTGAGAGGTGTAAATAGGAGCCCATTAGTGGATTAAATTAAATGAATTTTAGTAATAATAATAGTATTATTTTTATGATATTTTAATTAAAATAAGAAACATAGGATTAGTGAGAGTTTTAGGGAGAATTAGTCATAATCGTATTTTGGAGAGAAGAATAAGGTTTTGGGAGACAAAGAGCTAGGGCTAAAGATCTTCAAGAGTATTTTTGTAGGTATTTCATCCATAGATTCGAGCTCCATTCAATCCAAAGGTAAGGGTGGGATTCATATCTTATAACCGGGAGAAAATAATCTGCATGTATGGGATATGGTTATTTAATTTCCTTGTTGTTGTTTGTATGATATTTTGTGTACGATTTCGTGTGAATAAGATGAATTGATGTTGGTATGTCGATTTATGAATTGTTGATTGTTGTTGTCACGAGTATTGCTGTGATGATTTTCTGAGATGTGTGAGGAAATTATGACGAATTCTGAATTAGACGATGATGATAGGTTAATAAACTGGTGTAGTAATGTTATATGGATATTAAGAAGGAGAAGTATGATTCTAAAACATGGTAGAAACCCAATTAGGACTGGTTTAGGTGGATAGAATAAGGAAATCATAGCAGGAGATGAAATGGTGAGGTTTTTGCTGATTTGTGTAACAGATCTGGGCTACGCGTATGGGACTAGGTGTTACGCGTAACTGTTGCACCCCAAAATTTGCCCTCACAATACAAGACTTTGTGTGCTAAGAAGGTTCACAAGATTCACAATGCTTACAAAACCTTTCATGAGGTTCATGAAGTCTACAAGATACTTTATGAGGTTCACAAGGTTCACAAGGTTCACAATACCTCCCATGAGGTTCACAAGACATTTTATGATGGTTCACAAGGTTCACAAAGTTCACAAATAGTCAGAAGAGTTGACAATTCCCTCAGACAATGCACCTCCTAAGCAGTGCATCCAAAACTAGGGTTTTGACTTTAGTCAGGCTAAATGAACTTCCAGGACTTCAAGTGAGCTTCATAACATCTTATATGTGTGTAAGAACCCCCATGACAAGTTTCAAGACTTTTCTCAAAAGTTTGCTCAGTCAGATGATCAGATAAGTCAAAATCAGTCAAAGTAGTTAAAAAGTCAAACTGAGGTCAACTGTGGTCAAACCAAAGTCAAACTTCATGATTTTTTGCCAACATCAAGTAGTGAAGTAAAATTCATCATTTTATCAAGGGTTGATCATGATTCATCAAGGAGATTTCAGATCATCAAGAATCAGGGGTTTCTAAATTAGGGTTTCCTTAGTAAAAGTCAACCGAACTTTGACCAGCCATAACTTTCACATACTTCATCACCAAGTCTCCATCCAAAGCTCATTTTGAAGGAAATTGAATTCTCTACAACTTTGTGTCTCACAAGCCAAGCCCAAAAATGCTTCATTTGGAAGGTATGAGCTAAGACATTATAGGTCCTTTTGAAAGTCAACAACTTCAAAAGGGCATAACTTGAGATTGGTAAATGATATGGACATGAAACCAGTGGGGTTGGTTAGAGGACTCTTCAAGCTTTCCAAAATGTCCAAGAACACCCTCATACCATTAAAATTGAGGGATATGTGCCCTTGCAAAGTTGGGAAATTTTGGGTTGGTTCATGAAGAAAATGGAGGTCTAAAACCAATTTTTTCCAAATGGGCTTGCCAAATAATGACCCAATCCACTTCAAAACATCTTGCACAAAATTAAATTGATTTATTCATAATTTTATTCATTTTGTTTTTATTTATTATGATTTTTATATTAAAAAATCATTTTAAATTCAAATAAAATATAAAATAATGAAAATTAAATTTGATTTGGTTTCTAGAAGGTCTTAAATTATATTGAGACTTGATTGATACAAGAGTAATGAGAATCATACCAAAATAGCAAGTGTTTATGCAAGAAAATTTGATTTTCAAAGGCCATCTTTTTGAATCTTTTTTGGATCAAATCTTCTACACAATGACCTAATTTTTCAGCCTCAATTGATCATCCTATAAGTACTTAACACAACCCTAGAACAAGCCACGATTTCCAGCCTCCCCAAGAGTAAGTTTGCAAACCAAAAAATCCTTCACAAACTCAAATTCGGTTTCAATCATACAGGGCATTTGAAGGTAATTTGAGAACATAGAAATATTCCTTGAACATCCCAGATGCGATCCCAGCTCTCATTTGCATCAGAAGCATCATGAACCATGAATACCGAATTCACTTCTATCTTGAATTTCAAATTTTCGAATTCACTAATATATGCATTATGAACTGTTTTTGATGATAGATATGTGTTTGTTGTGATGCCTAGATGGTTTCTGGACAATTAAATCAAAGCTTCATGGCTTGAATCGTAAACGACCATGGCTAGGGTTTACACCTTCGAATTAGGGTTTCCTAATCCAGCAAATATAAACGCATTATGAGACCGTAGGTTTATTGTGTGAACTGTGTAGATTACAATGGTGTGCTCAATTGGATAAAATTGTACTCGTTTGGTATAGTTTGTATTTCGCAGGTTTATGTGTGCAGGAAAAATCGCAGGTAAGCTTGCAACAATTTTCGCAGCAAAATTCAAACATCCAGAGGTAGAAGATGACCCCTGCGCGCGTTATGGAAATTTGAATTTCATTTTAAATATTTTATGTTTTGTTGTCTGTTTTATTTCACAAGCCAACGCTTGTCCCAGTGGTAAGGCTAGCGTGTGTTTGGTTGGAGGGCAGGGGTTTGAATCCTGGCTCCCAATGTTTTTTCCTTATTTTCCAGTTTATGCATTAGATAGTATATATTATATTTCATTGCCATTATGTTGATAGAAGCGCCCTCCCGGCTGGATGGAAAGGATGTTTGTGTGTATTGCAAGGGACCTGGGTTCGAATCTCCCCAGGCCCTTTTGTGTTATTTTTATTTTTTATGATTTGTTTCAGGTTGAGAACAAAAGGGATTAGTCCCTTGTTTTTGCTGCCAGCGCGCGCATGGCCCAGTGGATGGAGGGCAGGTCTTGGAGGCTGCAAGCTAAGGGGACTGGGTTCAAATCCCAGCCCCATCAGGTTTTTATTTTTCATTCTTTTCTTTATTTCTTTTAATTTAATTAATATTCTATCTAAAATAAATTTAAATAATAAATGATATATTCATCTTATTTTTTTTAAACTTATTTTTTTTATGTTATAAGAAAACTCATTTTTTTTTATTAATATTACTATTAAAATATATATGTAATTATGGTATTATTCTAAAAAAATGTATACAAAACCCTAATATTTTACAAACCCTAATTTATTTTTTTCTAAAACAATTCAAAAACCCTAATTTCTTTTTTTTTTCTATTCTTATTTAATATTATTATTTGTATTTAATTTAATTTGTACATAAATATGTTAAAAATTTAAAATTCTTAATTTATTTTTTTATAATATGTAAATATGATCTAAATTGTTTATATTTTTAATTTTTGCATTTAAATAATTGTTAATGTATGTTTAGGAATAATTAAAATTGTTAAAATAATTTTATAATTATAATAATATGTTTAAAATTAATTTAACTTTTATAATTTGTATATAATTCAAATTTTTATAATAATTATTTAATTGTTCCCTTTTTTTTATTTTAAATAATTGTTTATATTGAAATCTAATCTTTAATTATTATATTTTGCTTATTATTATTATTATTGCTAATCATGTTTATTACTAACCCCCTTTATTTTAAATTATGATTATTATTATTTCACTAACCCAATTTTTACTATTATTATATATTTTGCTTTATTTTAATTGTTTATCATTGTTGTAATTGTTTCTGGATGTAAATTTTAAATTATTTATTTCTTATGCTATGGTTAGTAAAATAGGGAGTGTAAACATGTATGATATTTAAAATTGAATTTAGATCATTTAAATTATAAGATAAATATAAAATTAAACACTCACACACGTAAGTCGATCTTTGATCGCCATCTCACTTTCTAGGGTTGCCTCTCAATGTTGCCTATTCAAAAAGGTCAAGTAGGGTGTATAAAGCAAAGTCCCTTAAAAGAAAAGTCATCTAGTCCCTTCATAATCAAAGATCAAGTCCCTTAAATGGTTGCCTTCATAAAGATCTTGTCCCTTTCGAATAATGATGACAGTCCCTCCAAAATGCTTAATACACCCTACAGTTGCCTTCATTAAACAGATGTCCCTTCATATGTCCCTTACATCCAAGGTAATGACTACCTATTCCTTAATAATAGGGATAGTCTTACCACTTAAAGGATAAAAGAACAGAAAGACTTAAACTTTAGGGTAGGTTCCTCGTAGTTACTTGCTCATTATTCAAACTTTTCAAACACTTCACAAATTTCAAACAATTTTCAAACACAAGTTTTTTACGCATCCGTACACGGATCATTATCAAACTCTTATGGAAATTTCTATTCACACACTTCACATTTCAAAAACAATTCAAAGTGAGCTAAGTAACTAAGAGCCCATGGATAACCATGGATGTAAAGGGTGCTAACACCTTCCCTTTACATAACCTACCCCCCGGACCCAAAAATCTTTTAAAAGGTCTTTCCTGTTCTTTTATGCCTTTCCTTTGGATAAAATAAAAGTCGGTGGCGACTCTTGCTATCCGCAACATAACTAAAGTCAGTTCTCCCACCGTATTACAGTAACGACTGGTGGTCACGCTGCCTGTTACGCGTATGGGCATACACTGTTACGCGTCTGGTATGCGTTTAGGCAAAAGGTATGTGTTTTTGTGATTTTGCAACGATTCGCCTATTGTTTCACGTCCGTTCCTTTTTCTAATGATCCGTAACATGTTTGGCAACTAATAATTAATGATGAATGTAATTAGAGATTAACAATGAGATGATTTAAGATTTGTTGTTATAAGAATTTAGAGGAAAAACTTGGAGATGATGAACTAATACGATTAAGACAAATTTTATACTTTGTGAATATGTATTATAGGTCTTATGATCAACGATATGGCGATGTTACAATGATATAAGATGATTTAAGATGATGTGATGTTTACGATGTTTGATTTTGTTGTATGCCATTTTCATACCACATACATGTGCATTATTAAGATGGCCTGGAATGGAAAACCACGATGTTTAAAGATGAAGACTTATGTCTTGCTGATGCCCACCTAAATGGCATGAATTTTAAGATGGGAGTTTACTCTGAATGGTACCACATGCATACATTGTCAAGTCGCATATTGTAACGCCCCAATTCGATATTTCCCAATTTTGTTGAGTCTTTTATTTTATTTGAGTGATAATTATCTTATTTGTGAAATTGACATGATAATATGATATGTTAATGTGTTAATGTGGTATATGGTGTCGCTCCCAAAGATTTGCATCCCGATACAAGCGCGAACGGTCGGCGAAAGGAGAAAATGAAGGTGAAATGAATAGAGTCGCCAGCTAGGCATTTTTATCCTGAAGGAAAGGTAATGCTGCATAAACCTAGAAAGATATGGATAAGACGGTTGTGAACCAGAGAAACTGAGAAAGGGGGTTGGTTACAACCTGGGAAGGTATTAGCACCCAGATTGTCCGTCGTACTCGACGTGATCCACGCTTAAAAGATTGTGTTTAAAGGGGGTAGGTGTATATGCTGTCTGTGTGCAAAAGCTGGAAAAGAATATACAAGTGTCTGTGCAAAAGGAAGTGAAATGCTCAGGAATGGGGCTTAAAAAGAATACTGGAAGAGGGGGGAGACACAGAGACTTTTGTTCGATAACAGTTAAGTTATGCCTACGTACCTCTCGTGCAATGAGGAAGTCAGAACACCGTAGTTCGACTCAAAGAGACTGAAAGATGAATTGACTGGTGAACTGCTTACTTGTCTATGCTCAAGTGTATGACTCGTCTGGCTTGAGTGCTAACTGTCTTGCATTGGACGGAAGAAGTGAGTTCTCGTTTGTGAGTGAGTATGATGAGAAAAGAATCCCGAAGGAGACGATTATTGTTTGTTTTTGTTGTTTTCAATTTTGTTATTGTTTTTAGTGTTTTGCATAAGTTAATGAGCTTAAGCCTACATCAAAGGTTTGTAAACTCATTATATCCTCCCTGGTTAGGGATAATGAGAATACTTAAGTATGAGATAAGCATCTTAACTTAATTACCATGATGATGTAGGATTAAGATCATTAACCTACTTGTGATTATTTAGATGTTTTTGGTTTTTTTTTAGTGTTAAGCAATGAGTTTAAGCCATATTCAAGGGTTAGTGAACTCATTACACCATCCTAATAGAAGGATAATAGATGAGAACACTTAAGCTGAGGAAGATACCTCAACTTAATCCATGGTTAGGGATTAAACTCATGACAAAACAAACCTTTATTAAAGTGGATATTAATTAAAGGTGAGATTAAGAAGTGAGTTTGATGGTTTGTAAGACAACTTGAGGGGGACTTGTCCATTAAACACTAGGGTTAGTCCTTCTTAACCATAAAGGAAGAATTAGAACCCTAATGTAAGGCCCAAGTTACAAGTTAATGTCTTAGCGATTATTAGATGGATTGATTAAGAGGTTTAAACAAATTAAGGGTTTAACACTTAGGATTAAAGTTATACACTCCATCCTAAAAGAAGGATGCAGGCATAACCCTAATTCCAAAGTCCTAAAGCCTTAAAGGTTTAGTCTCTAATGATGAGATGAGAAGAGAGACACAAAGAAGACTCAAAGGTGAAAATTAAAGGGGACTAATCACAACCCTAATTATTATCATGCTTGTAAGTCCTAGGGTTTGTAAGGCTTGAGAAAGATCTTCAAGGAAGCCACCAATGGAAGTAGCAGATGAAAGGAGGAAGAAGCAGAAGAAATAAGTTACTTAATTCATTGAAAAAGATAAGTAACTTGAAGAAAGAAAGTGAGAAAGAAAGAACACAAGTGAGCAAGCCCACTCAAAGACAATCAAAAATGCAGCAAGGATGCAATATGAAAGAGATGAGAAGAAGTGGGAGGTGAAGGCAAATTCAACTCTCAAACAACTTACCATTAACCTGAAAAGTTAGCACCAGATGCATAAGGAAAGAAATGAAATGGAATGATGCATATGTGTCATACCCCAAATTTGTCCTACTCGCGCATTATTTTATTTTTACTATCTAACTATTATTTCAAAAATCCAAAGTATATGCCATTTTATATTTCTGTTAATTATTCGAAAAATCCAAAAATGCATTTATTTTCTTTGCAAGTTAAAATTCAAATTTTATTTTTATTTCAAGTCTTTTATTTATATCTTTATGGTTTAGTTTGTATCAAAAAATATACAAAAAAGGAGTCCGTTATTATTATTGTTATTTCCATTAAAACATTTCACATAAATTCATTGTTCATTTAAAAAAAAAAGCCCTCTATCCAAAAATCCTAGAATGTCTCACCATTATTCCCAATTTTATTTACTATTTTTTATTATTTTAGTTTTCATTATTATAATTGATATTACTTTTATTATTACTATATTTTTATTTCATTATCTATTATTATTATTATTTTATTAGTAAAAAATTTTATTGCTATTATTTTTTATCTTTATTTACTATCTTTTATTATTTTTATTCACCCATTATTATTACTATTATTACTATTATTATTAGTGTTACTATTTTTGTTAACAAATTTTTTGTTCCATTTCATATCTCTTTCCAGCCTGTCCAAATAGCAACATTTTCAACACAGCACATGAGTTGTTTTTTTCCTTTCCTCATTTATTTCTTTAGCGCACAACAAACTCCCACTCCCACCAAGCGAATATTCCGCATCCACCATTACACAAATCTGCACATAACAGCTTGCCAAAATCTCCAAAATATCTTCATTTCTCTTTTCCAAAATCATCCTCTGCAAACCTTTATATAAAAACCTCTCAATTTCATTCTAAAAGGGAGGAGAAAATCAGATAGAAAGCAAAAAAAACCATTTCAACAAAATCTAAAAAACGTTTTCTGCAAAATCAACCTGCAAATAACCCTTTGTTCAAACCATAAACACATGCCATTAAATCTTCAATCAACCATACCTTAAAAAAAAAACCATCATTTTTATCACTTTCAAATCCAAACTCATACTCATAAATTGCACAAAAAACAATTGAACCGAAGTAAACTACCGACCCTATTTTTGTTCCATCACCACTGTCCACCGAACCATTACCCAGCCAAAACACTCGTCGAAACCAAGTGTGCAAACCGCGAACAAACAACGCCATCCGCCACCACTAACAACCAAACCGAGTCCGTAAAACCCTTCATCTTCACCAAAACCGCCGGCCTCCGTCAACACCACCAAACGCATTGCCATACAACCCGTGAGCCTCCACAAACGCAAACCGAATCCGCCAAACCTACCACCGCCATCGCGAGCAAAACTGAACCGTCAATTGCGAAGCAAACCAACCCGACCGCCGCAAAATCGAGCCGGAGAGAAGGCGAGAGAGAGGCCAAAAACGCAACCACGCCGACCGCCGCGAGCCGCCGACTAGAAACCGTGGAGGAGAGCGAGAAAACGAGTGAAAGACAGAGAGGGAAATCGTTGCCGTTTTGCAGCGGATCTGAGAGTGGGTGATGTTTCTTTTGTTAGTTGAAGGGCCTGTTTTATTTTTACGTTTTTTCATCCTTTGTTTTATATACTGAGTTTCTTTTCTTATTTATTTATTTATTTATTTATTCTGTTTCCTTATTATGAGTTTTATTCTTATTATTATTTATTTCCTTTATCAGTTTATTGGGTTTTGGATTTAGCTAGCATATTAGCCCAATCGTTTACTCCTCAACACACACTGCATTACACAACGCATCCCCCTGATTTTATATTTATTTCATGTTCTTTTTCTCTTATTTGTTTTTCAGAAGTTCTTTATTTAGAATTTTCTTTATATCTTGTTTATCACTTTTTTCATTCTTATTCATTAATATGTACTTTTAACATTTCCTTTTCATTTTTCGATTTTTGTTTAGATTCTTATTTTGATTTTGGGCCAATGATATTAACACAAATTAAATTTGTCCAATATATTTAATTGGAAAATTTAATTATTATGAGGCCTTATTCTTTTTTTATTATCATTATGTAATTCAATTTCGACAAAATAAATTTAATTCAATTTTTATTTTATTGCATTATTTCAATTATTTAGCACTTTATTAAATCCATTTAATTTATTCATTTATATTATTTAATTCCGATTTAATTGTCGCAAGTTAATTTATTTCTTTTTTATCGCTTTAATCGATTCACAAACCATGTAAGCCGAGCATCGCGCCTCGCCATCAACTTTTTTCCAAACTCGACATTCAAACCTTTTTATAATTAAAATAACGGAAAAACTGAATTCTGGAGTCTCACATTCCTCGAATTCTTGAATGAACACTCCCGAGGCTCGCCCCGTGGGATGCGGTTCATTCAACTTTCCGCGATTAAAACATTTAATCGACATACCAAATAATGAAAGAATTGAATTCTGGAATCCAGCATTCCTCGAATTCTCGAATAAACTCTCCTGAGGCCCGCCCCTCAAGACGCAATTTATTTACCCTTTCATTCTTCAAAAAACACCAATCGTATCAAACACCTTGTAAGCGAACATTATTTAAATCCTTTCTATCTTGCAAACAAGCTAGCGCTTCAGCCTCCTATCGCGAGCAGACAAGCCAACGCTTAACAGTTAGAATGCGGTCTAAATAATCGTTCATTAAAACAAATCAACCAACCAACCTTAGTACCACGAACTACGAAGCTCTGACTTTCCCATTGCACAAGGGAATACGTAGGCACACGGATCTTATTCCTTGCCGAGCACCCTAGGAATAAAACCACCCATTTCCCCTTAACCCTAATTTAGAATCGTTCGCATTTATTTTATTCGAAGAAAATAGAAAGCATAAGTCAACATTAAATCGCAAATTAAACTAAGAGGTTCCCGTTGAGTACAACGGACGTAAGGGGTGCTAATACCTTCCCCTTACGGAATCGACTCCCGAACCTAGAATCTGGTTTCAAAGACCTTGTTCTATCCGGTTTTTTCAAAAAGGTTTCTCGATATTTTTCTTTTCCTTAATTGGAATAAAATAAGTTCGGTGGTGACTCTGTTGTTGTTTTAATTTTCATCCGCGGTATCGTTTTATCGCGAGGTCGTATTTTTCGAGGTGCGACAGATGGCGACTCTGCTGGGGAAATGCAGAGAGTCAAGCCTAACTCAGTTTACTTTGCGATCAATGTTTACTTTGCTTATCTGTTTTCTTCATGCTTTTTATTTATGCTTGTTTATTTTCTCTCTCTTTATTATGATTATTATCATACCTGCTTGTTGGATCCTGGGTTGACATCTGAGTTTTCGAAAAAGAAGAGGGAACACCTAGTTTAGAATTGGAAGTTATTAGTGTTAGTCTCCAAGGACTCGCTCCTTGCAAGCCTAGCATGAAAGCTCCCCCTAGAGAGTAGACCTATTCATAGATCTTGTCATAATGCAGCTAGCCTGTCGCATGACTTGATTCATGAAAGGGCTGTGACTCTGGGACCCAATTTTAGAACCGATTTCAATGTCGGTAGTTGCGTAGTGTTAGTTTCCGAGGACCCTCTCCTCGTACGGCTAACATGATAACTCCACTCAAGGTAGACCCTATCATTGTTATCGTCATAATAAAGCTAGCCTGTGGCAGGACGTTAGTACGATCAGCGTCCGTGACCTTGAGTATCTTATCCATAACCGTAGAAACTATCCTGTGAGTGGTTTTACGGGTAAAGAACTTAGCACAATCCTATAAGAGTCTACCTGTTAAGGTTACTTTTATCAAGAGATACCGATTATTTACTTGTTACTATGGTTAACCTCAGAGCTGATTATACTCGTGATCCTGGATCTTGCATTGCATCCATACGCATATTAATTTCATTGGCATTAACTGTTCATCTTGCATTTCATTCCAAAGCCATAAACTTATTCCATGTTCCTTCATCTTCAGTAAATCAAGCTGGTTTCCCGACGCCCATACCTAACTCAAGCCAACACTAGAAGACAAATGGATGTGATTCAAGAAGAGCAAGCTGCTATGAGGGAAGAGATTGACTCGGTCAAGAGTAAGATCGACCAGATTTATGAGACTTTGCAAGCTTTAGCTAGGATGGAAGAACGTCGCGAAGCTGCTACCGCAACGAACAATGCTCTAGTACAAGGGTCTGCCTCGCACGCAATGCCTTCAGTTCTAGTTCCAAATCCTTTGGTCTATGGTTTGCCTCCAGGCTTCACTCCTGCTGTTGAAGAAGCCACTTCTCAACCAGTACCCACCTCTGGTGTTACTGTTAGTGCTATTCCTCAAGCTCAACCTATTCCAACTCAAGTCCAGTTTCCTCATGCTGAAGAGGGTCATCAAGTTGAGTATGAGATGCATACTACTGTTCCAATCACCAATCCCCATGCTGTTCAAGAATCCGAAGCTATGAAGATGTGTCGCGAGTTAGCTGAAAAACTCTGAATCATGGAAGGACACAATTCAACTTCTTTGAGTGCCTCAGACATGTGCCTAGTTCCGGATGTTGTGATCCCTGCTAAGTTCAAACTGCCAGAATTCGAGAAATACAAAGGCCTCAGCTGTCCTGAGCTTCATTTGAGGATGTACTGCAGAAAAATGGCCGCTCATGCCAAAGATGACAAGCTCATGATCCATTGCCTCCAAGACAGATTGTCTGGAGCATCTCTAGAATGGTACATGTAGCTCGAACGCAACAATGTTCGTACTTGGCTTGATCTATCAGATGCATTCAAAAAGCAATACAAGTACAACACTGACTTAGCTCCGAATCGTACTCAACTTCAGAGTATGACTCAAAAGGAGAGCGAATCCTTTAAGGAGTACGCCCAACGCTGGAGGGAGTTAGCTGCCAGAGTGCATCCGCCATTGGTTGACCGTGAATTGATTGACATCTTCATGGGTACCTTGCAAGGGCAATACTACGAGAAGCTGATCAGCAGCGTATCTTCTGGATTTTCAGACATGGTGATGGTAGGAGAAAGAATCGAAGAAGGCCTGAAGAGTGGAAAGATTCAAGGAGGTTCTAGCAACCAAACCAATGTCAAGAAACCTTTTAACGGGTACAAGAAGGGCGAAACAAACGCCATTTCTGCTGCAAGTGGGAATTTTCAACAGAGTGCACCTACTCCAGTTCCCTACTACCAGTATCCGTATGTTGCTGCTGCACAATATGCTCCTATGCCATATCAGCCGATTCCTCCAATGCCTTATCAGCAGGCCATTCAAGCTCTATTTCCGCCTCAGATGGCTCATCAACCACGTCCACATCCTATGGTCGCTGCTGCTCAATATGCACCTGGACTATACCAACAACCGGCTTATCCACAATGGCCTGGTCAACAACAACAACGCGCTCCTCAACATCATCCACCATATCAACAAAGAGGGTATGATAGGCACATTGATCCCCTGCCTATGTCATATACCAAAATCTTTAATCAGTTAATGGCAAAAGGATCTCTTACTTTGAAGGATATGCCACCTTAGACTGGTAACGCCCGAAATTATGATGCCAATGCTCGTTGTGAGTATCATAAAGGAGCTCCAGGTCACACAATTGAGAACTGCCATTACTTCAAACACATGGTTCAAGATATGATCAACTCTAAGGATCTCACACTCACTCCAAGAAATGCAAATGTCCAGAACAATCCATTGCCGCCGCACGGTGCCAACAAGTGAAGACATTTGAAGGGGTTGTTGAAGACCAGGCTGAGTAGTATCCAACTTTGAAGCATTCAATCAAGAGAAGTTCATTCCTCAAATCAAGGCAGCCAGTGCCATTTATGATTTCCGTATTTCTGTTATTTTGCAATGTTTGTTTAAGTACTATTTGCTCTGAACATTGTTATCTGTACTTGGTTATGTTAATGTTATGTTTAGGCATGTTTTGAATCAATCTATTCGCATTTGCTCATTATTTATCATTTATCACAAAATCACAAAAATATTTCTCTCACTTCACTTTGGCAAATATTTGAGGGAGGATGATGAAAATAAAATACCCATAACTGTTGCGGTATGCTTTCGGATAGAACCTCGTCAATGATGTACATGCATTCTTTCAAATCCCAAAACACTGGAGATATAAGGAGTTAATCCCTAGTCAACCACTTCGAGCCTAGAAGTAAGAATGTCTTTCGGATACAAACCTTACATCTAACCCGAGGCAGGGTAGTTGTTCAGTTAACCTGACTACACCTTCAAATCGCAAGATGAGACATCCCGTCAGAGGACCATCAACAAATGACTTGGCAGTCACAGTATTCAACAAAATATGAAAAAAATAGAAAAGAAAAAAAACACTAAGTTGAGCACCCGAAGGGAGACTTAGTCGGAAAAAAAACAAATCAAAAGAGGAGTTCAAATCCTCAACAAAAAACAAAACAAATATCAGTGACCACAAAATCAAGAATCAAAGGGTCACCAGCAAAATAAGATGACTGCCACTTCAAGCAAACTTTGAAGCTCCATCTTCACTTTTGCAACGTCAAAACAAATGCATGTGTAGAGTTAACTGAACATAGGACTGGAGAACATTATGAAGAAGGGTTGGGTACAAATCAAACTTTGAGCCTTATATCCTTTGTTTCTCAAACCATTAACCAGACCACGTTGCAACCCCCAAAAGACCTAATTGAGGCAGGGTTTATTCTGAAAGTATATTACCAACAAGGTTGCGTAAAATGACTCCCTTATATTTGCTAATCTTCAATCTCGATTGCGCATTATTTTTGCTGCATCTTTCGCGCACTTTCTAAATCAGTACCACGATTGGACCAACGGTCCATCCGTCACACTTTCACAATCATTCAAATAAATTGACTTTTTCAAAACTTACATGAACGTTGCATTAACACTACCATTTGTGTATAAATAATTTAATTGCAAATTAGTGCTTAACATCAGTGCAATCCCAACAAGGGGAAATCAAAAGAGAAACTTGAACTTCATTGATGCCAGTATGAATCAAGACTACCTCGACAGTCCAATCAGGGACAAAGCACCTTCAACAGCCCAATCAAGGGCAATTTATCTCAAAGTCCATCAATCAGGGGAAAAATTATTCTTGACAGTCCAATAAGGGGCAAATTACCTTCAAAGGCTCAATCAGGGGCAGATCATGGCATGGTCATTGTGAAAGTTTCCCCATCAGATTTCTTTCAAATACCCTACAGACAGGGGCAAGCAAGCAAGGAGAAAATCCTCTTATCCCTTCTCCCCAGCTGAATAGGCAGTTCTTGCTAGACATTGGCAACCATTCGAAGCAAAATCAGTCTTCATGTGGCAATTAAGTCGCTTCGCTCATCAGCAAGTGATCGAACTTGGAGCTATTAGATCCATCTTCTAATCATGCATCGTCGAAGGTCGAGTGTCGAGGAATCAAGCCCTACACCCACCCAAAGTCCAATCGTTATTGAAAACTACCAGACCAAAAGTCCACCAAGCTGGCACCTTTCAATCGCTCATATGCATCATTATGCATCATCAACGTCATACGCATCGTTTACATCAATTATTTACAGCATATGCATCATTTGCATACCTAAATAAATTAACTTTTAATATCCCCAACATTCTTAATTTACATCTCAGTGCATAAACACTTGCATCGTATCTCCATCATTATGGAATACCATTTCAAAACAATCAAGCATAGTTGCATAATTCATGATCCAGGATCAACACAAGTTTCCAGTCCCTTCCCCAGCGGAAGTCAGGATCGTATTAATCGAAGATTCCAGGCACCTCCTTGGCAAAATTCCAGTGGCCGTCCCCGTTGGATATTTCTCCCTTTAACCCTTGGCTCCCCAAGCAATATTAATTTATTTTACCAGTATTTCCCAACCAGTGCGCCTATCATCCTCAGTTGATAGTGATTCTTTATTTTTTTGTCTTTCGCCTATCATCCTCTGTTGATAGTGATCCTTCATTTGTCTGTCTTTCGCCTTATCATCCTCTGTTGATAAGTGATTTTATTTTCAGTCAGTTGCCTTATCATCCTCTATTGATAAGTGAGTTTATTTTCAGTTATTTGCCTTATCATCTTTTGTTGATAAGTGAGTTTATTTTCAGTTATTCGCCTTATCATCCTCTGGTGATAAGTGAGTTTATTTTCAGTTATTCGCCTATCATCCTCTATTAATAGTGATCCTTTATTTTTCTGTCTTTCGCCTATCATCATCTATTGATAGTGATTCTTTATTTTTTTGTCGTTCGCCTATCATCCTCTGTTGATAGTGATCCCTTATTTTTCTGTCTTTCGCCTATCATCCTCTGTTGATAGTGATCCTTTATTTTTCTGTCTTTCGCTTATCATCCTCTGTTGATAGTGATTCTTTATTTTTCTGTCTTTCGTCTATCATCCTCTGTTGATAGTGATTCTTTATTTTTCTATCTTTCGCCTATCATCCTCTGTTGATAGTGATTCTTTATTTTTTTGTCGTTCGCCTATCATCCTCTGTTGATAGTGATCCCTTATTTTTCTGTCTTTCGCCTATCATCCTCTGTTGATAGTGATCCTTTATTTTTCTGTCTTTCGCCTATCATCCTCTGTTGATAGTGATTCTTTATTTTTCTGTCTTTCGCCTATCATCCTCTATTGATAGTGATTCTTTATTTTTCTATCTTTCGCTTATCATCCTCTATTGATAGTGATTCTTTATTTTTCCGTCGTTCGCTTATCATCCTCTGTTGATAGTGATCCCTTATTTTTCTGTCTTTCGCCTATCATCCTCTGTTGATAGTGATCCTTTATTTTTCAGTCTTTCGCCTTATCATCCTCTGTTGATAAGTGATTTTATTTTCAGTCATTCGCCTTATCATCCTCTGTTGATAAGTGAGTTTATTTTCAGTTATTCGCCTTATCATCCTCTGGTGATAAGTGATGTTATTTTCAGTCAGTTGCCTTATCATCCTCTGGTGATAAGTGAGTTTATTTTAAGTCATTCGCCTTATCATCCTCTGGTGATAAGTGATTTTATTTTCAGTCCGTTGCCTTATCATCTTCTGGTGATAAGTGATTTTATTTCTCAGTCATTTGACTCATCATCCTTCGGTGATAAGTGATTTTATTTTCGGTTACTCGCTTTATCATTCGTCGGTGATAAGTGATTTATTGTGTCAGCTTGTTTTTTGCTGTATCACCCATCATTTCCAATTTCAATCATCCGCTTTCTTTGTTGGACAAATTTGGAGTCTGTTCATATCTAATTATCTTATACCTTGAAAGATTGAACGCAAGCCAGTTCATTTTACTCGGTCTAAGCCAATTCGATAGGGGCATCTGTCATACTGTAACACGGTGGGAGAACTGACTTTAGTTATGTTGCGGATAGCAAGAGTCGCCACCGACTTTTATTTTATCCAAAGGAAAGGCATAAAAGAATAGGAAAGACCTTTTAAAAGATTTTTGGGTCCGGGGGTAGGTTATGTAAAGGGAAGGTGTTAGCACCCTTTACATCCATGGTTATCCATGGGCTCTTAGTTACTTAGCTCACTTTAAAATGTTTTTGAAATGTGAAGTGTGTGAATAAAAATTTTCTTAAGAGTTTCATAATGATCCATGTACGGATGCGTAAAAAACCTTTGTTTTGAAAATTGTTTGAAATGTGTAAAGTGTTTGAAATGTTTTTGAAAAGTGAGCAAGTATCTAAGAGGAACCTATCCTAAGTTTTAAGTCTTTTCTGTTCTTGAATCCTTTAAATGGTAAGACTATCCCTATTATTAAGGAATAGGTAGTCATTACCTTGGATGTGAGGGACAAGTGAAGGGACATTGTTACTTAGGCAACTGTGGGGTGTATAAGCAATTTTGAAGGGACTATCATCTTTATTCGAAAGGGACAAGATCATTACGAAGGCAACATTCGAAAGGTTCTTGATCTTTTATCTATTAAGGGACTAGATGATGTGAATTTGAGGGACTTATGCTTTATACACCCTACTTGACCTTTGATTTTAGGCAACATGAGAGGTATCCCTAAGGAAGTGAGATGGCGATCAAAGATCGACTTACGTGTGTGAGTGTACAATTTTAATATTTATCTTTAAATTAAAATGATCTAAATTGATTTTTTACATACAAACATGTTCTTGCACTCCCTATTTACTAACCATAGCATAAAATATGAACAATAAACATTACTACTAAATATTACACCAAGGAACAATTACATAATAATAATAAAAGCAAATTAAATAAATAAGCAAAATATTAAATAATAATAATAATTGGGTTAGTAGAGAATAATAGTAATAAATAAATATCATATAAACATAATTAATAATAATAATAATAATAATGAAATAAGCAAGAATATTATAATAATTAAAAGATCAAATTTTTATATGAACAATTATTTAAAATTAATAAGAAAATATGAACAATTATATTAATTATTATAAAGTTTTAAGTTATATGCAAATCATAAAAAATTAAGTTAATTTTAAACATATTATGAAAATTAAATTATAATTAAAAAAATTAAATTAGCAATTTTTAACTATTTTTAAACATATAATAAAAATTATTTACATACAAAATTTATAAAATATTTACATACTAAATTAAATTATAAACAATTTATAGAAGATATACATATTATAAAAATAGGGTTAATTATAATTATATTTACAAAATTAAGTTAAGAATTTTATTGTTTTAAACATGATTTTAAAAAATTATTTACATTATTTAAATAAGACTATATATAATAATAATACAAAAATTAACATTAATATGAAAACAATTAGGGTTTTAGAAAAATATTTTAGATTTTAGAAAATTAGGGTTGATATATTTTTTAACCTAAATACAACTAATTTATTTATACAAATCAAATAACATTAATAATATATAGTAAAATAGTTTTAATAATAAAGTTCTAGTTTTTTTTTTTTTGAAAATACAAGTTTAGAATTTATATACAAGAAATAATATACATTTTTATTTAACATTTATAATTAATTAAAAAACCTAAACAAGAAGTAAATAAAATAAGAAGAAAAAGGGATAAAAAACTTACCTGGGGCTGGGATTCGAACCCAGGCCCTAGGCTTTGTAATCTCAAGACCAACAACATCGCCACCAGGCCAAGCGCGCGCTGGCGTTAGAATTTGGAGTCTAACTCCTTTTGTTATTAACCTGCAAAAAATCCAGAAAAAACAAACAAAACAAAATGGCCTGGGGGATTCGAACCCAGGACCATCCATACAACATACACGCGCAATCACCAACTGAGCCAGCCAACCAATTCTGATAAAATACAAACAATATAAAATAAAATATTATAATGAATTTTAAAATAGAATTTGGCGCGTTGTGGATCATCTTCAACCTTGGGATTTCGCAGGTTTTCCTGCGAAATTTGCTGGGAAATTTCCTGCGATTTCTCTTGCGCTTTTGAACCTGCGAATTCCATACATCATCCTACAAGTACAATTTCATCAAATTGATTACACCAACATGATCCAAACAGTTCATTGAGTTGATTTATGGTCTCAAAATTCATTTATAGTTATTAGATTATGAAGCCCTAATTCGATAGGTATGAACCCTAAAATGGTGTTTCACGAATTGGCCACTAAATCATCAATCCAATTGCCCAGAATCCATCACTGCATTCATCTAAACACAAATCAATAGTCAAACTTGATTAATATTATGTGAAAATGCAAGAACAAAAAAAATCGAAAGTGAACAAGAAACGATTCGGATTTCTTAATGTATCATGCTATGATGCAATGTAGTGAATGGTTTCGATTCAAGGATGTCCAGGGAAGCTTGTGATGTTCTCAAAATACCTTGAAACCCCCTCTAAAGTGGAAACCAAAAATTCACTTTTTGAATGATTTTTGAAATTTGAAACTTACACTTTGAGGCAGAATTTTCGTGTTTAATGAGTAGGGTTGTGTTATGTACTTATAGTGTGATGATTTTAGGTCAAAACAATTGATTGTTGTGTGAAGAAATTGATTGAAAAAGATTGAAAAAGATCAAGCTTTAAACTTCAAATATTTGAGAATTAAGCCTTTCTATTTCAAGCCAATCACTATGATTCTCATACCAATTTGATCCAAATCACTTTAATGAATTTCTAGAAACAAAATCCCATTTAAATATTTGACTTTTATATTTTATTTTAATTTAAAATGATTTTAAATGAATAAAATCAAAATAAATAAAATAAAATAATAAAAAAATCTGAATATTTGATGGTTGGGTCGTGCATGAGGTATTGGTATGGATTGGGTCATCATATGGCAAGCCCATTTAGAAAAAATTGGTTTTAAACCTCCATTTTCTTCATAAACCAACCAAAAATTTCCCAACTTTGCAAGGGTACAAATCCTTAAATTTTAATGCTATGAGGGTGTTCTTGGACATTTTGGAAAGCTTGAAGAGTCCTCTAACCAACCCCACTGGTTTCATGCTCATATCATTTACCATTCTCAAGTTATGCCCTTTTGAAGTTGTTGACTTTTTGTTGACTTTCAAAAGGACATATAATGTCTTAGCTCATACCTTCCAAATGAAGCATTTTTGGGCTTGGCTTGTGAGACACAAAGTTGTAGAGAATTCAATTTCCTTCAAAATGAGCTTTGGATGGAAACTTGGTGATGAAGCATGTGAAAGTTATGGCTGGTCAAAGTTCAGTTGACTTTTCCTGAGGAAACCCTAATTTAGAAACTCCTGATTCTTGATGATCTGAAATCTCCTTGATGAATCATGATCAACCCTTGATCAAATGATGAATTTTACTTCATATACTTGATGATGGAAAAAAATCATGAAGTTTGACTTTGGTTTGACCACAGTTGACTTCAGTTTGACTTTTTAACTGCTTTAACTGATTTTGACTTATCTGATCATCTGACTGAGCAAACCTTTGAGAAAAGTCTTGAAACATGTCATGGGGGTTCTTACACACATATAAGATGTTATTAAGCTCACTTGAAGTCTTGGAAATCCATTTAGCCTGATTAAAGTCAAAACCCTAGTTTTGGATGCACTGCTTAGGAGGATGCATTGTCTGAGGGAATTGTCAAATCTTCTGACCAATTGTGAACTTTGTGAACCTTGTGAACCTCATAAGATGTCTTGTGAACCTCATGGGAGGTCTTTTGAGCCTTGTGAACCTTGTGAACCTCATAAAGTGTCTTGTAAACTTCATGAACCTCATGAAAGGTCTTGTAAGTATTGTGAACCTTGTGAACCTCATAAAGTGTCTTGTAAACTTCATGAACCTCATGAAAGGTCTTGTGAGCCTTGTGAACATTCTTAGCACACAAAGTCTTGTATTGTGAGGGCAAATTTTGGGGTGCAACAGCTGCCCCTGTTCAATTTTCTGAAACCTGAGGGGTTAGAATGGTATATTTTCCAGTCGTGACCTGGAAGGTTGAAGGGGATTGAACACAAAAACCCAAAAATTTGCACTCACCAGTGCATAGAGTGATACAGATGACTAGTTGAATATGCTTGAGTGGGCTTAAATATGTCACTTGGAGAAAATTCTTCAGGTACATTTCTTGGAGGATAAAGCAGTCCAAAATATGAAGGTATAATGATAGCTTTCAGGAAGATAAACAACGTCCTGAGGAAATGATATGCTTTCAGAAAGATAAACAACGTTCTGAGGTAATAATATGATTTCAGGAGGATAAACAACGTCCTGAGGAAGTGGTAACCTTTGGGAAGATAAACAACGGCCCAAGGTAATAATATGCTTTCAGGAGGATAACAACGTCCTGAGGGAATGGTATCCTTTGGGAAGATAAACAACGGCCCAAGGTAATAATATGCTTTCAGGAGGATAACAACGTCCTGAGGGAATGGTATCCTTTGGGAAGATAAACAACGGCCCAAGGTAATAATATGCTTTCAGGAGGATAACAATGTCCTGAGGGAATGGTATCCTTTGGGAAGATAAACAACGGCCCAAGGTAATAATATGCTTTCAGGAGGATAACAACGTCCTGAGGGAATGTTATGCTTTCAGGAGGATAAACAACGTCCTGAGGAAGTGATGATAGCTTTCAGGAAGATAAACAACGTCCCGAGGAAATGATAACTTTTGGGAAGATAAACAACGGCCAAATAGTCACAAGTTGTTAATGAAGTCTGTCTTCTGGAGAATTAATCTGAAAAACAAGATTATAACATTCTGCAAGATAATATTAGCTTATGCATTATGTATGTATGTATAATATGAGGCACTTAAATAATGTATTATGTATCTATGTATATGTATGTTATGATGTAAATGATGTAATGTATGCATCATGCAGCCTGGAGCATCTGGATATCTTCGTATAACAACTGCTGGCCAGGGAAAATAAATCCCGATTCGTTGCTGAAGAATATGAGGAACTCGTTCCCGTCTTGTTTGATAATATATTATACATAACCTCCCGTCTTCGTTTGATAGTAGGGTATACATAACCTTCCGTCTCCTGGGGATAGCAAGGTATACATAACCTCCCGTCTTCGTTCGATAGTAGGGTATACATAACCTTCCGTCTGCTGGGGATAGCAAGGTATACATAACCTTCCGTCTTCGTTCATCGTACTCCTATTGGAAAGTAAATTCCCGAATATCCGTATGAGGATAAAAGAGATGGATATAAATTCCAGGGGAGATGTGACTTTATGAAGATGGATTTGTCCTACCGGGGATTTATGATTGTCTTGTAGAGATGAACCGGCGAAGCTTCGTTGAAATCCTTCCCTCGTTCGTCCTTAGTAAATACTATTACTGCATTTTCATGCATTTCTGGTAAACATCAATCATATTAAGCATCTATGCATTTCTGGTAAACATCAATCATATTCAAAAGCATACATACATTCAAACACAACCAATGGACGTTTCGCTTATGTAAATAGGGTAAAAGTAAATCTGGATTCAAAGATGGAATTTTATTTATATCAAAAAGTGACCTATACATAGGCAAGTTTGTACAAGGAGACAGAAATCCTAGTAAGAGGACTTTGTCATAAAAGTTTTACAAAACAAAGAAAATTAGCTATGCGGGAAATAATCCTATTGAGTTTCAATTCTACTATTGCCATTATCTTCAAGTATCTCATCTTCTGTTGTTGAGACGGAAACGATTGGATTGAGCTTTATCTGTTCGAGCTTGAGTAAGTGGTACCACTGGTTGCAGTTTCATGGGTGATCCAAACGAGACATAGTCATACGCTTTAATCCCTAACTTTTGCCTGGATTGCCCTTTCAGGTTTTCAATCCACCGGGATACCCTTTTTTGCCCAAGCCGCCTTTTCAGGTTTTCGACTTGCCGGGTGTACATCTTTTTATATATATCCCTAATTTTTGCCCAAACCCTTTTGGTTTGCCGGGATGCCCTTATTTTTGCCTAAGCCAGTCAACCTAGCGGGTCTCTTTCTATGCGTAGTATTTTTTAACTATGTCTGCGTTTACAGGCTGCGGGAAGTCTTCACCATCCATAGTAGTAAGTATCATGGCACCTCCTGAAAATACTGTCTTGACTACAAATGGCCCTTCATATGTTGGGGTCCACTTGCCCCTAGGATCACCCTGTGGTAATATGATACGCTTGATTACCAAGTCACCAACCTGATATACCTTTGGCTTAACTTTCTTGTTAAAAGCTTTGATCATCCGTTTCTGGTACATCTGGCCATGACAAACTACTGCTAGCCTCTTCTCATCAATCAAATTTATCTGGTCAAGTCGAGTCTGAATCCACTCATCTTCATCCAAGCCTGCATCCTTCATAATTCTTAAGGAGGGAATCTGAACTTCAATGGGCAGGACTGCTTTCATACCATAGACTAAGGAGAATGGGGTTGCCCCTGTTGAAGTACGTATTGTGGTATGATACCCATGAAGAGCAAATGGTAACATCTCATGCCAATCCTTGTACGTGACAGTCATCTTCTGTACAATCTTCTTAATGTTCTTATTAGCAGCTTCAACTGCCCCATTCATCTTCGGACGATACGGAGAAGAGTTGTGATGCTTAATCTTGAACTGCGTGCAGAGATCAGTAATCATAGTGTTGTTCAGATTAGAGCCATTGTCAGTGATAATCCTTTCAGGGATGCCATACCTACATATAAGATTATTCTTAATGAATCAAGCCACAACATTCTTAGTAACAGATGCAAATGAAGCTGCCTCCACCCACTTCGTGAAGTAATCAATAACAACCAGGATGAAACGATGCCCATTAGAAGCAGTAGGCTTGATCTCACCAATCATATCAATGCCCCACATGGCAAAAGGCCAAGGAGCAGTCAACACATTCAAGGGTGATGGAGGTACATGTACTTTATCAGCATAAATTTGACACTTGTGACACGTTCTGGAGTGTTGATAGCAATCAGCTTCCATGGTAGACCAATAGTAACCTGCTCTCAATATCTTCTTTGCCATAGTATGACCACTAGAATGAGTGCCAAAGATCCCATCATGCATATCTTCCATAATCTCTATTGCTTCCTTCTTATCCACACAACGAAGCATAGTTGAATCATGATTGCGCTTGTACAAAATCCCATTACTCAAAAAGAACTTAGCAGAAAACCTTCTCAGAAACTTCCTATCTTTGACAGATGCCCCTTCTGGGAACTCCTGAGCTTCAAGATATTTTTTTACTTCATAGAACCAAGGCTTCTCCTCTGCTTCTTCAGTGTCAATCTTATTGCAGTATGCAGGCTTCTCAAATCTATCAATGGTAATCTTGGGAGCTTCATCATCCCAGCTGATCTCAAACATAGATGCCATGGTAGCTAATGCATTTGCCAACTGATTCTCTCTTCGTGGAATATGTCCAAAGGTAATATCTTTGAAATGTGGGATCAAAGACAACACATACTCTCTGTAAGGAATGAGATTATCATGCTTGGTGTCCCAATCTCCTTTGATCTGACTAACTACCAAGGCTGAATCTCCATACACGTCAAGGAACTGAATCTTCATATCAATAGCAGCTTTGATACCCAGGATACATGCCTCATACTCAGCCATGTTATTAGTACAATAGAAACAAAGTCTGGCAGTGATTGGGGTATGACAACCTTCAGGGGAACTGATCACAACACCAACACCATTACCAAGTGTATTAGAGGCACCATCAAAAACCATAGTCCATCGGGATCCTTGTTCAGGTCCGTCATATTGTCCAGGTTCTTTGGTAATAATCATAATATCTTCATCAGGGAACTCAAAACTCATTGACTGGTAATCATCCACTGCTTGATGAGCCAAATGATCAGCTACAACACTTCCTTTAATGGCCTTCTGAGTAGTATACTGTATGTCATATTCTGTCAAGATCATTTGCCATCTTGCGATTCTTCCGGAGAGAGCAGGTTTCTCAAATATGTACTTGATTGGATCCATCTTTGAAATCAACAAGGTAGTATGAGTCAACATATACTTTCTTAGTCGGCGAGAAGCCCATGCCAAAGCGCAGCAAGTTTTCTCGAGCAGTGAGTATCTTGTTTCACAGTCGGTAAACTTTTTGCTAAGGTAGTATATTGCTTGCTCTTTTCGACCAGACTCGTCATGTTGCCCCAACACACACCCCATTGAGTTGTCTAATACTGTTAAGTACATAATCAAGGGTCTTCCATCAACTGGTGGCATCAAAATTGGAGGTTCCAACAGATATCTCTTGATTTCATCAAAGGCAGTCTGGCACTCATCATTCCATTCCATCACCTGATCCTTCTTCAACAACTTGAAGATTGGCTCACAGATGGCAGTTAATTGGGAAATAAATCTTGCAATGTAATTCAGTCGTCCCAAGAAACCTCTAACCTCCTTCTCAGTACGGGGAGCTGGCATCTCTCGTATAGCTTTCACTTTTGCAGGATCTACTTCAATACCTTTTCCACTGACAATGAAACCCAGGAGCTTACCAGATCTAACTCCAAAAGTACACTTGTTTGGGTTTAATCTCAACTTGTATTTCTTCAATCTCTCAAACAACTTATGCAAATGATCAAGATGTTGTTCTTCATTCTGGGACCTGGCTATCATATCGTCCACATATACCTCTATCTCATGATGAATCATATCATGAAACAAAGCCACCATAGCACGCTGATATGTTGCCTCTGCATTCTTCAGACCAAATGGCATCACCTTATAACAAAAAGTGCCCCACTGTGTAACAAATGTAGTCTTCTCCATATCTTCAGGTGCCATCTTGATCTGATTGTAACCAGAGAAACCATCCATAAAGGAGAATACCTTATGCTGAGCAGTATTGTCTACCAGAACGTCAATGTGAGGAAGTGGAAAGTCATCTTTGGGGCTGGCCTTGTTCAAATCTCTGTAGTCTACACACATACGTACCTTACCATCTTTCTTAGGTACCGGCACCACATTTGCAACCCACTGAGGATAAGAAGTCACAGCTAAGAACCCTGCATTGAACTGTTTCATTACCTCTGCTTTAATCTTCTCTGACATTTCAGGACGCATACGTCGAATCTTCTGCTTCTTTGGACGACAATCTTCTTTCATTGGTAAACGGTGAACCACAATGTCTGTATCCAACCCTGGAATATCTTCGTAGGACCAAGCAAAGATCTCCACATAGTCACGTAACATCTGAATCAGTCTGCTCTTGACACTATCCTCTAATTCAGCCCCTATCTTGACTTCTTTCCTGTTTTCTTCAGTTCCCAGATTCACAACTTCGACTGGCTCTTCATGTGGCTGTATAGCTTTCTCTTCTTGTTATAACAACCTAGCAAGCTCTACAGGTACTTCACAATCGTCCTCATTTCCGTCTTCAGTTTGATAGATCGGATTCTCGAAATTATAATTGGTAATAGTAGAACTGTTATCAACAGGATCCAGAGTGGATGAGGATCTGCATTTTAGTGATGTGGGTGTGTGTAAGAACACATAGCTGATAAAGGTAAAAAATAAGAAAGACAAGGAACACAATATTTACTAAAATGAAACGTCCACTGATTTTTATTGAATGAAGTATGCAAATGAAATGACAGCCCGTAACAAGCACACCATTGTGCCCCGGGTAAGGCACAAGGCTTGAGAGTTTTAATTGTTCAAGAAATTACAAACTTAAAAAGCAACAACACAGTAATAGTATTTACTCCTGACTAAAGGAGATAGGAATAACATCTTCAGCTTTCCAATTATTGAGTCCAGCACCCACAGTAGGAAAAATCCAAACATCCAAGTTGTAGTCTTCATCATAGTCACCCACATCATTGATCTGATCTTTCATAACCCCCTGATTGGTGATACGAACAACACGAGCACGACGAACAGCCTTCTGGGACTCTGCAGTGAAACCCAAACCAAACTTGTCAGACTTGTATGGGATATCAGGAAGCTGACCCCAAATAGTACAACCACCTTCATCCACCACAGCTCTAGCATCTTTGAGGGAGGCCATTGTTGGAGGTACTCTGGTGACCACAGGAACTTTCTTGACAACAGGAGGAGCTTCGTAATCATTAACAACCCAAGGAACCACTTCAAATGTCTGACATGGAGTTTCAACATATTCACCTTCCACTTCCATATACTTGAAGGTGTTCACATGGCTGACAAAATATTCTTCCTCTCCATAGACAGTAACAACCTTTCCTTCTACCGGATATCTCAACTTCTGATGTAATGTAGAGGTTACAGCACCTGCCCCATGGATCCAGGGACGTCCCAGCAAACAAGAATACGACGGACGAATATCCATAACATAAAAGGTAGCATTGAAAACCTGAGAACCAACTTTGATTGGGAGATCAATTTCCCCATGCACCACTCTTCTTGAACCATCAAAAGCCTTCACCACTATGTTACTGGGTTTCAACACAGCATCTTATGGGCTAAGCTTATTCAGGACTTCTTTGGGCAACACATTTAGAGAGGAACCATTGTCTATCAATACATGTGACAGGGTAGTGCCCCTGCATTCAATTGAGATGTGCAGAGCCCTGTTATGATCCCTCTTAGCAGGAGTCAAATCAGCATCAGAGAAACCTAACCCATTATCATAGGTCAGGTGGGCAACACAATTCTCAAACTGGTCAACAGAAATTGCATTGGGTACATGAGCAGTCTTCAGAAACTTAATCAAAGCTTTGGCATGAGCTTCAGAACATAACAACAAAGACAACATGGAAATCTTGGAGGGAGTATGCCCCAATTGATCAACAATGTCATAATCACTCTTGCGAATGATTTTCAATACTTCTTCCATCTGCTTAGAGAGATCATCAGCAGTTGGCACATCGGTAGGTATAGGTTCGATAACAGGACCTTTGCCCCGAGCATCAGTGGTGGAGGTAGCAGCTGGAGTAACTGTATTCTTGGAAGTAACTGGAGGAGATAAAACCCTTCCACTTCGTGTGATCTTACTAGATCCAGCAATATTATCAACATCAACGGGCATATCAGCTAAGGGTTCCTGCTTAACACCATGGATATAAACATCAGACCCATAATGCCAAGGCACAGCTTTATCAGACGTATACGGAATAGGACCAGGAGTGGTAATGACCATAGGAGCCACTCTAGCTTCAGCAACAATCTTCACAGGGCCTTCAGCAGTAATCTTAATTGGACCCTTATGAGTGATTTTAACAGGTCCTTTGGAAGTGATCCTTACTGGTACTCTATCAACCATATCAACCTCTTCAGTCTTCCTACCTTTAGTAATATGATCCACCATACTCTCTACAGAAGATGGAGTCCTCTCAAACACTATGGTGTATTTATCCATGAGACGTTGAATTCCATCTCTCAATTTCCAGCAACTATCCGGCTTATAGGTACAATACAAACAATCTTCACGACAACCTGGAAAGAATCCAGCTTGTACTAGCTTCTTCTTAATGACAGACAATGGTGTGATCAACTCTGCAACTGAATAGATATGTGAATCTTCATCAATGGTATTGACAGTCTTCTCATGATTTGGCATGGGAGCAGTAATCACATTTGGAGTACCCGGAGGGTCAAACTCAATTTCTCCAGCCTCAATCATATCTTGAATTTTGTTCTTCAAGACCCAGCAGCTATTGGTATCATGTCCCTGGCAGTTTGAATGATATGCACATCGTGCATTAGGATTGTACCTGGGAGAGGTAACATTAGGATTCTGAGGAGCCTCTTTCAGAGTGATAAGTTCAGCCTTCAACAAGTGTTGCAATTCTTGAGCCATTGACATGTTGATCTTAGTGAACTGCCTTCTAGCCCTCTGTTGGTTGCCCTGTGGCTGCTCTGGTGTTGTAGGAGTTGGATTTGAAATATGAACTGCACTCACAGACTGATGCCTTCTATTACGATCAGGTTGACCATAAACAACATTTGACTCTTTCTTCCCAGTGGGAGGCTTCTTTGCAGCACCTGATGAAGAAGCACCCACTTGAATCTTGCCACTCCTGATACCACTTTCTACCCATTCTCCTGTCATTATCAACTCAGTGAAGCCAAATGATGAGCTTCCAATGAGATGACTGTAAAATGGACCATTCAATGTACACATGAACATATCAACTAACTCTCTGTCAGTTAAAGGGGGTTGTACTCTTCCAGCCAAGTCTCTCCACTTCTGAGCATACTCCTTGAAGCTTTCTTTAGCACCCATAGACATGCTCTGAAGTTGCATGCGAGTAGGAGCTAGATCAGCATTGTATTGATACTGCTTATAGAAGGCTTCAGCAAGATCATTCTAATCCCGGATGTTGACACTCTCCAACTGATAGTACCACTCCAATTGAGCTCCAGCTAAGCTCTCTTGGAAGAAATGGATCCACAACTTTTTATCAGCAGTATGAGGTTGGATTCTCCTGACATAAGACCTCAGATGCAGCTTGGGACAAGAGACCCCATCATAAACAACAAAATTAGGAACCTTGAAACCAATGGGTATGACTACCCCAGATATCAGACTCAAATCTTCAAAATCCATCCCAGAAGATTTCTGCAACTCCATAGCATCCATTCTATCCACCAGCATCTTGAATTTGTCTTCATTAGGCTCATGGTAATAATTAGCCTCAGAATCAGAGTCCCCCATAGTGTTGTGGAGACTGCCTCCCTCTTTATCAGACTCTTCAGACTCGTAGTCTTCAACCTGTTCTTTGGTCTTGACAGGACCTCTGAACCTTCTTCCCATGTTGATCAGGCCACCTGACCTTCTAGTCTTCTTAGTCTTCTTGGCCAGCAGTGTCTTCAATTCATCCTGTCCCTTGGACAAGTTCAGGATCAGCTCTTGGAACTGTGCATTTTGTGCCTGGAGATCCTTAACTGTTTGTTCAAGAGCCATTGCTGAAATAAACAGCGAGAAGATGAGAAACCTGTGCACAATAAACCTGTGATGCAATGATATGGAATGTAAATGTATATGCAATGTTTTCAAGGACCGCAGGATTTAAATTTGCTTAAACAAACAAGAAGGTAAACTTTTATTAGTAATAAACTTGTTTTGCCTCTTGGGCTTACAGAAAATGAAATGCAATAAATACAAGAGATGGGCTTTTAAGTCTCCCATGGACGTTTCCTCTTTGTGTTGAGGTATGAGTTGAGATTCCGCTCCTCGTGAAGTTGCTTTGTTAGTTCCAGGATTCTTTCTTGGCTTGCTTTGTAATAAGCCTCGAAAGTATCCCTTTGCTCCTTCAACTGGATCCAGGATCTCTGTAAATCTTCCATGTCAGTAGGCATGTCTGGGTGAAGGATGGTATAAGCAGTATCTCCTTCAGCAACAGGTTCCATGGTAACTGGCAGGATAGCAGGATATGGCATCATGAGAGTCTGAGCACGAGATCGCACTCATCTTAGATAAGCCTCCATAGGAATAGTGTACTTAGGCTCCAGAGTCTTGTTGTCAACCTTGTTCACTTTTCCCCATGCTCGTATGAATCTCTGACGGTAACCTTGAAGATCGTTGTCGTAGTCAAACACAATGCCCTGAATCAACATGTCATGTGGACCATCACTCCGAGCGTAACCAAACTGTCGTAAAGCTAGAGAGGGGTTGTAGGTGATGCCTCCTCTTATGCCTAGAAGTGGCACATTAGGAAACTCCCCACAACGGTCAATGATAGTAATATTCTCCATAGATCTAGAGCACCAATGAATATCTGAATGCGAGAGTGACATAATCCTTTTGGACCACCTGAACCCTTGCTCATTGTTCATTACTGAGCGAGGAAGGTGAGAAATAAACCACCTGGAAAGCAAAGGTATGCAACACATCAAAGTTCCTCTTGCCCTTGTAGTACGAGTATGAAGAGAATGCAGAATGTCTCCAAGCAATGTAGGCACTGGATTGTGACTCAGGAATATGTTTATGGCGTGTACGTCTATGAACTGGTCTGGATTGGGGAACAACACTAAGCCATAAATCAGCAAGGCTAGGATCTCCTCAAAAGCATCATAACTCGTAGCCTTTAAGAACACTTGAGCCTTCTCTATCAACACCTTAGCAAGAATACCCTTAACTCCACTCCTTGTTTCCAAGACAATGTCTGACTTCTTCAAATGTAGAGCTGCAGCAATCACTTCAGGTTTAGGCTCTTTTTCTAAGCCTGTAAAGGGTCTTTGATCAAGGATAGGTATACCCAACAGTTTGGAGAACTCCTCCATTGTAGGAACCAACTGATAGTCGGGGAATGTGAAACAGTGATGTTTAGGATCAAAGAACTGGAACAGGACACTCATCATGTCTTCATTGAACCCTGAAGTGACTAGATCCAGTAGGTGATCATGTCTCTTGATGAATTGGGAGTGATCAGACACTTGAGAAACCAACTCTTTAAGCTTAGTAGGTATGCCCACAAAGTTGATCCTGATGGTGTTTCTACGAGCAAAAGCCATGACCTGCAACAAAGAACAAAGATAAATCCCTTGGTCCTTGAAATGGTTAGTGAAAATACTATGCTTATGATGCATGATGATGTCATGATGTTATGTTCAATCACAAACATGTGGCACACACAAGCAAGTCACACAATAGCCCTAGGTTTGAAGGCTTGCATGAGGTTTAAAGGTAAGTACCCTCCCCTGAAGTTAGTTGGTTCATCCTGTCCTACAAAAGTAACCAGGTTCTAAGGGATCTCAATATAATTGATCCTTCACAAGGGTGGTTGTTCAGTAGGCAACTTACTTGCCAACCAAAACCCTCCAAGTTTAGAATCTCAATGAGTGTAGCATCGAGTATCAACCAACTTCAGTCTTCACCAAAGCCGGTTATCTCACTACTTTTCTAAAGGCCAAGATGGGATAACTAGGGTTCTAAAAGTTAGTTAGTGCACTGACAACATATGGCAACCTCATATTATCCTCAACTTGACTTAAGGAACATAAACACCAACCAAGAAGTCACACTAACTATGGCCACCAGATCAACCATATTGGTATACGCCGTACAGTTTCTTTGGTCTATTGCCATTTACCTAAGGTACACTAGATCTGGGTTAGGATCTTTCACACATAAGAGCACCCCAACAGATAAGTATAGCAATCAAGGCAAACAATTTTAAAGTGATCTAATTCCTAAGGGTACCCCTCTTTTATTAATTCCCCAGCAGAGTCGCCAGTTCTGTAACACGGTGGGAGAACTGACTTTAGTTATGTTGCGGATATCAAGAGTCGCCACCGACTTTTATTTTATCCAAAGGAAAGGCATAAAAGAACAGGAAAGACCTTTTAAAAGATTTTTGGGCCCGGGGGGTAGGTTATGTAAAGGGAAGGTGTTAGCACCCTTTACATCCATGGTTATCCATGGGCTCTTAGTTACTTAGCTCACTTTAAAATGTTTTTGAAATGTGAAGTGTGTGAATAAAAATTTTCTTAAGAGTTTCATAATGATCCATGTACGGATGCGTAAAAAACCTTTGTTTTGAAAATTGTTTGAAATGTGTGAAGTGTTTGAAATGTTTTTGAAAAGTGAGCAAGTATCTAAGAGGAACCTATCCTAAGTTTTAAGTCTTTTCTGTTCTTGAATCCTTTAAATGGTAAGACTATCCCTATTATTAAGGAATAGGTAGTCATTACCTTGGATGTGAGGGACAAGTGAAGGGACATGGTTACTTCGGCAACTGTGGGGTGTATAAGCAATTTTGAAGGGACTATCATCTTTATTCGAAAGGGACAAGATCATTACGAAGGCAACATTCGAAAGGGACTTGATCTTTTATCTATTAAGGGACTAGATGATGTGAATTTGAGGGACTTATGCTTTATACACCCTACTTGACCTTTGATTTTAGGCAACATGAGAGGTATCCCTAAGGAAGTGAGATGGCGATCAAAGATCGACTTACGTGTGTGAGTGTACAATTTTAATATTTATCTTTAAATTAAAATGATCTAAATTGATTTTTTACATACAAACATGTTCTTGCACTCCCTATTTACTAACCATAGCATAAAATATGAACAATAAACATCACTACTAAATATTACACCAAAGAACAATTACATAATAATAATAAAAGCAAATTAAATAAATAAGCAAAATATTAAATAATAATAATAATTGGGTTAGTAGATAATAATAGTAATAAATAAATATCATATAAACATAATTAATAATAATAATAATGAAATAAGCAAGAATATTATAATAATTAAAAGATCAAATTTTTATATGAACAATTATTTAAAATTAATAAGAAAATATGAACAATTATATTAATTATTATAAAGTTTTAAGTTATATGCAAATCATAAAAAATTAAGTTAATTTTAAACATATTATGAAAATAAAATTATAATTACAAAAATTAAATTAGCAATTTTTAACTATTTTTAAACATATAATAAAAATTATTTACATACAAAATTTATAAAATATTTACATACTAAATTAAATTATAAACAATTTATAGAAGATATACATATTATAAAAATAGGGTTAATTATAATTATATTTACAAAATTAAGTTAAGAATTTTATTGTTTTAAACATGATTTTAAAAAATTATTTACATTATTTAAATAAGACTATATATAATAATAATACAAAAATTAACATTAATATGAAAACAATTAGGGTTTTAGAAAAATATTTTAGATTTTAGAAAATTAGGGTTGATATATTTTTTAACCTAAATACAACTAATTTATTTATACAAATCAAATAACATTAATAATATATAGTAAAATAGTTTTAATAATAAAGTTCTAGTTTTTTTTTTGAAAATACAAGTTTAGAATTTATATACAAGAAATAATATACATTTTTATTTAACATTTATAATTAATTAAAAAACCTAAACAAGAAGTAAATAAAATAAGAAGAAAAAGGGATAAAAAACTTACCTGGGGCTGGGATTCGAACCCAAGCCCTAGGCTTTGTAATCTCAAGACCAACAGCATCGCCACCAGGCCAAGCGCGCGCTGACGTTAGAATTTGGAGTCTAACTCCTTTTGTTATTAACTTGCAAAAAATCCAGAAAAAACAAACAAAACAAAATGGCCTGGGGGATTCGAACCCAGGACCATCCATACAACATACACGCGCAATCACCAACTGAGCCAGCCAACCAATTCTGATAAAATACAAACAATATAAAATAAAATATTATAATGAATTTTAAAATAGAATTTGGCGCGCTGTGGATCATCTTCAACCTTGGGATTTCGCAGGTTTTCCTGCGAAATTTGCTGGGAAATTTCCTGCGATTTCTCTTGCGCTTTTGAACCTGCGAATTCCATACATCATCCTACAAGTACAATTTCATCAAATTGATTACACCAATATGATCCAAATAGTTCATTGAGTTGATTTATGGTCTCAAAATTCATTTATAGTTATTAGATTATGAAACCCTAATTCGATAGGTATGAACCCTAAAATGGTGTTTCACGAATTGGCCACTAAATCATAAATCCAATTGCCCAGAATCCATCACTGCATTCATCTAAACACAAATCAATAGTCAAACTTGATTAATATTATGTGAAAATGCAAGAACAAAAAAAATCGAAAGTGAACAAGAAACGATTCAGATTTCTTAATGTATCATGCTATGATGCAATGTAGTGAATGGTTTCGATTCAAGGATGTCCAGGGAAGCTTGTGATGTTCTCAAAATACCTTGAAACCTCCTCTAAAGTGGAAACCAAAAATTCACTTTTTGAATGATTTTTGAAATTTGAAACTTACACTTTGAGGCAGAATTTTCGTGTTTAATGAGTAGGGTTGTGTTATGTACTTATAGTGTGATGATTTTAGGTCAAAACAATTGATTGTTGTGTGAAGAAATTGATTGAAAAAGATTGAAAAAGATCAAGCTTTAAACTTCAAATATTTGAGAATTAAGCCTTTCTATTTCAAGCCAATCACTATGATTCTCATACCAATTTGATCCAAATCACTTTAATGAATTTCTAGAAACAAAATCCCATTTAAATATTTGACTTTTATATTTTATTTTAATTTAAAATGATTTTAAATGAATAAAATCAAAATAAATAAAATAAAATAATAAAAAAATCTTAATATTTGATGGTTGGGTCGTGCATGAGGTATTGGTATGGATTGGGTCATCATATGGCAAGCCCATTTAGAAAAAATTGGTTTTAAACCTCCATTTTCTTCATAAACCAACCAAAGATTTCCCAACTTTGCAAGGGCACAAATCCTTAAATTTTAATGCTATGAGGGTGTTCTTGGACATTTTGGAAAGCTTGAAGAGTCCTATAACCAACCCCACTGGTTTCATGCTCATATCATTTACCATTCTCAAGTTATGCCCTTTTGAAGTTGTTGACTTTTTGTTGACTTTCAAAAGGACCTATAATGTCTTAGCTCATACCTTCCAAATGAAGCATTTTTGGGCTTGGCTTGTGAGACACAAAGTTGTAGAGAATTCAATTTCCTTCAAAATGAGCTTTTGATGGAAACTTGGTGATGAAGCATGTGAAAGTTATGGCTGGTCAAAGTTCAGTTGACTTTTCCTAAGGAAACCCTAATTTAGAAACTCCTGATTCTTTATGATCTGAAATCTCCTTGATGAATCATGATCAACCCTTGATCAAATGATGAATTTTACTTCATATAATTGATGATGGCAAAAAATCATGAAGTTTGACTTTGGTTTGACCACAGTTGACTTCAGTTTGACTTTTTAACTACTTTAACTGATTTTGACTTATCTGATCATCTGACTGAGCAAACCTTTGAGAAAAGTCTTGAAACTTGTCATGGGGGTTCTTACACACATATAAGATGTTATGAAGCTCACTTGAAGTCTTGGAAATCCATTTAGCCTGATTAAAGTCAAAACCCTAGTTTTGGATGCACTGCTTAGGAGGATGCATTGTCTGAGGAAATTGTCAAATCTTCTGACCAATTGTGAACTTTGTGAACCTTGTGAACCTCATAAGATGTCTTGTGAACCTCATGGGAGGTCTTGTGAGCCTTGTGAACCTTGTGAACCTCATAAAGTGTCTTGTAAACTTCATAAACCTCATGAAAGGTCTTGTAAGTATTGTGAACCTTGTGAACCTCATAAAGTGTCTTGTAAACTTCATGAACCTCATGAAAGGTCTTGTGAGCCTTGTGAACATTCTTAGCACACAAAGTCTTGTATTGTGAGGGCAAATTTTGGGGTGCAACACATACCCCAAATTTGTCCTACTCGCGCATTATTTTATTTTTACTATCTAACTATTATTTCAAAAATCCAAAGTATATGCCATTTTATTTTTCTGTTAATTATTCGAAAAATCCAAAAATGCATTTATTTTCTTTGCAAGTTAAAATTCAAATTTTATTTTTATTTCAAGTCTTTTATTTCTATCTTTATGGTTTAGTTTGTATCAAAAAATATACAAAAAAGGAGTCCGTTATTATTATTGTTATTTCCATTAAAACATTTCACATAAATTCATTGTTCATTTTAAAAAAAAAGCCCTCTATCCAAAAATCCTAGAATGTCTCACCATTATTCCCAATTTTATTTACTATTTTTTATTATTTTAGTTTTCATTATTATAATTGATATTACTTTTATTATTATTATTACTTTTATTATTACTATATTTTTATTTCATTATCTATTATTATTATTATTATTTTTATTAGTAAAAAAATTTATTGCTATTATTTTTTATCTTTATTTACTATCTTTTATTATTTTTATTCACCCATTATTATTACTATCATTACTATTATTATTAGTGTTACTATTTTTGTTAACAAATTTTTTGTTCCATTTCATATCTCTTTCCAGCCTGTCCAAATAGCAACATTTTCAACACAGCACATGAGTTGTTTTTTTTCCTTTCCTCATTTTTTTTCTTCAGCGCACAACAAACTCCCACTCCCACCAAGCGAATATTCCGCATCCACCATTACACAAATCTGCACATAACAACTTGCCAAAATCTCCAAAATATCTTCATTTCTCTTTTCCAAAATCACCCTCTGCAAACCTTTCTATAAAAACCTCTCAATTTCATTCTAAAAGGGAGGAGAAAATCATATAGAAAGCAAAAAAAAACCATTTCAACAAAATCTAAAAAACGTTTTATGCAAAATCAACCTGCAAATAACCCTTTGTTCAAACCATAAACACAAGCCATTAAATCTTCAATCAACCATACCTTAAACAAAAAAACCATCATTTTTATCACTTTCAAATCCAAACTCATACTCATAAATTGCACAAAAAACAATTGAACCGAAGTAAACTACCGACCCTGTTTTTGTTCCATCACCACTGTCCACCGAACCATTACCCAGCCAAAACACTCGCTGAAACCAAGTGTGCAAACCGCAAACAAACAACACCATCCACCACCACTAATAACCAAACCGAGTCCGTAAAACCCTTCATCTTCACCAAAACCGCCGGCCTCCGTCAACACCACCAAACGCATTGCCATACAACCCGTGAGCCTCCACAAACGCAAACCGAATCCGCCGAACCTACCACCGCCATCGCGAGCGAAACAGAACCGTCAATTACGAAGCAAACCAGCCCGGCCGCCGCGAAATCGAGCCGGAGAGAAGGCGAGAGAGAGGCAAAAAACGCAACCACGCCGACCGCCGCGAGTCGCCGACTAGAAACCGTGGAGGAGAGCGAGAAAACGAGTGAAAGGCAGAGAGGGAAATCGTTGCCGTTTTGCAGCGGATCTGAGAGTGGGTGATGTTTCTTTTGTTAGTTGAAGGGCCTGTTTTATTTTTACGTTTTTTCATCCTTTGTTTTATATACTGAGTTTCTTTTCTTTTCTTTATTTATTTATTCTGTTTCCTTATTATGAGTTTTTTTCTTATTATTATTTATTTCCTTTATCATTTTATTGGGTTTTGGATTTAGCTAGCATATTAGCCCAACGGTTTACTCCTCAACACACACTACATTACACAACGCATCCCCTTGATTTTATATTTATTTCATGTTCTTTTTCTCTTATTTGTTTTTTAGAAGTTCTTTATTTAGAATTTTCTTTATATCTTGTTTATCACTTTTTTCATTCTTATTCATTAATATGTACTTTTAACATTTCCTTTTCATTTTTCGATTTTTGTTTAGATTCTTATTTTGATTTTGGGCCAATGATATTAACACAAATTAAATTTTGTCCAATATATTTAATTGGAAAATTTAATTATTATGAGGCCTTATTCTTTTTTTTATTATCATTATGTAATTCAATTTCGACAAAATAAATTTAATTCAATTATATTTTATTACATTATTTCAATTATTTAGCACTTTATTAAATCTATTTAATTTATTCATTTATATTATTTAATTCCGATTTAATTGTCGCAAGTTAATTTATTTCTTTTTTATCGCTTTAATCGATTCGCGAACCATGTATGCCGAGCATCGCGCCTCGCCATCAACTTTTTTCCAAACTCGACATTCAAACCTTTTTATAATTAAAATAACGGAAAAACTGAATTCTGGAGTCTCGCATTCCTCGAATTCTTGAATGAACACTCCCGAGGCTCGCCCCGCGGGATGCGGTTCATTCAACTTTCCGCGATTAAAACATTTAATCGAGATACCAAATAATGAAAGAATTGAATTCTGGAATCCAGCATTCCTCGAATTCTCGAATAAACTCTCCTGAGGCCCTCCCCTCAAGACGCAGTTTATTTACCCTTTCATTCTTCAAAAAACACCAATCGTATCAAACACCTTGTAAGCGAACATTATTTAAATCCTTTCTATCTCGCAAACAAGCTAGCGCTTCAGCCTCCTATCGCGAGCAGACAAGCCAACGCTTAACAGTTAGAATGCGGTCTAAATAATCGTTCATTAAAATAAATCAACCAACCAACCTTAGTACCACGAACTACGAAGCTCTGACTTTCCTATTGCACAAGGGAATACGTAGGCACACGGATCTTATTCCTTGCCGAGCACCCTAGGAATAAAACCACCAATTTCCCCTTAACCCTAATTTAGAATCGTTCGCATTTATTTTATTCGAAGAAAACAGAAAGCATAAGTCAACATTAAATCGCAAATTAAACTAAGAGGTTCCCGTTGAGTACAACAAACGTAAGGGGTGCTAATACCTTCCCCTTACGGAATCGACTCCCGAACCTAGAATCTGGTTTCAAAGACCTTGTTATATCCGGTTTTTTCAAAAGGGTTTCTTGATATTTTCCTTTTCCTTAATTGGAATAAAATAAGTTCGGTGGCGACTCTGTTGTTGTTTTAATTTTCATCCGCGGTATCTTTTTATCGTGAGGTCGTATTTTTCGAGGTGCGACAATATGCAAAGGCAAAAACCAAAACCAGTAGCATGAACATGATGCAAATGATGCTATGACATGATGCAAAGGCATACCAAGTGTATATGAATGATCATACAAAGAATGAGATATCATGTAGGCATGCTTTAAAGTTTGAAAGTTCATGAAAGGTAATGAAAGGAAATGAATGCAAATCATGGCAAATGAATGAAGAAATGATCAAGCATGATTCTTACATGTCCTAAGATGTCTAAGATGACATATGAATGCATGAAATGTCATGGCAAGTTCATGTATGGATGCATATGCAAGATGAATGCAAGTGAAGATGCAAAATTAGGGTTACATGAAAGGGTGAGATGCAAATGGCAAAGACAGAAGTAAATGACATGATAAAAAATTGAAAATTCACTCAAAGGAACCCTAAACCTATACTAGGTTACCATCCAAAGGGGGAGGTCAGAAGCTAAACCTAGAAGGAGTTATGAATTTCCTAAGTTTCTAGGGTTTTTTGGGTGATCTCCTCAATGTAAAATGCCAAATAATTTGAAAATGCAAGATAAAAATGAAACAAAAATGTTTTTGGATGCTAGAAGCCATGCATAGAACAATGCAAAAAGAAACATTCACAAACTCAATTTGGTTTAAAAGTTATGAAATTTTGAAGTTAGGGTTAGAAAATGAACAATTTTAAGAACCCTAATTCATTGAAAAATATCAAAGCATGATCAAAACCAAAAAGAAATTTGTATAGTGAGTTTGTAAATGTTTCTAAATGTCTAAGAATGTTCTCTGATTTTTTTGGTGATTTTTAAATACTTAAATATATTTTTAATTAATCAAAATCAATTAAATAATTAAATAAAACATTTAAATGATTTAAAAATAATTTTTTAATGCTAAAAATAAAAATAAAAATATTTTTGGTTTCTGAAAAATTAATAAAAGTCATGATAAAAATTTTTCAGATTTTTTAATGATTTTTTCTATTTTAAAATAAATGTGGAAAGAAAATGCAAGAAAATGAATTAAAAATCAAATAAATGGGAAGTAATCACATCTGGTGGCTGAGATTCAAAGGGAAAATGGAGGGAATTGACTGCGCGCCAGATCCAGTGGTTCACATTCAAACTGGCCTAATTATTTAATTAATTTAATTAATCAGAATTAAACCCTAAGTGAACTAATCCTGACCACTCGTTCCTAATCTAATCCTGATCCAAAGGCCCAGAACACGTCTGGCAAATAAAACCCTAATTAAGCCCTAATCACTTTCAGATGACCGGAACAGTGCTCCGATCATCTTCTCCGGCGAGACCTTCACCCTATCTTCTTCCCTAGGTTAAATCAAGAGCTCTAAAGCTCCAGAATCACTCCCTTAACATCCCAAAGCAAGAATCTACCCTCAAAACACATTTATCATTCATCAATCATGAGATTCGATGCAAAACGTGAAACTGAATATAAATTTTAGAAACTCAATACATGCTTAATACTCAACCATTTTCGAAACAAATTACATCAGCATGATCAGTGAAGCATGAAGAATCATTTAAGAACTTAAAAATACATTTCTGGAAAAAAATTTCTTGATGATACCTGAGCTTGAGCTTTATCAGTTTGAGCTATCTGGGCCTTTCCTTGGTGTCAATCAACCCCAATGGACCTCCTGAGTATGCTTTGATGCTTAGAATGAATTTATTTGGGCTGCTTTGAAGTTTCAGTTTTGAAATGTGAGAAATCGTGTTTTGGTTTTGTGATGTTTCAAGCTATAATGGAGGGTGGGAAGTGCTGCTGAGTTGAATGGTGAAGTTTGTTTGAAGTTTTGATGGTTGGTTTCTGAGTTTCGAAGAGGGAAAAATTCTTGAGGATTTTTGTGTTCTTGAGTTATGGGATGATTCAGGGCAATGTGTTGTATGAAATGAGTCCCTTGAGGCATGTATGTGAAGCTGTGATAGGTCAGAATAGTTGGTGTGGGCTATGCTGATTGGTATGGGGTGATTTGCAAAAAGTCAAGGTTGGTTGTACTTGAGGTATGGGCACATAGCAGGCCTGGATTTGGGCATGGCTTGGCTCAGCAGAGATCAAAGGAAGCTTGTGGATTAGATTTGGTGTGCTGATATAAGTGTGTGGAAAGATTTGTACCATTTTGCAAATTTGAGAAGCTTTGGCCCATTTGGAATTTCTTGAAGTTCAAGGCATGGAAATGCATGATTCTTGGGCCAATTATGATCAAAATGAGTTGCACTATGATGGTATGATGTTTAGAGATGCATTAGAGGTCAGGAAATGGCTTGGCAAGTCGTTTTGCAAAAACTCCTCTTTGGTGCATTCTTGAAAATTATAGGATTTGTGCCAACTTTGAAGGATCATAACTTGAGTTCCATAATGAATTAGAACATGTTCTTATACTTTTTGAAAAGGGAAAGACCTAATCTACAACTTTCATGACCAAAAATCTTTCATTTGAAGCATTTTTGATCAAGAAAGAGGAGGTTGAAGAACTTTCCCAAAATGGAAAGTTTCCATTACAAGTCATTTCCATTTTTGGAAACTTTTGGTTTAGCTCAAATTTCTTCAATTTTGTGAACTTCCAATCACTTCAATGATCAAATAAATATCATATAACTTCAATTTGATGAAAATACCCCTTTGGTTCCATTGTTGGGGGCATCAGATGCCCTGATTTTGCTCTAACTTGTTCAAGAAGTTACCCAATGAACAAATGACTTCCACAATGAATTTCTTCATCAAACTTGGTACACATGATCCTTATAACATATTAAGAACATTAGAAACAATAATGGCCCAAAAATGTGGAGTTAAGGCCTCTGAAACCAAAACCCTAATTTTGGTCATCTGTGTAGTGAAAACCCTAGCTCTGCTTCCTTGCCTTGCCAATTCTTGTGATTTCTTGACTTTTTTGAACTTTGAGAGACATAATATGATGATTGAACACATATGGACCCTCTTGGAACACTCAGAGACCTTTGGAGTGGCTCATATGGGATCTTGGATTGCTCAGATCATAAACCCTAGATGCAGATGAATTTGAACTATGCAGATGAAACAAATATGCAATATGAGATGATATGTTTAAACTTATGCCACAAATGAAAGATCACAAGCCATGGTGTAATATGAGTGAGGGCAAATTTGGGGTGTTTACATATGGTATGATATGTGATTTTACCGTTTTGTGAATCTTCGGGTAAAATTAGATTGAAGGGTATTTTAGATATTTACTAATTAAGGATAAGTTAGAATTTGTGTAGAATTATATTTTTGTGAGAAAATGATATTTAGTGGAAAAGAGAAGAAAATGAGTTAAGTGTATAAATAGTTAGTAAGAGAGAAAAATAGAAAGATAGCAAGAAAAAGATATAAGTTGTGAGAAATAGAAAGAAATAGGGATAAAAAGAAAAAGAGGAGAAAGAAAAGGAAGAGAAGAGAAAAGAAGAAAAAGTTGGAAAATCATCAAGATTGCTCATAGGAATCGAAATAATCGGGTAAGGGTGATAAACATTGTTATCTTAATCTTGTATATGATTATGTATGTATGAGAATGATTGGGTTTTTGTTTTGGTGAAGTTTAGAGAAAATGAATAGTTAGGGTTTTGGTGAAATTGTGAGAAATTGGTAGATTAATCGGTTAGAAGTTGTTATAATCTAAGTATGATGTTAAATGTATGTTAATGATCATGTTTATTGGAGTTTTGTTTGAGTTTTTATTGGTTTTGGCTGACTATTGCGCAACTGAGAAATTCTGGAATCGCTGTTGTCGCTCAGCGAGCTTTCCAGAGATTTTCTCGCTCAGCGAGCAAGAAGGGTGCTCAGCGAGCCTGGAGGTTTTTGGGAGGTTATGTGTTTTAATTTGTAACTTTAGTTTCGATTATTCGTTTTAGGCGTTCTTTATACCGATTCGAAGCTAGAAACGTGTAGAAACTAATGATGCTAAGAAATGTAATTTTTAGCCGACTTTTGTCTGACTTTTCCGATAAAACATAAATGGGTTAATTATGGAAATGTGGGTTTGATGTGATGTTGTGGTCATTTGGCAAATGAATGCATTGCTTGAATTGAATGTCAATGTATGCTAATTGAATGAGTTAAGTGCATAATTGTGTTGTGGGATTCTTTGTGAATCCGTTGTAGCATCGTGTGCTCATGTGGAGTGTGAGCGATGACTATAACACGATCGTGTGCCCATGTGGGGTGTGAGCGATCAGATTGTATGCCCTGTGTGGGGTGTGAGCAATCCATAAACATTGTGTACTTGTGTGGGGTGTGAGCAATGGGTGATTTATTCATATTGATTGTGTGCCCGTGTAGGGTGTGAGACTCAGATTGTGTGCCCGTGTGGGGTGTGAGCAATCCATAAACATTTTGTGCCCATGTGTGGTGTGAGCAATGGGTGAACATCGTAGGCCCGACGGGGAGTTACTTTAGATAACGAGCTATGATTCCAATTAGTTCCTGAGTGAACTTGATGATGATTGAGTCACCGTATTGCATTTGCATAGAGTCGTGAGTCGGTCTCTATGATTTGCATTTATCATCTGAATTGTAAAATGATGAAATAAACATGAATATATATGTGTTTTTATGGAGATGAAAGTATCTATTGATGAAAACATGCTTGTTTATATATATATATATATATATGGATGTGCGGATATATATATATATATATATATATATATATATATATATGTGTGTGTGTGTGTGTGTGTGTGTGTGTGTGTGTGTGTATATACATTGTAGTGTGTATGTGTGAATAAACATGAATGAATATATGTTTATGTGAATTGTGCATAATGAATGTGCTAGTGTGAATATATATATATATATATATATATATATATATATATATATATATATATATACATTTTGATGTATATGGGTGATGAGAAATGATTTGTGGTGAGAACATGATTTATGTGTATTTTATATGTTGAGATATATAATTATATGCAATGTTATCATGATAATGTTTCTCACCCTTCTGCGGTTTTATGATGCTCTATGAGACATTTCTGAGTAGGTTGTTGGAGGTCTTTTTGTGAAGCTTTCCTTCTTTCTTTTGGTCGGTCGGCTCTGATATGTAGTACCGGGTAGCTAGGGTCTGCTTGATGCCTTTTGTGATACATTTTGTATATGTATTTTGGTGATGAATGTTTTATGTAAACATGAAATATTTGGTGAATCAAACTTGTTGATATATTTATGATAAGTATGTAAGTTTGAAGTTGTTATGTTAGTTTCTGCTGTTATTTGAATTTATTGAATACGGGTGTAAGGATGAAATCCTTCTGTTGCAAGTTACCCCGTTTGTTGCATATCTTTGTGTGAGCAGGTGTTGTATGTTTTAATTTCAAGTATATTGTGGCATGTTTCTTTTATACCATGCTTCAAATGTACTATGATGAAATTTTTATTATGTGCCTAAATGATTTAATTGATTATTTGGGGGATAGAAAGGGGGTGTTACATTAAGTGGTATCAGAGCCAGTGTTCAAGTTAGTTGTGTTTGTCTTGTTGTTGTGATGGTTGAACTATTGTTTACCATTGTTGTTGTTTTTGGGAATGATCAGAATATGGCTGGTAGAAATGACAATAAAATGGTTGCTACTTTGGAAGCAATGGATAGGGCGGTGCAGGTAGCGCCGAATGTGAATGCTAATGATGAGTTTAGGAAGAATCAATCACCGGTCTTCAAAGGAAGATTTGATCCCGGTGGTGCTCAGAATTGGTTGAAAGAGATTGAAATAATATTCAGAGTCATGGACTATGCTGAAGAGAGTAAGGTGAGGCTTGGTTCTTACATGCTAAAGGAAGAAGTCGATGATTGGTGGGTCGGTAGAAGTCAAGCTCTTGAGGAAGAAGATGAAGAGATAACTTAGGAAGTTTTTCGTACTGAGTTCTTAGGGAAGTACTACCCTGAGAGTGTGAAGGGGAAGAAGGAGATGGAGTTCCTTGAGCTGAAGCAAGGTAGTATGTCAGTGGTTGACTATACTACTAAGTTTGTGGAGTTGGTTCAGTTTCATCCTCATTATTCTGCTGCTACTGCTGAGTTTTCGAAGTGTATTAAGTATGAGAATGGTTTGCGTCCTGAGATTAAGCAAGTTGTGGGATATCAAAGAATTAGAAGGTTTTCGGATTCGACGGAATGTTGTAGAATTTTTTAGGAAGATATCAAAGCTCTTTCTACACATTATAAGAGTCTGAATGAGAGGAAAGGAAAGCAACAAGCTAGAAGTGGACCTTATGTGACACCCGCTGATAAGGGCAAGCATAGGGGAAACTTTGATAAGAGATCTGGTGGAGGGAGTTCTGGTCCTGTTAAATGTTACAAGTGTGGCGATTTGGGCCATAAGTCTTTTGAGTGTGGGAAGAACATAGTGAAATGTTCAAACTGTGGAGGCCTTGGACATGCTACTACCGAGCGTAGAAGGAATGTTGTGAAGTGCTTCAATTATGGAGAAGCGGGTCACATTAGTACTAAGTGTACTAAGCCAAAGCAAGCTCAGGCGGGTGGAAAGGTGTTTGCATTAGCAGGGAAGGACACTACTAGTGCATACCGTTTGATTAAAGGTACATGCTTTATTAATAGTACACCTTTAGTTACTATTATTTATACGAGAGCGACTCATTCATTCATTTCTCTTGAGTGCGCTAAGCGTTTGAATTTGTTTTTGACTTCTTGGGGTGGTGAGATGGTTATTGAGACTCCTCCTTCAGGGTCGATAACTACTTCTTTGGTGTGTGAAAGTTGTTCTTTGACCATATATGGTAAAGGTTTTGGTATGGATTTAGTTTGTTTGTCGTTGGAGGGTTTGGACGTAATCTTGGGGATGAACTGGTTGCAATTTAATCGAGTTCATATTGATTGATATCATAAGTTAGTAAGGTTTCCTTCTTTGGATGATGGTGAAGATGAGAGTTTCCTATCCATGAAAGAATTGAAGAAACGTTTAGTGGACAAAGCTCAATTGTTTGGTTTGTTTGCATCGTTCTCGGTGGAGAGAGAAGTGGAGCTCAGTGTGTTTCCAGTGGTGTGTGATTTTCCAGAAGTGTTTCTGGAGGATATTAAGGATGTATCGCCGGAAAGAGAAGTTGAGTTTTCTATTGATCTAGTTCCGGGTACTAGACCGATTTCGATGGCACCGTATTGTATGTCAGCTTCATAATTGGTAGAATTGAAGAAGCAATTGAATGATTTGTTGGACAAGATATTTGTTAGGCCAAGTGTTTCTCCTTGGGGTGCTCCGGTATTGTTGGTAAAGAAGAAGGATGGAAGTATGCGGTTATGTATTGATTACCGACAGTTGAACAAGGTGACAATTAAGAACAAGTATCCACTTTCGAGGATCGATGATTTGATGGACCAATTGGTTGGTGCACATGTTTTTAGTAAGATTGATTTGAGATTAGGATATCACCAGATTTGTGTGAAAGAAGAGGATATTCAAAAGACGGCTTTTAGGACACAATATGGTCATTACGAGTATTCTGTGATGCCATTCGGAGTTTCTAATGCGCCGAGTGTATTTATGGAATATATGAATCGTATTTTTCATGAACAGTTGGATCATTTTGTGGTTGTGTTCATCGATGAAATTTTGATTTATTCTAAGTCTCAATAAGAATAGGAAGAGCATTTAAGAATTGTGTTACAAATTTTGAAAGAGAAGCACTTGTATGCTAAATTGTCAAAGTGCGAGTTTTGGTTGTCGAAAGTAAATTTTCTTGGACATGTTATTTCTAATGGTGGTATTAGTGTTGATCCATCCAAGATTGATGCAGTAATGCAATGGGAAGTTCCTAGATCAGTTACGGAGATTCGAAGCTTTTTAATCTTGGCGGGTTATTATCGGAGGTTTATTGAAGGATTTTCAAAGTTGGCACTTCCGTTAATGCAGTTGATTTGTAAGGGAAAGGTTTTAATTTGGGATATTCATTGTGAGGAGAGTTTCATGGAACTTAAGAGGAGGTTAACAACGACTCCGATCTTGATTTTACCAAATTCGACGGAACCATTTATGGTGTTTTGTGATGCTTCATTGTTTGGGTTAGGTGGTGTTTTGATGCAAGATGGAAAAGTTGTAGCTTATGCTTCAAGACAATTGAGAGTGCATGAAAAGAATTATCCTACGCATGATTTGGAATTAGTGGTTGTGGTGTTTGTTTTGAAAATTTGGAGGCATTATCTTTATGGTGCGAGATTTGAAGTTTTTAGTGATCACAAGAGTTTGAAGTATTTATTTGATCAAAAGGAATTGAACATGAGACAAAGGAGGTGGTTAGAGCTTTGAAGAATTATGATTTTGGTTTGAATTACCATCCGGGAAAGGCGAATGTTGTAACCAATGCCTTAAGCCGTAAGCTGTTACATATGTCCACATTGATGATAAGAGAATGGGAACTTTTGGAGGATTTTAGAGACTTGAGTTTGGTTTGTGAGATGACGCCGAGAAGTGTGAGACTTGGTATGCTACATGTTACGAATGATTTTCTTGCAACCGTGTGTGAAAAGCAAAAGTTTTATTTGAAATTTGTCGATTTGATGATGAATGAGAATAAGGATTTCAAGGTTGATAATTTTGGGGTTTTGAGATTCCGTGGTCGTATTTGTATTCCCGATGATGAGGAGTTGAAAAAGATGATATTGGAAGAAGGACACCGAAGTAACTTAAGTATTCATCCGGGAGAGAATAAGATGTATCAAGATTTGAGGAAGATCTTTTGGTAGTCCGGATTGAAGAGAGATGTAGCTCATTTTGTTTATGCGTGTTTGATTTGTCGGAAGTCTAAGGTGGAACATCAGAAGCCTAGTGGTTTGATGCAACCGTTGGATATTCAGGAATGGAAATGGGATAGTATATCGATGGATTTTGTTACGGGATTGCCGAATACGCAAAGAGGTCAAAATGCTATTTGGGTGATTGTGGATAGGCTTACTAAATCTGCTCACTTTATTCTGATTGATATTAGTTATCCTTTAGAGAAGCTAGCCGAGATTTATGTTTCTGTGATTGTGAATTTACATGGACTTCCTAAGAGTATTGTATCGGATAGAGATCCTAGATTTACATTGAGGTTTTGGGAAAGTTTACAAAAGGCTTTGGGTTCTAAGCTAAGATTGAGTTCGACTTACCATCCACAAACGAACGGTCAAACTGAGAGGACAATTCAATCATTGGAGGATTTGTTTGGTGCTTGTGTGCTAGAACAAGGTGGTGTTTGGGATAGTTATTTAGCGTTGATTGAGTTCATCTACAATAACATTTTTCACTCGAGTATTGGTATGGCACCATTTGAGGCTTTATATGGTCGGAGATGTCGAACACCTTTGTGTTGGAATGAAACCGGAGAGAGAACGGTAGTTGGACCGAATATGGTACAACAAACGACAAAAAAAGTGAAGTTTATTCGGGAAAAGATGAGAGCTTCTCAAAGTAGACAAAAGAGTTTTCATGACAAGAGAAGGAAAGATCTTGAGTTTCAGGAGGGGGATCATGTGTTTTTTAGAGTTACACCGGTTACGGGTGTGGGTCGTGCTTTGAAGTCGAAGAAGTTGACTTCTCGTTCTATTGGGCCGTATCAGATTACTGCACGAGTTGGTGTCGTGGCTTACCGTGTGGCGTTGCCTCCGAATCTTTCGAATTTGCACGAGGTGTTCCATGTTTCGCAACTTCGGAAGTATGTTCCGGATCCGTCACATGTTATTCCTATGGACGAGGTTGAAGTAAGAGATAACTTTACAGTTGAAGCTTTGCCGATTAAGATTTTGGATCGAGAAATCAAGAAGCTAAGAGGCAAGGATATTGCGCTTGTGAAAGTAGCATGGGGAGGCGTTGCGGAAGGCAATATGACTTGGGAATTAGAGAGTGGCATGCACGAGTCGTATCCGGAGTTGTTTGAATCAGGTAATATTTTCGAGGACGAAAATTTCTAAAGTGGGGGAGAGTTGTAACGCCCCGATTCGATATTTCCCAATTTTGTTGAGTCTTTTTTTTATTTGAGTGATAATTATCTTATTTGTGAAATTGACATGATAATATGATATGTTAATGTGTTAATGTGGTATGTTGGTATGATATGTGATTTTACCGTTTTGTGAATCTTCGGGTAAAATTAGATTAGAGGGTATTTTAGATATTTACTAATTAAGGATAAGTTAGAATTTGTGTAGAATTATATTTTTGTGAGAAAATAATATTTAGTGGAAAAGAGAAGAAAATGAGTTAAGTGTAGAAATAGTTAGTAAGAGAGAAAAATAGAAAGATAGAAAGAAAAAGATATAAGTTGTGAGAAATAGAAAGAAAGAGGGATAGAAAGAAAAAGAGGAGAAAGAAAAGGAAGATAAGAGAAAAGAAGGAAAAGTTAGAAAATCATTAAGATTGCTCCTAGGAATCGAAATAATCGGGTAAGAGTGATAAACATTGTTATCTTAATCTTGTATATGATTATGTATGTATGAGAATGATTGGGTTTTTGTTTTGGTGAAGTTTAGAGAAAATGAATAGTTAGGGTTTTGGTGAAATTGTGAGAAATTGGTAGATTAATCGGTTAGAAGTTGTTATAATCGAAGTATGATGTTAAATGTATGTTAATGATCATGTTTATTGGAGTTTTGTTTGAGTTTTGGTTGGTTTTGGCTAACTGTTGCGCAACTGAGAAATTCTGGAATCGTTGTTGTCGCTCAGCGAGTTGTTCTCGCTCAACGAGCTTTCCAAAGATTTTCTCGCTCAACGAGCAAGAAGGGTGCTCAGCGAGCCTGGAGGTTTTTGGGAGGTTTTGTGTTTTAATTCGTAACTTTAGTTTCAGTTATCCGTTTTAGGCGTTCTTTATATCGATTCGAAGCTAGAAACGTGTAGAAACTAATGATGCTAAGAAATGTAATTTTTAGCCGACTTTTGTCTGACTTTTCCGATAAAACATAAATGGGTTAATTATGGAAATGTGGGTTTGATGTGATGTTGTGGCCGTTTGGAAAATGAATGCATTGCTTGATTTGAATTTCAATGTATGCTAATTGAATGAGTTGAGTGCATAATTATGTTGTGAATAATGTATGCATTTTCAAGAATGTTGTGTGTCATTTTGCATGTGAAGCATAATGTATGCATTCTTGTGTTGTGGGATTCTTTGTGAATCCGTTGTAGCATTGTGTGCTCATGTGGAGTGTGAACGATGACTATAACACGATCGTGTGCCCATGTGGCGTGTGAGCGATCAGATTGTGTGCTCGTGTGGAGTGTGAGCAATCCATAAACATTGTGTGCCCGTGTGGGGTGTGAGCAATGGGTGATTTATTCACATTGATTGTGTGTCCGTGTGGGGTGTGAGCAATCAGATTGTGTGCCTGTGTGGGGTGTGAGCAATCCATAAACATTTTGTGCCCTTGTGGGGTCTGAGCAATGGGTGAACATCGTATGCCCGACGGGGAGTTACTTTAGGTAACGAGCGATGGTTCCAATTAGTTCCTGAGTGAACTTGATGATGATTGAGTCGGTACCGCATTGCATTTGCATAGAGTTGTGAGTCGGTCTCTATGATTTGCATTTATCATCTGAATTGTGAAATGATGAAATAAACATGAATATATATGTATTTATATGGAGATGAAAGTATGTATTGATGAAAACATGCTTGTTTATATATATATATATATGGATGTGTGGATATATATATATATATATATATATATATATATATATATATATATATATATATATATATATATATATATATATATATATATATATATATATATATATATATATATATATACACACACACATTGTAGTGTGTATGTGTGAATAAACATGAATGGATATATGTTTATGTGAATTGTGCATAATGAATGTGCTAGTGTGAATATATATATATATATATATATATATATATATATATATATATATATATATATATATATATATATATATATGTATACATTGTGATATATATGGGTGATGAGAAATGATTTGTGGTGAGAACATGATTTATGTGTATTTTATATGTTGAGATATATAATTATATGCAATTTTATTATGATAATGTTTCTCACCCTTCTGCGGTTTTATGATTCTCTATGAGGCATTGCAGAGTAGGTTGCTGGAGGTCTTTTTGTGAAGCTTGCCTTCATTCTTTTGGTCGGTCGACTCTGATATGTAGCACCGGGTAGCTAGGGTCGGCTTGATGCCTTTTGTGATACATTTTGTATATGTATTTTAGTGATGAATGTTTTATGTAAACATGAAATATTTGGTGAAACAAACTTGTTTATATATTTATGATAAGTATATAAGTTTGATGTTGTTATGTAGTTTCCGCTGTTATTTGAATTTATTGAATACGGGTGTAAGGATGAAATCCTTTTGTTGCAAACTTTTGTGTGAGCAGGTGTTATATGTTTTAATTTCAAGTATAATGTGGCATGCTCCTTTTATACCATGCTTCAAATGTACTCTGATGAAATTTTTATTATGTGCCTAAATGATTTAATTGATTATTTGGGGGTATAGAAAGGGGGTGTTACATATATGAATTGCATTGTTGAATGATTATGAAGATGTTATAGATGTTATGATGATCATGATGTGAATTGGTGATTGAACGAATTTAGTTATATATGCTGATTATTGTATCATGTTTTTAATTGTCGATATCTCACCCCTTTCTGTTGAATGTTACCCTCTGTTGGTAACGTGCAGGTGATCCTGAATAGCGAAGATTCTGTAGATGGTTTGAGTCATTGGTTGCTCTGATATGTAACACTTCGGGGGGATTAGCGAATGCTTGTTTTCAATTGAATTTTGTTTCGTTTTAGTTGATTAAAGATGTTTTGGATTTTGATGAGTTATCATGAAGTTAAATTTGTAAAGATGAGATGTTTATGACTTTAATGATTTCCGCTGCATAATAAAGACTTGATTTATTACTTGAAGTGTTCAGGATATATGATTTAAAAGAAGAAAATGTGATGCCCCGTTTTGTTGAACTCTGATTTATTTATAATTAGTTGCAGGTAGAATGGGGTGTTACAGGGTGCTCTTGGGCACACAACTGAAAAATGTAGAGCATTGTAGCTGAAAGTGCATGATTAATTGACGCAAAAGCTATAAATTTCTCTCCTCCTCCGAGTGTCCTTAATAATCCAATGCCCAATCATGGAGGCGTAAGAGTAAATATGGTGGAAGACGGGGAAGTGTTGAATCTTATTGCTGATGTAAGTGAAGTTAAGACTCCATTGCTTGTGGTAAAAGACTGTTTGTTGAAGGGGCAGGTGTTCCCCGGATGTGATGATAGTTATGAAGAATGCATTGTTTGTGATAATGGTTGCAGTAAGTTGAGAGATGGAATTCAAAGCTTGATGGATGAAGGCTCTCTACAATTTGATCGGGTAAACAAAGAAAGAGACGACATTTAAATTATTACTATCTACTTTACACCTGCTGAGATTCCGGTGCCGCCAAGGACAGAACTTGTTACTATCTTCGTGCCCAACGATGTAAGCCTGGTAACCATCACAGTTCCTGGCCATGTGCCCTACACTAGTGAGAAATCAATTTCATGGCATTATAGCACGAGTGTTTACATTTAGGGACATAAGCAAGAGGTGAAAACTCTGGTAGTGAGTGGTTCACATGTTGAAAATGTTGGTGGAGTTGGAGGTTTTACTCACAATGGACGTCTGTTTTCTCCATGGACTTTAAGGACGAATACTGAGGCTGAGGCAACAACTAAAGCGAAGGGTAAACATGTAGTGACAAAGGAGGTGGTGACTCTTTCTGCAGGTCAAAATACATTTGAGAAATAGGTCGAAGATTTTATAAGGATAATCAAGAAAAGTGATTATAAAGTGGTGGAACGGTTGAACCAAACTCCGTCGAAGATTTCAATTCTATCCTTGTTAATGTGCTCCCAGGCTCACAGGGAGGCACTTTTGAAGGTTTTGCAGATGGCCTACATACCCAAGAAATCACAGTTAACCAAATGCAAGTCGTAGTTGCAAATGTTAATGCTAGCCATGGGCTAGGGTTTATAGACTATGATCTGACGTCAGAGGGTCGCAACCATAACAAGGCCTTGCACATCATAATGGAATGCAAAGGAGTTGTATTGTCGCATGTTTTGGTAGATACTGGTTCATCCTTTAATGTATTACCAAAGAAAGCTTTAATGAATTTGGACGTTGACGGGATTATCTTGAGGCCCAATGACTTAGTGGTGTGTGCTTTTGATAACTCTAAGAGATATGTGTTTGGGGAAGTGGAATTGCCCGTGAAAATTGGTTTACAAACTTTCATATGCATCTTCTATGTGATGGATATACAACCAGTGTATAGTTTCCTTTTGAGAAGACCTTGGATCCATGTTGTAGGTATAGTTACGTCCACTCTGCACCATAAATTAAAATACATGGTTGACGGACAAGTACTCACTGTCTGTGGTGAAGAATATATCTTTGTGAGTCATCTCTCAATGTTAAAATATGTAGAAATGTATAGGGAGATCCATGAGATGTTGTGTCAAGCTTTCAAAGTTGTGAATGTTAATGAAGTCTCTCTCGGTCCGGTGGTTCAGAGCAGTGAGCAGGTGGGTACCTCCATAGCATCCTACAGACAGGCTTTGGATGTAGTCCAATCAGGAAATGCCCAAGGTTGGGGCAAGGTTATTGAGGTGGATAGAAAAGAAGACAAGTTTGGGATTGGCTACCAACCGGGCCAAGCAACTGTTTCCAAGAGCAATGGTTTGATAATCTTCTCTAGCGGAAGTCTTATTGATCCTAATCAAATGTATGTTGCTGCGGCAGAGGATGTTGATAGCGACTGCGACCTGGACAACTGGGTACACCCATGCATTCCCAGGGAAGAGCTCAAGAATTGGTTCGCTGAGGAAATTATCCAAGTTACTCTTCAGACAAAGTAATTTTTCTTGTTTTTCTCATATCATTTTGTATGTCAAATCCTACACTCTGCCCAAGGTGTATGAATCCATTGGTAGGGCCACCTTTGCATTGATGTCAAATCCTACACTCTGCCCAAGGTGTACTAATCACTCGGATTTCACGGATAACAACTTTGCTATGACCAAGTATGATTTCGATAATCCAATCTATCAAGCTGATGAAGGGGGTGAGGAAGACTGTGAACTCCCTGAAGAATTGGCCGGGTTGTTGAGACATGAAGAAAGGGTTATTCAGCCTCATCAGGAGGAAGTTGAAGTCATAAATATTGAATCCAAGGACGCAAAGAAAAAGATCAAGATTGGGGCCAGTCTGCAGGCCGAGGTGAAAGAATATTTGATTGGTATGATTCGTGAATATATGGATATCTTTGCTTGGTCATATCAGGATATTCCAGGGTTGGATACCAATGTTGTTGTGCATAAGCTGCCATTGAGAGAGGAATGCCCTCCAGTTAAGCAAAAGCTTCTTCAAACTCGTCCTGACATGGTAATGAAAATCAAAGAGGAAGTTCAAAAGCAGTGGGATGCTAGATTCCTTTCCGTAACTAGTTATCCACCTTGGGTAGCTAATATTGTGCCAGTACCAAAGAAGGACGAAAATGTCCAAATGTGCGTTAATTACTAAGATCTTAACAGAGCAAGTCTGAAAGACGACTTTCCATTACCTCACATTGATGTATTGGTAGACAACACCTCTTAGTTCTTGGTAATTTCCTTCATTGATGGTTTTCCTGGTATAATCAGATCAAGATGGCACCAGAAGACATGGAGAAGAATATGTTCATTACCCCATGGGGGTACATTCTACCATAAAGTGATGCCTTTTGGGTTGAAGAACACCTGGGAAACGTATCAGGAGGAAGTTGAAGTCATAAATATTGAATCCAAGGACGCAAAGAAAAAGATCAAGATTGGGGCCAGTCTGCAGGCCAGGGTGAAAGAATATTTGATTGGTATGATTCTTGAATATATGGATATCTTTGCTTGGTCATATCAGGATATTCCAGGGTTGGATACCAATGTTGTTATGCATAAGCTGCCATTGAGAGAGAAATGCCCTCCAGTTAAGCAAAAGCTTCATCAAACTCGTCCTGATATGGTAATGAAAATCAAAGAGGAAGTTCAGAAGCAGTGGGATGCTGGATTCCTTTCCGTAACTAGTTATCCACCTTGGGTGGCTAATATTGTGCCAGTACCAAAGAAGGACGAAAATTTCCAAATGCGTGTTAATTACCGAGATCTTAACAGAGCAAGTCTGAAAGACGACTTTCCATTACCTCGCATTGATGTATTGGTAGACAACACCTCTTAGTTCTTGGTAATTTCCTTCATTGATGGTTTTCCGAGTATAATCAGATCAAGATGGCACCAGAAGACATGGAGAAGAATATGTTCATTACCCCATGGGGGTACATTCTACCATAAAGTGATGCCTTTTGGGTTGAAGAACACCCGGGAAACGTATCAACGACCTATGGTAACATTGTTCCATGATATGATTCATAAAGAGATAGAATGCTATGTGGATGACATGATTGCCAAGTTCAGAACTGAAGAAGAGCATCTGGTTAATCTCAAGAAGTTGCTTGAAAGACTAAGAAAGTTTTGTTTGAGATTAAATCCAAACAAGTGCACTTTTGGAGTGCGATCTGGTAAATTGATGGGTTTCATTGTGAGTTAAAAGGGGATAAAGGTTGATCCTGCCAAAGTAAAAGCAATACAAGATATGCCTGCACCGAAAACTGAAAAAGAAATACGTGGTTTCCTGGGTAGATTGAACTAGATTTCATGGTTCATATCTCACCTCACAGTCACTTGTGAACCAATATTCAAATTGCTAAGAAAAGAGCGAGCGGTCAGGTGGAATGACGATTTCCAAATGGCTTTTGAAAAGATAAAATAATATGTGTAGGAACCTCCTTTTCTGATGCCTCTAAGTTCAGGGAGGCAACTCATCATGTATCTGACAGTTCTTGAAGGATCCATGGGTTGTATTCTCGATCAACACGACGAGAAAGGTAGGAAAGAGCACGCCATTTACTACATGAGCAAGAAATTCAATGATTGTGAATTGAGATACTCAATGCTTGAGAAGACATGATATGCACTCGCATGGGCTGCTAAGCGATTGCGACAATACATGATCACGCACAAAAATTTGCTGATTTCAAAGATGGATTCTGTCAAGTACATATTCGAGAAACCAACATTAATCGGAAGGGTTACCCTTTGGAAGATGGTGATGACTGAATACGACATCCAATACACTTCTCAGAAGGCTATCAAAGGAAATGTTCTTTCAGATTATCTTGCACAATAACCTTTGGATGATTATCAACCCATGTGTTTTGACTTCCCTGATGAGGACATCATGTACCTCAAGGTCAAAGACTGCGAGGAGCCACTCCTGGATGAGGGGCCAAAACCTAAATCCAAATGAAGTATGATGTTTGATGGGGCTGTCAATATGAATGGTCGTGGAGTTGGTGCCATTCTTATTACTCCTGAAGGTGTTCACTTTCCCTTCGCTGCCAGATTGACTTTTGGTTGCACCAACAATGAAGCGGAGTACGAGGCTTGTATCATGGGAATATAGGAGGTTATTAATATGAGGATTAAGACCCTCAATATATTTGGGAATTCAACCCTCGTGATTAACCAGATTACCGGAAAGTGGTACACTCATCAACCTCACTTAATTCCATATCGGGATTATACGAGAAGACTGTTGACATTCTTTACAACAGTAAAGCTTCATTACATACCACAAGATGAGAATCAGTTTACCGATGCGTTGACTACACTTTCTTCGATGATCAAAGTGCTATAGTGGAATTATGTTCCCAAGATTGACATATCCTGGCTTGACATACATGCATATGTGTTTGTTGTTGATGCAGTGTCTGATGACATGTCATGGTGGTATCATGACATCAAGTGTTTCCTGAAGAGTCAGGAATACCTAGCTAGGGCATATTCCAATGACAAGAAGACTTTGAGACGACTTTCTGCAAGTTTCTTCTTGAATTCTGACGACGTGCTTTACAAGATAAACTTTAACATGGACTTGCTCAGGTGTGTGGACAAGCAGGAAGCAGACATGTTAATGCAAGAAGTACACGAAGGATCCTTCGATACCCATGCCAGAGGACATGCAATGGAAAATAAATTATTAAGATCGGGGTATTACTGATTGACAATGGATTCAGATTGTTACTCATATGCCTGAAAGTGTCATAAGTGACAGATTTATGCAGACAAAGTGCATGTGCCTTCGAGCCTGAGGAATGTCATGTTATCTCCATGGATTTTTTCAATGTGGGGCATTGACATGATCAGGAATATTGAGCCCAATGCTTCAAACGACCATCATTTCATCTTGGTCACGATTGATTACTTTACCAAATGGGTTGAAGCAACATCTTATGCCAATGTCACCAAGAAGGTGGTTGCTAGATTTCTGAAAAGAGACATCATATGCAGATATGGAATGCTCGAGAGAATAATTACTAACAATGGTTCTAACCTTAATAACAAGATGATGGTTGAGTTATACTGGGACTTCAAAATACAACATCACAATTCTTCTCCTTACCGACCAAAGATGAATGGCACGGTCGAGGCGACTAATAAGAACACAAAGAAGATTGTGCAAAGAATGGTGGTCACTTACAAAGATTGGTATGAGATGTTACCATTTGCTTTGCATGAGTACAAAACGTCATTTAGGATGTCTACTGGGGCAACACCTTTCTCACTTGTGTATGGTATGGGAGTTATCCTACCTGTTGAAGTTAAGATTCCTTCCTTGAGGGTGATGATGGATGTCAAACTGGATGAGGCTGAATGAGTACGCGCCAGGTACAATCAGTTGTGTTTAATTTAAGAGAAAAGACTAGCAATTGTATGCCATGGACAACTTTATCATAGGAGAATGAAACAAGAATTTGATCAGAGAGTGTGTCCTTGGGAGTACCAAGTTGGTGAGATTGTGTTCAAGAGAATTCTTCCTCCAAGTACAGATCACAAGGGAAAATGGACTCCTAACTATGAAGGTCCATTCGTGGTTAAAAAGGTTTTCTCAAGAAGAGCCTTGATGCTTACAAACATGGATGGTGAAGATTTTCTATCCCCTGTCAACTCAGACACAGTTAAAAAATACTTCGAATAAAAGAGACCCGCTGGATAAAAACAAAATAAATAGTCCATGAAAAAAGGGCCTCCCGGCGAGCCAAAATCAAAATAAAAGGCACAGGAAAAAGTTAGGGATATAAAAATAAAAAGATTGTACACCCGGTGAGTTGAAAATCCATATTGGACAACTTAGGAAAAAAAAGGTATCCCGGTGGATTGAAAACCTGAAAGTGTGATCCATGCAAAAGAGGGAATAAGCGAATGAATGTGATCTGAGTTATTTGTACTACGTCATGGTCTCACTCAACCTGGAAATATCCAAAGGGTAGGAATCTGTCCAATCTTCCTCTTCAGAAAGCAAGGTCAACAAGGAGAAATCTTGAAGACATACTAGTCATAGTAGACGTAGGGTATGTGACGAGGTTCTTCCAGTGCATTTTAGACGCAGGGTCCTGAAGGTGGGATTTATTGTCAAAGCAATACGAAGAATCTTCCAGCGTGTTCCTTAGACGCAAGGTTTAGGCATACAGTTTACCGCATAACTCAATCTAGAGCATGTGAAGAGAATCTCACAACGCGTACCTTGGACGCAAGGTTCTAATCTTTGAAATGTTATCACTTATTCTGTTGCAGCTTACGTGAAAGGAATATTATAGCACATTTTTAGATGCAGGGTTGTGACATTGTATGTTTACCATCTATCCAATTCAATTCAGGATATTTGAAGAGGGTCTTACAACACATTTCTAGATGCAGGGTCCTATACATGTCTAGCCCACATACTAAAATGCACAAAGTCCACCGTCTCTATGGCAAACCAGTAGTCTCCTAGTGTCGTATAAAATATAGTTCTTCGAGTCATAAATCCTATGATATTACGTTGCTATTGTTCTTGGTTATGGATCGCTTGATACCATTTCCTTATCGTTGGTTGGGTTATAAATCCCATGATGTTACAATGCCACTCAAAGTCCACCGTTGATGTAGCAAGCCAGTAGTCTCCTAGCATCATTCAAAAGATAGGTTCTTCGTGGTTACGAGTTACTTATGCACTGCATCAGAGGTTGTATCCAAGCAGAGTTTTCTTTGGTTGGATATATATCCCATTTATTCTTCATCAAAGTGCAAATTTTATGGTTTGTTTTTGGTATTCAATCACAGTTCATCTTGAACGTCTGCTAGCCGATGCTCTCATCCTTTTCAAATTAACAGATGATTGAATAGGGGCAGATGTAACACCCCAAAATTTTTCCTCTCATTTCACGACATCTTGCATATCATATTACATACATATCATTACATCTCTACACGGAAAGATGAAACATATCACGCATAGATAGAAGCATAGGGCATACGATCAATGGTTGGCCAATTGGTGATTCATCAAAGCCAAAGACAAGATCTAAATGTCCTTCAACAAGTCACAAGATGTCCTCATAGCTCATATAAGCTCAGACATTACCTCAAGTCCCTAGAAGAGGGAAAGTTCATCAGGAACTTCCTCAGGATTCATGCTCCTGCACAAAGTACCCTAATTAGGGTTTTGCCTCAAAGCAAGAAATATTTATGGCATTGATAAAATTTCTGGTCAAGGGTTTCTATATGTCATATAAGGCCTAGGGTTGAATTTTAGTTCAAGGACTCAGTGTGGAAGTCATTCAGTGGCTTAGTTACTTGTAAAGTAAGAAAGCGTCAATAATTCAAAGGAAAAGTCAACCATGGGATTTCAAAGGATCAAATCATGTTTATCAAGTCCATGGACCTTCATATAGTCAAGAAATGACATGTTTGGTTTCACTCATCAAGAATCGGAAGTTTGTGAAAAGTTACTAAAAATGGCAAGGACCTATAATTTGGAACTTACTATTTTTGGCAATTTCTATATCATCTTCAAATCATTCTTTCATCATCAAATAAGCCTCAAATTATTTTTTCATGAAGATAAAATTTGTAGATCATGGTTTCCCTTTTTCAGAAAGTATAAGACCATTTTCATAGCCTTTGTGGATCAAAAGATATGGCCATTGGGAGCTAGGGCTTGAATTATGGATTTTCATGCATACAAAAATTCCACATGTTGCAAATTTGTTCTAAATGCATTCTCATGAACTCTAATCATCCAAGTCAGATTACTACCTTCATATACAAATCATAACACACATTTTTGGCCCTTGGATGGGTGGAATTTATGCACCATACATCATGTACATTCCATGTTGCTAATTTGCAAAAGCATGTTAATCTCATAAATCATTGCCTTTCCCTCCAAACAACCATCACACACGCACTCAGAAAGTGAATTAATAAAGGATTATTCCTTATTCATGCCATGAACACGTGTGGTAGGGTGTGCACACCACAAGTGACCAATTTGCAAAAACACTTCCAAAGATTGAACCAAGGGTTTTGTTAAACCCTAACCATAATCAACATGTTAACCAAGGATATTTAAACTCATTCACACGCTCATTTGAAGCCCATGCTCTCATATTTCTCAGATTCAATTTTTTTTGCTCTCTTGCATTTTTTTTCTGAATCTCTCAATCCTCACTTGCATTGCTCAATTTCTTTACACATTCATACTCAGTGAAGCTTAAGGAAGCTGAATTCATCATTGTTTGAGGCTATAGGGCAAGGTTTCAAGGAATCCGAATCTGAGTTGCATCACATCAAATCTCAAGATCCAAGCTATTTCAGAGCTCTAATTTCATTTATATTGCAATTAGAGGCTTCCAAAGGTTGATCTGGAACTTTCAACTGGTTTTCTTGGTGAATCTTAAGCTCTACACACTTTAGGTTAGTCAAGAATTCATCCTCTTAGATCTTGTTTTTATGCTGTGCATTGTGTTCCTTTGGTTGTGCTGAGCATTGTGATATAATTTTTGTGTGTTTTGGACGTGTATTATGATTGTATTGTAGATCTGAATGTTTTGGTTAATTTTTATTTTGCTTCGATTTGTTCAATTGATGCATGATCTGTGGAAATGGACTAGATATTTGAAATCAGTGTGTGATTTAGAGTGAGATTGTGGTGTTCTTTTGCATTTCTGGAGAATTGTTGGATTTGCAGGGTGAAGGTTGAACAGAGAAGGTGACCGGAGCTAGGGCTCCGACCACCTGAGTTTCTCTGATGAATTTGCAGGTGGATTGGGGAAGAAGTAATCTGGACCTTTGATTGTTTTGATCTAATGTGTATAATCCTGCTAACACATTAATGAAGTCACACACACCCTCACGTGCCTGGCCTATTAATTTGTTTATAACATGACTGTTGGATGAGATGACTGAATGTGTAACTTGTTTGCGTGAGTTAATTTTCCATACTATTTCTTGACTTCTTTGAAGGGGTTGAATCTAATTACTTTCTTGCTTAACTAATTGTGATGCGTTGGATGTGCATACTTTTGTTCTGTTGACTGGTCCTGGTCCCTCTGATTGATCTGGTGGTTCATACTGAGTCAATTTTGTTGAATTTTGTTTTACAAAATTCTTTGATGGGCTTTACATGCTTTTCACACCCTCCTTTTGAGCCCAGTTTAATTTTAAACGTGTTTGGGTTACTGATTGCACCTCTGGCCTTTTATTTCATTTTCATTTTCATTTAATTGCATTTGTTTCATTTATAATTTTTAAAAATAGTTTCATGCATAAAAAATTCCTAAAAAATTCACGAGTCATCCTTGGAGTTTTATAAATTTTTTCCAAATTTTAGTTTTGATTTTTGATTTTAATTTTACTTCTGAATTAATTTTCTTTTGAATTTCTCTTTAGTTTGCTTCATTTATTGACACCTTGTTTTGTTAATTTCATATACCATTATCCTTTCATAGTTTGATTTCCATTCTTTTTGTATAATTCAGAGGACACATTAAAGCTTTGAAAAAAAATTTGTCCCATTTTTAGAATCATTTTTGCATTCATTTTGAGCCATTTCTTTGAGCATATCCCCATGAAACCCTAATTGCATTGCATTGCTTGTTTGAAGGACTCCTTTTGTGAATGTTATGAGTTTTCTTGGTATGATGTTTGATTCTGGTTGAGGTCTCTTGGGAATTAATTTGGTAATTTTTGAATCATGTTTGCTATTTCTTTGATGGCTCTTGTTTGAGGTTTCTTTTTGTGAACTCCTTTAATCATGTTTGATTGCTTATTTGAGAAGGAACTTATGCCACCATATAATATATTAGGTGTGATGTTTTGAGACATGTTTAGGTCATATTAGGTCTGCCTTGATGCATTTATAGGTCACTTGTTTGAGTTTGATGCTTGTTTGATGCACATGTTCAATGTTTGTTCACATGTCCTATTTTAACCTAATTCTCCATCTCCTTTCATCTATGTCTCTACTTGACTTGTATTTTTATTGATTATGCCATGCCATATCTTTCATTTGAATCTCATATGATGTATGTTTCTGAATTTACATCATCTCATCCATTTCAAATGTCATTCACTTCATACTTTGCTTACTTGAACATGCTCATCCTAATGTATGCTTCTTCTTCTCATAACTTCAAAGTAACTTGTAAATGCTCACATGTGATTAACTTGTGAATCTTATATTCATATTAATATTACATGTGTCTTCTGATATTCATGCTTGACCATCCATTTCCATGTCTTGTGTTTGACTTGCATGTTAAATTACTTCTTTTTCATGTGTGATCTATGTTCACTACCCCACACTTCTTCTCCTATCAACTCCCAATGCTTGGAAACTTGCCTATATGCTTTGATTGATATTTGAACATCATTTTTAGGAACATATTTAGGTTGTATACATTCTTATTGTGTCATTAATTGAAGCATTATTGTATGATCACTTTGCATAACCACTCATTCTTATTTTACTCTTTTTTTGATGCACTTCTTTGAAGTTTGTGAGCTAGTTTCTATTTTTGTTGCTTGAGTTTGTTTAGTGGACATTATAGGTCACTTCTAAGGTGTTCATTCTGAATTTGTTTGAATTTTCTTAGTTTGTAACCTTTCTTCTTTGAACTTTGACTTGTTTGAGCCTTCTTTACTTCATCTTTGCTTATGATTGTTTTACTAACCATGTAGGGGCTAATGGTAAGTAAGAGGGATGTGGATGAGATTCCACATTCCAAAATATCCCTTTCTCTTTTTATGAATTAAATTTGTGTTTGCCTTAGAATCAAGTATTCTTTGTTTATATAACTTCTTCATCTCCCTCTTAGAAACAACTTAACTTCTTTTGAGAAGTATGTTGTCTTCTAACATCTTCTTCTCTCCTTCTTCTTCTTTTCTTTTCTTTTCTCTCCTTTTTCTTCATTAGGATAGAGTTAAAACCTCAATAACCTAGGTTTATCCAAGCATGACAACTCACTTAGGATTATTAGTCCCCCATTAGACTTTTACCTTTGAGATCCTTTTGGTGCTTTCTCTTCTCATCTCAAAACAACAACTTAAGACACCTAATAAAGGATAAGTTTTCTCACGTGCCAATGGACTTTTCAATGGGGTACTTGCACACATTCCATATGGGGATGAGGTGTAGGCTATCTATCATGATGAATAAGTCTTAACATGGGGATGATTCACAAACATAAACTTAAAAACACTTCTTAATCAAAAAATAACAAAAACATTTAATAAGTACAATAGGCTAGTGTGTTTAAGCCTTAATCTTTTGGACTAGGTTTGGGGATATCCTCTATACTTAGGTGTACTTCCTATACATTCCATTCAGGATGATTCAAGAAGTACACATCCATTGAGTAAGACTTGGATACACTCTCATGTGCAAACCACAGAGAAAAAGCTTCTAAAAAGCATTCAAACAAACAATAAACGTCTTTCCTTCGGGATTTATTTTTTCATCTCACTCACTCTCAACAAAAGAAATTGCTCCTACTTGTCTCTTTGCAAGATGTTAAATGCACTCGTGCCAGATGAGCCTGCAACACCTGAGCATAGACATAAGCAGTTCAAGCTATACAAAACACAAACAGTTTTCCTCCCTAGTTAGGGGAACTATGTCGACTACAATTCTCATTTCCCAATGAGATACTTAGGTAGTGGGGTAGGGGCCATTCGAGCACTCTTTTATTTTCCATACATTTTCCCTTTTCTTTTTTTCTATCCAGTTCCAGTTAGCAATTTTGTTCAGCAACAATTTATTTCTCACCCTTTTAAACAATTCTAGCAAGCGTGGATCTCGTTGGGTACGACGGATGATCTGGGGTGCTAATACTTTCCCAGTTCGTAACCGATTCCCGAACCCAGACTCTTTGGTTCGCAAGACCTCGCTATTTCCTTCTCTCCGGTTTGTGCAACATTACCATTCTTTCATGATAAAAATTCCAGGATGGCGACTCTACCTTTTCTGCGCCACTTTCGCGTCTGTACCAGGATGGAAATCCAGGGAGCGACACCTCCTCATCACTAACTTCCTCAAGTATACCATCATTATTTTCTTCTTCCACTCTTTTCTATTTTTCTTTTTCTTTCTCATTCCCACTCCCAATAACAATATCTTTACAATGATCCTTTGGATTCACATGAGTATTAGCAGAAAAGGAAGGTCCCGGTTGGTTCTCGGCTATTTGTTTCACAAGTTGCCCAACTTGATTTTCTAGATTTTTGATTGCCGCATCACTAGATTTTTTATTGGCCATAGACATTTGAATAAATTGAATCAAAGTGTCTTCCAATATGGAAGGTGCAACCGAAGGTGGTGGAGGAAGATAAGGATTTTTTCGATTAGAAGAACCACTGTCAAAACCTTGGTTATTTTGGTAATTACCTCTTGGTTGATATCCTTGTTGTTGTTGATTTTGGTAATGTTGTTTTTGAGAATGTTGTTGTTAGTAAGTTTGTTATTATTGATAAGGTTGTGTTGTTGTTGTTGTCTTTGGTACCCTTGATTTTTGTTCATGTAGTTGACTTCTTCGGTTCCCGGTGGCGGACAAAATACGGTATCGTGATCACCATTGCATAAATCATAACTCACAACTCACAACTTGCTTGTTCTTGCTCGGTTGCTCATGCAACTCCTTCACTCGTTGGGTAAGCTTTGATATTTTTTGTTTCAAGAGCTCCACTTGTTGCGATAAAAGTTTATTTTGCGCAAGTATTGCATCGTTCGTCCCTAGTTCAAGAACTTCGAGTTTCTTCAAAGAATTGTTGTGATTTTGACTTTGTATATCATTGAGAGCCTTGATAACATCCGTCGCTTCTTCCGTACTCTTTGATAACAAAGATCCACCCTAAGTAGTATCCAACAAAGTCTTACAATTCGGTTGGAGGCCATTTATAAAAATATGGATTTGCGTCAACTCATCGAAGCCGTGAACTTTTCACTTCCGGATCATAGATTTGAATCTCTCCCATGCTTAATCATTTGTACCTTGAGAAAACACAGAGATTGCGATTTTAGATTCCATGAAATGGTTGTGCGAGAAGAATCTCTCAATGAACTTTTCTTCAAGAACACTCCAATCGGTCATCACAATGGTACTTTGATCAAGGTACCAATCCTTTTCTTTTCCAATCAAAGCATGAGGAAATAGTCTTCTAAACAAATCTAGCTCTTATGTTTGATCGACTCCGGCTGCCAACGCTATCTCGTAAAATTTTGTGAGAAAAGTGAAGGGGTCTTCGTGGTCCATTCCCGTGAATGGAATTCCGTACAATAAATTAAAAGTTCTTGTCTTCATCTCAGCTTGCCGGCCATTGTGGGCATTATTGGCAAACTGAGCCGTGTTGCATGGGCTATTCACACATGGTGTAGAAGGTGGAGGTAGAGGTGGATCGAGGCCCATCATAGTTGGGGTAAACTGTAGAGTGAGCGGTGTTAAAGTAGAAGTTTAACTTTGTCCTTTTTCTTGCCTTTCTTTAGCGAGTTGCCTCCTCCCCCGTGTCTTTCTATTCAACCTCCTTGCGGTTCTCTCAATCTCAGGATAAAAAAGAAGTTGGTCCGCAGGAAGTTTTCCTCGCATAAAGAGAAGCTGCACAAACTAACCAAACAAATTAACAAGTTCAAGAAAAAGCTCAAACAAGTCTAAAACTTAAGAAAATATTGAAATGCTTGCAATATCAATTAAAAATCCTCGATAACAGTGCCAATTAGTTGGAGTAGAAATAGAGTAGGGTTTTTGTTATTGTTCCACAAAGATTATTGTGTGATATTACCACCGTTCTACAATCACGCTAGTTTTAAACTTAATGGTAACAAAGGGGTTTTGGTTTGAGTAACAAATCATTTCATTTGCTTAATAGATTAAAAGCTAACGGTAAAAATTATCGGTTTTTGAAAGGTTTATAAAACACGTGCCAAGATTAGGGTTTGATAAGCCATTTTGCACGGATAGAATCTATCAAGCGGATGAACTTATTTAGACGATAAACATAATCACAATATCCTCTCAATATGTTTATCTCTAACACATATTGTGGGTTTTACCATTTTGATGCATTGATGATCTCTCACTCAATCTATCAAAGTGGCAACATTAAAGATCAATACAAAGTAAACATCAAGTCTCATAACTATCTCTAGCCTATGTTATTTGATGGATGAAAAACCTTGATAAAGTGTGGAACACATTTCTCAATCATGCACAACACAAAGAATATATCATAAAGACAAAGTTTTTCACCATATATTTATCATCACATGTTCATGCACAAGGATCAATACCTATACATACAAAAGAAAGACTTGTCTTCCTTCAAATCTTGACATAAGAGAAGCTTAGCTAGCCACAACAATGGTAGATTCCATAATAAGAAAGTTGTAAAGCTTTTGAAGCATTAATCTTCTAAGATGAAAAGGTTGAAGCATGAAGCTTAAAACTAAGGAATATGATAACAATGGAGATTTATCTCCTCTAGTAAAATAGTCTATTACAAGATGAAGTCTAGGAAATCAAAAAGTGAAAGGTGTCTTATAAAAATCTCAAAATTGTACCTAAGTACAATTTTGCAAAACAAAACCACCACTGAGCGGTCATACAACGGTCGGGCGGTCTATTCAAAATCACACACGTGATCAAATATGAGCCTTCAGATCTTCATGAAAATATCTTCCACTTCCGGGTGATGGAATACAGTCGCCGAGCGGTCTCAAACGGCCAGGTGAAATCCAAGAGGCGCAGGGGACAAAATATCTGCCCCTAGGGTGATGAAAAACTAAGACCAATGCCTTCTCCACTGTCGGACGATGAGATGCAGCCACCATGCAGTCTCAAACGGCCCAGCTGTAAACACCCCAAATTTTCCCTCACCAATTCACACCATGGCTTGTGATCTTTTCATATGCATCAGTTCAATCACATCATCTTATATTGCATATTTGTTTCACTGCATTGATTCAAATTCATCTGCATCTAAGGTTTGTGATCTGAGCAATCCAAGAGCTATTTGAGCCACTCCAAAGGTCTTAAATCACTTCAAAGGGGTCCATGTATGTTCAAGCATCATATTATATCCTCACAAGATCAAAGAAGTCAAAGAATCACAAGAACTGAGGAAGGCATGGAAGCAGAGTCAGGTTTAACTGCACAGATGACCTAAAATTAGGGTTTTGGTTTCAAAGGCTATAACTCCAAATTTTTTGGTCATTCTTGTTTCTATTGGTCTCTATATGATATAAGGGTCATGCACATCCATTTTCATGAAGAAATTCCATGGGGAAGGCATCTAATCAAGAGTTGACTTCTTGAGCAAGTAAGTGTAAAATCAGGGCATCTGAGGCCCCCAATGACCAAACCAAAGGTTGTTCATCATCATTTTGAATGTGCATGATCTTTATTTGATCATGGGAGGTATTGGAAGTTCACAAAATTGAAGAAATATAAGCCATTTGCAAAGTTGCCTTTTTGGGAAAATGACTTGTAATGGAAACTTGCCATTTTGGGAAACTTTTTCAACCCTTTCTTTTTGTTTCAAAAATGCTTCAAATGGGAAAACTTTGGTCATGAAAGTTGTAGAATGTATCATTCCCTTTTCAAAAAGTACAAGAACTCATGCTAATTCATTTTGGATCAAAAGTTATGGCTTGTCAAAGTTGGGAAAAATCACATAATTTCAAGTTTTGCACCAAAGAGGCAAAGTTGCAAAACCCCTTGCCAAGGCAAATTGTGACTTCAAATGGACTTCTAATCTTTGTACAAACATAAACCAATGCCTGAAATTCAGAATGCACCAACAGTTTGTCCATTTTCGTGACTTGTTCTTCAAGTAATCACAAAAGGGCCAAAAGTCACAAAGTTGCAAAACCTATGACAAACCCAATCCACTTGCTGCATTGCTTCTAATCCATTTCCATGGCTCTCCCTAATTTTAGATGAGCCAAACCATGCCCTTATCACAGCCTCACACTTGCCCATACCTCAAGTACACCTAACTTGGACTTTATGCAAAAACACCCATACCAATCCCACAGTGCCACACCAACTTCTCTGACCCATCCAAATGTGATAAGTGGACCAAAAGGGACTCAACACAACAGACACACAAGCCTGAAACATCCTCCAAGCCATAGCTCCAAGTTTTCACCTCTTATGCATTTCCATTCGAAACTCATTACACAAGACACAAACACCAAAACAAACTTCAAAGAATCTCTCAGCATGTTCCACTGATCATCCCTGACCCTTCACCTTGCCCTGAAACCCCCTGAAATCAAAATACGATTTCTCTCCCTCTTTGAACAGAACCTCTTCAAACTCACAAACCAGTCACTCTAAACACCAACCAAGCTTCAAAGCTTCATCAAGAGGATCATTGGGGCCATTTTGAAGCAAAGAGGCAAGCAGAAAGTTCCTGGATTGAAAGCTCAACCTCAGGTAACATGATGAACAAATTTTCCAGAACCTTAATTTCTTGTTAGAATATTGTTCTATGTGTTGCCCTGATCATGGGGATCTATTTATTTTCGAAAATGAGCCAGAAACAAGCATGTTGTGATGTTCTGAAATTTTTTGCCCTAAGATTTGTTTTCTTCGATTCTCATTGTGTAGTTGATGTAAATGGTTTTTGGCCCTGGATTCTTGTTACCCATTGTTGAGGGATTGATTCTGGAGTTTTGGGGGTCTTGGGGATGTGTTTGGGGTGATTCTAGTGAGGAAGGCAGCCGGAGAAGACGACCGAAGCTTATCTCCGGTCGCCTGAGATTAATTAGCGTTAAGTGTGATTAATTAGGAGTTTTGAATGTGGACCCTTAGATGTGCTTTCCCGTGCGTGAATGAGTGGCCTGGATTTGTCATTTAAGCCCTAATCTCCAATTAATTAATTAAATCCTGTTTAATTAAATTGTAAAACAAAATTAGCCAGATTTGAATCTGGGCCTTTGGATCTGGCGCGCAGTCAACCAGTCCAAACCCAGATCAAATCCTGGCCCTTCCCTTTGCATACTTTCATTTATTTTTATTTTTATTTCATTTAATTTGATTTATCTTTTACATTTTATTTAAAATAGCAAAAACCATTTAAAAATTATGAAATTTTTTGTCAAAGATTTCATTAATTTTTAAAACCCAAAAATATTTTTATTTTTATTTTTTGCATTAAATATTATTTTTAAATCATTTAAACGTTTATTTTTAATTAATTAATGAGAATTAATTAATTAAAAATGCATTTAGGTATTTAAAAATCACAAAAAAATTCACATTGCATTTAGAAACATTATCCAACTCTCAAACCAAATTTATTTTTTGTTCTTGATGCCTTTTGATCATTTTCATTGGATTTAATTTCATTTCAAGGCAATATTTTGGTTCAATCTTCAAAAATTTCTTTCTGCCTAACCATTGAGAGTTGAATGATGATTCTTCTTGCATTGCACTCTTCATAGAATGTAGTTTATAGGATAAAATTGGTTTGAATTGATCTTGCATTTTTCAATTTGTTTAGCATTTTTCTTGATGAGATACCTTAAAACCCTAGCAATCTTAGGAAATTCATAACTTTCACTAGGTTAAGAGTTGGATCCCCTCCTTTGGGCAGTGAGCTTGTATAGGTCTAGGGTATCTTTGATTTCATTTTCAAATTTTTATCATGTCATTTGCTTCTGGTTTTGGATTTTTGCTTTGCATGATGCATGTAACCCTAATTTGTGCCTTACTTTGCATCCATTTCTCATTTGCTTGCATCCAATGACTTGTCATGACATTTTGTGCATCCACATGATTCATAATACATATTAGGACATATTAGAATCATGTTTGATCATTTCATCTTTCATTTTCCATATTGTATGTCCATTGCATTTCATAAACTTTTCATGAACATTCATGTTTCAATGCATGTTCCATTTGCATTCTTATGCTTGTTTGATCATGCTCATCTCTTGTCATGTGTTTGTATCATCTCTTAACATCATTAACCTAATGTAAATGCTTCTGACTTTGGCTTGCACCATGACATTTCATCCCATTTGCATTGCATTTCATTTCTTTTTCTAACTTTTCAGGTGGTAAGTTGTTTGAGAAGTGAATTTGCCTTCACTTCTCACAATCTCTTTTCATCTTTTGCATACTTTCTTTGCTGCCTTTTGTATGTGTATTAGAGTGAGCTTGCTCATTCATGTTCATCTCTTACTTTCTTCCTTCAAGCAACTTGTCTTCTTAAGTGAAGCAAGTTGTTTTGCTTCTCTTTTCTCCTTTCATCTGCTTTCCTTCCTGGTGGTTTCCCTGAAGATCTTTCTTTCTTAGGCCTCATTAACCCTAGGATCTCCAAGCATGATAACAATTAGGACTTGATTAGTCCCCCTTTTAGTTTTGCCTTTGTGTCATCTTTGAGTCTTCTCTTCTCATCTCATAATCAGGGACTAAACCCTAAAGGCTTTAAGGCTTTGTGATTAAGCTTATGCCTGCATCCTTCTATTAGGATGGAGTGTATAACTTTAATCCTAAGTGTTAAACCCTTAATGAGTTTAAATCCTTTAATCAATCCACCTAATAATCACTAAGACATCAAGCTTGTAACTTGGGCCTTGCATTAGGGTTCTAATTCTTCCTTAATTGGTTAAGAAGGACTAACCCTAGTGTTAATGGACAAGTCCCCCTCAAGTTGTCTTACAAATCATAAAATCCATTTCTTCATCTTATCATTAACTAAAACCCACTTAATAAAGGCTTTTTTTTGTCATGAGGTTAATCCCTAATCATGGATTAAGTTGAGGAGTCTTCTTCAGCTTAAATGTTCTCATCTATTATCCTTCTATTAGGATGGTATAATGAGTCCATTAAATCCTTGATTATGGCTTAAACTCATTACTTAACACTAAACAAAAACAACAAAAACATCTAAATAATTACAAGTAGGTTAATGATCTTAATCCTACATCATGGTGATTAAGTGTGAGGTGCTTACTTCACACTTAAGGTATTCTCATTACCCCTAATTAGAGGGAGGATGTGATGAGTTTACTAACCCTTTGGTTTAGGCTTAAGCTCATTTTCTTATGACAAACTCCAAAAGCAATAAAAGATTGAAAACTCAACAAACAAACAATAATTGTCTCCTCCGGGATTCTTTTCTCACCTCATTCACTCATAAACGAGAACTTGCTTCTCCTGTCCAATGCAAGACAGTTTGCACCTGAGCCAGACAGGTCATACACTTGAGCATAGACAAGTAAGCAGTTCACAAGTCAATTTATCTTTTCAGTCTCTTTGAGTCGAACTACGGTGTTCTGACTTCCTCATTGCACGAGAGGATACGTAGGCATAACTTAACGGTTATCGAACAAAAGTCTCTGTATATTCCCCCTCTTTCAGCATTATTCTTTAAGCCTTAGTTTTGAGCATTTCACTCCTGTTCTTACACTGACACTTCTCTTATACACTTCACATTTCTTTTACACTGACACTTGCATTCTTTCCCAGCTTTGACACACAGATTGCACTGACACTACCCCTTTAAAACACAAATCTTCTAAGCATGTATCCCGTCGAGTACGACGGACAATCTGGGTGCTAATACCTTCCCAGGTTGTAACCAACCCCCTTTCTCAGTTTCTCTGGTTCGCAACCGTCTTATCCATCTTTTCTAGGTTTATGCAGCATTACCTTTCCTTCGGGATAAAAATGCCTAGCTGGCGACTCTTTTCTTTTCAGTTCACCCTTGTGTGTTCTCTCTCCTTTCGCCGACCGTTCGCGTCTGTACCCCTCTTGACTTAGCCTCATTTGGTGGGAGCGACAGCTTGGCGACTCTGCTGGGGACCCTTATACTGTAACCAGGGCTTCTGGTTCTTTTTGTGGGTTCCTCCTAGCGCTTGTTTGATTTGTGTTTACTGGGGTGTTATGTGTTATATGTGCTTATGTATTTATTTTTGCTTTATGTACAGTCTTGTTTACTGCTTTCCTTACAGTTTTATACATCATACTGTCATACTGTCATCTTGCTGGATCTGGTTTCTGTTTTGGTGGGTGGGGTTCTACTGAGAGTTTGAGGTCCTATACCTGGGACCTGAGTGACACCTAGGCTAGAGTGGTTCATGTTCTTTCCCATTCCATTTCGGTCTGGTGCGGGAATATGAAACACGGTTCAAATGTGGGTTTCTTCTTGAGAACTCTGTGCTACAGATTTCCTATAGTGCTAGGGCTATCTGGGAAGCCTGCTAAGTCTGGATGACCTTTATTATGACCTTCAGAAACTGAGGTGAATTAGAGGAGGATCCTTTATGGTTATTGTAAACACTGTACCTCCGGGTTAGAAGTGTTTACACTTCTCATAACTGATCCAAGTCTGAGGATCCTTGTTTTAGAACACCACCTGTGAGGGGGTTGGGCTGTTTACAGGTTTGCAGGTACCCTTGGCCACATCATACCCTGTTACTATTTGGTTTAAGAGTACCTCATTTTGGGACAGTTCTTGTGATTTGAACCCTGGACATGTGACTCTTTATTTGAGTCCCCCACCTTGGTTACTGGATTTCTGAACCTCCATCTGGACTTCTTAAACATACATGGACTTTTATCAAGGCAGTTAATCAGATCCAGCTTGATCACAAACCCTTGCATAATCATTTGCATACTCATCATTTGCATCATTTAACATTTGTTTATTTGTTTTTCAGGGTATCCATATTGTATCTGGCTTGGTTTTGACCCCTTCATCTGCATAGACCTCTGTTCATCAGTTATCTGCTTCAACTATCTTCATCAGTTGCCTGCTTCAGCTACTTTTATCACCAGCCTCAGCCTATCAGTGGCTCATCTCCAGTATCAGTCTTCATCATCAGCACTTGTTTTCAGCTCTTCATCAGCAGTCATGGCACCCAAGAAGAGCAACATTTCATACCATTTCTTTGAGCCTGTGCTGACTGACATCAGGCAGGTCCAGGCACTTATCACTCCAGACCACATCCCATTGTTCAGAGAGCATTATGGAGGCATCCTTGATATGGTTATGAACCTGGACCCTTCTCAGGGGAGTATGATCCACACCTGCCTACAGTTCTATGACCCTCCTTTGAGATGTTTCACTTTCCAGAACTTTCAGCTAGGACCTCTGCTGGAGGAGTTCTCATCATTGATTGGAGTACCTGTCAGGAGTGGTGTCCCCTTCAACCCAGAGATGACTTCCCCCCAGCAATGGAGAAGTGGCAAAAGCACTGTACCTGGAACCTATTTTGATTGAGCAGAACATGACAACAAAGGCTGGGATCCCTGGTTTGCACCTGGACTTTCTGATTTCTCAAGCCATCCTAAAGGCCTCTTTGGGAGAATGGAGGGCAGTTTGTGCATTGTTAGCCCTCAGTATATATGGGGTTATACTATTTGCAGATGAGCCCAAGTTTATCAGCAAGAATGCCATTCATCTTTTCCTTCTGAGGAACCCAGTACCCACCTTGCTGGGAGATTTCTATTATTCCATTCATCAGAGGAATGAAAAGCAAAGAGGAAAATTGGTGAGATGTTGTGCTCCCCTATTTCATACCTGGCTGCTCAAACACTTACCTAGGACTGATGCCTTCCTGAATCCTCACCAACAGAAGAATTGGGCTAAAAGAATTATTGCTTTGACTTCAGATGACATCAAATGGTGTACCCAGAGCACCAAAGGCAGGGACATAATAACTAGGTGTGGGCAGTACCCCAATGTACCTCTAGTAGGAGTGAAGGGTTGCATCAACTACAATCCTTTGCTGTTTAAGAGACAATTGGGCTATGCTTTGGTACACCCTCCTAGAGTGCAAGACTTGGCTGAAACCCTGTATTGTGAGATAAAACCTAATCCAGCTGTTGTCAGACAAGCATCCTGGGCTTGGGACAACATCCAGACCAAAGGGATGGCCATTCTTGGGAGGTGCAATAATGTGGCTTCAGCTCAGTATTATGAATGGTCTCGTGCTAGAGCTCAGATTTCTAGGATGCCTTTCACCATTGAGGATGCACCTGGACCATCCACAGTACCACCTCCAGCCACTGTCAGCTTGAAAGAATTTGAGAAGCTGAAGGAAAGGAATGAGAATCTGTCTCAAGCTCTGAAGAAGACCCTCTGGGAGAGGAGTGGTGGTCGTCTAGACATTGAGAGGTTGGAGAAGCTTAAGGTGGAACATCTGACCAAGATTGAGAAAGCATAGGACTACATCAAGAAATCAAGAGCTGGGGAGCAAATATTGAAGAATGCTTGTAAAGAGGCCCATTTTCAGAAGGCTAGGACTGATCTCTATCTGCAAGAAAGTCAAGCTAGGTGGGTCAGAATCACTGAAGCTCGTACTCAAGAAGATAAGAAAACCCAGGCCAGGATTGAGCAGTTGGAGGCCAATGAAAAGAAACAACGGGAAGCTTTGCTGGCAGCCCAGAAGGAGATTTCAGAATTGAAGCTTAGGGCTGGTGTGAAGAGGTCAAAGGACCAGGACAGGCACAAGAAGCTGACCACTGCTATTGCCACCAAAAACCTTCTTATCAGGACTATTACAGAGCATCCAGCTGGTCCGGTGACTGAGGCACTTTTGAAGGAGGTTAAGGAGGATGAGTTTGGATTAGATGTTTGACTTCTTTGCTTGTTGTTATTTCCATTTGATGTACTTTTCTTTTATGTTGTATTTTGACCCCCCAGGGGCATATATTGTAAAAACAAACTATGTATGATCCACCATTTGCAATGTATTTGTTTCAGTGAGTTTCTTTTCTCAAGCAACACCAAAGCATACTCCTCAGGGTCTGGAAAGGTCAAAACCAAGAAGCAAGCCGGATACCGTGGAAAGCAAATAAGCATGTTGCATTGCATACTAACTTTTGTTTTGTTTTGTAGGTTTTTGTTTTTTGTTTGTTTGTTACTAACTCTGTTGTGGTTCAGGAATTATTGCTCGCCGTCGGGTGTTCCCTCTCAACCGTCCGCACAGGTATCCTACTCGCAACAACCTTCCTGGTATCCAAATGGATCAAGTACAGCAAGATTTGACAGAGGTCAGAACCCAGATGGCTAATGAAAGGGTGGAGATGAGAAACCAAATGGCCCAATTCATGACTGTAATGACTGGCTTGGCTCAGAGTCAGGAAAGGCTGAGGGCATTGGTAGAAAGACAAAACCCCGAGGAATCTCATCCTGGGACTGGAGGAACTAGTAATAATGAGGGAGGTCAGCCTCATGTTAACCCACCAGTATTTGGACCTCATCTAGATCCGGAAGTCAATATCCCAAGAAATGTACCAGGCAACACTGCTGCAGGCAGGATCTTGCAAGAAGATCCTCAAGAGGAGCAGTTTACTGTCATGGGAGCCGGTGATGAAGTCTATGATAGGAGGTTTGATGAAATTGCTGAGAAGTTGAGATCACTGGAGTCTCAAAATTCCTTAGGTTTTGATGTCATGGATATGGGGTTAGTGGATGGGGTAAGAATCCCTCACAAGTTCAAACCCCCGTGCTTCGAGAAATACAATGGAACCTCCTGTCCACGAACTCACCTACAGTCCTTTCTGGGGAGACTTAAAGCATATACCATGGATGAAAAGCTGTGGATGTTCTATTTTGAAGACAGCTTGACTGGGGCTTCCAGGGAATGGTATTCACACTTAACCAGAGCTACTATCAGATGCTAGAAGGACCTAGCTGAAGCCTCCATCAGGCAATACCAATATAATCTAGACATGGCTCCTAACAGGACCCTCCTGATGGGAATGTCTCAGTCTTCCAGAGAAAGCTTTAGGGAGTACGCCCAGAGGTGGAGACAGCTTGCTGCTACTGTCCAGCCACCCATGTCGGAAAGAGAAATGGCCGACATGTTCATGAATACCCTGCAAGGAACATATATTGATAGGATAGCTGCCTTTTCCTCCACCAGTTTCGCTGACGTAGTTATAGTTGGAGAAAGAATTGAAAGCCTGTTGAAAATGGGTAAGATTTCTGATAATGGTGCAAGTTCGTCCAGTAACTCCAGGAAGCCTTTTGTGGGACCTAGAAGAACCGGTGAGACAAATGCCATTCATGCCAGCAGGGGCAGACCTCAGTATGTCCACAGATCAGTAGCAGCTATCACTATTCCAGCTCTGATTCCTCAGCAACCAGCATATCAACCACCACAACAACCCCACTATCAACAGCAAGTTCAGTATCCGCCACAGAGAGCCTACAACAACAGCAACAGCAATCAACAACAAAGACCCTTTCAGCAAAGACCATCACAGGCAAATAGGGTGATTGATCCTATCCCTATGCCTTATGCTGCCTTATTGCCACAACTCCTGAAACTCAACTTGGTTGAGTTAAGGACATTGGCACCACCAGATCCCTCTAATCTTCCAAGAAATTATGATGTCAACGCCAGATGTGCTTTCCATTCCAATGCACCTGGCCACAATACGGAGAAGTGCAGGGCCTTGCAAATGAAAGTCCAAGACCTGGTGGATTCTAAAGCCCTCAACTTTGCACCCCCTCCAAGTATCACCAAGAATCCCATGCCCAATCATGGAGGACCAAGAATTAATGCTATTGAGGAAGACAAGCCATCTTTCTTAATTACCAGTGTTGGACAGATTCGGACACCTCTGGTCGAAATTAAAGCTCAGCTCCTAGAGTATCAGATGTTCCCCGGGTGTGAGCTCGGTTGTGGGTATTGCAACATTTCGGTCAACGGGTGTGATAATTTGAGAAGCGGCATAGATGGTCTTATCAAAAGTCGCATACTTCAGATCTCAACAATGGCGCCTACAAATCCAGCAATTCCTTTGACAACAATTCCTGATTCTCCTACAACTGTAGCAACAATTATTCCGACCAATTCATCAATATCATCAACAATGGCTTCATCTATCACTTCAACAAATCAGATGTCAACAATCCTTTCTTCTACAACATCAGCATCCATTTATTCAGCAGAATCTTCTACAATGCCAACAGAAATTAATGAAGATATCTCAGCAGTCACCATCTACTATGATCCATCAGATGTTCCTCCAAACAACAACTTCCAACAACAAACAGTGGCACCTCCTGCCAGGTCACCAGTCACCATTTACTACGATCCGCACACCGTTACAGTACCCTCCTCTGCAGCAGTCAGTCCAGTTACTATCACGGTACCTGGACCAGTTCCATATGAAAGCAGCAATGCCATACCTTGGCATTATGGTTCTGATCTTTACTGGAACGGGGATAAAATCACTTTGGATTCTTCAACTTCTTCTCCACAGATTGATAATGTTGGGGGAGGCGGAGGCTTCACTAGAAGCAGACGCCTTTTTTCCTCACAATTGCAAAGACCTAATGCCGAAGCAGAAGCTACTGCCAAAGCAAAGGGAAAGAGTGTGATATCTGAAGAACCAATTATCAAGGAAACTCAGAAGACATCTTTTGAACAAGATGTAGACGAGTTTATGAGGATTATAAAGAGAAGTGATTACAAAGTGGTGGATCAGCTCCACCAAACTCCCTCAAAGATCTCCATATTATCCCTGCTGATGTGTTCTGAAGCTCACAGGAATGCATTACTAAAAGTCCTGCACGCAGCATATGTGCCCGAGGAGATCATTGTTAATCAGCTAGAAACTGTGGTGGCAAATGTCAACACCAGTCACGGACTGGGCTTTACCAATGCTGACTTAACAACTGAGGGACGTAACCACAACAAGGATTTTCATATCACCTTGGAATGCAAAGGTGCTGTTCTATCTCATGTGCTGGTGGACACTGGGTCCTCACTTAATGTTTTGCCGAAGAAAGCCTTAGTGAAGCTGGAGTATGATGGCTTGGCACTGCGTCCGAGTAATTTGGTGGTGAGAGCGTTTGATGGCTCTAAAAGATCAGTGCTTGGAGAGATTGATCTGCCTGTGATGATTGGCCCGCAGACTTTTAAAATTACCTTCTATGTGATGGACATTCAGCCGGCCTACAGCTGTTTGTTGGGTAGACCCTGGATCCATGCCGCTGGCGCTGTTACGTCTACCCTTCACCAGAAGCTGAAATTCGAGTGGGAAGGCCAGATCATCACCATCTGTGGTGAAGAAGACATCTTTGTTAGCCATCTGGCTACGTATAAGTATATTGAGATGGATGGAGAGATTCATGAAACCATGAGCAAGGGGTTTGAGGCCCTGAACATTAATGAAGCATCTGTTGTACTGGGAACCTCCATGACGTCTTATCAGCAAGCCAGGAAGGTTGTTGAAGAGGGTACTGCCCAAGGCTGGGGCAAGCTGCTGCCCGTGGAGAAGAAGGAGGACAGATTTGGGTTGGGTTACAGACCAACTCAACAAGATCAATCAGAGGCTGCTAAGAAGCCCAGTTTTGTCAGCGGGGGAATGCTCACCCCTGATGCAGTGAACAACTTGGAAGACGAGGAAGAAAGCGACCGCAACCTGGAGAGCTGGATACGTCCAAGGATCCCGGGGAGCCAAGTCCTTAACTGGTCTTCCCAGGAAATTATAAGGGTTACTCCTGCAGAGTAATTATTATTTCCTGTATTTTTAAGCATGCATCAAGTCCTGCATCTTGCCCAAGATGACAAGACTCATTTTGTAATCGGGCCATCTTGTAATTTTGTGCAAACAGATCAATCAATGAATGTCGGACATCTTTTGCAAATGAGTCTTTTCCTTTTCCGCCCACTGTTTTCCATTTTTCTTTTTGTACAAAAATAAAATGGCAATGTTTTCCAAAATGATAACTTCATTTCACTTTTTCTAAACAAGATTAAAATCGATCACTAAAATGAACAATCTAAACCCTTGCAGAGAGTGCCTTTTAGACTGCACCGACAACAACACCGCTATGGCTTCGTATGACTTTGACAATCCAATCAATCAAGCTGATGAAGGGGTTGAGGAAGACTATGAGCTTCCTGAAGAGCTAGCCAGGTTGTTAAGGCAAGAGGAGAAGGTTATTACTCCTCACCAGGAGGAGATTGAAACGGTTAATCTTGGTATGGAAGAAGAAGTGAAAGAAGTTAAGATTGGGGCATGCCTATAAGATTCAGTAAAAGAGCAACTGATTGATATGCTTCGGGAGTATGTGGATGTCTTTGCTTGGTCTTATCAGGATATGCCAGGGTTGGACACCGATATTGTCATGCACAAGCTGCCTTTAAAAGAAGACTGCCCGCCAGTAAAACAGAAATTGCGCCGTACTCGCCCAGATATGGTGATGAAGATTAAAGAAGAGGTACAAAAGCAGTGGGACGCCGGTTTCCTTTCTGTAACTAGCTATCCGCCGTGGGTCGCTAATATTGTACCTGTGCCTAAGAAAGACGGCAAAGTGAGAATGTGTGTGGACTACCGGGATCTGAACAGAGCCAGCCCGAAAGATGACTTCCCTTTACCTCACATTGATGTATTGGTTGATAATACGGCTCAGTTCTCGGTGTTCTCCTTCATGGACGGATTTTCAGGATATAATCAGATCAAGATGTCACCTGAAGACATGGAGAAGACAACTTTCATCACACCCTGGGGTACGTTCTGTTATAAGGTGATGCCATTCGGGCTGAAGAATGCTGGTGCAACTTATCAACGAGCTATGGTAACACTATTCCACGACATGATCCATAAAGAAATTGAATGTTATGTGGATGACATGATTGCCAAGTCCCTCATAGAAGAAGACCACCTGGTAAATCTGTTGAAACTATTCAAGCGCCTGAGGAAGTACCAATTGAAGTTAAACCTCAACAAGTGCACATTCGGGGTGCGATCTGGTAAGTTGCTGGGATTTATTGTAAGTGAGAAAGGGATTGAAGTTGGCCCTGATAAAGTCAAAGCCATTCAAGAAATGCCTGCACCGAAATCAGAGAAAGAAGTTCGAGGATTTCTAGGTAGATTGAACTACATTTCAAGGTTCATATCTCATCTTACAGCAACCTGTGAGCCTTTGTTCAAGCTGTTAAGAAAAGAACAAACGGTCAGGTGGAATGAAGACTGTCAGAAGGCATTTGAAAAAATCAAGGAATACTTACAAGAACCTCCAATCCTTATGCCTCCGGTTGAAGGAAGACCTCTAATCATGTACTTGACAGTATTAGAAGAGTCAATGGGGTGTGTGCTGGGCCAGCATGACGAGTCTGGTCGAAAAGAGTATGCAATATACTACCTAAGCAAAAAGTTTACCGACTGTGAACAACCTTATTCACTGCTCGAGAAAACTTGTTGTGCTTTAGCGTGGGCTGCTCGCCGACTAAGGCAGTATATGTTGACCCACACTACTTTGTTGATATCAAAGATGGACCCAGTTAAGTACATTTTTGAGAAGCCAGCACTTACCGGACGGGTTGCAAGATGGCAAATGATCCTCACAGAATATGACATCCAGTACACATCTCAAAAAGCCATCAAAGGCAGTGTACTGTTTGATTATCTTGCTGAGCAACCTATTGATGATTATCAGCCTATGAGATTTGACTTCCCTGATGAAGACATCATGTTCATAAAAGCAAAAGATCATGAAGAGCCTGTTCACACTGAAGGGCCTGACCCGGAAGAAGAATGGACTATGATGTTTGATGGGGCTGTTAATATGAGTGGTCGTGGTGTTGGTGCAGTACTCATTACACCTAAGGGGGTTCACATGCCTTTCTCGGCAAAGATCACCTTTAATTGCACTAACAACGAAGCTGAATACGAAGCTTGTATTATGGGTCTTGAGGAAGCCATTGACCTCAGGATCAAGACTTTGACGGTATTCGGAGATTCAGCTCTGGTAGTTAATCAAACCAACGGCAAATGGTACACACACCAGGATCATCTGATACCTTATAGGGACTATACAAGAAAGTTATTGACTTTTTTCACAACGGTCAAGCTTGAGTATATCCCTCGGGACGAGAATCAGTTTGAAGATGCTCTGGCTACCATTTCATCCATGATCAAAGTTCAAGCTGCCAACTTTGTACCTCGGATCTCAGTATCCAGACTTGACAGACCAGCATATGTATTTGCGGAAGATGTTGCCAAAGATGATAAACCTTGGTTCCATGATATCAAATGCTTCTTGGAGGATCAAACGTACCCACCTGGGGCATCTTCCAATGACAAGAAGACATTAAGAAGGCTAGCTGGTAGTTTCTTCCTGAATGCTGATGGTTCCTTGTACAAGAGAAACTTTGATATGGTACTTCTCTGGTGCGTTGATAGAACAGAAGCAGGCTTGTTAATGCACGAAGTGCACGAAGGATCCTTTGGTGCCCATGCAGGAGGGCATGCCATGGCCAAGAAGTTACTAAGATCAGGTTATTACTGGATCACAATGGACGCCGACTGTTGTGCCTATGCCAGAAAATGCCATAAATGCCAGATTTACGCGGATAAAGTGCATGTACCCCCCAATCCTTTAAATGTGATGTCTTCACCTTGGCCTTTTGTTATGTGGGGCATTGATATGATTGGCAAGATTGAACCGACTGCTTCAAATGGCCACAGATTCATCCTGGTAGCCATTGACTATTTTACCAAGTGGGTTGAAGCAGCCTCATATGCAAACGTTACAAGGCAAGTGGTAGCCCGATTTCTAAAGAGAGACATCATCTGCCGGTATGGAGTGCCCGAGCGAATCATTACTGATAATGGTTCCAACTTGAACAATAAAATGATGGCAGAACTATGCCGGGACTTCAAGATCCAACACCACAATTCTTCTCCTTACAGGCCAAAGATGAACGGCGCTGTAGAGGCGGCTAATAAGAATATCAAGAAGATTGTACAGAAAATGGTGGTTACCTATAAAGACTGGCATGAAATGCTACCATTTGCCTTGCATGGGTACCGTACGTCGATCAGAACATCCACTGGGGCAACACCGTATCAGCTTGTGTATGGTATGGAGGCAGTCCTACCAGTTGAAGTTGAATTACCCTCCCTGCGGGTACTGATGGATGTTAAGCTAAACGAAGCAGAATGGGTCCGGTCCCGATTCGAACAACTGGATCTGATTGAAGAGAAGAGATTGGCTGCAATCTGTCATGGGCAGCTGTACCAGAAAAGAATGAAGAAAGCCTTCGATCAGAAAGTCAGGCTCCGGGAATACCAAGTAGGAGATCTTGTGCTGAAAAGACTCCTCCCTCCTCATACAGACCACAGGGGCAAGTGGACTCCAAACTATGAAGGGCCATTCGTAGTAAAGAAAGTTTTCTCTGGTGGAGCACTGATGCTCAGCACTATGGATGGTGAAGATTTCCTGTCCCCTGTGAATTCAGATGCAGTTAAAAAATACTTCGTGTGAAATGACCCGCTGGACATAAAAACAGAATGTAAGTCCAGGCAAAAATAGGGCATCCCGGCGAGTCAAAAACAGAATAAGCGACTCGGGCAAAAATAAGGGAAAATAAATAAAAAATGTACACCCGCTGAGTCGAAAAGCCGCATTGGACGATTCAGGAAAAAAAGGGTATCCCGATGGATTGAAAACCCGAAAGGACGATCCATGCAAAATAAGGGAATAAGCGAACAACTGCATTCTGAATTCATCTGTATCACTTACGATACGGTAAACTCTAAAAGGGTCAAATTTCGTTCAGGATCAGCCTTCTTCAAAAAGCAAGATGAGAAGAACGTCAAAAGTCATACGGGTCATAGCAAAAGGGAAGCTTCTTGAAGCGTCATCGACATTGCCAACATCTCTTGTTTCTCAATTTGTAACAATCTCCTCATTTTAGGGGATTTGTTTCTTTGACTGTATCTTGCCAATTCAGGGCACACGAATTAATAAAATCAGATCTTCAGTCATGTTTCGTCTCGTACATTTTATTTTCATTTGCGAGAATGTCCGATGTCTTTAAGATACTGATTGCATAAATACAAATGCTTCTCTTCTAAAAAATACGTGCTTGCAGGAAATATACTCACTCCCGGGAGTGTCTAAACTCTTATGATGGAATCTGGTAAGGGATACCTCAGGATTACTTGTGCGTTTCTCTGTCTTTTCAGGATTGCAGGTATTCAAAGCACAACATGGGGCATGAAAGCTTCACCCCAGCAAGCTGGCAAATCATTATCTACTCAGTCTTAGCACCGGAGGTGCTTTCTCCCCAACTGAGTTGCCATTTATTATTTCCTCCTCAGCCAAGTACAAAAGCCAGGGAACCATCTCCCCATAGAGTGTCAACCTCTACCCGGAAGAGCAACGCATGAAGAAATCACAACAGAGTGGAGAAAGCTCCTACAAACCCCAGTTGGGTCCCCCGTTACCAAGATAGGTCTATCAAGTGACCTACTCCCCCACGCAGAGTCATACATCTTATCAGATCTACCAATGATCTTATCCCCAACTGGGATGTCCACTTCAAGCAGAACAGTCAGAGATCTTCACAGCATTGGGATCCGAATCCCGGGTCGTTATCTTTGCATAATCATAGCATTCGCATCATATTTTCCCCACAGAGCGTAGCATTCCGTCTAATACGGAGCATTACGGCAAAAATCAAACATATTGCATAATCATAAGGCCATGTTCTGAATACTGACAATTCATCGACAATATACAGAATGCCCCCCAAAATTCTCCGGCAGAGAGCCAAGGCATTTTCCCTAAAGATACAGATACTCCTTGACACCCGTCCGTATCATACCCCCAGTAGAAATCCAAAGCGCCCCCTTTGCACTCACAGATACTTATACACAACTTCCTTGGTACACATACACTTGTTTACATTACACTTTCCTCTTTTTGACACTCGTCTGTGTCACTCTCCCCAGCAAGATAGACACTCGTTCGTGTCTTACTCATGCTTGTTACTCATGCTTGTTACTCATACTTTTTTCTCATACAGATACTCGTCTGTATCTTGTATACACCACTTATATCCCCTCAGATTCGACACTCGTCCGTGTTCTTTGTCAACCAGTTGGTACTCGTCCGTATCATCATCTCTGAACACACGTCAGCGTCTGTTTCTACTGATACTCGTCTGTATCATGGTCTTAAGGATGTTCGTTCGCATCTTTAATCCATACACAATGTCGGTTACTTTTACCTCTTTTTAGAATTTAGACACTCGTCTATGTCCATTACTCCCCAGAAGAGGCCCCTCAGATCCGACACTCGTCCGTGTTCTTTGTTAACCAGTTGATACTCGTCCGTATCATCATCTCCGAACATGTGTCAGCATTTGTTTCTACCCAATACTCATCCATATCATAATCTTAAGGATGCTCGTCCACATCTTTAATCTATACATTGTGCCAAACACTTATACCTTTCATTTCTTGGATGTAAACACTCGTTCGTGTTTACTATTCCCCAGTAAGGTCCCCAACAAAACTTGTTGAACTATTTCCTTCCTATCTGACATTCGCCCTATGTCATGATACCTTTCCGGCAGCCGTACCCTTCCAGGTGATCGTCCTTCACCTTTTTGATGATCGTCCTTCATCAAACCCTAGTGGAGTCTCTATTCATTAGAACCCCTTCTTATCTGACATTCGTCCTATGTCATGATATCTTTAGCAGCAGCCCCCTGCTAGGTGATCGTCCTTCACCTCTTGATGATCGTCCTTCATCATTTTATCCGATGGCCATCCCCATCGTTGATCTTGTTGTCTGACATTCGTCCCATGTCATGGTAAACCCTGAGAGCAGCCGTACCCTGCTAGGTGATCGTCCTTCACCTCTTGATGATCGTCCTTCATCAAGCTTATCTGATGGCCGTCCCCATCGTCGACTTTTTTATCCGACATTTGTCCTATGTCGCGATACTTTTGGCAACCGTACCTTGCCAGGTGATCGTCCTTCCCCTTAGATGACCGTCCCTCATCTTATCCCCAACAGAGCAGCCGTCCCCTGCTGGGTGATCGTCCTTCACCTTTGATGACCGTACCTCATCATTTATTTCATTTACTTATAGTCCCCAGAGAGTCTTATTTTTGAACTTGATGGCCGTCCCCATCACAATCTCTTATATCCCCAGCTTGTCGGTCGTCCCCGTCATTGCTTTATTTCCTGCATTTTCCCAGCATGTCGGTCGTCCCCGTCATTGCTCCATCCCCAGCAGTCGTCCTCTGCTCGACGTTCGTCCTCCGTCGCCCGCACTTTATAAATATGCTTTATTTTCTTTACAATCTATATCCCTTTTCTTCTTCATTCTGTGAGTGCAAATTTTGGACTGTCTTTGGTATTCAACCACAAGTCATCTTGTTTGAATGATAAGTCGTCGCTTACATCCGGCACAGCTGACTCATGTTTGAATAGGGGCAGCTGTAAACACCCCAAATTTTCCCTCACCCATTCACACCATGGCTTGTGATCTTTTCATATGCATCAGTTCAATCACATCATCTTATATTGCATATTTGTTTCACTGCATTAATTCAAATTCATCTGCATCTAGGGTTTGTGATCTGAGCAATCCAAGAGCTATTTGAGCCACTCCAAAGGTATTCAATCACTTCAAAGGGGTCCATGTATGTTCAAGCATCATATTATATCCTCACAAGATCAAAGAATTCAAAGAATCACAAGAACTGAGGAAGGCATGGAAGCAGAGTCAGGTTTAACTGCACAGATGACCTAAAATTAGGGTTTTGGTTTCAAAGGCTATAACTCCAAATTTTTTGGTCATTCTTGTTTCTATTGGTCTCTATATGATATAAGGGTCATGCACATCCATTTTCATGAAGAAATTCCATGGGGAAGGCATCTAATCAAGAGTTGACTTCTTGAGCAAGTCAGTGTAAAATCAGGGCATCTGAGGCCCCCAATGACCCAACCAAAGGTTGTTCATCATCATTTTGAATGTGCATGATCTTTATTTGATCATGGGAGGTATTGGAAGTTCACAAAATTGAAGAAATTCAAGCCATTTGCAAAGTTGCCTTTTTGGGAAAATGACTTGTAATGGAAACTTGCCATTTTGGGAAACTTTTTCAACCCTTTCTTTTTGTTTCAAAAATGCTTCAAATGGGAAAACTTTGGTCATGAAAGTTGTAGAATGGATCATTCCCTTTTCAAAAAGTACAAGAACTCATGCTAATTCATTTTGGATCAAAAGTTATGGCTTGTCAAAGTTGGGAAAAATCACATAATTTCAAGTTTTGCACCAAAGAGGCAAAGTTGCAAAACCCCTTGCCAAGGCAAATTGTGACTTCAAATGTGTCGCTCCCGCCAAATGAGGCTAAGTCAGAAGGGGTAAAGACGCGAACGGTCGGCGAAAGAGGGAATGAGAACACTCAGGAGTGAACTCAAGGGAAAATAAGAGAGTCGCCAACTAGGCATTTTTATCCCAGAGGAAAGGTAATGTTGCATAGACCTAAGAAAAGATATGGATAAGACGGTTGCGAACCAGAGAGACTGAGAAAGGGGTTGGTTACAACCTGGGAAGGTATTAGCACCCAGATTGTCCGCCGTACTCGACAGGATCCACGCTTAAAAGATTTGTGTTTTAAAGGGGTAGTGTTAGTGCAATTTGTGTATCAAAGCTGGAAAGAATGCAAGTGTCAGTGTAAAAGAAAAGTGAAGTGTATAAAAGAAGTGTTAGTGTAAGAACAAGAATGAAATGCTCAAGATCATGAGGCTAAAAGAATGATACTGGAGGAGGGGGGGGATATACAGAGACTTTTGTTCGATAACTGTTAAGTTATGCCTGCGTATCCTCTCATGCAATGAGGAAGTCAGAACACCGTAGTTCGACCCAAAGAGACTGAAAGATAAGTTGACTGATGAACTGCTTACTTGTCTATGCTCAAGTGTATGACCTGTCTGGCTCAGGTGCAAACTGTCTTGCATTAGACGGAAGAAGCAAGTTCTCGTTTATGAGTGAAGATGATGAGAAAAGAATCCCGAAGGAGACGATTATTGTTTGTTTTTTGTGTTTTCAATATTTTATTGCTTTTTGGAACTTTGTCATAAGAAAATGAGCTTAAGCCTAAACCAATGGGTTGGTAAACTCATCACATCCTCCCTCTGATTAGGGGTAATGAGAATACCTTAAGTTGAAGTCAGCATCTCACACTTAATCACCCTGATGTAGGATTAAGATCATTAACCTACTTGTGATTATTTAGATGTTTTTGTTGTTTTTGTTTAGTGTTAAGTAATGAGATTAAGCCATAATCAAGGATTTAATGGACTCATTACACCATCCTAATAGAAGGATAATAGATGAGAACATTTAAGCTGAGGAAAACTCCTCAACTTAATCCATGATTAGGAATTAACCTCATGACAAAACAAAGCCTTTATTAAGTGGATTTTAGTTAATGGTAAGATTAAGAAGTGACTTTTATGGTTTGTAAGACAACTTGAGGGGGACTTGTCCATTAACACTAGGGTTAGTCCTTCTTAACCAATTAAGGAAGAAATAGAACCCTAATGCAAGGCCCAAGTTACAAGCTTGATGTCTTGATGATTATTAGGTGAATTGATTAAAGGGGTTTAAACACATTAAGGGTTTAACACTTAGGATTAAAGTTATACACTCCATCCTAATAGAAGGATGCAGGCATAAGCTTAATCACAAAACCTTAAAGCCTTTAGGGTTTAGTCCTTGATTATGAGATGAGAAGAGAAGACTCAAAGATGACATAAAGGTAAAAGCTAAATGGGGGACTAATTAAAACCTAATCATTATCATGCTTGGGGGTCCTAGGGTTTGTGAGGTTTGTAAGAAGATCTTCAGAGAAACCCCCAGGAAGGAAACAGATGAAAGGAGGAAGAAACAAAGAGAAGCAAGACAACTTGCTTCACTTAAGAAGACAAGTTGCTTGAAGAAAGAGAGTAAGATGAACAAGAATGAGCAAGCTCAATCCAAAACACATACAAAATGCAGCAAGGGAAGTGTGAAAGATATGAAAAGAGATTATGAGAAGTGAAGGCAAATTCACTTCCCAAACAACTTACCACCTGAAATGTTAACATAAGAAATGAAATGCAATGCAAATGAGATGAAATGTGATGATGCAAACCAAAACCAGAAGCATAAACAAGATGTTAATGATGCTATGAGATGATACAAGCATGAGGCAAGGCAAGAGAATGATCAAACAAGCATAAAGGTGCAAATGAGACATGCTTAGAACCATGAACATACATGAAAAGTTATGAAATGCACATGACATACAACATGGAAAATGGAAGATACAATGATCAAACATGATTCTAATATGTCCTAAGATGTATTTATGAATCAAATGGATGCACAAAATGTCATGGCAAGTCATGGTATGCAAGCAAATGAGAAATGGATGCAAAGGAAGGCCCAAATTAGGGTTTATGATCAATACACAAAACAAAATTCAAAATCAGAAGCATATGACATGATAAAAATTTGAAAATTCAATCAAAGGAACCCTAAACCTATACAAGCTCACTGCCCAAAGGAGAGGATCCAACTCTTAACCTATTGAAAGTTATGAATTTCCTAAGATTTCTAGGGTTTTAAGGTATCTTGACAAGAAAAATGCCAAACAAATTGAAAATGCAAGATCAATTCAAACCAATTTTATCCTATAACTACATGCTATACAAGATGCAATGCAAAAGGAATCATCATCCAACTCTCAATGGTTAGGCAGAAATGAATTTTTGAAGTTTGAAACAAGATATTGCCTTGAAATGAAATTAAATCCAAAGAAAATAATCAAAAGGTATCAAGAACAAAAACAAATTTGGTTTGAGAGTTGGACAATGTTTCTAAATGTTTCTAAATGCTATGTGAATTTTTTTGTGATTTTTAAATACCTAAAAGTATTTTTAATTAATTAATTTTCATTAACTAATTAAAAATAAACTTTTAAATGATTTAAAAATAATTTTTTATGAAAAAAATAAAAATAAAAATATTTTTGTGTTCTGAAAAATAATGAAAACCTTGACAAAAATTTTCATAATTTAAAACATTTTTTGCTATTTTAATTAATTCGTGCAAAATAAATCAAAAGAAAATGAATTAAAAATGACTTTAATGAGAAAATAGGAAAGTCAAACAATCCAAAGGTCCAGATTCAAAGTCAGGGGGCGGGAATTGACTGCGCGCGCGAATGAACGGCCAGAATTCAAATCTCACTAATTATGATTAAGCCCTAATCCTGTGCCCTAATCACTTTCACTGTTCCGGTCATCTTCTCCGGCAAACCAAAATCTCAATCTCAAAACGCATCAAAACCTCACAAAACTCTCCAGAATCAACCTATGAACATCACTAAACATAAACCCTAAGTCAAACAACATTTATTTTTCGTGAATCAAAGGAAACAAGCAAAAACATTTTTACGGGCAAACTTTCAGAACATCATAACATGCTTGTTTCTGGCTCATTTTCAAAAATAAATAGATCCCTATGATCAGGGTAACATATAGAACAACATTCTAACAAGAAATCAAAGTTCTGGAAAATTTGTTCATCATGTTACCTGAGATTGAGCTTTCGAAACAGGGATTTTCTGGCTGCTTCTTTGGTTCAAACAAGCTCCAATGATTCTCCTTTGAAGCTTTTGACACTTAGCTGGAGTTTATATGGCCTCTAGAGAGAGTTGGCAGAAGCTCAGGCCAAGGGAGTGTGAAAATCGTATTTTTGATTGCAGTGGTTTCAGGGGCAAGTGAGGGGTGGGAAATGATCAGAGGATCATGGTGAGTGATTTGGTGAAGTTTGTTTTTGTGTTTGATGCTTGTGTGATCAGATTCGAAGAAAAGTGCATAAGAGGTGAGTTTCTTGAACTATGGCTTATGAGAGGTTCCAGGCTTGTGTGTGTGGTGTGTTATGTTGCATTTGGTCCACTTATCACAACTAGAGAGGTCAGAGAAGTTGGTGTGGCACTGTGGGATTGGTATGGGGTTTTTGCAAAAAGTCAAGTCTAGGTGTACTTGAGGTATGGGCAAGTGTGAGGTTGTGATAGGGGCATGGTTGAGTTCAGCAGAGATCATGGAGTTCATATGGATCAGATTCTATGAGCTGTAACAAGTAGAGGCATGGCTTCATGAGTTTTTGCAAGTTGGTACATGTTTGCCCCCTTTGGAAATTCATGAAGTTCAAGGCACCAAAATGCAATATTCTTGGGCCAATTCTGATCTTTAGAGGTCATGTGAGTATGTTGTAATGAGTTTGTGCACATTTGAAGTCTTTGGAATGCTTGATCATATCATTTTGCAAAATGCCTCTTTGGTACATAACTTGAAATTATGTGATTTTTCCCAACTTTGACAAGCCATAACTTTTGATCCAAAATGAATTAGAATGAGTTCTTGTACTTTTTGAAAAGGGAATGATCCATTCTACAACTTTCATGACCAAAGTTTTCTCATTTGAAGCATTTTTGAATCAAAAAGAAAGGGTTGAAAAACTTTCCCAAAATGGAAAGTTTCCATTACAAGTCATTTTCCCAAAAAGGCAACTTTGCAAATGACTTGAAATTATTCAAATTTGTGAACTTCCAACACCTTCTTTGATCAAATAAAGATCATACACATTCAAAATGATTAAGAACAACCTTTGGTTGGGTCATTGGGGGCCTCAGATGCCCTGATTTTACACTGACTTGCTCAAGAAGTCAACTCTTGATCAGATGCCTTCCCCATTGAATTTCTTCATGAAAATTGATATGCATGATCCCTATACCATATAGAGACCAATAGAAACAAGAATGACCAAAAAATTTGGAGCTATGGCCTTTGAAACCAAAACCCTAATTCTAGGTCATCTGTGCAGTTAAACCTGGCTCTGCTTCCATGCCTTTCTCAGTTCTTGTGATTCTTTGACATCCTTGACCTTGTGAGGATATAATATGATGTTTGAACACACATGGACCCCTTTGAAGTGATTGATGACCTTTGGAGTGGCTCAAGTGGCTCTTAGATTGCTCAGATCACAAACCCTAGATGCATATGACTTAGAAGCAATGCAGTGAATCAAAAATGCAATATGAGATGCTATGACTGAATTTATGCATATGAAGAAATCACAAGCCATGGTGTGAATGGGTGAGGGAAAATTTGGGGTGTTTACAGCTGCCCCTATTCAAACATGAGTTAGCTGTGCAGGATGTAAGCAACGGCTTAGCAGGCAAACAAGATAACTTGTGGTTGAATACCAAAGACAGTCCAAAATTTGCACTCACAAGATGAAGAAGAAAAGGGATATAGATTGTAAAGGAAAATAAAGTATATATATAAAATGCGGGCGACGGAGGACGACCGTCGAGCAGAGGACGACTGCTGGGGTAAGAGCAATGACGGGGACGGCCGACATGCTGGGGATATAAGAGATTATGATGGGGACAGCCATCAAGTAAAGCTAAAAGGCTCTCTGGGGATTAGAGGTAAATGAAATAAAATGATGAGGTACGGTCATCAAAGGTGAAGGACGATCACCTGGCAGGGGACAGCTGCTCTGTTGGGGATAAGATGAGGGACGGTCATCTAAGGTGAAGGACGATCACCTGGCAAGGTGAGGTTGCCAAAAGGTATCACAACATAGGACGAATGCCGGATAGAAAAAAAGTCGACGGTGGGGACGGCCATCGGGTAAGCATGATGAAGGACGATCATCAAGAGGTGAAGGACGATCACCTAGCAGGGTACGGCTGCTCTCGGGGTTTATCATGACATAGGACGAATGTCAGATAATAAAATCAACGATGGGGATGACCATCGGATACAATGATGAAGGACGATCATCAAAAGGTGAAGGACGATCACCTAGCAGGGGACGACTGCTAAATATCACGACATAAGACGAATGCCGGACAGAAAAGGGTTCCAATAATGGAGACTCTACTGGGGGAAGGATGAGGGACGGTCATCCGAAGGTGAAGGACGATCACCTGGCAGGGTACGGCTGCCGACAGTATCATGACATAGGACGAATGTCAGATAGAAAAAGAAATAGTTCAACCAGTTTGTTGGGGACTTAGCTGGGGAATAGTAAACACGGACGAGTGTTTACATCCAAGAAAATGAAAGGTATAAGTGTTTGGGTACTGTGTATAGACTAAAGATGCGGACGAGCATCCTTAATATTATGATACGGACGAGTATCAGATAGAAACAAAAGACTGACACATGTTCAGAGATGATGATACGGACGAGTATCAACTGGTTAACAAAGAACACGGACGAGTATTGATTCTGCGGGGACTCTTCTAGGGAATAGTAGACACAGACGAGTGTCTAAATTCAAGAAGACATAAGTGTTTGACACGGTGTATAGATTAAAGATGCGGACGAGCATCCTCAAGACTATGATACAGACAGGTATCAGGTAGAAACAAACACTGACGCATGTTCTGAGATGATGATACGGACGAGCACCAACTGGTTAACAAAGAACACGGACGAGTGTCGAATCTGAGGGTATATAAGTGGTGTATACAAGATACGGACGAGTATCTGTATGAGTGAAGCAGGAGTAATAAGTATGAGCGATGTACACGAGGGTTTAACCTGCTGGGGAGAGTGACACGGACGGGTGCCAGGGAAGTTGTATATATATATGTATCTGCGAGTGCAAAGGGGACGCTTTGGCTTTCTACTGGGGATATGGCATGGACGAGTGTCAAGAAGTATCTGTAATATAAGTGGTTTGTTTATAAAGAAAGCTCGGGCGACCTTACTGGGGAATGATGACACGGACGGGTGCCAAAAGGAGTGCGTATTTGTATTCGTGAGTGTAAGGAAAATGTCTTGGCTTTCTGCCGGGGAATTTTGGGGAGTTTTCTGTATATCGTTGATGGTTTGTCAATAATCACAAGTGTTTGCTTCAGAACGTGGCTTATGATTATGCAATATGTTTGATTTTTGCCGTAATGCTCCGTATTAGACGGAATGCTACGCTCTGTGGGGAAAATAATGATGCGAATGCTATGATTATGCAAGAGGTAATGATCCGGGATTCGGATTCCGTTGCTGCGAAGATCTCTGGCTGATCTGCTTGAAGTAGACATCCCAGCTGGGGATAAGATCATTGGTAGATCTGACATATGTGACTCGACATGGGGGGAGTAGGTCACTGATAGATCTTTCTTGGCAATGAAGGACCCAGCTGGGGTTTGTAGAAGCTTTCTCTACTCTGTTGTGGTTTCTTCACGCGTCGCTTTGCTGGATAGAGGTTGGGACTTTGTGGGGAGATGGTTCCTTGGCCTTTTTACTTGGCTGAGGAGGAAATAACAAATGGCAACTCAGCTGGGAAGAAAGCACCTCCTGTGCTATGACTGAGTAGATGATGATTTGCCAGCTTGCTGGGGTGAAGCTTTCATGCCCCACGTTTGTGCTTTGAACACCTGCAATCCTGAAAAGACCAAGAAACGCACAAGTGATCCCAAGGTATCCCTTATCAGATTCCATCATAAGAGTTTAGACACTCCCGGGAGTAAGTATATTTCCTGCAAGCATGTACTTTTTTTAGAAGAAAAGCATCTGTATTTATGCAATCAATATCTTAAAGACATCGGACGTTTTCACAAATGAAAATGAAATGTACGAGACGAAGCATGACTGAAAAATCTGATTTTATTAATTCGTGTGCCCTGAATTGGCAAGATACAGTCAAAGAAACAGATCCCCTAAATGAGGAGATTGTTACAAATTGAGAAAAAAGATGTTAGCAATGCTGATGACGCTTCAAGGAGCTTCCCCTTTGCTATGACTCGTATGACTTTTGATGTTCTTCTCGTCTTGCTTCCCGAAGAAGGTTGATTCTGAACGAAGCTTGATCTTTTTGAAGCTTACCAAGTTGTAAGTGATACAGACGAATTCAGAATGCAGTTGTTCGCTTATTCCCTTGTTTTGCGTGGATCGCCCCTTCGGGTTTTCAATCCACCGGGATACCCATTTTTGCCTGAGTTGTCCAATGTGGCTTTTCAACTCAGCGGGTGTACATCTTTTATTTATTTTCCCTTATTTTTGCCCGAGTCTTTTATTCTGTTTTTGACTCACCGGGATGCCCTATTTTTGCCTGGACTTACATTCTGTTTTTATGTCCAGCGGGTCATTTTTATGCAAAGTATTTTTTAACTGCATCCGAATTCACAAGGGACGGGAAGTCTTCACCATCCATAGTGCCGAGCATCAGTGCTCCACCAGAGAAAACTTTCTTTACTACGAATGGTCCTTCATAGTTCGGAGTCCACTTGCCCCTGTGGTCTGTATGAGGAGGGAGGAGTCTTTTCAGCACAAGATCTCCTACTTGATACTCTCGGAGCCTGACTTTCTGATCGAAGGCTTTCTTCATTCTTTTCTGATATAGCTGCCCATGACAGATTGCAGCCAATCTCTTCTCTTCAATCAGACTCAGTTGTTCGTATCGGGATCAGACCCATTCTGCTTCAGTCAGCTTAACATCCATCAGTACCCTCAAGGAAGGTAGTTCAACTTCAACAGGTAGGACTGCCTCCATACCATACACAAGCTGATACGGTGTTGCCCTAGTGGACGTTCTGATTGACGTACGGTATCCATGCAAGGCAAATGGTAGCATTTCATGCCAATCTTTATAGGTGACCACCATCTTCTGCACAATCTTCTTAATATTCTTATTAGCTGCCTCAACAACGCCATTCATCTTTGGCCTGTAAGGAGAAGAATTGTGGTGTTGGATCTTGAAGTCCCGGCACAGTTCTGCCATCATTTTTTTGTTTAAGTTGGAACCATTGTCAGTAATGATTCGCTCGGGAACTCCATACCGACAGATGATATCTCTTTTCAGAAATTGGGCTACCACTTGCCTTGTAACATTTGCATAAGAAGCTGCTTCAACCCACTTGGTAAAATAGTCAATAGCAACCAGGATGAATCTGTGACCATTTGAAGCGGTCGGTTCAATCTTGCCAATCATATCAATGCCCCACATAGCAAAGGGCCAGGGTGAAGACATCACATTCAGAGGATTGGGAGGCACATGCACCTTATCTGCATAGATCTGGCATTTATGGCATTTTCTGGCATAAACACAACAGTCTGCATCCATTGTGATCCAGTAATAGCCTGACCTTAACAACTTTTTAGCCATTGCATGCCCTCCTGCATGGGTACCAAAGGATCCTTCGTGCACTTCGTGCATTAACAAGCCTGCTTCTGTTCTATCAACGCACCAGAGAAGTACCATATCAAAGTTTCTCTTGTACAGGGAACCATCAGTATTCAAGAAGAAACTACCAGCAAGCCTTCTTAATGTCTTCTTATCATTGGAAGATGCCCCAGGTGGGTATGTTTGATCCTCCAAGAAGCATTTAATGTCATGGAACCAAGGCTTATCATCTTTAACAACATCTGCTGAGAACACATATGCTGGTCTGTCAAGTCTGGACACTGAGATCCGAGGTACAAAGTTGGCAGCTTGAACTTTGATCATGGATGAAATGGTAGCCAAAGCATCTGCAAACTGATTCTCGTCCCGGGGGATATACTCAAGCTTGACCGTTGTGAAGAAAGTCAATAACCTCCTTGTATAATCCCTGTAAGGTATCAGATGATCCTGGTGTGTGTACCATTTGCCGTTGGTTTGATTAACTACCAGAGCTGAATCTCCAAATACAGTCAAAGTCTTGATCCTGAGGTCAATGGCTTCCTCAAGACCCATAATACAAGCTTCGTATTCAGCTTCGTTTTTAGTGCAGTTGAAAGTGAGTTTTGCCGAGAAAGGCATGTGAACTCCTTTAGGTGTAATGAGTACCGCACCAACACCACGACCATTCATATTAACAGCCCCATCAAACATCATAATCCATTCTTCTTCTGGGTCAGGCCCTTCAGTGTGAACGGGCTCTTCATGATCTTTTGCTTTTATGAACATGATGTCTTCATCAGGGAAGTCAAATCTCATAGGCTGGTAATCATCAATAGGTTGCTCAGCAAGATAATCAGACAGTACACTGCCCTTGATGGCTTTCTGAGATGTGTACTGGATGTCATATTCTGTTAGGATCATTTGCCATCTCGCAACCCGTCCGGTAAGTGCTGGCTTCTCAAAAATGTACTTAACTGGATCCATCTTTGATATCAATAAAGTAGTGTGGGTCAACATATACTGCCTCAGTCGGCGAGCAGCCCACGCTAAAGCACAGCAAGTTTTCTCGAGCAGTGAATAACGTTGTTCACAGTCGGTAAACTTTTTGCTTAGGTAGTATATTGCATACTCTTTTCGACCAGACTCGTCATGCTGGCCCAGCACACACCCCATTGACTCTTCTAATACTGTCAAGTACATTATCAGAGGTCTTCCTTCAACTGGAGGCATAAGGATTGGAGGCTCTTGTAAGTATTCTTTGATCTTGTCAAAAGCCCTATGGCAGTCTTCATTCCACCTGTTTATTCTTTTCTTAACAGCTTGAACAAAGGTTCACAAGTTGCTGTAAGGTGAGATATGAACCTTGAAATGTAGTTCAATCTACCTAGGAACCCTCGAACTTCTTTTTCTGACTTTGGTGCAGGAATTTCTTGAATGGCTTTGACTTTATCAGGGTCAACTTCAATCCCTTTCTCGCTTACAATAAATCCCAGCACCTTACCGGATCGCACCCCGAATGTGCACTTGTTGGGGTTTAATTTCAGTTGGTACTTTCTCAGACGCTTGAATAGTTTCAACAGATTTACCAGGTGGTCTTCTTCTGTGAGGGACTTGGAAATCATGTCATCCACATAACATTCAATTTCTTTGTGGATCATGTCGTGGAATAATGTTACCATAGCCCGTTGATAAGTCGCACCAGCATTCTTCAATCCGAATGGCATCACCTTATAACAGAACGTGCCCCAGGGTGTGATGAAAGTTGTCTTCTCCATGTCTTCAGGTGACATCTTGATCTGATTGTATCCTGAAAATCCGTCCATGAAGGAGAACACCGAGAACTTAGCCGTATTATCAACCAAAACATCAATGTGAGGTAATGGGAAATCATCTTTCGGGCTGGCTCTGTTCAGATCCCGGTAGTCTACACACATTCTCACCTTGCCATCTTTCTTAGGCACAAGTACAATATTAGCAACCCACGGAGGATAGCTAGTTACAGCAAGGAAGCCGGCGTCCCACTACTTTTGCACCTCTTCTTTTATCTTCATTGCCATATCTGGGAGAGTACGGCGCAGCTTCTGTTTCACTGGCGGGCAGTCTTCTTTTAAAGGCAACTTGTGCATGACAATATCGGTGTCCAACCCTGGCATATCCTGATAAGACCAAGCAAACACATCCACATATTCACGCAGCATGTCAATCAATTTTTCTTTCACTGAATCCTGTAGGCAGGCCCCGATCTTAACCTCTTTCACGTCTTCTTCCGTACCAAGATTAACCGTTTCAATCTCCTCCTGGTGAGGAGTGATAACCTTCTCCTCTTGCCTTAACAACCTGGCAAGCTCTTCGGGAAGCTCATAATCTTCTTCAACCCCTTCATCAGCTTGATTGATTGGATTGTTAAAGTCATACGAAGCCATAGTTGTGCTGTTGTCGGTGCGGTCTGAAAGGCACTCTCTGCAAGGGTTTAGATTGTTCATTTTAGTGATTGATTTTAATCTTGTTTAGGAAAAAGTGAAATGAAGTTTATCATTTTGGAAAACATTGCCATTTTATTTTTGTACAAAAAGAAAAATGAAAAATAGTGAGCGGAAAAGAAAAAAGACTCATTTGCAAAAGATGTCCGATATTCATTGATTGATCTGTTTGCACAAAATTACAAGATGGCCCGATTACAAAATGAGTCTTGTCATCTTGGGCAAGATGCAAGACTTGATGCATGCTTAAAAGATACAGGAAATAATAATTACTCTGCAGGAGTAACCCTTATAATTTCCTGGGAAGACCAGTTAAGGACTTGGCTCCCCGGGATCCTTGGACGTATCCAGCTCTCCAGGTTGCGGTCACTTTCCTCCTTGTCTTCCAAGTTGTTCACAGCATCCGGGGCGAGCATTCCCCCGCTGACAAAACTGGGCTTCTTGGCAGCCTCTGATTGATCTTGTTGAGTTGGTCTGTAACCCAACCCAAATCTGTCCTCCTTCTTCTCCACGGGCAGCAGCTTGCCCCAGCCTTAGGCAGTACCCTCTTCAACAACCTTCCTGGCTTGCTGATAAGACGTCATGGAAGTTCCCAGTACAGTAGATGCTTCATTTATGTTCAGGGCCTCAAATCCCTGGCTCATAGTTTCATGGATCTCCCCATCCATCTCAATATACTTGTACGTAGCCAGATGGCTAACAAAGATATCTTCTTCACCACAGATGGTGATGATCTGGCCTTCCCACTCGAATTTCAGCTTCTGGTGAAGGGTAGACGTAACAGCGCCAGCGGCATGGATCCAAGGTCTACCCAACAAACAGCTGTAGGCCGGCTGAATGTCCATCACATAGAAGGTAATTTTAAAAGTCTGCGGGCCAATCATCACAAGCAGATCAATCTCTCCAAGCACTTATCTTTTAGAGCCATCAAACGCTCTTACCACCAAATTACTCGGACGCAGTGCCAAGCCATCATACTCCAGCTTCACCAAGACTTTCTTTGGTAGAACATTGAGTGAAGACCCAGTGTCCACCAGTACATGGGATAAAACAGCACCCTTGCATTCTAGAGTGATGTGTAAAGCCTTGTTGTGGTTACGTCCCTCAGTTGTTAAGTCAGCATTGGTAAAGCCCAGTCCATGACTGGTGTTGACATTTGCCACCACAGTTTCTAGCTGATTAACGGTGATCTCTTCTGGCACGTATGTTGCGTGCAAGACTTTCAATAATGCATTCCTGTGAGCTTCAGAACACATCAACAGGGATAATATGGAGATCTTTGAGGGAGTTTGGTGAAGCTGATCCACCACTTTGTAGTCACTTCTCTTTATAATCCTCATAAACTCGTCTACATCTTGTTCAAAAGATGTCTTCTGAGTTTCTCTGACAGTTGGTTCTTCAACTACCACACTCTTCCCTTTTGCTTTGGCAGCAGCTTCTGCTTCGACATTAGGTCTTTGCATTTGTGAGGCAAAAAGGCGTCCGCTTCTGGTGAAGCCTCCGCCTCCCCCAACATTATCAATCTGTGGAGAAGAAGTTGAAGAGTCCAAGGTGATTTTCTCCCTGTTGCAGTAGAGGTCAGAGCCATAATGCCAAGGTATGGCATTACTGCTTTCATATGGAACTGGTCCAGGCACCGTGATGGTAACTGGATTAATTGCTGCAGAGGAGGGTACTGCAATGGTGTGCGGATCGTAGTAAATGGTGACTGGTGACCTGACAGGAGGTGCCACTGTTTGTTGTTGAAAGTTGTTATTTGGAGGAACATCTGATGGATCATAGTAAATGGTGACTGCTGAGATATCTTCATTATTTTCTGTTGGCGTTGTAGAAGATTCTGCTGAATAAATAGGTGATGATGTTGTAGAAGAAATGGTTGTTGACATCTGATTTGTTGAAGTGATGGATGAAGCCATTGTTGATGAGATTGATGAATTGGTCGGAATGATTGTTGTTGCAGTTGTAGAAGAGTCAGGAATTGTTGTCAAAGGGATTGCTGGATTTGTAGGCGCCGTTGTTGTGATCTGAAGTATACAACTTTTGATAAGACCATCTATGCCGCTTCTCAAATTATCACACCCATTGACTGAAATGTTGCAATAACCACAACCGAGCTCACACCCGGGGAACATCTGGCACTCTAGAAGCTGAGCTTTAATTTCGACCAGAGGTGTTCGAATCTGTCCAACACTGGTGATTAAGAAAGATGGCTTGTCTTCCTCAATGGCATTAATTCTTGGCCCTCCGTGATTGGGCATGGGATTCTTGGTGACACTTGGAGGGGGTGCAAAGTTGAGAGCTTTAGAATCCACCAGGTCTTGTACCTTCATTTGTAAAGCCCTGCATTTCTCCGTATTGTGGCCAGGTGCATTGGAATGGAAAGCACATCTGGCGTTGACATCATAATTTCTTGGGAGATTGGAGGGGTCTGGTGGTGCCAATGTCCTTAATTCAACCAGGTTGAGTTTCAGGAGTTGTGGCAACAAAGTGGCATAAGGCATAGGGATTGGATCAATCACCCTATTTGCCTGTGATGGTCTTTGCTGAAAAGGTCTTTGCTATTGATTGTTGTTATTGTTGTTGTTATTGTAGGCTCTTTGTGGTGGGTACTGAATTTGTTGCTGATACTGTGGTTGTTGTCGTGGTTGATATGCTGGTTGCTGAGGAATCGGAGCTGGAATAGTGACGGCTGCCACTGACCTGTGAACATACTGAGGTCTGCCCCTGCTGGCATGAATGGCATTTGTCTCACCAGTTCTTCTAGGTCCCACAAAAGGCCTCCTGGGATTACTAGACGAGCTTGCACCATTATCAGAAATCTTGCCCATTTTCAGAAGGCTTTCAATTCTTTCTCCAGCTAAAACTACGTCAGCGAAACTGGTGGAAGAAAAGGCAGCTAGCCTATCAATATATGTTCCTTGCAGTGTATTCATAAACATGTCGGCCATTTCTCTTTCCGACATGGGTGGCTGGACAGCAGCAGCAAGCTGTCTCCACCTCTGGGCATATTCCCTGAAGCTTTCTCTGGAGGACTGAGACATTCCCATCAAAAGGGTCCTGTTGGGAGCCATGTCCAAATTGTATTGGTATTGTCTGATGAAGGCTTCAGCTAGGTCCTTCCAGCATCTGATATTAGCTCTGGTCAAGTGTGAATACCACTCCCTGGAATCCCCAGTCAAACTATCTTCAAAATAAAACATCCACAGTTTTTCATCCATGGTGTATGCCTTAAGTCTTCCCAGGAAGGACTGTAAATGAGTTCATGGACAGGAAGTTCCATTGTACTTCTCGAAGCACGGGGCTTTAAACTTGTGGGGAATCCTTACCCCATCCACTAACCCCATATCTATGACTTCAAAGCCCAGGGAATTTTGAGACTCCAGAGATCTCAACTTCTCAGCAATTTCATCAAACCTCCTATCATAGACTTCATCCCCAGCTCCCATTACAGTGAACTTCTCCTCTTGGGGGTCTTCTTGTAAAATCCTCCCCCCAGTAGTATTTCCTTGCACATTAGTCGGGATGTTGACTTCCGGATGTAGATGAGGCCCATATATTGGTGGGTTAACATGAGGCTGACCCCTTTCATTGTTACTTGTTCCTCCAGTTCCCAGATGGGGTTCTTCCGGGGTTTGTCTTTCTACCAATGCCCTCAACCTTTCTTGACTTTGGGCCAAGCCATTCATTACTTCCACGAATTGGGTCATTTGGTTTCTCATCTCCAGCCTTTCATTAGCCATCTGGGTTCTGACCTCTGTCAGATCTTGCTGTACTTGGTCCATTTGGATACCAAGAAGATTGTTGCGAGTAGGATACCTGTGCGGATGGTTGAGAGGGAACACCCGACGGCGAGCAATAATTCCTGAACCACAACAGAGTTAGTAACAAACAAAACAAAACCTACAAAACAAAACAAAAGTTAGCATGCAATGCAGTATGCTTATTTATTTTCCAAAGTATCCGGCTTGGCTCTTGGTTTTGACCTTTCCAGACCCTGAGGAAGATGCTTTGATGCTGCTTGAGAGAAAGAAAACTCAATGGAAACAAACTTACAAATACATTACAAATGGTGGATCATACATAGTTTGTTTTTACAACACATGCCCCTGAGGGGTCAAAGATACAAAATAAAAAGAAAAATACATGAAATGGAAATAACAACAAGCAAAGAAGTCAAACATCTAATCCAAACTCATCCTCCTTAACCTCCTTCAGAAGTGCTTCAGTTACAGGACCAGCCGAATGCTCTGTAATGTTTCTGATAAGAAGATTCCTGGTGGCAATAGCAGTGGTCAACTTCTTGTGCCTATCTTGGTCCTTTGACCTCTTCACACCAGCCCTAATCTTCAATTCTGAAATCTCCTTTTGGGCTGCTAGCAGAGCCTCCTGTTGTTTCTTCTCAATGGCCTCTAACTGCTCAATCCTGGCATGAGTTCTCTTATCCTCTTGAGTGCGAGCTTCAGTGATTCTGACCCACCTATCTTGACTTTCTTTCAGATAGAGATCAGTCCTAGCCTTCTGAAACTGGGTCTCTTTACAGGCATTCTTCAAAATTTTCTCTCCAGCTCTTGATTTCTTGATGTAGTCCTCTCCTTTCTCAATCCTGGCTAGATGCTCCACCTTAAGCTTTTCCAACCTCTCAATGTCTAAACGACCATCACTCCTCTCCCAGAGGGTCTTCTTTAGAGCTTGAGACAGATTCTCATTCCTCTCCTTCAGCTTCTCAAATTCTTCCAGGCTGACAGTGGCTGGAGGTGGCACTGTGGATGGTCCAGGTGCATCCTCAATGGTGAAAGGCATCCCAGAAATCTAAGCTCTAGCATGGGACCAATCATAATATTGAGCTGAAGCCACATTATTGCACCTCCCCAGAATGGCCATCCCTTTGGTCTGAATGTTGTCCCAAGCCCAGGATGCTTGCCTGACAACAGCTAGATTAGGCTTTATCTCACAATACAGGGTTTCAGCCAAGTCTTGTACTCTAGGAGGGTGGACCAAAGCATAGCCCAATTGTCTCTTAAACGGCAAAGGACTGTAGTTGATGCAACCCTTTACTCCTATTAGAGGTACATTGGGGTACTGCCCACAGCTAGTAATTATGTCCCTGCCTTTGGTGCTCTGGGTGCACCACCTGGTGTCATCTAAAGTCAAAGCAATAAGTCTCTTAGCCCAATTATTCTGTTGGTGAGGATTCAGGAAGGCATCAGTCTTGGGTAAGTGTTTAAGCAGCCAGGTATGTAATAGGGGAGCACAGCATCTCACCAACCTTCCTCTCTGCTTCTCATTTCTTTGGTGAACAGAATAATAGAAATCTCCCAGCAAGGTGGGCACTGGGTTCCTTAGAAGGAAAAGATGAATGGCATTCTTGCTGATAAACTTGGGCTCATCTGCAAATAATATAACCCCATATATACTGAGGGCCAATAATGCACAAACTGCCCTCCATTCTCCCAAAGAGGCCTTCAGGATGGCCTGAGAAGTCAGAAAATCTAAGTGTAAACCAGGGATCCCAGCCTTTGTTGTCATGTTCTGCTCAATCAAAATAGGCTCCAGGTACAGTGTTTTTGCCACTTCTCCATTGCTGGGAAAAGTCATTTCTGGGTTGAAGGGGATCCCACCCCTGACAGGTACTCCAATCAATGATGAGAACTCCTCCAGCAGAGGTCCTAGCTGAAAATTCTGGAAAGTGAAGCATCTCAAATGAGGGTCATAAAACTGTAGGCAAGTGTGGATCAAACTCTTCTGGGAAGGGTCCAGGTCCATAACCATATCAAGGATGCCTCCATAATGCTCTCTGAATAATGGGATGTGGTCTGGAGTGATAAGGGCTTGAACCTGTCTGATGCCAGCCAGCACAGGCTCAAAGAAATGGTATGAAATGTTGCTCTTCTTGGGCGCCATGACTGCTGATGAAGAGCTGAAACAAATGCTGATGATGAAGACTGATACTGGAGATGAGACACTGATAGGCTGAGGTTGATGATAATAGTAGCTGAAGCAGACACCTGATGAAGATAGCTGAAGCAGATACTGATGAACAGGGGTCTATGCAGATGAAGGGGTCAAAACCAAGCCAAATGTGATGTGGATACCCTGAAAAACAAATAAACAAATGTTAAATGATGCAAATGATGAGTATGCAAATGATATGCAAGGGTTTGCGATCAAGCTGGATCTGATTACTGCTTTGATATAAAGGTCCATGTATGTTTAAGAAGTCCAGATGGAGGTTCAAAAGTCCAGTAACCAAGGTGGGGGACTCAAATAAAGAGTCACATGTCCAGGGTTAAATCACAAGAACTGTCCCAAAGTGAAGCATTCTTATTCAAACAAGTAACAGGGTATGATGTGGCCAATGGTACCTGCAAACCTGTAAACAGCCCAACCCCCTCACAGGTGGTGTTCTAAAACAAGGATCCTCAGACTTGGATCAGTTATGAGAAGTGTAAACACTTCTAACCCTGAGGTACAGTGTTTACAATAACCATAAAAGATCCTCCTCTAATTCACCTCAGTTTCTGAAGGTCAATAATAAAGGTCATCCAGACTTAGCAGGCTTCCCAGATAGCCCTAGAACTACAGGAAATCTGTAACACATAGTTCTCAAGAAGAAACCCACATATGAACCGTGTTTCATATTCCCGCACCAGACCGAAATGGAATGGGAAAGAACATGAACCACTCTAGCCTAGGTGTCACTCAGGTCCCAGGTATAGGACCTCAAACTCTCAGTAGAACCCCACCCATCAAAACAAAAACCAGATCCAGCCAGATGACAGTATGACAGTATGATGTATATAAAGTTGTAAAGAAAGCAATAAATAATTGTACATAAAGCAATAAATAAATCAACTATATAAACACAATTAGCACATAACACCCCAGTAAACACAAATCAAACAAGCGCTAGGAGGAACCCACAAAAAGAACCAAAAGCCCTGGTTACAGTATAAGGGTCCCCAGCAGAGTCGCCAAGCTGTCGCTCCCGCCAAATGAGGCTAAGTCAGAAGGGGTACAGACGCGAACGGTCGGCGAAAGAGGGAATGAGAACACTCAGGAGTGAACTCAAGGGAAAAGAAGAGAGTCGCCAGCTAGGCATTTTTATCCCGGAGGAAAGGTAATGCTGCATAGACCTAAGAAAAGATATGGATAAGACGGTTGCGAACCAGAGAGACTGAGAAAGGGGGTTGGTTACAACCTGGGAAGGTATTAGCACCCAGATTGTCCGCCGTACTCGACGGGATCCACGCTTAAAAGATTTGTGTTTTAAAGGGGTAATGTTAGTGCAATTTGTGTATCAAAGCTGGAAAGAATGCAAGTGTCAGTGTAAAAGAAAAGTGAAGTGTATAAAAGAAGTGTTAGTGTAAGAACAAGAATGAAATGCTCAAGATCATGAGGCTAAAAGAATGATACTGGAGGAGGGGGTAATATACAGAGACTTTTGTTCGATAACTGTTAAGTTATGCCTACGTATCCTCTAATGCAATGAGGAAGTCAGAACACCGTAGTTCGACCCAAAGAGACTGAAAGATAAGTTGACTGATGAACTGCTTACTTGTCTATGCTCAAGTGTATGACCTGTCTGGCTCAGGTGCAAACTGTCTTGCATTAGACGGAAGAAGCAAGTTCTCGTTTATGAGTGAAGATGATGAGAAAAGAATCCCGAAGGAGACGATTATTGTTTGTTTTTTGTGTTTTCAATCTTTTATTGCTTTTTGGAACTTTGTCATAAGAAAATGAGCTTAAGCCTAAACCAATGGGTTGGTAAACTCATCACATCCTCCCTCTGATTAGGGGTAATGAGAATACCTTAAGTGTGAAGTCAGCATCTCACACTTAATCACCCTGATGTAGGATTAAGATCATTAACCTACTTGTGATTATTTAGATGTTTTTGTTGTTTTTGTTTAGTGTTAAGTAATGAGATTAAGCCATAATCAAGGATTTAATGGACTCATTACACCATCCTAATAGAAGGATAATAGATGAGAATATTTAAGCTGAGGAAAGCTCCTCAACTTAATCCATGATTAGGAATTAACCTCATAACAAAACAAAGCCTTTATTAAGTGGATTTTAGTTAATGGTAAGATTAAGAAGTGACTTTTATGGTTTGTAAGACAACTTGAGGGGGACTTGTCCATTAACACTAGGGTTAGTCCTTCTTAACCAATTAAGGAAGAAATAGAACCCTAATGCAAGGCCCAAGTTACAAGCTTGATGTCTTGATGATTATTAGGTAAATTGATTAAAGGGGTTTAAACACATTAAGGGTTTAACACTTAGGATTAAAGTTATACACTCCATCCTAATATAAGGATGCAGGCATAAGCTTAATCACAAAGCCTTAAAGCCTTTAGGGTTTAGTCCTTGATTATGAGATGAGAAGAGAAGACTCGAAGATGACATAAAGGTAAAAGCTAAATGGGGGACTAATTAAAACCTAATCATTATCATGCTTGGGGGTCCTAGGGTTTGTGAGGTTTGCAAGAAGATCTTCAGAGAAACCACCAGGAAGGAAACAGATGAAAGGAGGAAGAAACAAAGAGAAGCAAGACAACTTGCTTCACTTAAGAAGACAAGTTGCTTGAAGAAAGAGAGTAAGATGAACAAGAATGATCAAGCTCAATCCAAAACACATACAAAATGCAGCAAGGGAAGTGTGAAAGAGATGAAAAGAGATTATGAGAAGTGAAGGCAAATTCACTTCCCAAACAACTTACCACCTGAAATGTTAACATAAGAAATGAAATGCAATGCAAATGAGATGAAATGTGATGATGCAAACCAAAACCAGAAGCATAAACAAGATGTTAATGATGCTAAGAGATGATACAAGCATGAGGCAAGGCAAGAGAATGATCAAACAAGCATAAAGGTGCAAATGAGACATGCTTAGAACCATGAACATACATGAAAAGTTATGAAATGCACATGACATACAACATGGCAAATGGAAGATGCAATGATAAAACATGATTCTAATATGTCCTAAGATGTATTATGAATCAAATGGATGCACAAAATGTCATGGCAAGTCATGGTATGCAAGCAAATGAGAAAAGGATGCAATGGAAGGCCCAAATTAGGGTTTATGATCAATACACAAAACAAAATTCAAAACCAGAAGCATATGACATGATAAAAATTTGAAAATGCAATCAAAGGAACCCTAAACCTATACAAGCTCACTGCCCAAAGGAGAGGATCCAACTCTTAACCTATTGAAAGTTATGAATTTCCTAAGATTTCTAGGGTTTTAAGGTATCTTGAAAAAAAAAATGCCAAACAAATTGAAAAATGCAAGATCAATTCAAACCAATTTTATCCTATAAACTACATGCTATACAAGATGCAATGCAAAAGGAATCATCATCCAACTCTCAATGGTTAGGCAGAAATGAATTTTTGAAGTTTGAAACAAGATATTGCCTTGAAATGAAATTAAATCCAAAGAAAATAATCAAAAGGTATCAAGAACAAAAATAAATTTGGTTTGAGAGTTGGACAATGTTTCTAAATGTTTCTAAATACTATGTGAATTTTTTTGTGATTTTTAAATACCTAAAAGTATTTTTAATTAATTAATTTTCATTAACTAATTAAAAATAAACTTTTAAATGATTTAAAAATAATTTTTTATGCAAAAAATAAAAATAAAAATATTTTTGTGTTCTGAAAAATAATGAAAACCTTGACAAAAATTTTCATAATTTTAAAACATTTTTTGCTATTTTAATTAATTCGTGCAAAATAAATCAAAAGAAAATGAATTAAAAATGATTTTAATGAGAAAATAGGAAAGTCAAACAATCCAAAGGTCCAGATTCAAAGTCAGGGGGGCGGGAATTGACTGCGCGCGCGAATGAACGACCAGAATTCAAATCTCACTAATTATGATTAAGCCCTAATCCTGTGCCTTAATCACTTTCAGATGACCGGAACAGTGTTCCGGTCATCTTCTCCGGCAAACCAAAATCTCAATCTCTCTCAAAACGCATCAAAACCTCACAAAACTCTCTAGAATCAACCTATGAACATCACTAAACATAAACCCTAAGTCAAACAACATTTATTTTTCGGGAATCAAAGGAAACAAGCAAAAACATTTTTACGGGCAAACTTTCAGAACATCATAACATGCTTGTTTCTGGCTCATTTTCAAAAATAAATAGATCCCCATGATCAGGGTAACATATAGAACAACATTCTAACAAGAAATCAAAGTTCTGGAAAATTTGTTCATCATGTTACCTGAGATTGAGCTTTCGAAACAGGGATTTTCTGGCTGCTTCTTTGGTTCAAACAAGCTCTAATGATTCTCCTTTGAAGCTTTTGACACTTAGCTGGAGTTTATATGGCCTCTAGAGAGAGTTGGCAGAAGCTTAGGCCAAGGGAGTGTGAAAATCGTATTTTTGATTGCAGTGGTTTCAGGGGCAAGTGAGGGGTGGGAAATGATCAGAGGATCATGGTGAGTGATTTGGTGAAGTTTGTTTTTGTGTTTGATGCTTGTGTGATCAGATTCGAAGAAAAGTGCATAAGAGGTGAGTTTCTTGAACTATGGATTATAAGAGGTTTCAGGCTTGTGTGTGTGGTGTGTTATGCTGCATTTGGTCCACTTATCACAACTAGAGAGGTCAGAGAAGTTGGTGTGGCACTGTGGGATTGGTATGGGGTTTTTGCAAAAAGTCAAGTCTAGGTGTACTTGAGGTATGGGCAAGTGTGAGGTTGTGATAGGGGCATGGTTGAGTTCAGCAGAGATCATGGAGTTCATATGGATCAGATTCTATGAGCTGTAACAAGTAGAGGCATGGCTTCATGAGTTTTTGCAAGTTGGTACATGTTTGCCCCCTTTGGAAATTCATGAAGTTCAAGGCACCAAAATGCAATATTCTTGGGCCAATTCTGATCTTTAGAGGTCATGTGAGTATGTTGTAATGCGTTTGTGCACATTTGAAGTCTTTGGAATGCTTGATCATATCATTTTGCAAAATGCCTCTTTGGTACATAACTTGAAATTATGTGATTTTTCCCAACTTTGACAAGCCATAACTTTTGATCCAAAATGAATTAGAATGAGTTCTTGTACTTTTTGAAAAGGGAATTATCCATTCTACAACTTTCATGACCAAAGTTTTCTCATTTGAAGCATTTTTGAATCAAAAAGAAAGGGTTGAAAAACTTTCCCAAAATGGAAAGTTTCCATTACAAGTCATTTTCCCAAAAAGGCAACTTTGCAAATGACTTGAAATTCTTCAAATTTGTGAACTTCCAACACCTTCTATGATCAAATAAAGATCATACACATTCAAAATGATGAAGAACAACCTTTGGTTGGGTCATTGGGGGCCTCAGATGCCCTGATTTTACACTGACTTGCTCAAGAAGTCAACTCTTGATCAGATGCCTTCCCCATTGAATTTATTCATGAAAATTGATATGCATGATCCCTATACCATATAGGGACCAATAGAAACAAGAATTACCAAAAAATTTGGAGCTATGGCCTTTGAAACCAAAATCCTAATTCTAGGTCATCTGTGCAGTTAAACCTGGCTCTGCTTCCATGCCTTTCTCAGTTCTTGTGATTATTTGACATCCTTGACCTTGTGAGGATATAATATGATGTTTGAACACACATGGACCCCTTTTAAGTGATTTATGACCTTTGGAGTGGCTCAAGTGGCTCTTAGATTGCTCAGATCACAAACCCTAGATGCAGATGACTTAGAAGCAATGCAGTGAATCAAAAATGCAATATGAGATGCTATGACTGAATTTATGCATATGAAGAAATCACAAGCCATGGTGTGAATGGGTGAGGGCAAATTTGGGGTGTTTACAAAATGGACTTCTAATCTTTGTACAAACATAAACCAATGCCTGAAATTCAGAATGCACCAAGAGTTTGTCCATTTTCATGACTTGTGCTTCAAGTAATCACAAAAGGGCCAAAAGTCACAAAGTTGCAAAACCTATGACAAACCCTAATCCAATTGCTGCATTGCTTCTAATACATTTCCATGGCTCTCCCTAATCTCAGCTGAGCCAAACCATGCCCCTATCACAGCCTCACACTTGTCCATACCTCAAGTACACCTAACTTGGACTTTATGCAAAAACACCCATACCAATCCCACAGTGCCACACCAACTTCTCTGACCCATCCAAATGTGATAAGTGGACCAAAAGGGACTCAACACAACAGACACACAAGCCCAAAACATCCTCCAAGCCATAGCTCCAAGTTTTCACCTCTTATGCATTTCCATTCGAAACTCATTACACAAGACACAAACACCAAAACAAACTTCACAGAATCTCTCAGCATGTTCCACTGATCATCCCTGACCCTTCACCTTGCCCTGAAACCCCCTGAAATCAAAATACGATTTCTCTCCCTCTTTGAACAAAACCTCTTCAAACTCACAAACCAGTCACTCTAAACACCAACCAAGCTTCAAAGCTTCATCAAGAGGATCATTGGGGCCATTTTGAAGCAAAGAGGCAAACAGAAAGTTCCTGGATTGAAAGCTCAACCTCAGGTAACATGATGAACAAATTTTCCAGAACCTTAATTTCTTGTTAGAATATTGTTCTATGTGTTGCCCTGATCATGGGGATCTATTTATTTTCGAAAATGAGCCAGAAACAAACATGTTGTGATGTTCTGAAATTTTTTGCCCTAAGATTTGTTTTCTTCGATTCTCATTGTGTAGTTGATGTAAATGGTTTTTGGCCCTGGATTCTTGTTACCCATTGTTGAGGGATTGATTCTGGAGTTTTGGGGGTCTTGGGGATGCGTTTGGGGTGATTCTGGTGAGGAAGGCAGTCGGAGAAGACGACCGGAGCTTATCTCCGGTCGCCTGAGATTAATTAGGGTTAAGTGTGATTAATTAGGAGTTTTGAATGTGGACCCTTAGATGTGCTTTCCCGCGCGTGAATGAGTGGCCTGGATTTGTCATTTAAGCCCTAATCTCCAATTAATTAATTAAATCCTGTTTAATTAAATTGTAAAACAAAATTAGCCAGATTTGAATATGGGCCTTTGGATCTGGCGCGCAGTCAACCAGTCCAAACCCAGATCAAATCCTGGCCCTTCCCTTTGCATACTTTCATTTATTTTTATTTTTATTTCATTTAATTTGATTTATCTTTTACATTTTATTTAAAATAGCAAAAACCATTTAAAAATTATGAAATTTTTTGTCAAAGATTTCATTAATTTTTAAAACCCAAAAATATTTTTATTTTTATTTTTTGCATTAAATATTATTTTTAAATCATTTAAACGTTTATTTTTAATTAATTAATGAGAATTAATTAATTAAAAATGCATTTAGGTATTTAAAAATCACAAAAAAATTCACATTGCATTTAGAAACATTTAGAAACATTATCCAACTCTCAAACCAAATTTATTTTTTGTTCTTGATGCCTTTTGATCATTTTCATTGGATTTAATTTCATTTCAAGGCAATATTTTGGTTCAATCTTCAAAAATTTCTTTTTGCCTAACCATTGAGAGTTTAATGATGATTCTTCTTGCATTGCACTCTTCATAGCATGTAGTTTATAGTATGAAATTGGTTTGAATTGATCTTACATTTTTCAATTTGTTTAGCATTTTTCTTGATGAGGTACCTTAAAACCCTAGCAATCTTAGGAAATTCATAACTTTCACTAGGTTAAGAGTTGGATCCCCTCCTTTGGGCAGTGAGCTTGTATAGGTTTAGGGTATCTTTGATTGCATTTTCAAATTTTTATCATGTCATTTGCTTCTGGTTTTGGATTTTTGCTTTGCATGATGCATGTAACCCTAATTTGTGCCTTCCTTTGCATCCATTTCTCATTTGCTTGCATCCAATGACTTGTCATGACATTTTGTGCATCCACATGATTCATAATACATCTTAGGACATATTAGAATCATGTTTTATCATTGCATCTTTCATTTGCCATATTGTATGTCCATTGCATTTCATAAACTTTTCATGAACATTCATGTTTCAATGCATGTTCCATTTGCATTCTTATGCTTGTTTGATCATGCTCATCTCTTGTCATGTGTTTGTATCATCTCTTAATATCATTAACCTCATGTAAATGCTTCTTACTTTGGCTTGCACCATGACATTTCATCCCATTTGCATTGCATTTCATTTCTTTTGCTAACTTTTCAGGTGGTAAGTTGTTTGAGAAGTGAATTTGCCTTCACTTCTCACAATCTCTTTTCATCTTTTGCATACTTTCTTTGATGCCTTTTGTATGTGTATTAGAGTTAGCTTTCTCATTCATTTTCATCTCTTACTTTCTTCCTTCAAGAAACTTGTCTTCTTAAGTGAAGCAAGTTGTTTTGCTTCTCTTTGCTCCTTTCATCTATTTTCCTTCCTGGTGGTTTCCCTGAAGATCTTTCTTTCTTAGGCCTCATTAACCCTAGGATCTCCAAGCATGATAACAATTAGGACTTGATTAGTCCCCCTTTTAGTTTTGCCTTTGTGTCATCTTTGAGTCTTCTCTTCTCATCTCATAATCAGGGACTAAACCCTAAAGGCTTTAAGGCTTTGTGATTAAGCTTATGCCTGCATCCTTCTATTAGGATGGAGTGTATAACTTTAATCCTAAGTGTTAAACCCTTAATGTGTTTAAATCCTTTAATCAATCCACCTAATAATCACTAAGACATCAAGCTTGTAACTTGGGCCTTGCATTAGGGTTCTAATTCTTCCTTAATTGGTTAAGAAGGACTAACCCTAGTGTTAATGGACAAGTCCCCCTCAAGTTGTCTTACAAATCATAAAATCCATTTCTTCATCTTATCATTAACTAAAACCCACTTAATAAAGGCTTTGTTTTGTCATGAGGTTAATCCCTAATCATGGATTAAGTTGAGGAGTCTTCTTCAGCTTAAATGTTCTCATCTATTATCCTTCTATTAGGATGGTATAATGAGTCCATTAAATCCTTGATTATGGCTTAAACTCATTACTTAACACTAAACAAAAACAACAAAAACATCTAAATAATTACAAGTAGGTTAATGATCTTAATCCTACATCATGGTGATTAAGTGTGAGGTGCTTACTTCACACTTAAGGTATTCTCATTACCCCTAATCAGAGGGAGGATGTGATGAGTTTACTAACCCTTTGGTTTAGGCTTAAGCTCATTTTCTTATGACAAACTCCAAAAGCAATAAAAGATTGAAAACTCAAAAAACAAACAATAATCGTCTCCTCCGGGATTCTTTTCTCACCTCATTCACTCATAAACGAGAACTTGCTTCTCCCGTCCAATGCAAGACAGTTTGCACCTGAGCCAGACAGGTCATACACTTGAGCATAGACAAGTAAGCAGTTCACAAGTCAATTTATCTTTTCAGTCTCTTTGAGTCGAACTACGGTGTTCTGACTTCCTCATTGCACGAGAGGATACGTAGGCATAACTTAACGGTTATCGAACAAAAGTCTCTGTATATTTCCCCTCTTTCAGCATTATTCTTTAAGCCTTAGTTTTGAGCATTTCACTCCTGTTCTTACACTGACACTTCTCTTATACACTTCACATTTATTTTACACTGAAACTTGCATTCTTTCCCAGCTTTGACACACAGATTGCACTGACACTACCCCTTTAAAACACAAATCTTCTAAGCGTGGATCCCGTCGAGTACAACGGACAATCTGGGTGCTAATACCTTCCCAGGTTGTAACCAACCCCCTTTCTCAGTTTCTCTGGTTCGCAACCGTCTTATCCATCTTTTCTAGGTTTATGCAGCATTACCTTTCCTTCGGGATAAAAATGCATAGCTGGCGACTCTTTTCTTTTCAGTTCACCCTTGTGTGTTCTCTCTCCTTTCGCCGACCGTTCGCGTCTGTACCCCTCTTGACTTAGCCTCATTTGGTGGGAGCGACACCAGCGCAACTTCAAGAGGCGCCTATTGCAAAATCTTTGACTCTTTGAAGAAGATAGAAAATGCACTCATCGCCGAGGGACACTTTCACGGACGAGTGGTGATGCTTTTCTTGCAAGAAAGCTTGTAACACAAGCTTGATTGATCTTTGGCCCATCTTAGCATTGAATTTACCTAAATTTTCTACAACATTCACAAACACATCAAATATATACACTATCAACACATATGCTAGAATCTCTTAATTCATTAGCTGTTTCCCGATAAAAGCAATTAAAAAGAGTTTAAAAAGCATCGAAACACATTATGAAAATAACACTTCTTAACACCTAACACAGACACGACTTCGGTGATCAATGTTCTTTGGTGAAGATTTTGAGCTACTGTCAGGGCTTCGACCATTTCCTTGAGCCTTTCCATAGTTGAATTCATAATAGAGAGCTCCTCTTTCACCTCTCTGTTCTCTTCCTCGAGGTCTTCCATTCTTTTCCGGAGACCGTCCCGAGTATTGTACGAATGAGATAGTTTGAATTCTAAGAGAAGTACAAGAATAAGACTCAATGAAAGAAAAAAGCAAATGATGTAAATGATGAATGATAATGCAATGATTAATAATAATATTTTTTAATTTTCTCCTTTATTAAAAGAAAGAACTGATTGAAAAAATTGTTGCAAAGTATCATACATAGGTTTTTATTGAAATAAAACAAGTTACATTCACGGTACATTATTTGAAATGAGGGAAAGAAAGTTTAAAACTCTAAAGCTATCTTTGCTGGGACTTCAATTTCTTGACAATCTGTTTCTGTCTCTTGAGCGGGACTTCTTCCATATCTTTAGTTCTTGTCCAGGTGTAGAAGGTTTCAGCATTGCCTTGAACAGGTAGTTGTTCATCCTTATTTTTGATATGGTACTCAAGTACCTCAATGAGGTCATCCTTTTCTTTCAAGATATCTGAATTTTGACATTCTCTAGTCTGAGAATCTGATATTTTTTTTCCAGGAGTTTATCTCCCTCTGCATTTTGTTGAAAGTTATCTGAAGCTTCTCTGTATCATTCATGAAGTATAGAAAAGTTTCCTTCAGTGGAAGCACCCCTTGTCGAGGGTAAGCATCCTTAGTTTCAATGCTATGGCTTGTACCCATTGAAGGTAAGGATCCAAAGAGATACAATTTGGTTTTCCCAGAGATTCTATTCCTTTCATGTGTACATGTTTCCAAGCATGCACAATCTCTCCTCTGATAGTCTCGTGCTCTTCTCCTTCTTTGAAGAAAATTCCTTCATTCAAAATGTTGACGAGTATATCTCTCATCGGGTATCCCATCTGACATCGAGCTAACTTTGGGTGATAATTGATCCCTCCCTTGGTACCGATGAGAGGTACATTAGGGAAACTACCACAACTGGTGATGAACATGATTCCGTCCTAGAGTGGATTGAACAAACTAATGTGTGAATTGGTCAAAGACATAATCTTCGGTGACCAGTGAATTCCACTTTTAGTTTCCCAAAATGATGATGACTTGGGTAAGTGGTAAGTGAACCATTTGTAAATAAGTGGTACACAACAAGTATTCATTCCTTCGCCACGTAAATTCCTCAGGTTAACTGAGTGGTAAACGTCTGCGAGTAGTGTAGGAACTGGATTTTTGATGAGAAAGATCTTTATCATATTGATGTCAACAAAGTTTTCTACATTGGGAAATAAGAAAATCCCATAGATGAGCAATGTGAATACGACTTATAATGCAACAGTATTTCCGATACTGGCAAAATATAATGCTATCTCAATCAGAAATTTGGAGCGCAGACCCTCGATTCCTCCTTTGGTAGTCCAATGAGCCTTAACTTCTGATTCTTCCAAAGCAAGATTCCTGGAAATTTTTTATTCTCCCGGCATTCCTCCAATTAGGAGAATGGTATTTTATCATTATTAATTATTCCTATCAACTGAGAGTACTTTTCCAATGTTGGGCAGAGCTGATAATCGGGAAATGTGAAACAGTGGTACATCGGGTCGTAGAATTGGACCAATGTAGCAAGAACACCTTCTACCATACTGACTTTTAGTAGGGACAAGAGTTCTTCAAACTTTTCCCGAAATGATTCTCTATTTGTGACAAGCTTTCCTAGCTTTCTCAAATTATCCAATCTTGGACTCTTGAATGTAAATTTATGGGTTTTCCGTCGCCCAAAGTCCATTTTTGAAAAGACTGATAATGTGAAACAAACGTTCATTCAGTTCTTTTAAAGGAGAAAATAATGATGATTTTTTTAAAAAATGTTTTCTTTTGATGAATGCATGAATGCAACACACAAAAACACAATGAAAACATGGGCTCAAGGGTTCGGTGTCATCAGGCCAGAGCTCTAGTTGTTCCCAAGGGTTTATACTATGATAAAATATTTTTGTACCTGTAGATCATGTAAGTCAAGGTTAAGGGGTAAATATTTACTAAATCCTCAACGTTTTGGGTATCTGATTGAAAATCACCGAGTTTTTGCGGAGTACGTTATAAACATCGATTTCACACCGGATACCTAGACTGATTCAAGGACTTTTGAGGTTTCGCCTGATCAGGATTAGACTCCCTACTAGCTATCTCAATTATGCCCTACTTATCTTATAGTGCACTCAATCTCACCCAGATGCAGATTAATCACATTTCATTTGTTTTTTCCCAGAAACCACCCCAAAGGATATCATTTGAACAAATATTTTGCGGAAACATAAACATAAAGCAGTATAAAAGCAATATAAAATCTGTATATATACATGTTCCTAATTCTAGGGTTTTTTCTAACTAAAAAAGGTTTAAAATAAAATTCAATCTTAAAACAGTAAGAAGAAGATTCCCACAAACAGTGCCATTTTCCTGTAGCTCAATTTTTGTGGTCTTTAATCACTATCGTATTTTTGCTACTTTCTGATTTCTTAGTTTTTCCTGATGAAGATGGTTATAGAAGGGAAAAGATATCTTAAACTCACACTGCTTTGCATATTGTTATTCAACAGATCCCACATGGTTTTGGGTTCTTTTTTAGCTTATTTCACCTTTGGATTAGTGCAAAATTTATTTTTTTATATTGATGGGGTTTCTTTGATTTAAGTCTGGGTATGATGTGAGTGTTGATTGATAGGGTAATGTTGATGTTTTTGTGTATCTGTATTTTCTGATGTTTTTCTTAGGTCTGAGAACCTGATTGTTGTTTTTTGTTTGGTGTGCTCACAAAGATCTAACGACCTTTTGCCTACGTACCCCCAAAAAGAGAATTGAGGGATCAAAGCATCACAATTCCTCCTAAAAGGCTAGAGCTAGGAGGAAGAGGTTGATTTATATCCTAGTTAAAGAACAGGATGTTGATGCTCAAAAGTTTGATTTGTGTCTTGATCAAATCCCAAGATTGAAGCTGAAAAGTCTGTTTGTTTCCTGATCAAAGCCCAATATTGAAGCTGAAAAAATAGTTATTTGTAACTGGTTGGTTGGTTGGTTGCTTGAATTGCATAGCTCAAGGCATAAGCTGAATGGTATCTTGATTTGCATAGCTCAAGAAAGGCTGAATGGGTACCCTGGATTGCATAGCTCAATAAGGACTGAATGGTTGACCTGAATTGCATAACTCAAGAAAGCTGAATAGATTATCTTGATTTGCATAGCTCAAGAAGGGCTGAATGTTTAGCTTAGTTAGAGTCCAAGACTATGAGTATTGGAAATTAGCTTAGTTATAGTCCAAGACTATGATTGTATTGAATGTTGTTAGCTTAGTTAAAGTCCAAGACTATGACTGTATTGTTGGATTAACTTAGTTAAAGTCCAAGATTGTGACTAATTTTAAGTGACTGTAAAGTGTTTGACTGTTTGTGCCTTGATTGAAGCCTAAGGTTGAAGCTAAAAGGTGCTCAGTAGAGAGAATGTGTCATCTCTAAAGAGGAAGATTTATTTTATATGTGCCTTGATTGAAGCCTAAGGTTGAAGCTAAACAAAGAAAATTGACTTTATGGGAAATTTTTATCTGTGTCCTGATTTGGAAGCCCAGGTGTGAATTTTATTTGTGAGAGACTGACTCTTTATTATCTGTATCTTATATGAAGCCTAAGATGGGACGCTGGAAAATTGTTGGGAGACTGACTTTGTATGACGAGTGTTTGGTATGTTGGAAATTTATGAGAGATATGTTCATCAGACTTTCCTTTGTCTGGAGAGGTTCAATTGTATAAAGCCCAAGAGGAGGCTAGCTTGGTTATCGGGGAGAGGGAAACTACTATATTTGTTTGATTCTAAGGTTTGTTCCTATGCTTTTAGGAAGCCTTTGAGGGTCCTTGTGTTTAAACCTAAAAGGAGGCTAGGTTACCTGTAAGAGGCTCATGGGTCCTTGGATAAAGCCCAAGAGAAGGATAAGGAAGGTTGAGTAACTTCTAAGCCCGAGAGAAGGCACCTTTAAGAGGCCCGAGGGTCCTTGAATGAAACCCAAGTGGAGGCTATGTTTTTCCCTAGTTTAGTTCTAGTTATTCAAAGGTTAGGTCTGGTGACAGTAACCCGATTGCTTAAATTCTACCAGAGATGCAAATATATACAGTAAAGATGCATGTAGACAGATAAAAAGTGTCAGTGGATGTGTTTGACAATTTTTAGTATGTCTTTGCTATGGTTTGAGTATTCTTAAATGTTTTATTTAAGAATGATGTTAGAAGTTACACTGGGAAGCAGAGGCCCAAAATCCCGAGGGAGAAAGATTATAGATGTGTTTTATACATTGTATTCTCTTTGTCATTAAGAAGTATTTTATTATCTTTTCTTTATTATGAGGTGAAGAAAGATAATTTTGGTAAACAGTTCTATTATAAGCAAGCAATAGTAGTTTAAGAAAACAACGAGAAGTTAGAAAGAGAAAAAATGGCTCATAAGCTAATAATAGGGATTAAACATAAGGGTTCTTATACAGTTTGTTTTGTTGATTAATTATCTGATGATTTTATACACATAGTAGAACTTGAATGCTGAAAAGCTTCCTACAACCTAGAAAACAGTTCACCAAAGCAAAGCTCAGTCTAGTTGCTGGTGTATTAGATCTTTAGTAATAAAGATGAAAAAATAAAAGGAGATAAGATTCATAAACAAATACTCATGAATCTCTATTTAGGAGATTAAAAACTGTTTAAGAAAACAGTTGGTGGATTCATGACTTATACGAAAGCCTGACGGAGTTTTAAAACAGAATGGAGAAAGTTTAAAACAGTAAGAAATGAGTCCTAAACACAAAGGATTCCTCATGACATATTTTGACAATTATATTTAGGAAGTAAATGGTTATGTGTAAAGATATTCACAGATGAAAACTTAATGCGGTGAAAAAGGCGATCGCGCCGAGTTTTTTGAAAATGGATCAGATGAACCCTAATGGTTCATTTTTCAAAAAGGGATAGGTCTTACACTCTAAAGAGGCCCAAGAGTGATACAAATCAAATTGAGGGTGATAAAAAATCAAAACCCTAGTTTTTGGTATTTTTGATATTTTAAATATAAAAAATATTTAAAATCTTTGATAAATTTCAAACATAATTGAAAAACAAGTTGAAACCCTAGATTAATGTTTGAAAAATTATGTTGTATCCATGAGACAACTTGAATATCATTTATGTTTGAAAAATCAAGTGAAAGAAATGAATTTTAAAATGTTTAGTAACAAATAAAATTAATTCTTTAAGAAAATATTAAATATAATAAAAAAATTATTTTTGGAGATTTTTTCATGGAATAAAATATTTATATATTTTTGAGAATTAATGAAAAAATAATCATTTTAAAACTCAAAATAATCAGAGAGAAATTGATTTTGGATTGAATTAAATAAAATCACAAAATTAAAATATTTGAATTTTCAAAAAGGGCGCCAAGAACATGGCAAGAATACGCACGTGCTCTTAAGGTTGCCCATAAATGCGGATTTTGCAAAATCCCCCATATCTCACTGAATATGTAATGAAATGAAATGAAATAAACATCAATCTTGCTCATTTTTAACTCACGAACACCACGGTACCAATTAATTTTATTTATTTTAGTGTAGAGTGAAAAATCAATGAAGAACACTGAAGAACCCTAATTTGGCCTGAGCCTCATGAAATTATACATGATGATGATTTTGTGAAATTTATTGAGGGGAATTACTTAGAATATGATTATGTGCATATGGCAAAAAGATAGTTCGAGGAAATATGCATGGATTATGATTTAGCCAAGTTTGAGGCTTACCTGAACTTGAGCTTGCAGATGGAGTTGTGATTTCGAGCTAAAGGTGTTCCAGAGATGTTGTGATGATCTGGGCATCTTCCCTACACCATATGGAGTGCGTTTGAACACTTGGACATGATTGCAAATGGATGGATCAAGTTCTGATCTTCAATTTGCAGAAACAAGGTTTCTTCGAGGTTTTGAAGAGTGATTTTGGGTAGGAGATGTTTTATAGGTGATCTAATTGTTTGAACACCTCATAAAAATCATATGTGATGTGTTTGAGCAATTAGTTTGAGTTGATAGCGGCCACAACTCAAAAACCAGTAGTGATTGCTCAAAATATCAAGTTTTGAGTCTTTAGGAGCAAAGGAGAGAAAACTTGGAGATTTGAGGATTTAGTGTAATTTTTATGATCAAATGAGGTCTCTATTTATAGGTAAAGATGTTGTTATTACTTAGCCCTTATGTCTTGAAGAGATGAGGTCACAATTGTGAGTCATGCTTTGTGAAAATATCTCTTACACATGAAATGATGAACTTCTCAAATAGCTCAGCTATTGCAGCAGCAAAATCCATATTCCTCATAAGTTTTATGCTTGGATTGTGTCCATCTATTTTTGGTTGAAAAATATATCCAAGAATATGCCATTTTGGAGCTTGGTGACCCTTGGATCAAAATGCATAAGTGTCGAAATTCATAAATGCCATATATGGGAATTCCTTGGAGCAATCATGAATTTGCAGGTTTGATCAGTTTTGTAATGATTGCTAAGATTCTTAAGACCACTTTACATTGTCCTTTGACTCAAAAAATTAGATTTCAAAAGCTTGTGAAAATCTGTTGTTTGCAAAACAATTTTGGATGGTCACTTTGATCCATGATTTCTTCATGTACAAGCAAGATCTTTTCATGCCAATTGGTTCTTTGAATTTTTGGAAACATTTGCAACAAAATTGGTGTTTTGAGAAGGATATGAATCATCTTGGAACTTGGTGAAAAGTCCCTCCAAGTTTTGGTGTTTTGCTGATTTTATACTTAGTATAATTTTGTCTAAGTGTTGAAAATCAGTATTTTTCTTGATTTTGGTCCAATCATAATTTAAAATACATGAAGAATTAGAGTTTCTTGTTGTTGAACAATTAGTAGATTATGATGATATCTTTCATTTGAGATTTGGTTCACCAAAATCGGATGCTTAGATCACAAGTTATGATGATTGGAAGTAGGCTACTTGAACATTTTTTTCCATAACTTAGAAAATTTTCTAAGTTTCAAAGATTTCCCCTTTTACAAGTTATCTCAAAATTCTTGATTTTTTGTGATCAAATGAATCAATGTACCATATATTCTTGTAATATAGGTCATGAGGATCATTTTGAGAGAAAAATTCAAACTTTGACTTTTTGGTTCAGGTGGAAATTACACTAGATACCCCTGGTTTTCTGATTTTTTGAATGGACATCCTCCGAGGTATTTTGACCTTATGAATAGACTTCCATGATGTATATGAGCTATTGAAACCATTACCTATGGTATAGGCTCTTGTCCAAATGAAAATCTTGGCTTTGGGATCCTCTTTAGTCAGAAACCCTAATCTGGGCACTATGAAATCCTAATCTTGCAGTCCTTTATCTCCACAACTTTTGTACTTGTAAATCACTTGTCAAAGTCATGTCATCCTTTCTTGATGATGTATGGAGTCCTTGGCTCATTTTCCCATGAAAAATGCATCTAGAGTGCTCAGAGGACTGAAACCCTAATTAGTGGTTCTGATGGCTCGGGGCCCATATAACTGAAATTTCTATACAGTCTTTGAATGATTATTCATCATTTGAGATTCCTTAACCCTTGGATTGGTAAATGAAAGGTTGAAAATCTTATGTATTAATGATTGGTCCTTTTCCCAAATCCTCTGAGGGGCTCAGGCATCCTGATCCATTACGGGGATATTGTTCAAACCAGTATGGCACAATCCTTTGGCCAGTGGATTTCCTTTGATGAGGCATATATCTTAGGGTCAAAATTTAGGGTATGACAAGAAGGAGCTAGAAGGGGTAAAATTTGTTGGTACAAATAAGTATATTTATGGTTGTTTCATTAAATCTACACATGGGTTACCTTGTGCGTGCCAACTGGCTGGTTTCCAAATACAAGGCTTGCCTATTCCATTAGATGCAATTCATGTTTTTTAGAAGAAATTACACATACAAGAGCATACTAACGATACAAATGATAATGGTGTAAATATGGATTTAGATGCAGAATGTGAAGAGATGAAGACATATTTTAATATTTGGATATTGTAGGTCATAGGGTGTTAAAGAAGAAAGTCAGGGAATTGACGCATCCATCCATAATGGTCAAACTAAATTCTGATGAAACTTATGTGTGCCTTGAACTTGTCGAATCTCCTATTTCACTGTCGAGGAGATTGTTTCAGACCATATAAAGATCTCTTCAGTTTGCTCACATACTCTTCTTTCCCCTCTTTGACATACCATTCATGTTGCCTCATCAGGATTGTTTCATCAAGATCACCATACAAGAATGTAGTCTTCACATCCATCTGTTCCAGTTCAAAGTCGAACTGTGCCACCATGGCAAGAAACATTCGAATGGACATGTGATTCACAACAAGAGAGAACACATCATTAAAGTCGACACCTTCTTTCTAAGTGAAACCCGTTGCAACCAACATTGCCATGTATCTCTTCGAAGCCATTCCTTCAATTCCTTCTTTAACTTTGAAAATCTATTTATAATTGATTAACCTAGCTCCAGTAGGTTTTTAGATCAATTCCCAAGTGTTGTTATCATGAAGAGATTTCATCTCATCATCCATGGCCTTCATCCATTCAGTCTTATTTCAAATCCTCATAACTTCCTTATAGTCTCTAGGTTCTTCGTCTAGAACCTCACTTGCAGAGATTAAGGCATAAGCTATAAGATCTGCATAACCAAGTCTCTGAGGTGGCTTGATGACTCTTCTCGACCTGTCTCTTGCCAGCATGTAGTCATTATCAGTCTCCTCATCTTCATCAGCATCTTGCTCTTCTCCTCCGACTTTATTTGGGTTATGCACTTCAACATCACTATGATCCACCTTAAAAAGAATCTCTCCCTGATCCAGCTCTTCATAAGCATCATCAGTTTTCTTGAAAGTCATCTCAACTTCATTGAAAATTACATCTCGAATGGTGATGCACCTCCTGTGACCAGGCTCTAGGCACCATAACCTATAAGCTATGACTCCTTCAGGGTATCCCATGAACATGCATTTTGTAATGCCCTGTTTATTTAATTAATTATTTAATTAAATATCCTCGTATTATTTGTGTCAATTTGTGTTGATTGGCAAAATTGTGTTGTGTTGAGTTGACATGTTGTTTTTAGTCGAATTAATTTAATTAAGTTGATTTAAGTTATGTTATGGTTAGTATAACTAATTAAGTTGTGGAAATGTCGATTTAAGTGGTGTTGTTATTAGTTGAGTGAATTAATTGATTAAGTCGAAGAAATAGTGTTGGAATGATACTAGTATTATTAGTGGGCTTACATGTGGTTATAAGTAGTAAGTAGTAGGGGTGTACGACTAATAACGTAGAGATTGGTGGTGTGTGGAGTAAGGTTAATTAGATTTTTTTTTAATTAATATTTGCTCAACCATAGTATAAAATGTATAGTTAGCATAATTATAGGAGGGATGATTATTATTATTATATTATTATTATTAGTATTATTATAATAATTATTATTAATATTAATATTATTTTTATAATTAAAAAGTCAAAGTGAATTGATAGTGATGAGTGAAGGAAAATAAGAAGAATTATAAGGTAAGTTGAATAAAGGAAATTAGGTTAATTAGAAGTGGCAGTATGAGAAAATAGTTTAGCAGTGAAGAAAATAAGATTTGGAAGCAGTTACGGAGAAGTTGCAAAGAAAAGAATACGTAGATGCTGCAAGAGTTAAAGTCACCTTCAATCCAAGGTAAGGGTGGGGTTCTAATTCTATAATCGATATTGTATGATGAAAACATGTAGGATTGTGTATATAGATTACTTCTGTCAAGTCATTGTGTTGTTTTGGTTGAATAAGTTATTGATCGAATAAGTTGTTTTGGTTTAATAAAGTTGTTTTTAGTTAGTTAAAAAAAATTGAACTGTGTGTAGGAATCTGTTGTGTTGTTGTTAAATTGGTGTATTGGTTGATTGGTAAATTAGTCTAAGAATAAAACTGTGAAGGAATTGCAGAGATGAAGGAGAGAAACAGAGAGAACGGGTTTTGAAGGGGGGACGACCGTCCCAGAAGGTGGGACGTCCGTCTTGAGGACGTGACGCCTGTCACCCTCATGTAACGACTATCACAATGTCATACCGTGACAATGGTCATGCGGGGATGCATTGAAATTTGTTTTGCATGTGTTTTTTTGTCTGTTATCTCATATGTTCCATTACCAGAAGTATAACTAAAATTTATTGAACCATAATTAATTGAAGACCATCTTAAGAGTTGGAGTAGCAGTAACAATGATAATTGTTGACAAGAGTTAATTAGTAGCAGTAACCATAATATTTAATTGACAGAAAACTAATAATAATACCGTGAGGAATTAATAGGAGAATAATTAAGAAATAATGAGGTAGTATTTGGTAGTTGGATTTGGTAAGTTGTTTTAATGACATTGTTGCAAGAAATTAATAGAAGCATAATAAGAGTTAGTAAGAGGTAGAATTAATAGAGTTTTGGTAGATAATTAGTTGACCTATTTTAGTCAAAACTTGGCGAGTAATAGAGTTGTATAATTGGTTGTCCTCGTGTTGTGTTTCTTTTGTTGTAATTTGGGAAGTTGTTGGTTGTGGATTATGTTGCAGTGCCTTATTAATGGCAACAATATAAGTTGCAGGCCTTTAGAAAAAGTTAATTGTTGTTGTTGTTGTTGTTAAGTTGTAGGCCTTGAACCAACATTGATTTGTTATTGTTGTTAAGTTATGAGAGTAAGTAGTTGTTGTTGAGTTGTTATAGTATGTTGTTGTTATGTGGTTATATAATGATATTTTTGTTGTTATGTTGATATTTGAGTTGCATTGCATAACATATATGTAGTACCCCAAATTTTCCCTCTCCTATTTAGCATCATCATCATATCATAATCATCATCAGCATGCCATTAACATATTGCATGGAAAAATGAGGCATATCACTTGCATGTTCCAGCATAAGGCATATGATCAATCATCAGGGAAATTCAAAGTTCACAAGGCATGTTACAAGGTTGAAATCAGGGTCAAAGCCTAAAGAAAGGAATAAGGATCAAAAGCAGGTCAGAACGGTGGGCGCCGGGTGATTCCTGAGGTTTCCCACCAAAAGGAGGGAAAATTTAAAATTCACTGGCGTTAACCGGTTAACGGATTGGTTAATCGGTTAACGGCCACGAATTTTGAATTTCCAGCAGCAATTTCAGCATGTGTGATTTGGTTCCAATTTCCATTTTCTGATTTTTATTCATTTTGAATTAATTGGAAATTAAAAGGAAGGATCTAGAGCACTTATCCAAGCCTAATCCCATTGCTAAATCCTAATCTCTTTGCCAAACCATAATTTTGGATCCCAAGCCTAATTTTTGGGCCCCAAACCTAAACCATATTTAAGCCATTTTTCTCCAAACCACAAAGAACTCTCTCATTTTTCATTCTCATTCTGAATTTTCACACTTCTCACTCACAATTCTCTCACTTTTCTCTCCCCAATTTTCTAAATCACTCAAAGTTCCACTTTGAAGATCACATAACCTTGCATTGAGGTGTGTAGATATTGGAACTAGACCTCCATCCATAGCTTCCTTGCATCATTTTGCTGGTTTAATTAGTGATTCAGATCTGGTTTGGGATCTAAAGTACTTTTGGATCTAAAATTCTGCATTAAAATCTTGTTCTTGCATTTATTTTGCACGAAGTGTGAAGTTTAGCACCGGATCTTCAAAGTTCATCACGAGATCTCTCATTTCCAGCTCAATCAACAACTACCAAAGCATACCTCAGCTTTGTAGGTTGGCTAAATTCAGATCTAGCTCTGTTTTAGCTTATTTGTATGCTTGTGCTTTAGATCCACCATGTGTTTGCATATTTGCATGTGTTGCTTGATTGATTGATTGATTGGTAACTGGATCTATGTATTAATGTTCATGAGCTTGATGATGCCATTTAATGTGAATTGATACACTATTTTCATGCTCAATTGCTTGCTGGTATGGTGCGAGATTTATCGGAAAAGCTGTTTTGAACTAATTTTTGTTGCAAGATTTGTTGTTGTCTTAACAGAGTTAACCGGTTATCGGATTGGTTAACCGGTTAACACACCTGAATTGTGTTGTTTTTTCTGCAGGTTTTGACTGGTTAACCGGTTAACACTTTGGTTAACCAGTTAACACTGATGCAGTGAGCCACTTTTGGGCTATTTCTAGCATGTTTGATCCCCTCACTTATTTTAAATGCCATGGATCATTGTATGATCATTGAATATGATTGTTTGGGTGATTTTCTTGCTGATTGATGCATGCTCCCGTGTTCCCGACACATAAATGCTTGTGTGTGTTATGTTTGGCATGATTGTTTGATCTTGGATGGTATGAACTTTGAGCATGTCATTTCCATGAATTTATTGATGAACATGTGCTGGATTTTGACTAACTTGCAGGGGCTCATGGTAAGAGAAGTGTGGATATTCATCCACATTTCAATTCTTCACCCTTCTCTCTTTTTAAGTGCTTTCCCCTTGTGCTTTTTGATGTGCCTTATGCCATCATGTGTTGCAACGTTTTTCTTCCCCCTTTAGGAGCAACTTATCTCCTTTAGAGGAGTAATTTGCTTGCTAGCTCTTGCTTCCTCTTCTTCTTGCTCCTCTTTGGTTCTTCTTTTCTCTTAGGATAGTTGAAACCTCACTAACCTTAGGACAACTTTTGCATGATAACATTAGGTTTAGTCTTCCCCCATTGTAGATTTTACCTTTTTGCTCCTTTGGTTTCTTTCTCTTCTCATCTCAAAACAAAATCTAAAAAACATTAATAAAGAAAGAAGTAACTTCTTGTGTAATAGCCTTATTCCATGGGGCATATGTATTAATTCCATCTTGGAATAGTGCATTTGTCTATAATGATGCACAAGTCGGATCATGAGGTCATCTTCATCAAGAAAAACCCTAAAAAATACTTTTTCATTTTTTAATCACCAAAAACACCTAATAAATTCAACAAGTCAATGAATTTGGGCCCTTTCCCTTGGAAACAAGTCTTGGATAAATTCTTCTTACTTGGTGTGCATGTTCTATTATTCCATCTTGGAATGTAGTATCAAGTACACATTCCATGGAAAAGAGCTTAAGTTCATTCTCTTGTGCCACACAAATAAAAAGCTCTAAAAAACACAAACAAACAATAATCGTCTTTCCTTTAGGAATTCTTTTCTCATCTCCTTTGCTCCGTCCGCGAACTTGCTTCTTCTTGTCATTATGCAAGACGGTTACACACTCATCGTCCGAGTCTGCAACACCTGAGCATTGGCATAGATAGTTCAAGCCTTAATTCACAAGCAATCGTTTCCACACCTAGTTAGGGGAACTACGGCGACTCTGATCCTCATTGTCCAGATGGGGTACGTAGGCAGCGGGATAGGGCCCGTTCGAGCATACTCTTTTATTTTCCCTACATTTTTCCTCTTTGTTTTCTTTCTCAGTTCCTTTTCCGATTCCAGTCTTTCTTTTTGCAGCAGCTTTCATTTCTTCACCCTTTGAAACCGTTTTCTTTGCTAGCGTGGATCCCGTCGGGTACGGCGGACGATCTGGGGTGCTAATACCTTCCCAGGTCGTAACCGACTCCCGAACTCAGTCTCTTTGGTTTGCAGGACCCGTGTCCTTCCTCTTCTTTCTTCTGGTTTGTGCAACATTACCCTTCCCGTTCCTTCGGGATAAAAATGCCTGACTGGCGACTCTAACCTCTTTCCGTGCCACTTTAACGTTTGTACCAGGATGGAAATCCGGGGAGCGACAGTTGGCGACTCTGCTGGGGATCGAAACCAGAATCTCTGGTTCCCTTGAGAGTCAATCCTAGCGCTTGCGTGTTTCTGTTTTGTTGGGTGTTGATTGTTTGATGTTGCGTGTTTATTTTACTGTTGTTTATTTACAGTTTTATTTACATCTTTATTTACCGCTTTCAGTATTTATATTCATGCATCATATATTATACTGGACTGTCTGGCTGTGCTAGTTTCCCTTTTTTCTATGGGATTGGGAATTGTTACTAAGATATGAGCTCGTAACCGGGGCTCGAGTGCACCCTAGGACTTAGAGTGGACAGTCACTTTGGCTTCATGGCATCTTGTTATGTTGGAAGTAGTGAGTTCCACACCCAGACTTGCGACCGTCTTGGAAATGTATTATGCCGGAATGTTTCTGGGGTAATACACAACGTCAATAGTTATGTGCATCTGGGGACCGATCATTGAGGACCTTTGTGGAAACATCCCTCTCCAGTGGTGACAGTGGCAGACCACATTTTGTGGCAAACACATTCGCACCCTAGGGCCCACTCTGGAACTCGCATAGGATGGCCTGGTTCTTTAATAGGAACTCAGTCAAAGCATCTGGTCGTATGACGATAGTATTGTACCCTTCGGGATGAATGTACTATTGTTTCTCGATTCCAGCGCTTGAAGCTGGGAACTTATAAAGGATGCTTGTTTTTCCTGGACTCACGCTGAGGCCTCCCTGAGTAGTACATAATACCAAACCGATTCCCTGATTTGGTCATGAGCCATTTCTCGGAAATGGTGAACGTATTATTGCTATTCGGCTTTGAGAGTCCGTGATGTTTGACCCGGAGCACACCCGTGAGATTGGGAGGGGTTTACAGGTTTGCAGGAACGCTTGACCTCATCATACCTCATTGCCAGTACAATTCTATGATTTGATAAGGCTACATGGATTTGGATCTTTGATTTTGGGGCTTATTTGAGACTGAATTCTTGTTCATGGGGCTTTATTCAGAGGATCTTGGTTCTTGGTCGCTTGGGTCCCGTGTTCCGTATCCAGACAGTATCATATGCCTGCATTGCATTTGCATCGCATCATACTTGCATTAACTGTTTATGTTTCCATTACAGGTTATCCTTCATCTCAGTACCCAGTTTTGCTATTCATTGTTTCTCCAGATGACAGAAATCCAAGAGATACCCAAAAAAAGGAATACTCCTCGAAAGAGTTTGAAAAGCTAGTTTTTGAGGTCATCTGGAGTATTTTCCGTCAAAATACCAGAACTGGGGCATATTAATGCATGGACGTGGAAACATGAACAGTTACATTGCATGCATATAACGTGTTTGTTGTTTTGCAGGTGTTTCTCCAGTGTTCTAACGTTCATGTCACTTTCAGACACTATAGCTCCCAAGAAGGTTCAGAGACAGTCAACGGTGCACAGATACCCTACAAAGGTGAACAGAGAGAGAGAAATGGAGCAGATGCAAGCATATCTGGCTGATTTAAGGATGCGAATGGACAATTTCATGACCCTCATGGCTGAGATGGGTCAAACTCAAGAGTGTTTGCATGAGATGGTAGAGAACAATCAAGTCATGAACAATGGGACAGTAGATGGAGGCAATCGCAATGGAGCTGGCACCCGTCAGGTTGAAATCCCTGTAGTGCAACTAGGGGTCACTATTGTCAATGATGGAGTGAATAACCTGCACATGGATGGGAAAGACGAGCAGTTCACTTTGCTGGATGAGGAAGAAGGCCAAGGGGTTGACATGAATAGAAGGTTTGAAGAAATGGCTGAGCAGATTCGTGCTATTCAATCTCAGAGTTCTCTAGGGTTTAACATCACTGATCTGGGCTTGGTGCCAGAGGTGAGGATTCCCTACAAGTTCAAGGTTCCTAATTTTGATAAGTACAACGGCACGGCGTGTCCGAAAAATCATCTTCAGTCTTTTGTGGGAAGGATTGCTGCGCATATAGATGATGAAAAGTTGTGGATGTATTACTTCCAGGATAGTCTTATAGGAGCTTCCTTGGAATGGTACATGAAGCTTAGCAGGGTCAATATCCGAAGCTGGAAGGATTTAGCTGAGGCATTTGTGAAGCAGTATCAGTATAATTTGGATATGGCTCCAAATCGTACCCAGCTGCAGACAATGTCTCAGAATGCTAAAGAAGGGTTCAAAGAGTATGCCCAGAGGTGGCGTCAGCTTGCTGTTCGAGTGCAACCTCCCTTGTTGGAGAATGAAATGGCAGACATGTTCATGGGAATGCTGCAGGGGGTGTTTATTGAGAGACTGGCGTCTTGTTCGACAACAAATTTCAATGACATCGTGATAGCTGGAGAAAGGGTTGAAACTCTTCTGAAAATGGGAAAGATTCAAGACACTAGCGCAAGTAGCTCAAGCGGTGTGAGAAAGGCTTTCAGTGGACCTCCAAGAAGAAGGGAGGGTGAGACTAATGTTGTGTACGGTCGAGGTCGAGGCCGCGGATATAGAGGATCTTATGAGCAGGTGACAACTGTCACCATCCCCACAGGTCCTGTACAGCAACAGCCACAGCGCAATAACTATCAGCAAAGGCCTTATCAGCAGAGGCAAGCTCGTCCAGCTAACAGGGTGCTTGAAGTTATCCCAATGACATACATAGCTCTGCTCTAGAGATTGTTGTAATTGAACTTGGTTTAGTTGAGGACGCTAGCACCATCTCCACCTGGAGGGCTTCCAGTGGGGTATGATGCTAATGCGAGATGCGCATTTCATTCAGGAGCTCCCGGGCATTCAACGGAGAAGTGCAGGGTGTTGCAGCATAAGGTCCAGGACTTGATTGATTCAAAGGTAATTAACTTTGCACCGCCTCCAAATGTTACATCAAACCCCATTCCAAATCATGGAGGGGCTAGGATAAATGTCGTTGACAGTGGCGAGAGTTTGAATTTGATCTTGAACGTGGACGAAGTGAAGACTTCCTTGCTAGTTGTGAAGGACAGATTGCTGAAAGGGAAGGTATTCCCGGGGTGTGATTGTGACTGTGAGGGTTGTTTGAATTCGGTTAATGGTTGTGGGGATTTGAAAGTTGGGCTGAAGTGTTTGATTGACGATGGGTCGCTACAGTTCGACAGAGTTGATGATAAAAGAGATTGTGTGTCTACAGTGACAATCTATTTTGATCCTGCTAAAGTTCTTGTCTGAAGAGAGCCGGTAACCATTTATATCCCCAAAGAAAGTCCAGTGACCATTACTGTTCCGGGACCAGTCCCTTATGCTAATGACAAGGCCATCCCTTGGCACTATGGCTTGGACGTGTACGTAGAAGGCCAGAAGGTGGAGAATAAAGCAGTAACAATTGACCCGACTGTTGTGAATGTCGGAGGAGTTGGTGGATTTACAAGGAGTGGGCATCTTTTTGCTCCTCAAGCTCTCAGAGGTGATCTTGAAGCTGAAGCTGCTGCAAAGGCTAGGGGCAAACAGATAGCAACGGAAGAGGTGACAACTCCTGCTGTCGGTCAGGGAACTTTTGAAAAGGAAGTCGAGGAATTCATGAGAATAATTAAGAAAAGCGACTATAAGGTGGTTGAACAGCTGAATCAGACTCCGTTCAAGATATTTATTCTGTCATTGTTGATGTGTTCCCAAGCTCACCGAGAAGCTTTGTTGAAAGTTTTGCAAATGGCGTATTGTCGCTCCCACCAAATGACACCCGGGCCAAGAGGGGTACAGACGCGAACGGTCGGTGAAACAGAAGATGAAATGAATAGAGTCGCCAGCTAGGCATTTTTATCCCGAAGGAAAGGTAATGCTGCATAGACCTAAGAAAAGATGGATAAGACGGTTGCGAACCAGAGAAACGGAGAAAGGGGGTTGGTTACAACCTGGGAAGGTATTAGCACCCTGATTTTCCGCCATACTCGACGGGATCCACGCTTGAAAAATTTGTGTCTAAAGGGGTTGTGTCAGTGCTATCTGTGTATCAAAGCTGGAAAGAATGCAAGTGTCAGTGCTAAAAGAAAGTGGGGTGAAATGTGTGAAGTGTCAGTGTGAAGAAAAAGTGCGAAGCTCAAGACTATGAGGCTCAAGGAATAATGCTGGAAGAGGGGGGAATATACAGAGACCTTTGTTCGATAACTGTTAAGTTATGCCTACGTATCCTCTCGTGCAATGAGGAAGTCAGAACACCGTAGTTCGACTCAAAGAGACTGAAAGATGAATTGACTTGTGAACTGCTCACTTGTCTAGGCTCAAGTGTATGACCTGTCTGGCTCAGGTGCAAACTGTCTTGCATTAGACGGAAGAAGCAAGTTCTCGCTGGTGAGTGAATGAGATGAGAAAAGAATCCCGGAGGAGACGATTATTGTTTGTTTTTGGTGTTTTCAGTCTTTTATTGCTTTTTTTTTATGTTTGTCATAACTTGATGAGCTTAAGCCTAATCCAAGGGGCTAGTAAACTCATCACATCCTCCCTCTGATTAGGGGTAATGAGAATACCTTAAGTATGAAGTAAACACCTCACACTTGATCACCATGATGTAGGATTAAGATCATTAACCTACTTGCATTTAATTAGATGTTTTGGGAGTTTTTGTTTAGTGTTAAGTAATGAGTTTAAGCCATAATCAAGGATTTAATGGACTCATTACACCATCCTAATAGAAGGGTAATAGATGAGAACATTTAAGCTGAGGAAGACTCCTCAACTTAATCCATGATTAGGGATTAACCTCATGACAAAACAAGGCCTTTATTAAAGTGGATTTTAGTTAATGATAAGATTAAGAATTGATTTTTATGGTTTGTAAGACAACTTGAGGGGGACTTGTCCATTAACACTAGGGTTAGTCCTTCTTAACCAATTAAGGAAAAATTAGAACCCTAATGCAAGGCCCAAGTTACAAGCTTGATGTCTTAGTGATTATTAGATGAATTGATTAAAGGATTTAAACACATTAAGGGTTTAACACTTAGGATTAAAGTTATACACTCCATCCTAATAAAAGGATGCAGGCATAACCCTAATCACAAAGCCTTAAAACCTTTAAGGTTTAGTCCTTGATTAAGAGATGAGAAGAGAAGACTCAAAGATGACACAAAGGTAAAACTAATGGGGGACTAATCAAACCCTAATTGTGATCATGCTTGGTTGTTCCTAGGGTTTATGAGGCTTGCAAAAGATCTTCAAGGAAAAGCCACCAAGGAAGAAGAAAGATGGAAGGAGGAGAAGCCAAGAGAAGCAGGACAACTTGCTTCACTTAAGAAGACAAGTTGCTTGAAGAAAGAAAGTGAGGAGGAGACATGAATGAGCAAGCTCACTCTAATACACAAGTAAAATTCATAAATGAATGCATAAGAGGGATGAAGGGAGATTATGAGAAGTGAAGGCAAATTCACTTCTCAATGACTTACCACCTGAAAAGTTAGTAACAAGAGGTGAAATGAAATGAAAATGAGATGAATGCAATGATTCAAACCAAAGTCAGAAGCATAAACATGATGTTAATAATTCTAAGAGATGATGCAAACACATGTCAAGAGTTATGGATGATTATACAAGGATGTGGATGCAAATGAAGCATGCCTTGAACCATGAAAGTTCATGAAAGTGTATGAAATGGAATGAATGCATAACATGGAAAATGAATGATGCAATGATCAAACCGGATTCTAATGTGTCCTAAGATGTCTTAGAAGTTATGAGGATGCACAAAATGTTATGGCAAGTTCATGTATGCAAGCATATGGAAGATGGATGCAAATGAAGGCAAAAATTAGGGGTTTACATACAATATGCAATGCAAAATTCAAAATCAGAAGCAAACGACAAGATAAAAAATTGAAAATGGGAACAAAGGAACCTTAACCCTACATAAGTTCACTGCCCAAAGAAGGGGACCTAACTCTTAACCTAATGGGGGTTATGATTTTCTCAAGTAGCTAGGGTTTTAAGACACTTCAAAAGAAAAAATGCACATCAAATTGAAAATGAAATATAAATTCAAACCAATTTTACCCTAGAAACTACATGATATGAAGAATGCAATGCAAAAAGAACCAACATCAAACTCTTCATGGTTAGGCAGAATGAATTTTTCTAAGTTAGGTCAAAAATATTGCCTTTTAAGAACTTTAATTCCAAAGAAAAATGTCAAAATAGGTCAAGAACCAAAAAGAAATTTGTTTGAAGAGTTTGATAATGTTTCTAAGTGTATTGAAATGCAATGTGAATTTTTTTGTGATTTTATTAGAAACCTAAATGCTATTTTAATTAATTAATTTTCATTAACTAATTGAAATAAACATTTAAATATTTTTTAAAATACGAAAATTATGCAAAAAATAAAATAAAAATTATTTTCAGAAAGAGAAAAATATTTTATGCCATGGTGAAAAAATGAGATTTTTTGGAAATGATTTACTATTTTAAATAAAATGGGCAAAACAAATGAATTAAAAGAAAAATAAAATGAAATTAAATGAAAAGTAAACAGATCTAAGAGCTAGGATTCAAATGGGATGCGCGGGAGTTGACTGGCGCGTGATCTGAGGGTCCACATTCAAACTGGCATATTTAAAATTAAACCCTAATTAATTAATTTAATTAAGTGGATTAGGGTTAAGTGGGATGATCTGAGCCATTGGACACACGCGGGAAACAAAATCGTACGCTCTACATTCAAACTGAGCCCTAATCCAGATTAAAGCATTAATGACTTTCAGGTCACTGGAGAAGAACTTCGGTCGTCTTCTCCGGTGACATCCCTCCCTGAAAAATCTCAACTTCCTCCCTGGGTCATTTCTGGAGCTCTAAAGCTCCAGATTTGTTCCTCTCACTCCCCTAAACCTAAATCCATCCTCAAATGGAATTTATTTCCAGCCATAAACATGATTCGAAGCCAAGAACAAAATATGCAAAACTTTCAGACAAGCAATACACCCTCATCTCTCCATCATTTTTAATAATTTCAAGTTCATTACACTCAGGGGATCAAACACAACCAATTAAGAACTTAAAATAAAGGTTCTGGAAAAATGTTTTCACAAGGCTACCTGAGATGAAGCTTTCAACCCCAGAGCTTTCAGGCTGCTTTCCTGCTTTCAAATGCCTCCAATGAACTCCTTGAAGAAGCTTTGATGCTTGGTTGGAGTGTTTTGAGGCTGATTTGTGAGTTTGATACAGTTCAGTTCAATGAGGGAGGGAAATCGTGTTTTTGATATGAAGGGTTTCAAGGCAAGGTGATGGTTGGGAAATGATCAGTGGATCATGGTGAGTTGTTTTATGAAGTTTGTTTTAAGGTTTGTGGCTTATGTGATCAATTTCGAATGAAAATGCAAAGAGGGAGGTTTTTGTGAACTATGGGGATGTTGTGGTTTCAGGCTTGCTTCTTGTGTGCTTTGAGTTTCATTTTGTCCACATATCATGTTGTGATAGGTCAGAGAGTTGTTGTGGGCTATGCTGATTGGTATGGCTTGTTTTGCAAAAAGTCAAGGCTATGTGTCCTTTGAGGTATGGGCTGTTTCACGCCTAGGACAAAGGCATGTCTGCTGCAGCTTGATTCAAGGATGACCATGGAAATGAGATTGAGGCAAATCAGCAAGTGGATTGAAGCTTATGGGGGGTTTTGCAATTTTCATTAAGTTTGGCCCTTTCTTGATTTCTTCATGCACAAGTCATGAAACTTGGGAATTCTTGGGCCAATTCTGAGTTTTAGGCAATGTGTTATGATGTTATGATGTGTAGAAGTCCACTTGAAGTCATAAAAATGCTTGGCATGAGAATTTGCAAGTTTCCCTCTTTGGTGTAAAAGTGAAATTTATGTAATTTTGTCCAACTTTGCAAGGCCATAACTTTTGTTCTAAAATGAATTAGAATGAGTTCTTGTACTTTTTGAAAATGGGAGGATCCAATCTACAACTTTCATGACCAAGAATTTTCCATTTGAATCAAAAAGAGGAGGTTGAAAAACTTTCCCAAAATGGCATGTTTTCATTACAAGTCACTTTCCCAAAATGGCAATTTTGCAAATGGCTTGAAATTCTTCAATTTTGTGAACTTCTAACATCTTCTAAGATCAAATAAAGATCATACACATTCAAAATGAGGGAGAATACCCTTTGGTTGGGCAATTGGGGGCCTCAGATGCCCTGATTTTGCACTGACTTGTTCAAGAAGTCATCTCTTGATCAGATGCCTTCCCCTTTGAATTTCTTCATGAAGATTGATATGCATGATCCTCATATCATATAGAGACAAATAGAAACAATAATGACCAAAAAAATTGAAGTTATGGCCTCTAAAACCAAAACCCTAATTCTAGGTTATCTGTGCAGTTAAGCCTGGCTCTACTTCCATGCCTTTCTCAGTTCTTGTGATTCTTTGACTTTCTTGACCTTGGGAGAATATAATATGATGCTAGAACATACATGGACCCTCTTGAGGTGATTGAAGACCTTTGGAGTGGCTCAAATGGCTCAGGGATGGCTCAGATCACAAACCCTAGATGCAGATGACTTTGAACCAATGTAGTGAAACAAAAAATGTAATATGAGATGCTATGGTTGAATTTATGCAAATGAAAAGAATCACAAGCCATGGTGAGAATGAGTGAGGGAAAATTTTGGGTGTTTACACATATGTACCGCAGGAGATAACCGTCAACTAGTTGGAGGTTGTGGTAGGCAGCGTAAACGCCAGTCATGGGTTGGGATTCACAGATAGAGATCTCACTCCTGAAGGACGCCATCACAACAAAGCCTTACACATCACCATGGAGTGTAAGGGCGCTGTTCTATCACACGTCCTGGTAGATACAGGATCTTCTCTCAATGTGCTCCCTAAGAAGGCCATAATGAAGCTGAATGTTGATGGCATCGTCTTGCGACCCAGTGATTTTATTGTGAAAGCCTTTGATGGGTCCCGAAGATCTGTGTTTGGGGAGGTAGAGTTACCGGTGAATATTGGGTCTTAGGTATTTAAGAGTACATTCTATGTTATGGATATTTAACCCGCTTATAGCTGTTTGTTGGGACGTCCTTGGATTCACGCTGCTAGCGCAGTGACATCCACATTGCATCATAAGTTGAAGTATGTGGTAGAGGGACAAGTTGTTACTGTGTGCGGAGAAGAAGATATTTTTGTAAGCGATTTGTCGACCTTCAAGTACGTAGAAATGGACGGGGAGATCCATGAGACACTTTGCCAAGCATTTGAGACGGTCAATGTCAGCAATTTGTCTCCAGCAGTTCAGAGTAGCGAGAAGGAAGGGACTTTTATCTACTCCTACAAGCAAGCTAAGGAGGTAGTTCAATCCGGAAATGCCCAGGGCTGGGGCAAGCTGCTGGAAGTGGAAAAGAAGGACGACAAGTTCAATCTCGAATATCAACCTGGTTAGTCTAGCTGGTCTCATGGCGGGAAGCCCATAGCATTCACAAGCGCTGGAATGCTCGACTACGACCATGTTTGTGCAACAGATGCCGATGGGGATAGTGACTGCGACTTGGATAACTGGATTCACCCACGCGTACCTGGGGAGGAGCTCCGGAACTGGTCTGCTAAAGATTTTGTTCAAGTTACTTGGCAGTCAAAGTAATTTTCTTTGTTTCCAGTTTTATCATACTGCATGTCAAATCTTGCACCCTGCCCGAGGTGTACGGATCCATTTGTAGGGCCACCATGTTTTTAATGCATTGACTTTTTTAATGAAATAAAGGACATTTTTCAAGCAAGTTGTGTTCTCTTTCTTTCGTTTTAAATTTTTCACAAATAAAATGGCAATGTTTTTCTTTCCAGTGTTTTTGTGTGTTTTCGTCTCCTACAGATTCTGAAATAAGCACATCATTTGTGCAGTGTTGATCATCCGGATTCATGTAATAACGTTCTTGCTATGACTATGCATGACTTCGACAATTCTATCTACCAAGCTGATGAAGGGGTTAAGGAAGATTGTGAACTCCCGGAAGAATTGGTCAGATTGTTGAAACAGGAGGAAAGGGTCATTCGGCCTCATCAGGAAGAAATAGAGATCATCAACATCGGATCTGAAGATGTAAGGAAAGAGAACAAGATTGGGGCCAATCTGCAGGCCGAGGTAAAGAAGAAATTGATTGGTATGCTACGTGAATATGTGGATATCTTCTCCTGGTCGTATCAAGATATGTCGGGATTAGATACTGACATCGTTGTACACAAGCTGCCACTAAGAGAAACTTGTCCTCCGGTAAAACAAAAGTTGAGAAGAACTCACCCTGACATGGCGATGAAGATCAAGGAGGAAGTCCAAAAGCAGTGGGATGACGAGTTCCTTGCTGTGAGTAGTTACCCAGCTTGGGTAGCTAACATTGTGCCAGTGCCAAAGAAAGATGGCAAGGTTCGGATGTGCGTTGATTATCGGGATCTAAACAGAGCGAGTCCAAAGGTTGATTTTCCATTACCTCACATTGATGTGTTGGTAGATAACACCACTCAGTTCTCGGTATTTTCTTTCATGGATGGCTTCTCCGGGTATAATCAGATCAAGATGGCACCGGAAGACATGGAGAAAACGATGTTCATTACCCCGTGGGGTACATTCTATTACAAACTTATGACCTTTGGATTGAAGAATGTCGGGGCAACGTATCAGCGGGCTATGGTAACATTGTTCCACGACATGATACACAAAGAAATTGAATGTTATGTGGACGACATGATTGCCAAGTCCCAGGACGAAGAAGGGCATATGGTCAATCTCAAAAAGCTGTTTGATAGATTGATAAAGTACAGATTGAGGTTGAATCCAAACAAGTGCACGTTCGGAGTGTGGTCCGATAAATTGCTGGGTTTCATTATTAGTCAAAGAGGAATCGAGGTAGATCCTGCAAAAGTAGAAGCAGTACAAGACATGCCTGCACCGAAAACAGAAAAAGAAGTGCGTGGGTTTTTAGGGAGATTGAACTACATTTCGCGGTTTATATCTCATATAACTGCCACATGCGAGCCAATATTCAAATTGTTGAGAAAAGAGCAAACGGTCAGGTGGAATGAGGACTGTCAAAGAGCCTTTGAAAAGATAAAAGAATATTTGCAGGAGCCTCCGATTCTAATGCCTCCAGTTCCAGGACGGCCACTTATCATGTACTTGACTGTGTTAGAAGAGTCAATGGGGTGTGTTCTAGGCCAACATGATGAGTCTGGTCGAAAAGAGCATGTTATTTACTACCTCAGCAAAACGTTTACCGACTGTGAATCCCGTTACTCACTGCTGGAGAAAACTTGTTGCGCTTTGGTATGGGCTGCTCGCCAACTGAGACAGTACATGTTGTCCCATACCACACTGCTAATCTCAAAAATGGACCATGTCAAGTACATTTTCGAGAAGCCAACATTAACCGGAAGGGTTGCAAGGTGGAAAATGATCTTAACAGAGTATGACATACAATATACTTCTCAGAAAGCCATCAAAGGAAGTGTATTGTCGGATTATCTTGCACAACAACCACTTGAAGACGACTATCAACCGATGAAGTTTGATTTCCCTAATGAGGACATCGTGTACCTCCAGGCAAGAGATTGCGAGGAACCACTTCCGGAGGAGGGGCCTGACCCTGAATCCAAATGGAAGCTGATGTTTGATTAGGCAGTCAATATCAACGGACGTGGAGTTGGTGTTGTTCTTATCACTCCCGAAGGTGTTCATTTTCCCTTCGCTGCCAGAATTACTTTTGGCTGCACCAACAATGAAGCGGAATACGAGGCGTGCATAATGGGAATAGAGGAGGCTATTAATCTTCGGATTAAATCTCTCGATGTATTTGGAGATTCAGCCCTCGTTATCAATCAGATTACCGGCAAGTGGTATACACATCAAGAACACTTAATTCCTTATATGGATTATGCTAGAAGACTGTTGACGTTCTTCACAACGGTTAAGCTTCAGTACATACCACGAGATGAGAATCAGTTTGCCGATGCATTGGCTACTCTTTCTTCATCCATCAAAGTCTTGTGTTGGAATTATGTGCCCAGGATTGGCATTTCCAGGCTCGACACACCAGCTTACGCTTTCTCTGTAGACGCAGTGTCTGATGATGAACCTTGGTATTTTGATATCAAGCATTTCCTGGAAAAAAGAGAATACCCAACTGGGGCATCATCCAATGACAAGAAGACCTTGCGACGACTTGCTGCTAGCTTCTTCTTGAATGCAGATGGGGTTTTGTATAAGAGGAACTTTGACATGGTCTTTCTCAGATGCGTGGATAGACACGAAGCAGGCCTGTTAATAGAGGAAGTCCATGACGGATATTTCGGTACTCATGCAGGAGGGCATGTTATGGCTAAGAAGTTGTTGAGATCAGGGTATTATTGGCTAACAATGGATGCAGATTGTTGTTTGTACGCTCGTAAGTGCCACAAGTTCCAGATTTATGCAGACAAAGTGCATGTTCCACCGAGCCCGCTCAATGTCATGTCATCTCCTTGGCCCTTTTCCATGTGGGGCATTGACATGATCAGGAAGATAGAGCCTACCACTTCAAACGGTCATCGTTTCATCTTGGTTACGATTGATTACTTCACCAAGTGGGTTGAAGCAGCATCTTATGCCAATGTCACTCGTCAAGTGGTAGCCAGATTTCTGAAAAGAGACATCATTTGCAGATACGGAGTGCCCGAACGAATCATTACTGACAATGGTTCCAATCTGAACAACAAGATGATGGCAGAGTTGTGTCGGGACTTCCAAATTCAGCATCACAACTCTTCTCCTTCGCGACCAAAGATGAATGGCGCGGTAGAGGCGGCTAATAAGAATATCAAGAAGATTATGCAGAAGATGTTTGTCACTTACAAAGATTGGCATGAGATGTTACCATTCATGCTGCATGGGTACCGAACGTCAGTCAGGACGTCAACCGGGGCAACTCCTTTCTCTTTAGTGTATGGCATGGAAGCAGTCTTGCCTGTTGAGGTAGAAATTCCTTCATTGCGTGTGATGATGGACGTGAAGCTTGATGAGGCTGAATGGGTACGTGCCCGATATAATCAGTTGTGCCTAATTGAGGAAAAGAGATTAGCGGCTATATGTCATGGTCAGCTTTATCAGAGGAGAATGAAGCGAGCATTCGACCAACGAGTACATAGAATATCAGGTAGGTGAGCTTATGCTCAAGAGGATCATTCCTCCAGGTTCAGATCATTGGGGCAAGTGGAGCCCAAACTACGAAGGCCCATTCATAGTAAAGAAAGTTTTCTCAGGTGGGGCGTTGATGCTCACTACTATGGATGGAGAAGATTTCCAGTCTCCTGTTAACTCGGACACAGTTAAAAATACTTCGCATAAAAAGACCCGCGGGACACAAAAACATAATTAAAGTCCAAGCAAGAAAAGGGCATCGCGGCGAGCTGAAAACAGAATAAAAAGCTCATGCAAAAGTTAGGGAAATAAAAAAAAAATGTACACCCGCTGAGTTGAAAAGCCACATCGGATAGCTCAGGCAAAAAAGGGTATCCCGGTGGATTGAAAACCCGAAAGGGCGATCCACGCAAAACAAGGGAATAAGCGAACAATTGTGATTCGGGTAATCTGAACCAAATCACCGTTTTGTACAGCCTGACAATATCAGAAGGATTGGAATCAGTCCCCTCATCTTCTTCAAAAAAGCAAGGCAAGAACAGAAAGTCTTAAAGATATGTTGGTCATAGCAAGAAGGAAACTCATTGGAATGTCATGCACATTGCCATTAGGATAGTTTCTTTTCTCAATTTTACGGTAGCTACCTCTTTCCAAGTAGTTGCTTCCTAATGTAAAACTTTGCCTATTCAGAGGCCATTCAATGAATAAATATTTAGTCAAAAGCCGTGTTTCGTTGTGTTTACTTTGTTTGCAAAAATGTCCTGAATTTTTGGCAAATAGAACATTGCATATGAAACATGTTGATTTTTATAAAGAAAATTGACATTTCAGGGAAACAGTTAAAATAATCTTTGAGTGTCGGGTGATAATGGATGAACAGATCATACCATGCAAATCCATGGGGCACCTGTTTGTATACTGTTGTTGCAGGTTTTGCAGGGCGATGTTGCCCTTCCCCAAGCAGAGAATGCTCCCCAGCTGAGCTATAGCAGTGAGATCCCTGGAAGGAGTTCAAATCTAATCAAGAGATGGTGTCTCCCCCAAGTGGTTGCTCTTCATGAGAAAGACATGGGCATCCTCAGTATAGTTCAGATGGAACCGTTCCCAGCGGAGCTAGAGCAAGTGGGATCTTTAGCGGAGTTGCAAACTTAACCGAAGAGGTTCGTCACTAATCGGAGCCTTTATGGACTATCCCCAGCGAACAACTGAACATCTGCATCTCCACAGAGTTAGAATTGTCAGAATTCTCTCCCTGGCAAGGGTTATTTAACAAAGCATATATCCCCAGTGAGCAACTAAATGCTTTTTTCCCAGTGAAGTCTCCAGCTAGTGTCTGACCAAGCATTATACCCAGCCGAGTCTGAAGATGGTTTTCCCCTGCAGAGTTGGGATTATTGTTGCCAATCAGGGCATTCCCTTTGGTGCTCGTCTGCATCTCCTGGCACTCGTCTGTGTTGCTGGATGTCCGTCTGCATTCCCAGCACTCGCTCGCTTGTGAATTTATTCTTCGTCCATGTCTCCCCGACAGAGTGGTGTTTCTTGCTGGGATTTCGTTGCTCGTATGCTTTCCCCAGCAGTTGCCTATGGATGGTAGATTCTGATGCTTGTCCGTATTCTTCAGCATTCGCCTGTGTTTGAAATATTATGATGCTCGTCCGCATTCTTCAGCATTCGTCTGTGCTTGGTTTAGTTGATGCTCGTCTGCACTGCCCAACACTCGTATGTGATCACATTTTGGTAACTGCTTATATGCATGCCCCCAACACTCGTCTGTGCTTTATATCAGCTGGATGTCCGTCTGCACTTCCCAGCACTCGCTCGGTCATGAACTTTTTCCCCCGCAGAGTTGTGTTTCTTACCGGGATGTCGTTGCTCGTCTGCATGTTCCTCAGCACCTGTTTGTGTTCGATGTTTGTCCGTCCGCAACACTCGTTCGTGTTTGGCATCCGCTAGTTGCTCGTCTGCATCGCCCCAACACTCCTATGTGTTCACATTTTGGTATTTGCTCGTATGCATAGTCCCTAGCACTCGTCTGTGTTTGTTGCACGTATGTGTTCTCCAGCACTCGTCTGTGTTTGTTAACTATTTGAAGCTTGTCTGCATTGTTGGATACTCGTCTGTATTGCTGCCCCAAACACTCGTCTGTGTTAAATTTTACCCATATGTACTAATTTGATAATCACTCCAAGTACTTGTCTGTGTTGGATTTCTAATACTCGTCTGTATTGCTACTTCAAATGCTCGTCTGTGTTGGATTTCTGGTATTCATCCGTATCAGTGGCTGATATTTGTCTATATCATCGCCTGAAGCGCTTGTCTGTGTTTCTTAGATCACCGTCTGATATTCGTTTGTATCATTGACTTCTGGCACTCGTCTGTGTTCTCTTGGTGATCACCCAATACTCGTCTGTATTGAAGAGGTTTGAAGTCCTGACGGTGGGATTAAACGTCAAAATGGTTACCGGTCCTGGCGTAACAGGTTTATCTGAAGGAGGTTCGTCTGTCTCAGAGACCACTTATCTGCGCAAGATTTTTGAAGAGGGTTCGTCAAATCCTAATGTTGCACCTGGCGTAACAGGTTTATCCAGAAGACTCGTCTGTCTTAAACCATATATCCACGGATAATATATGAAGAGGGTTCTTCTATCCTGATTATGCATGTCTATCCCACATACATAAGTGCATCACCGGTCCTGGCGTAACAGGTTTATCCGAGGGAGGTTCGTCTGTCTCAGATCGTATGTTGCAAAATGTAAGAGGGCTCGTATGTCCAGCACCTGGCGTAACAGGTTTGTTTGATGAGGGCTCGTATGTCCAGCACCTGGCGTAACAGGTTTGTTTGATGAGGGCTCGTATGTCCAGCACCTGGCGTAACAGGTTTGCTTGATGAGGGCTCGTATGTCCAGCACCTGGCGTAACAGGTTTGCTTGATGAGGGCTCGTATGTCCAGCACCTGGCGTAACAGGTTTGTTTGATGAGGGCTCGTATGTCCAGCACCTGGCGTAACAGGTTTGCTTGATGAGGGCTCGTATGTCTAGCACCTGGCGTAACAGGTTTGCTTGAAGAGGGCTCATATGTCCATCACCTGGCGTAACAAGTTTGTTCGAAGAAGACTCGTTTGTCTAAGTTTTCTATCCAAAGTAACAATTCAGGTTGGAAGGGGCTCGTCTGCTTTCTCCCCACTTCAGTCACCAAAGTGTCCTTTGGTTGGGTTTATTTCCCATTGCTTGCATTCTTCAGCAGAGTGCAAATTTCAGGTCTTCTTGGTATTCAATCACAGTTCATCTTGAACGGTCGACAGCCCGTGCTATCGTCCTTTTCAGATTAATAGTTGCTTGAATAGGGGCAGCTGTAGTACCCCAAATTTTCCCTCTCCTATTTAGCATCATCATCATATCATAATCATCATCAGCATGTCATTAACATATTGCATGGAAAAATGAGGCATATCACTTGCATGTTCCAACATAAGGCCTATGATCAATCATCAGGGAAATTCAAAGTTCACATGGCATGTTACAAGGTTGAAATCAGGGTCAAAGCCTAAAGAAAGGATTAAGGATCAAAATCAGGTCAGAACGGTGGGCGCCGGGTGATTCCTGAGGTTTCCCACCAAAAGGAGGGAAAATTCAAAATTCACTGGCATTAATCGGTTAACAGATTGGTTAACCGGTTAACGGCCATGAATTTTGAATTTCCAGCAGCAAATTCAGCATGTGTGATTTGGTTCCAATCTCCATTTTCTTATTTTTATTCATTTTGAATTAATTGGAAATTAAAAGGAAGGATCTAGAGCACTTATCCAAGGCTAATCCCATTGCTAAATTCTAATCTCTTTGCCAAACCATAATTTTGGATCCCAAGCCTAATTTTTGGGCCCCAAACCTAAACCATATGTAAGCCATTTTTCTCCAAACCACAAAGAACTCTCTCATTTTTCATTCTCATTCTGAATTTTCACACTTCTCACTCACAATTCTCTCACTTTCTCTCCCCAATTTTCCAAATCACTCAAAGTTCCACTTTGAAGATCACATAACCTTGCATTGAGGTGTGTAGATCTTGGAACTAGACCTCCATCCATAGCTTCCTTGCATCATTTTGCTGGTTTAATTGGTGATTCAGATCTGGTTTGGGATCTAGAAGTGCTTTTGGATCTAAAATTCTGCATCAAGATCTTGTTCTTGTATTTATTTTGCACGGAGTGTGAAGTTTAGCATCGAATCTTCAAAGTTCATCGCGAAATCTCTCATTTCCAGCTCAATCAACAACTACCAAAGCATACCTCAGCTTTATAGGTTGGTTAAATTCAGATCTAGCTCTGTTTTAGCTTATTTGCATGCTTGTGCTTTAGATCCACCATGTGTTTGCATATTTGCTTGTGTTACTTGATTGATTGATTGATTGGTAACTGGATCTATGTATTAATGTTCATGAGCTTGATAATGCCATTTAATGTGAATTGATACACTATTTTCATGCTCAATTGCTTGCTGGTCTGGTGCGAGATTAATCGGAAAATCTAGTTTGAACTGATTTTTGCTGCAGGATTTGTTGTTGTTTTAACAGTGTTAACCGGTTAACAGATTGGTTAACCGGTTAACGCACCTGAATTGTGTTGTTTTTTCTGCAGGTTTTGACTGGTTAACCGGTTAAAGCTTTGGTTAACCGGTTAACACTGATGCAGTGAGCCATTTTTGGGATATTTCTACCATGTTTGATCCCCTCACTTATTTTAAATGCCATGGATCAGTGTATGATCATTGAATATGATTGTTTGGGTGATTTTCTTGCTGATTGATAAATGCTCCCGTGTTCCCGACAAGTAAATTATTGTGTGTGCTATGTTTGGCATGATTGTTTGATCTTGGTTGGTATGAACTTTGAGCATATCATTTCCATGATTTTATTGATGAACATGTGCTGGATTTTGACTAACTTGCAGGGGCTCATGGTAAGAGAAGTGTGGATATTCATCCACATTTCAATTCTTCATGCTTCTCTCTTTTTAAGTGCTTTCCCCTTGTGCTTTTTGATGTGCCTTATGCCATCATGTGTTGCAACGTTTTTCTTCCCCCTTTAGGAGCAACTTATCTCCTTTAGAGGAGTAAGTTGCTTGCTAGCTCTTGCTTCCTCTTCTTCTTGCTCCTCTTTGGTTCTTCTTTTCTCCTAGGATAGTTGAAACCTCACTAACCTTAGGACCACTTTTTCATGATAACATTAGGTTTAGTCTTCCCCCGTTTTAGATTTTACCTTTTTTCTCCTTTGGTTTCTTTCTCTTCTCATCTCAAAACAAAATCTAAAAAACATTAATAAAGAAAGAAATGACTTCTTGTGTAATAGCCTTATTCCATGGGGCATATGTATTCATTCCATCTTGGAATAGTGCATTTGTCTAGCATGATGCACAATTCGGATCATGAGGTCATCTTCATCAAGAAAAACCCTAAAAAATACTTCTTCATTTTTTAATCACCAAAAACACCTAATAAATTCAACAAGTCAATGAATTTGGGCCCTTGCCCTTGGAAACAAGTCTTGGATAAATTATTCTTACTTGGTGTGCTTGTTCTATTATTCCATCTTGGAATGTAGTATCAAGTACACATTCCATGGAAAAGAGCATGAGTTCATTCTCTTGTGCCACACAAATAAAAAGCTCTAAAAAACACAAACAAACAATAATCGTCTTTCCTTCGGGAATTCTTTTCTCATCTCCTTCGCTCCGTCCGCGAACTTGCTTCTTTTTGTCATTATGCAAGACGGTTACGCACTCGTCGTCTGAGTCTGCAACACCTGAGCATTGGCATAAGCAGTTCAAGCCTTAATTCACAAGGAATCGTTTCCACCCCTAGTTAGGGGAACTATGGCGACTCTGATCCACATTGTCCAGATGAGGTACGTAGGCATCGGGGTAGGGCCCGTTCGAGCACACTCTTTTATTTTCCCTACATTTTTCCTCTTTTTTTCTTTCTCAGTTCCTTTTTCGGTTCCAGTCTTTCTTTTTGCAGCAGCTTTCATTTCTTCACCCTTTGAAATAGTTTTCTTTGCAAGCGTGGATCCCGTCGGGTACGGCGGATGATCTGGGGTGCTAATACCTTCCCAGGTCGTAACCGACTCCCGAACTCAGTCTCTTTGGTTCGTAGGACCCGTGTTCTTCCTCTTATTTCTTCTGGTTTGTGCAGCGTTACCATTCCCGTTCCTTCGGGATAAAAATGCCTGGCTGGTGACTCTAACCTCTTTCTGTGCCACTTTCGCGTTTGTACCAGGATGAAAGTCTGGGGAGAGACAATATCAAGTTGGATTTGTTGTCGCTCCCAAGGATTTACATCCAGGTACAAACGCGAATGGTCGGCGAAAAAGAGAAAATGAAGATGAATGAATAGAGTCGCCAGCTAGGCATTTTTATCCCAAAGGAAAGGTAATGCTGCATAAACCTAGAAAAGATGGATAAGACGGTTGCGAACCATAGAAATAGAGAAAGTGGGTTGGTTACAACCTGGGAAGGTATTATAGCCTAGATTGTTCGTCGTACTCGACGGGATCCACGCTTACTTGATTGTGTTTAAAGGGGTAGTGTATGTGTTGATTGTGTATGAAAAGCTAGGAATGAATGTACAGGTGTCAGTGCAAAAGGGTGTATGCTCAGAAACTGAGGCTTAGAAAAGAATGCTGAAAGAGGGGGGAGGGAGACACAGAGACTTTTGTTCGATAACAGTTAAGTTATGCCTACGTATCCTCTCGTGCAATGAGGAAGTCAGAACACCGCAGTTCGACTCAAAGAGACTGAAAAATAAATTGACTGTGAACTGCTTGCTTGCCTATGCTCAAATGTATGACTCGTCTGGCTCGAGGGCTAACTGTCTTGCATTAGACGAAAGAAGCAAGTTCTCGTTTATGGATGAATGTGATGAGAAAAGAATCCCGAAGGAGACGATTATTGTTTGTTTTTTTGTGTTTTTCAATTTTTTTTATTGTTTTGGGTGTTTTGCATAAGTTGATGAGCTTAAGCCTAAATCAAGGGCTTGTAAACTCATTAGATCCTCCCTGATTAGGGATGATGAGCCTACTTAAGTATGAGATAAGCATATCAACTTAATTACCATGATGATGTAGGATTAAGATCATTAACCTACTTGTGATTATTTAGATGTTTTTGGGTTTTTGTTTTAATGTTAAGTAATGAGTTTAATATCTAATCACAGATTAGTGAACTCATTACACCATCCTAATAGAAGGATAATAGATGAGAACACTTAAGCTGAGGAAGATACCTCAACTTAATCCATGGTTAGGGATTAAATTCACTATATAACAAGCCTTTATTAAATGGATTTTAATTAAGGGATGAGATTAAGAAGTGGATTTTATGGTTTGTAAGACAATTTGAGGGGGACTTGTCCATTAAACACTAGGGTTAGTCCCTCTTAACCATAAGGAAGAGATAGAACCCTAATGTAAGGCCCAAGTTACAAGATAAAGTCTTAGTGATTATTAGTGTGATTTGATTAAGAGGTTTAAACAAATTAAAGGTTTAACACTTAGGATTAAAGTTTTACACTCCATCCTAAGAGAAGGATACAGGCATAACCCTAATTCTAAAGTCCTGAAACTTTAAAAGTTTAGTCTCTGATTATTGAGATGAGAAGAGAGACTCAAGGAGACTCAAAGGTAAAAGACTAAGGGGGACTATACATAACCCTAACAGTTATCATGCTTGGATATCCTATGGTTTGTTAGGCTTAAGAGAAAATATCTTCAAGGCCACTAATGGAAGAAGTAGATGAAAAGAGAAGGAGAAAGAAGAGCAAGTTACTTACTTCCTGAAGAAGATAAGTAACTTGAAGAAAGAAAGTAAGAAGGATGGAACACAAGTGAATTAGATTCACTTCAAAGACATGTTAAAATGCATATGAATGAGATAAGAAGAGGTGATAGGTGAAGGCAAATACACCTCTCAAATAACTTACCAAAAGATCCTGAAAAGTTAGTATGAATGCATAAGACATAAAGCATAAAGATATGAATTGAAATGAGATGAAATGACCAAAGTCAGAAGTGATTATGCAATGCAAATGGCATGTGAGATGATGCAAAGTCATACAATGTGCATATGAATGATCATACAAAGATGAGATGTCATGAAAGCATGCTTAGAAGCTTGAAAACACTTGGATGTTTATGAAATGAAATGAATGCAACACATGGTAAATGAATGAAGAAATGATCAAACAATGTTCTAACATGTCTAAGATGACATATGAATGCTTGAAATGTCATGGCAAGTTCACATGATGATGAATATGCAAGGTGGATGCAAATGAACATGAGAAATTAGGGTTTTATGAACATATGAGATGCAAATGAACAAAACATAAGCATACAACATGATAAAATATTGAAACCAAGCTTAATCAAACCCTAAACCTATATAAAGTCACACCTCAAAGGAGAAGGTCAGAAGCCAATCCTATTTAAAGTTATGATTTTCTTAAGTTTGCTAGGGTTTTTGGATGATTCTTAAAGGAAATTCAAATCAATTTGAAAATGCAAGATAAATTCATGATGAAAATAACCTAGAAACTATATGCAATATGTGTAACAATTCAAAAAGAATCAAGTTCAAACTCTTCTTGGTTAGGTAGAAATGATTTTTCCAAGTTAGGGTTAAGAAATGTGATTTTAAAGAACCTAATTCAAAGAAAATTGTGAAATTATGATCAAACCTAAAAAGAAGTTTGTATGAAGAGTTTGAAAATGTTTCTAAATGTATTGAAATGGTTCATGATTTTTTTGGTGGTTTTTAGAAACCTAAATGCATTTTTAATTAATTAAAATCCATTAATTAATTAAAAATAGCATTTAAATATTTTAAAAATGCTTTTTTAATTCAAAAAATAAAATAAAAATCATTTTTGGGTTGAAAGAAATATTTAAAACAAGAATGCAAAGTTTGAGAATTTTTTGATGTGTTTTGGTATTTTTAATAAAATGTGGAAAGAAAATGGAATAAATGAAATAAAAATTGAATTAAAATGGAAGTAATCAGATCCAGTGGTCCATATTCAAACCTAGGGGAAAGGGGGTTGACTGCGCACGCTATTGGATGGTTGGGATTGTTTCTGGCTAATTAATATTAATATTAATTAAATTAAATAATCAGGATTAGGGTTAAGTGGATCAATCCTGGCCATTCGTACACGCGGGTAAAACACATCCTACAGCCATTATTCAAACTGACAATTAATTACAGGATTAGGGTTTAATGACTCTCAAGTGACCAGAACAGTGTTCCAGTCATCTTCTCCGGCAGCCTCAAAACTATATCTCTCTCCCTAAGCTCACCCAGGCTCTCTAAAGCTCCAGAAACATTCCCCTAAACTTCCAGGCTCAAAACTCATTTATCAAAAAGGGAAATCGAAGAAAAAACATCCTAGGTTAAAAAAGTTTCAGAAGCTTCATACATGGTCATTTCTCACTCATTTTCGAAACCAAACATATCAGTGTGATCAGGGGAACATGAAGATTGATATTTTAACTTAAATAGCAAGTTTTGGAAAAAAAAGGTTCTTGAGGTATACCTGAGTTGAAGCCTTTTAGTTTGGAGCTTTCTGGCATTTTCTTTGATGCAAACCAACCCCAATGAGCTCCCTGATGATGTTGCAATACTTAGAATAAGTTTGTGATGGATATTTTGAAGTGTTTGGTTCTGGTTTTGCAGAAATCATATTTTGGTTATGGAGGTTTTTAGGCCATTGTGAAGGGTGTTTTATGTTCTATGAGTGACATAGAGATAAATGGTGAAGAAAGTTTTCAGTTTTGATGGCTGTGTTTTGAGTTTCGAAGAAGGGAAGGTTTTTGACAATTTTGGGCAGTCTGAATTCTCAGATGTTTTTGGCTTGTGTGTGTTATGAAATGAGCTCCTTAGGGATTGCATAAGAGGTCTTGATTGGTCCAGAGAGTTGTTGTGGCTCAGTTTGATTGGTATGGTTTGTTTTGCAAAAAGTCAAGGAAAGTGTACCATAAGCATGGGCTCGGGTCAGAGGTGATCTAAAGGGTGGATTTGCCTCAGCTGACTTTGTGGAGAGCCCTTGGATGGAAATGGATGAGCTGTAACACTTAGATCATGAAGTAGCATGTGTTTTGCAATTTTCCCTCTTTGGAAATTTTGTGAATATTAGGCATGAAATCTTGTGATCCAAGGCACAAATCTGATCAAGAAATGTTGCATTGTCATGTTATGGTGCTTATAAGTCAGTTAGAGGTCACAAGAAGTATTGGAATGCCAATATGCAAATATCCCTCTTTGACATGAACTTGAAAATTATAGGATTTTTGCCAACTTTGAAAGGCCACATATTGAGTTCTAGGATGAATCAAGACATATTCTTGTACTTTTTGAAAAGGGAAAAACCTAATCTACAACTTTCATGTCCAAGAATTTTTCATTTGAAGCATTTTTGGTCATGGAAGAGGAGGTTGAAAATCTTTCCCAAAATGGAAAGTTTCCATTACAAGTCATTTCCAAAAATGGCAAGTTTGCAATTGGCTCAAAATTCTTTAACTTTGTGAGCTTCCAACCACTTCTAAGATCAAATAAATATCATAGAACTTCAATTTGATGAAAATGATCCTTTGGTACCCTTGTTGGGGGCCTCAGATGCCCTGATTTTGACTTAACTTGCTCAAGAAGTTACCCAATGATCAGATGACTTCCACGATGAATTTCCTCATCAAACTTGGTACCCATGATCCTTATAACATATTGAGAACATTAGAAACAAGAATGACCAAAAAATTTGGAGTTAAGGCCTCTGTAACCAAAACCCTAATTTTGGTCATCTGTGCAGTGAAAACCCTAGCTCTGCTTCCATGCCTTTGCCAATTTTGTGACTTCTTGACTTCCATGAACTTTGGGGAGAAAAATATGATTATATAACACACATGGACCCTCTTGTAAAGCTTCAAGACCATTAGGATGGCTCAGATTGATTCTTGGATTGCTCAGATCACAAACCCTAGATGCAGATGAAATGGAACTATGCAGATGAAACAAATGTGAAATATGAGATGGTATGCTTATGCTAATGCAAAAAATGAAATATCACAAGCCATGGTGTGAGAAAAAGTGAGGGAAAATTTGGGGTGTTTATAGTTGTTGCTCGATAAGTTGGCATGGATTGGTAATATTTAAGTTGAAGGCTTATGCCTTGTTGACGCCTCTATTAATTGGCAAGATTATAAGTTGGGAGTTTTGCTCCAATGGTATCACATGCATGTACATTTGTCTAAGTTGCGTTTCAAAGTTGTGTAATTATGTTGCAGTGTTGTATCTTGTGTTGATTTAAGTTGTTTGTGAGTTGTGAAGCAGTGGTTTATATAATCCGATCTAATATGTTATTTATCATACAATTGATTATATTATTAGATATCCCACCCCTTTTGTTTGAATGTTATCCTCTGTTGGTAACGTGCAAGTAATCCAGACTAGAGCTGAGTACCTTAGTAGATTCGAGTCGGTGTTGTCACTCTGATACATAGCACTCGGAGGATAACACATGTTTTCTATTGATGTTGGATTTTATTATAGTTGCTGAATTTTAAAGTTGTTTTATTAAATAATTGTTGCTTTCAAGTTGTTTTGATGCTGTAGACAAGTTGTGCTATTAAAATGTTGAATTTTATGACTTCGCTGCTTAGTAATGAAAGTATGTTATTTTTAAGACTGATCAATTGTCGAATGTTGTTTTTAAAGTTGAAATGTAATCATCTCATTTGTTTGTTGAAACTTTTACACTCTGATTTTATTAATAATTATCGGGTAGAAATAAGGTGTTACACATTTCAGAGCTCTATGTTCGACATTGTCTTGCCTAATATGAGCATAGGACACACAACCAAATACTCTCAGTTTGTCGAGATCTGGTGGATGTCCCGATCAACCTTCTTCAGGTGTCTTCATATCTAACGCAGTTAAAGGATATCTGTTTATCAGATATGTCGCTATCGAAACAATCTCAGCCCAAAACACCTTCTTCAATCCAGCACTAACCAACATGCATCTAACCCTTTCGAGGATTGTTCGATTAAATCTCTCAGCTAGAACATTTTGCTGAAGAGTACCTGCTACAGTTTTATGCCTTCCAATCCCAGACTCGACACAGTAATTATTGAAAGCTTCATTGCAGAATTCAAGGCCATTATCAGTTCTCAACCTCTTGAACTTTCTGCCAGTTTGAGTTTCGACCAAAACCTTCCAACTCTTGAAATTATCAAAAGTTTCATCCTTAGTCTTTTGAATGAATACTCATAACTTTCTGTTATAATCATTAACTATGGATAGAAAATACCTTGCACCTGAATGTGAAGGATTCACTACAGGCCCCCAAAGATCAGCATGGATATAATCAAGGGATCCATGTGTTCTTTGTTTACCTTTGTTAAACTTCACCCTACAGGATTTACTAAATACACAAGGCTTACAAAACTCCAACTTCTCGACTTTGTCACCACCTAGCAGGTTCTGTTTCCCCAGTTCGACTAGGTCTCTCTCGCTGACATGAGCCAATCTCATGTGCCATAATTTTATCTTCAACAATATTTTCATGGATGCAATATTTGTCAAACCACTTACAACTTCAACCTCAAGGATATAAAAGCCTTGTTTCTTCAGCCTCTCAAGACTTCCTTCGACCCGTTCATGACTCATAGGATACTTTTCTCTCCTTGAAAAACATATCCCTTCATGTCGAATTCACCAAGAGAAATCAGATTTCTCTTCAAGACAGGTACATATACCTAACTTTAGTCAATAGCCTTATTGACTCATCATGGAGCTTGAATCTCATAGATCCAATACCTATAATTTTGCAAGCTTTGTTGTTTCCCAGTAGAACTGATCCACCATCTTGATCACATTATTCCTTGAAATAATCTTTGTTTTGAGTCATGTGCCAAGTGCAACCTAAATCCATAATCCACTATTTTCCCGAGTCTCCACTTGAAACCACAAGAATATCAGATGATTCGAAATCATCTTGAACAATGGTCACGTTGCCATTATCCTTACCTCCATGATCTTTAAGGCGTCCAGGGCACACCTTTCGAATGTGACCCTACTTCTTACAATGATAGCATCAAACACCATATGTTTCACCACCACAAGACTTCTTCTGACTTTTACCCTTCTTGTAAAACTTGTCATTCTTTCGCAAGAATTTCTCCTTAACGGCCAAACCTTCACCAACCGTCAAAGCTCATTTCGCTCGTTCAAGTCCTTAAAGTACAAGACAGATTGGACATATTCAAAGGTCATGGACTCTCTTCCATATAAGAGGGTTTCTTTGAAGTGAGCATGTGTTCTGGGAAAAGCGCATATCAACAACAGCGTTTGATCTTCATCATCGATCTTCACATTAATATTTTCACGATCAAGAATAATCTTGTTGAACATATCCAACTGCTCAGCCAACACTTTGTCTTCACTCATCTTGAATGAATACAAAGCTTACTTCAGGTAGAGTCGATTCACCAACGATTTGATCATGTATAAACCTTCAAGTTTCAACCATAACCCTGATGTCTTTGTCTCCTTTGATACCGTCAAAGAGCCTTATCACCAAGGCTCAACAATATTGCGCTATGTGCTTTCTCAATCATGATCATTTTTCAGCTGTCGTTAACGCATCATTCATGGCCGCCTCTCCATTTAACGCTTCCAAGCAACCCTGTTGAACAAGTAGGACTTTCATTTTCAAGCGCCACTGACCGAAATCGTTCACTATGGTGAAGTTTTCAATCTCTTACTTTATTGAAGGCATCTTCTCCATGCTCACCGCACCAATTTGTTTTGAATCGGATACCTTAGAAACAATGTATAATAGGTTCCTTTATGATCAAGAAACCTACGAGGGTTAGGGTTTAGGGTAACCAAGGATAATAACAAGGATTTGTTATAAGCTATTATTCTTTCATTTCTCTTAAAAGAAGATTACAAGTATACAAGAATAACAAATAACATCTCTCACTTTTGAATTAGGGTTTCATCTTCACATTTTCCCTTATTCAAAAGATGAGAGACTAGTATGCTATTTATAAGAAAACTAACACACTAACCTAATGGGCTTTTTAACAATTACTCATTACAATCTAACTTATGGTATAAGCTAACTTAAACAATTGGATCCATAACACAAGGCCCAATTAGATATACATACTAGAACTGATTTCGACTACAGTATGTATAACTTCTTCACTAGCATGTAAACCAGTTTTGACTTCATGCTAAACCTCTCTCGTATTAGAGTTTGATTCAATATTTCACATCTAAAAATAACTTTTGTTCAGATAAATTTATGAAAAATTCACTACTTGATTAAAACAATGCATATCAAAGAACCTACAAAAAGGTTCCCTTAAGAGATTAAGGAATAAATTAGTGTTGAGAATCAGTTATAAATCAATTATTATTGATTTACATTCAATTATTCGTAAGTGTAAATTATATTTTTACTTATTTGTATACTTATTTTACATATAAATATACAACATGTGTGATCATATTAGACACACAGAAATACAATCATAACATGGTATTATAGCCTAGTTTAAGATCCGTTGGGCCACTCTGGTATCAATCCACCCATCATTTAGTTCCACGCTCCAGACATTCAATCTTGGTCGTGAGAGAGGGTGTTACGAGTCCCACATCGAACAATATATGGCCTGAACATGTGATTATAAGTGAGAGGAATCCTCGCCCTACCAACCAGTTTTGTAGGGTCGAGTTAGGCCCAATCATTGACCCACTGTCTTCCATAATATTTTTTTTCGTTTCTCCAAATTATTTGGCCATTCATGGTACTACACAAACGCACCACCGCTCCCAACGACTTTTTTCATAAAAGTAACATACTTCCGACATCGTCTCCTTCCGATTGGCTGGTACCCAAAATCGTCGCCATGGTCCGCCCTCTGACGCGCCCTCACACCGTCCCGCCGCCACTTTTTTTTTTGTCGCCGACACCGCCTAAACCCCAAACACTAAACTAAACCCTAAACTCTAAACCTTGTATCATGGGAAATACCGATTTCGCCACTTTTATGAAGGTTCCACTTATCTCGTGTGAGAAACTCACCGGAACAACCAACTATAATATATAGGCTATAGCTGTCAAAATGTGGTTTCACGGTCAAGGATATGAAGATCACTTATCTACAAAATCTGATAGTATTCCCGCCTCCAAACGCGATAAATGGAAACAAACTGACGCTTCTTTATGCACTGTGTTATGGTTTTCCATAACAACTAATCTCCAAGCACAATATCAAGCCTTTACCACCTGCTATGAGGTTTGGGAAAAGGCTGAGAAAATGTTCTCCAATGATGTCCACAATCTTTATAGTGTGGTTACCAAACTCAACTCTTTGAAATTGGAGAATAGGGATATGCAAGCCTATCTGAGTAAGCTGGATGTGTTAAAGGCAAACTTTACAACCCTGATGCCCTTTACCAAAGATATAACAACTTATGCTAAACAACAAAGTAAATATTTCATGATCGTGGCACTTTCTGGACTACCAGCAGAGCTTGATTCTGTCCGGAACCAGATTTTATCAGGATCCAATGTTCCTAACTATGAAGCAGCTAGTGAACAACTGTTGCGTTTGGCTACACCCCACGCCTTTGGGCCGTTCTCCACTTCATCTCCCACTTAATCATCTGCTCTTTCTTCCCACTATCATGGTCGTGGTGGACGAACCAGAGGACGGGGTGGACAATGTCATGGTATTCGTTTAACTAATGCAATCGTTACGGTCACATTGAAGCTGATTTTCGTACAAAGCAAGAGAACAAAAATGACAACCATGGGTCGCTACCACTGCTCATTCGGACAACACTAACGACATTATTATTCCTACAGCTAATTATAATGATTTTCTCCAATTCAAAGCAGCCCATAAACCATCATCATCTGTTGCTATTGCTTAGTCGGGTAATCCTGTAACCTTCGTATCTACATCTTCTCTTGGTCCTTGACTCTGGTGCCTCTGATCATATGAATGGTAATAAATCCCTTTTATATCACTTGTCTTATTCTAATTAATTACCCTTTGTCACTGTGGCTGATGGTTCTAAAATTAAAGTTCAAGGTCTGGGTCAGGCACACCCACTTCCAAATCTGTCTTTAGAGTCAGTTCTTTACATTCCTGGTCATCCTTTTAATCTGATATATGTTCACAAGCTCACTCTTACTCTTGATTTTTCAGTCATTTTTAATGATAATTCTGTTTATGTCCAGGATCGACGTACAGGACTGACGATTGGAGCAAGGAGTGAATATGGAGGATTATATCATATATCTGCACCGATGGCATGTGGTTCGATTTCTTCTCAAGACCTTACACACCAACGTTTGGGTCATCCTAGTCTTAATAAAATGCTTCTTTTAGTCCCTGGTTTTTCTAAGCTTTCATCTTTTGAGTGTCAGTCGTGTCAATTAGGAAAATATACTCGTAGTACTTACTCTCAACGAGTAAATAAAAGTGTTGCATCACCTTTTGCTTTGGTTCATTATGATATTTGGGATCGTAGTCATGTGAATTCTACCTTAGGATATTACTATTTTGTAACTTTCATCGATTATTTTTCATGATGTACTTGGTTATTTCTAATGAAAAATCGTTCAGATGTTTTCCTTATATTCCAAGAGTTTTATGCTAAAATTAAGAACCAATTTAACACTTCCATTAAAATTTTACACACTGATAATATTCGTGAATATATGTTATCCTAGTTTCAATATGTTTTAACATCGCAGGGAATTATTCACCAATCATCATGTGCTCATACACCATAACAAAACGGTGTTACTGAATGGAAGAATTTCCATTTAGTTGAAACCACACGGACTCTTTTACTTCACCACAATGTACCTTCTCGTTTTTGAGATGATGCTCTCCTCATAGCCTGTCACCTTATCAACTGAATTCCTTCATCAGTCCTTCACGATCAGATTCCATACTCTATCTTGCATCTACAACATGACCTCTACCCCATTCCGCTTCACGTCTTTGGTTGCATATGCTTTGTTCATGATCTTAGTCCAGGTAAATACAAACTCTCTTCCAAATCCCTAAAATGTATTTTTCTAGGCTACTCACATGTACAAAAAGGATATCATTGTTTTTTCCCTCAACTTCAACGATACATTGTTTCCTCTGATGTTACATTCTTTGAAGGTTCCCCATTTTTCTTTGCCTCTGCGTCACCAGATGAGACTTGTAAGTTAGATGCTCAAGATGTCCCTTATGTTATCCTCACACCCATTAAACCTCCATTGTAGGTCTACCAGCGACATATACTTCATCCATCGGAATTTAGAGATGATATTAATCCACCAACACCACCTCCTGCTCCAAATGTTCCTCCAGCTACGTCACTTGAACTTGACCTCCCAATAGCATTACGAAAAGGTATTCGATCTCATACTCCAAATCCTAAATATGCATGTGTTTTCAATTATGATCGTCTTGATACTCCCAATTGGCGTCAGGCGGTGGTGGAAGTAATGACTGCATTGCATTCAAATAACACATGGTATATTGTTACTTTACATTTTGACAAAACTACAGTAGGATGTCGATGGGTTTATACAGTGAAGGTTGGACCAGATGGTCAGATTGATCATTTCAAAGCTCGTTTTGTAGCCAAAGGATATATATAGATATTTGGCCTTGATTATAGTGACACTTTTTCTCCTATGGCCAAGATTAGTTCAGTCCGTCTCTTCCTTGCAATGACCTCTATTAATCATTGGTCGCTTCATCAATTAGATAATAAAAATTCCTTTTTACATGGAGAATTAGAGGAGGAAGTATATATGGACCAACCTCCAGGTTTTACCGTCCCTGGAAATTATAGACTTGTTTGTCGGCTTCATCGATCTCTTTATGGGATGAAACAGTCTCCACGTGCTTGGTTTGGTCGCTTAAGCTCTACCTTAATATAGTTTGGGATGACTATATGTGAATCATATCACTTAGTTTTCTTCCTTCATTCCTCCACCGGTCAACGCATCTTTCTCGTGGTCTATGTTGATGACATTGTTATCACTAGAGATGATACAAAGGGTATCCAAAGACTTAAAACTCATATTTTCAACAACTTTCAGACAAAAGACTTGGGTCCTCTCAAATACTTCTTGGGTATTGAAGTTTCTAAGTCCTCACCAGGCATTGCAATTAACCAACGTAAGTATGCATTGTACATCCTCAATGAAACTGGTATGCTTGATTGTAGTCCAATTGATACTCCTATGGATCCCAACGTCAAACTTCTTTCGGGTCAGGGGGAGCTGTTGAAAGACCCGAGAAGATATCGACATCTGGTAGGTAGACTCAATTATCTTACCGTCACCAAACCAAATATTACTTTTGCAGTGAGCATTGTGAGTCAATTTCTGAATGCTCCTTGTAATACTCATTGGAATGCAATTATTCATATTCTTATATATATATATATATATATATATATATATATAAAGAATTCACCAGGAAAAGGCTTATTATATGAAGATAATGGTGATGCTAAAATCATGTGTTATTCAGATGCAGATTGGGCAGGATCGCCGTCAGATAGAAGATCCACTTTCGGATATTGTGTTCTTATTAGAGGAAATATGATCTCATGGAGAAGCAAGAAACAAAACACAGTTGCATTATCTAGTAATGAAGCTGAATATCGTGCTATGGCATCATCATCAAAGGAACTTGCATGGCTTAAGAATTTACTCCCAGAACTTAGGTTGGGAGACCTACAGGACACAAGACTCATATGTGACAATCAAGCGGCATTTCACATTGCATCCAATATGGTATTCCATGAACGGACCAAGCACATAGAAATAGATTGTCACTGTATAAGAGAAAAAAGTATTGCCATGAGAAATAACCACAAAGTTCGTCAAATATGAAGATCAATTGGCCGATATATTTACCAAATCTTTTAAGGGTTCTCGAGTGAATTATATCTGTAACAAGTTCGGATCATACAATATATACGGTTCGGCTTGAGGGGGAGTCTTGAGAATCGGTTACAAATCAATTAATATTGATTTTCATTCAATTAGTCATAAGTGTAAATTATATTATTACTTATTGTGTATACTTATTTTACATATAAGTATACAGCATGTGTGATCATATTAGACACACAGAAATACAATCACAACACTTAAAAAATTGAGATGTTATAAAGTTTGATTCCATTTAATCGACAAAGTGCTTCAATATAGTTTATTTTAAATAAAGATTTGTTTAAATTGACGTATTTAACTTTATTTATCAACAAGTTTTATAAAACTGATTAGTAAGCTTTATTAAAACAACTTATTTTATTTTTAATATGAAAAAATAATTGTTTTTATAAGTTCTTTAAAATAATTTATGAGAAAAACTAATAGAATATATAAAAAAAAATTAATTTATTTTTTATCTTTTATTGTAAAAATAACATATAAAAAATTAATTATCAAATAATTACTTATGTTGTTGAATGCAAATAAGTTATTTATTCAAATATCCCCAAATTTTATCAAACAAAAGATAAATTATCCACTTTTAAGTGACTTATCACCACAACGGTTTGGGGGTTATAATTACTCATCACTTTGGTCCTCCTTATTCTGATAACAAACATTTGTATTATTAAAGCAATTTCTCATTTGTGAACATGGAACTATATTTAAATAAATAGGTCTCATTTCTCATTTTATATTCAATAAATATTAGGAAATGGATTTGCTACCTTTAACTTTTCATGCATTTGCTATCTTTGTCTCTATCTCTCTCTAACCAACCATTTCCTCACACTAAAATAGTTTATTTATTCATCATTTTTAACCATTTTACACAAAAAGTACCAAAAGTGAAAAGTAATCGATCCAAATCATAAATAGTACCGATAAACATACATCATTTTTTATAGATGTGTACACCTGCTTAATCACGTGTTAAAATATAATTAATTCAAAGAAGTTGGTGATGAATTTAATGTCTTAATTCGATTTTTCGTTTTTTTAACTTAATTTAAGATTTTATTTTGCTTATTTATCTAATAAATGTTACCTTTTAATCCCTTAAAAATGATCTTGTTAGTCAACTTGATCATTTCAACAGTTGTTTATGATAAGATCAAGTTTATATTCCAAACGATTAAATGATTATCAAGGTACGAATATGCAATTTATTATATATAGACTATAAGTGCTCAAACATATTCATATAAAATCATTCATTAAGTTTTCAAAAATCATCTTTTAACTTAGAAATTTTTTTAATTTTCTTAGGGATAATTATACGAAACCCCCTTGCCATTAGAGCGAGATTCGATTTTGCCCCCCCTGAAGTTTTTTTTTTATCAACTCCCCCTTATAAAATCAAAAACCATATTTCACCACCCCTTTTACTTATCTACTGTTCATCATCTTCCCCAACCACTCTCCTTCATCACCAATATGAGATCTGGATATGAGATTTGTATTTGCAGTGGTACACGGTCGTTTCCGGCAACAAATTCCTCGCGCGATTCACGGCGGTCTCTCGCGATGGTACTCGCGAGTTCTCCAAGGTTGTCGCGCGACTCTACTCACGGTGGCTCGCTCGGATTCGGCTTCTGATTTTTGCTCAAAATCCCTAATCTCAGATCTCCCTGTTTCTGTGAGTTTCAGTTTCAAAGGGATTTTGGTGATGACGAAGTGTTATCGTGGTTGAGCGACAATAAGGTTCAGTGGTCGTTTGTAGGGCTTGCACGAGGGTCACAAATTTACGGTTCGATGAGTTGCAGAGTTTCGGAGGTTTCACTGATTTTCGGCACGGTGAGGTTTCAGTTTGACGTTAGTGGTGCGTTTCTGAGTGAAGTGATTTGGTTCGAAGCTCGCGAGTTTGGGTTGGCTTTTTGTGGTGGCTCTGGTTTTCAATCTGGTTTGTGGGTGGTGGTTAAGCGGTTTTGGAGAAGAGGAAAGGGTTGCAGTTTGGCTGGGTGTGTTTATGGCTTGCTGCGAATCAAATGGAGGATTTTGGTTGAATGGAGGCGAGGTGATTTTGGGTCGAAGTTTGATGGTGGTTGAGTTATGAAGGTTCGTGGAAGTTTTACGATTTGCGCTCGTTTTTCGGTTTTGATGGTTGAGTTATGAAGGTTCATGAACCCTAATTTGGTGATGAAGGAGAGGATGAAGGAGAGTGGTTGGGGAAGATGATGAACAGTAGATAAGTAAAAGGGGGTGGTGAAATATGGTTTTTGATTTTATAAGGGGGAGTTGATAAAAAAAAACTTCAGGGGGGCAAAACCGAATCTCACCCTAATGGCAAGGGGGTTTCGTATAATTATCCCATTTTCTTATATTGACAATTGATTGTCACTAGGCTGCAATCAATTCATCTGCATCAATTGTCATAAATTTTAAGAACTTTCAAATCATTCAAAGATAAGTTTTTAAGCAGTCATAATGTATATTTTAAATTTTTATATTTGAAAGGGAAGAAACATTGTTGGAATTTATGTTGTGAATCAAAATTATACCGTACTCATATTATTGATTCAAAATTATTTATAACTTAGTGATATTACCTGTTTGCCAAGTTTGTGGAAACAAGTGTGCTCAAGAGAAAGTAGGGTTATTTCTCGTTGTTGTAAAATCAGAAGGTGGTGTGTCTTCTTGATTGTGTTAGAAAGTTAAGAGAGTTTTAGTGGTAGACTATAACGTTTTCTAACAAAGCGAAATCTCTCATGGGATGTGAGGAGACTATAGTACTATTGTTTGAAAAGAGGAACCAAAATATTTTGTTGTGTTCTTTACTTTACTGCATATTACTTTTAGTTTCTTATTCATTCATTTGTTCATAATTCCGAAAATTTAAAAGAAATCAGAAAAATCTATAAAATATCTAAAAAGATCATTAAACCTAATTCACCCCTTTAGGTTGCACTAATTACTTATAATTGGTTTCAGAGCAGGTTATAGGTAATTCACTTCTAAGATCCCGAGGATGGCTTCCGCAAACCCATTTTCTTAAAAATGGTGGCAGTAACAGCAAACCCCATTGCTTTGTTGGAGAATACTATGATTTTTTTGAAAATTTTGCATACAAACATATTTTGAGGTACAATGCGACAATGTTTGTGATGTTGTTGAAAAGGGTCTATTCATTCCAACAACCATCATTAACAATGTAGAACAAGTGAAGGTAAAAGGCTCATGGAATGAAGATGACAAAAAGAAATTCCTATTTGACAAGAAAGCAAATAACATACTTCAATCGGTATTTGGAATGAATGAGTTATTTTGTGTCTCTCAATGCAAAACATCGAAAGAAATATGGGATACGTTAGAAGTCACCCATGAAATAATTGTGGAAGTGAAAATGTCAAAACGGAACACATCATCTCAAGAGCATCAAATATTCATCATGCAGTCCGAAGAATCAAATTTTGACTTGCAGAAAAGATTCACACACACTTGACAAACAACCTAATGGTGCTTGGTAAGACTTTTACAAGTGTTGTGACTGATACTTAATAATGGGAGTAGCATGTTCAGATGAAGATTGTTTGCATTTGTTTGATCATGCATGTTGTATATCAAAGATTAGCTTAGGACTTCGATCCAACGTTGTAGGACTTCGGTCCACTATTGAGGATCACTCAGTAAATTAACTATTATATCTAGTGTTGTAGGATGATACCACATGTATTAGAATAGAGGAAATATGCATTTCATAGTGACTATTTATATTGTATATTTGTATTGTCTGAATATGTTTGATATGTGTTATCCTGGGTGTTTGTACACCATTTACCTTTTGGAATGTATTCTCACCCGTTTCATGTCTCTATGTTTCTACTTTTGTATTTTATACAAGTAATCATCAGGTTAAGATTGAGGAGTGATAACTTTGGTTACCTATGATGGTGTAGTTGGCGTCTTCAATAGTTTTCTTTTGCTTATGTTTTGTCTTATATTTTATCAGCTATCTAGTTTTTATCTGGTGTCGCTCTGATATTGTAACATCGGGTTGGGGATTTTGCTATGTCATTAAGTTATTTTGAACATATCACTTTGTTATGTTTTATGATGCTATGCTTTGACTTAAATTTCACATTTGAAATATTAATTGAAAGGTTTTTGTTAATGTGACACCCTTGCTTTTATCATCATATTTTTCGCAATGTTTTATAAATTATACTTGGGGTTTAGGGTGTTACACCTATTGCTGATACCTGGTGTCACAAAAGTCATCTCTTGATGATTAACCATAGCAAGAAAATGAAGAAGTTTCTTTTAGGTTGTTATTTATTTTTCACTATGTGATTGAGAATGATTAGCTTAACAACTAGTATTGTTGTATGTACTCACCTCATTATGAGCTAAACTGAAATTCTGATACGTAGATCACAAATGTCTTAACAATTTTCAAGACATTGATCTTTGCTATGATTTAAACAAGGTTCAAACGTACAAACGGATATTCACTAATATCAACGCAAGAACATGTCAGATGTTGTTGCACCCCAAAATTTTCCCTCTGGGTTTTCTAACTTTAACTGGCTTTTTGCTTTTCATTCATATGCATCTTCACTAGATCATTAATACTTTGCATTCATCATTTTGCATAAGCTCTTGAGAGATGGGATCAATGCCATTTGAAGAATTAGAGTTTCACACCCTATCTTTGGTTATCAGGAGAATTCAAGGATTTTGGATAAGCAACCCTCAATGACATCATTTTTCTTATGCTCTTGTCACTAGATTAAGGTTTATTTCCCCGATTCAATGGTATTCAAGGTTTTCACTCACATGGACTTTTCACCGGTGCATCTGACCCATCATCAGCAGTGGAATGTGAATCCAAGGTTTCTTCTTCATCAAGTTACAAGACTATCCCTCTCTTCTCAACATCTCAGGCTATCTTCTTTCTCAAGGAACTATGGTTTCAATTCAAGTGTGGTTGTTCATTCACGATTCAATTCAGATGAATATTTGTCCTAATCTCGGTTAAACTATCAGGAGTTTGCTTCAATTAGAGGTTATCCGTTTTGGTGGTTTATTTCTCAGGAAGTATGTATTCAAGGTCAAGTTTTCGTGTGCTGAAAGTCATCAGGTTATTAAGCAATAATTCATGTGGACTTTGGTTGTGATTCAGAGCTTATTGATTAGAGATTCAGAAAGTTAAAGTGGTAGTCGTGTTCATCAAGAGGCTTATGAAGAAAAAGTCAAAATTGGTTTTGGGATAAAATTATGATTCATTTGCACACCCGTTAATATCCAATCATCCATTTTATAGCCAATATCCACTTTTAAACATTTTCTTTGGTTCATAGTCCATTTATCCTTTTTTATTTCCGATATCCATTAACATCCACTTTTCCTATCGATGTCCAAATATTAATATTACATTTCAGTTATCCACTTTCAAAAATCTATTTTTATTCTTCATTATCCATCTTCTATATTCACATTTTTACCAAATATTACTTCAAAGTTATATATTACAAGCATACCATGGGTGCACATAGTCTTGTTAAATCCCATTTCCCATTTACAAGCCCATTAGCCAAAAAATCACAAAAAAATATGAAAAGAAGCCATTTGAAATCACGTTGCAGCCACATGAAGCTTCAAGACACGTCCAATTCCCACACAACTTAGCACATAACTTTTTCCAATCTCTTCTTGCCAGCTGCATCGTACACCACACCACAATATTCTTCAGCACTCACCATACCACTCACAAACTTCTTTTATGAATTTCCACCATTCTACCTTCACGCACATGATTCCACAACCCACCACAACTTTCGTACAACATACAGCAACACACCCAATGTACAATATGCAAGGCAATTTCACAACAACACCGACACCTTCAAAATCGGCAGAACCGAACCCCTCCTTTTTTTTCATTTTTCTTCTTCAAACTACATCTAAAACCTGCAAAAACAAGGTCCTCTACTGATAAAATTTGTTTGTTCATAAGTTTTGCTTCAACACTAACACACTCAACCCCACTACAAACCATTGAAACTCACCCTCAATAACCTGCAAACATAGCTCCTTCAACCTTTAATCTTCACCTTCATTCTCTACCTTTTCCAAATAGAATACCAACACAAACCTGCATAAAGTTTAACCTCAACTCACTCACCATAAACATTTTCTTCCTCTGAACAATATACTCTCTCTGCCTCACTCACTCTCTACAAAAACAAACACACAAAAGTCTCTCTCCCATTATATTCTTCTTCACAACCACAATCACACCTTCACATCTCCACAAACCTCAAACATACTTCAAACCTCAAATCCATTTAAACAGAACACCAAACCTTCTTCCATACCTCAAATATAAAACCTTTTCCATTTCCAAACACACAACCAGAACAAACCTTAATCGAAAAGCATAAGAGAGAGATGGAGATGAAATCAAAACCGTGAGACAGAGGAAACTCACTGAAATCCGAACCAGAAGAAAGAAAAAACCGATGAAGAGAGTTTCAGGGGCATAGAAATCCCAATTTAAACAGTGAACCAGAGAGAGACCGACGATGAGGAGACCGTCGCGGTGGGCTTCAATTGGTCTCTGTTGATTTGCTATCGGAAAGAAAGAATCGTGGCGGAGGGCGCCTCTTTTCCGACTACATCCTTTGTTGACAATGGCTCCGGCGACGCATCAAAGAGCAGAGAGAGATTCAAAATCGCGGCGGAGTTTTGTTGGAGTCGTCGGTGTTGTGTTGTGCTTTCACGAAGAAGAAGAATAACTTTTTCATCGCTGACTTTTGGTTCATAGTTTTTTTATTTTTTTTATTTTGTTACCTTTTGATTTTATGAAATCTGATTTTTTATTTCAACTTTTTCTTTACAATGAGGGCCTTCAGTGTTGTTATTAATGGATCAGGCTAAGCCCATATTACTTTTCTGATCACACCACACATCAGGCACTAGAACCCCCTCTCCCTTACATAGTCTTTTTTATTTCATTTATTATTTGTGGGAAGATTGTTTGGTTTGCTGATGGTTGCTAATGAATATGGGCTCAATCCAATGAATTGTTTTCCTAATCACAGACCAGGATCCATGCGTTACCCCCAGCTTTGTTTTATTTATTTTTATTTTCTTTGATTTAATTTTTCTTATTTGTTTAACTAATTTCATTTAGTTTTGATTAATATTTGTTAAGAGTTAGATTTAGGATTTTATTAAAATATTACTTTTATTTTGTTAACGTTGATTATTGATCTTAATATAGCTTTGATTTTAGTTTTGACTAATTTGGTTTAATTAAATAGGATTGCATTTGATTTTGGTTTTAGTCTTTTGTTTGATATTTTGTAGGCTTCTTATTTAATTTCGATGATGGCGGATGTAGCATGTGTAATACCCCAAATTTGCCCTCTCCTGTTTAGCATCATCATCATATCATATCATCATCAGCATGTCATGTCCTTAGCATATTGCATAGAAAATTGAAGCATAGCACTTGCATGTTCCCGCATAAGGCATATGATCAGTCGTCAGGGAAATTCGAAGCTCACAAGGCAGGTTACAAGGTTGACATCGGGATCAAAGCATTAAAAAGGATTGAGGATCAAAATCAGGTCAAAACGGTTGGCATCGGCTTATTTTTGAAGGTTCCCACCAAAAGGAGGGAAATTCAAAATTCACTGGCGTTAACCGCTTAACGGATTGGTTAACCGGTTAACGACCACAAATTTTGAATTTCCAACAGCAATTCAGCATGTGTGATTTTTGTTCCAATTTCCATTTTCTGATTTTTATTCATTTTGAATTAATTGGAAATTAAAAAGAAGGATCTATAGCACTTGTCCAAGCCTAATCCCATTGCAAAGGCTTAACCACACTACCAAACCATAATTTTGGATCCCAAGCCTAATTTTTGGGCCCCAAACCTAAACCATATTTAATCATTTCTCTCCAAACCAAAGGGAGCTCTCCCTCATTTTTCACTCTCATTTTTGAATTTTCACTCCTCTCACTCACAATTCTCTCACTTTTCTCTCCCAATTTTCCAAATTACTCAAAGTTCCTCTTTGAAGATCACACAACCTTGCCTTGAGGTGTGTAGATCTTGGAACTAGACCTCCATCCATAGTTTCATTGCATCTTTTTGCTGGTTTAATTGGTGATTCAGATCTGACTTGGGATCTAGAAGTGCTTTTGGATCCAAAATTCTGCATCAAGAGCTTGTTCTTGCATTTATTTTGCACGGAGTGTGAAGCTTGGCACCGGATATTAAAAGTTCATCGCGAGATCTCTCATTTCCAGCTCAATCAACAACTACCAAAGCATACCTCAGCTTTGTAGGTTGGTTAATTTCAGATCTAGCTCTGTTTTAGCTTATTTGCATGCTTGCGCTTTAGATCCTCCATGTGCTTGCGTATTTACTTGTGTTGATTGAATTGATTGATCGATTTGTGACCGGATCTATGTATTAATGTTCATTAGCTTCATGATGCCATGTGATGTGAATTGATACACTATTTTCATGCCTCATTGCTTGCTGGTCTTGTACAGGATTATTTGATTAAGTTAGTTGCAAGCTGATTTTTCTGCAGGATTGCTGTTGTTTTAACAGCGTTAACCGGTTAACGGATTGGTTAACCGGTTAACGCACCTGTTTTGTGCTATTTTTATGCAGGTTCTGACATGGTTAATCGGTTAACGCTTTGGTTAACCGGTTAACACTGAAGCAGTAGCCCATTTTTGCCTTATTTCAAGCATGTTTGATCCCCTTACTTGTTTTAAATGTCATGGATCATTATATGATTATTGAATATGATTGTTTGGGTGATTTTCTTGCTGATTGATGCGTGCTTCCGTATTCTCGACACGTAAATGCTTGTATGTGCAATGTTTGGCATGATTGTTGGATCTTGATTGATATGAACGTTGAGCATGTCATTGCCATGATTTTATTGATGAGCATGTGCTGGATTTTGGCTAACTTGAAGGGGCTCATGGTAAGAGAAGTGTGGACATTCATCCACATTTCAATTCTTCATCCTTCTCTCTTTTTAAGTGTTTTCTCCTTGTATTTTGATGTGTCTTATGCCATCATGTAATTCATTTCTTTTCTTCCCCCTCTAGGAGCAACTTATCTCCTTTAGAGGAGTAAGTTGCTAGCTCTTGCTTCCTCTTCTTCTTGCTCCTCTTTGTTTCTTCTTTCTTCTTCATTAGGATAATTAAAACCTCACTAACCTTAGGACTTCTTTTTCATGCTAATATTAGGTTTAGTCTTCCCCATTGTAGATTTTACCTTTTTGCTCATTTGGTTTCTTTCTCTTCTCATCTAAAAAAAAAACCTAAAAAACATTAATAAAAAGAAGTGACTTCTTATGTAATAGCCTTATTTCATGGGGCATATGTATTTATTCCATCTTGGAATAGTGCATTTGTCTAGCATGATGCACAAGTCGGATCATAAAGTCATCTTCATCAAGAAAAACCATAAAAAAATACTTCTTCATTTTTAATCACCAAAAACACTTAATAAAGTCAACAAGTCAATGAAATTAGGCCCTTTCCTTTGGAAACAAGTCTTGGATAAGTTCTCCTTGCTTGGTGTGCTTGTTCTATTATTCCATCTTGGAATGTAGTGACAAATACACATTCCATGGAAATGAGCTTGAGTTCATTCTCTTGTGCCACACAAATAAAAAGCTCTAAAAAACACAAACACACAATAAGCGTCTTTCCTTCGGGAATTCTTTTCTCATCTCCTTCGCTCCGTCCGTGAACTTGCTTCTTCTTATCATTATGCAAAACGGTTACGCACTCGTCGTTCGAGCCTGCAACACCTGAGTATTGACATAGGCAGTTCAAGCCTTAATTCACAAGCAATCCTTTCCACCCCTAGTTAGGGGAACTACAGTGTCTCTGATCCTCATTTTCCTGATGAGGTACGTAGGCAGCAGGGTAAGGCCCGTTCGAGCACAATCTTTATTTTCCCTACATTTTTCCTTTTTATTTTCTTTCTCAGTTCCCTTTTATTTTCTTTTTTCCAGTCCAGTTTCAGTTTCAGTTTTGCAGCAGCTTTCATCCCCTCACCCATTTGAAACAGATTTCTTTGCAAGCGTGGATCTCGTCGGGTACGGAGAACGATCTGGGGTGCTAATACCTTCCCAGGTCGTAACCGACTCCCGAATCCAGGACATTACTAGTGCAGACCGTTTTATTAAAGGTACATGCTTTATTAATAGTACGCCTTTAGTTACTATTATTGATACGAGAGTGACTCATTTGTTCATTTCTCTTGAGTGCGCTAAGCGTTTGTATTTGTTTATGTCTTCTTGGGGTGGTGAGATGGTTATTGAGACTCCTGCTTCAGGGTCGGTAACTACGTCCTTGGTGTGTGTAAGTTGTTCTTTGACCATGTATGGTAAGATTTTGTTATGGATTTAGTTTGTTTGCCGTTGGAGGGATTGGACATAATCTTGGGTATGAACTGGTTGCAATTTAATCGAGTTCATATAGATTGCTATCTCAAGTTAGTAAGGTTTCCTTCTTTGGATGATGATGAAGATGAGAGTTTACTATCCATGAAAGAGTTGAAGAAACTTTTAGCGGACGAAGCTCAATTGTTTGGTTTGTTTGCATCATTGTCGGTGGAGAGTGAAGTTCCGCTCATTGTGTTCCCAGTGGTGTGTGATTTTCCAGAAGTATTTCCGGAGGACATTAAGGATGTACTGCCGGAAAGAGAAGTTGAGTTTTCTATTGATCTAGTTCTGGGTACTAGACCGATTTCGATGGCACCGTATCATATGTCAGCATCAGAGTTGGTAGAATTGAAGAAGAAATTGAATGACTTGTGGGATAAGAGATTTATTAGGCCGAGTGTTTCTCCTTGGGGTGCTCCGGTATTGTTGGTAAAGAAGAAGGATGGGGGTATGCGGTTATGCATTGATTATCGACAGTTGAAGAAGGTGACAATTAAGAACAAGTATCTGCTTCCAAGGATCGATGATTTGATGGACCAATTGGTTAGTGCACGTGTTTTTAGTAAGATTGATTTGAGATCAGGATATCACCAGATTCGTGTGAAAGAAGAGGATATTCAAAAGGCGGTTTTCAGGACACGGTATGGTCATTATGAATATTCTGTGATGCCATTCGGAGTTTCTAATGCGCTGGGTGTGTTTATGGAATACATGAATCGTATTTTTCATGAGCAGTTGGATCGTTTTGTGGTTGTGTTCATCGACAATATTTTGATTTATTCTAAGTCTCAAGAAGAGCATGGAGAGCATTTAAGGATTGTGTTACAGATTTTGAAAGAGAAGCAATTGTATGCTAAGTTGTAGAAATGTGAGTTTTGGTTGTCGAAAGTAATTTTTCTTGGACATGTTATTTCCGATGGTGGTATTAGTGTTGATCTATCCAAGATTGATGCGGTAATGCAATGGGAAGTTCCTAGACCGGTTACGGAGATTCGAAGCTTTTTAGGCTTGGCAGGTTATTATCGGAGGTTTATTGAGGGATTTTCAAAGTTGGCACTTCCTTTAACGCAATTGACTTGTAAGGGAAAGGCTTTCATTTTGGATATTCATTGTGAAGAGAGTTTCATTGAACTTAAGAGAAGGTTGACAACAGCTTTGATCTTGATTTTTCCAAATCTGACGGAACCATTTATGGTGTTTTATGATGCCTCATTGTTTGGTTTAGGTGGTGTTTTGATGCAAGATGGGAAAGTTGTGGCTTATACTTCAAGAAAATTGAGAGTGCATGAAAATAATTATCCTACGTATGATTTGGAGTTAGCAGCCGTGGTGTTTGTTTTGAAAATTTGGAGGCACTATCTTTATGGTGCAAGATTCGAAGTTTTTAGTGATCCCAAGAGTTTGAAGTATTTATTTGATCAAAAGGAATTGAACATGAGACAAAGAAGGTGGTTAGAGCTTTTGAAGGATTATGATTTTGGTTTGAATTACCATCCAGGTAAGGCAAATGTGGTGGCCGATGCTTTGAGTCGGAAGTTGTTACATATGTCCGCATTAATGATGAGAGAATGGGAACTTTTGGAGGATTTTAGAGACTTGAGTTTGGTTTGTGAGATGACGCTGAGAAGTGTGAGACTTGGTATGTTACATGTTACGAATGATTTTCTTGCAACCGTTTGTGAAAAGCAAAAGTTGGATTCGAAGTTTGTTGATTTGATGATGAATGAGAATGAGGATTTCAAGGTTGATAATTTTGGAGTTTTTAGATTCTGTGGTCGTATTTGTATTCCCGATGATGCGGAGTTGAAAAAGATGATATTGGAAGAGGGACACCGAAGTAACTTAAGTATTCATCTGGGAGCGAATAAGATGTATCAAGATTTGAAGAAGATCTTTTGGTGGTCCGGATTGAAGAGAGATGTAGCTCAATTTGTGTATGCGTGTTTGACTTGTCAGAAGTCTATGGTAGAACATCAGAAGCCTAGTGGTTTGATGCAACCGTTGGATATTCCGGAATGGAAATGGGATAGTATATCAATGGATTTTGTTACGGGATTGCCAAATACGCAAAGAGGTCATAATGCTATTTCGGTGATTGTTGATAGACTTACTAAATCTGCTCACTTTATTCCAATTGATATTAGTTATCCTTTGGAGAAGTTAGCCGAAATTTATGTTTTTGTGGTTGTGAAGTTGCATGGAGTTCCTAAGAGTATTGTGTCGGATAGAGATCCTAGATTTACATCGAGGTTTTGGGAGAGTTTGAAGGCTTTGGGTTCTAAGCTAAGATTGAGTTTGGCTTACCTTCCGCAAACGGACGGTCAAACCGAGAGGACAATTCAATCGTTGGAGGATTTGTTGTGTGCTTGTGTGCTAGAGCAAGGTGGTGCTTGGGATAGTTATTTAGTGTTGATTGAGTTCACCTACAATAACAGTTTTCATTCAAGTATAGGTATGGCACCATTTGAGGCTTTGTATGGACGGAGATGTCGAACGCCTTTGTGTTGGCATGAAACTGGTGAGAGAACGGTAGTTGGACCGGAGATGGTACAACAAACGACAGAGAAGGTGAAGTTTATTCGGGAGAAGATGAGAGCTTCTCAAAGTAGAAAAAAGAGCTATCATGACAAGAGAAGGAAAGATCTTGAGTTTTAGGAAGGCGACCATGTGTTTTTGAGAGTTACACCGGTTACGGGTTTGGGTCGTGCTTTGGAGTCGAAGAAGTTGACTTCTCGTTTAATTGGACCATATCAGATTACTGCACGAGTTGGCGTTGTGGCTTACCGTGTGGCGTTGCCTCCGAATCTTTCAAATTTGCATGATGTGTTCCATATTTCGCAACTTTGGAAGTATGTTCCGGATCCATCACATGTTATTCCTATGGACGAGGTTGAAGTGAGAGATAACCTTACGGTTGAAGCTTTACCGATTAGGATTTTGGACCGTGAAGTTAAGAAGCTAAGAGACAAGGATATTGCGCTTGTGAAAGTAGCGTGGGGAGGCGCTGCGGAAGGCAATATGACTTGGGAATTAGAAAGTAGGATGCGAGAGTCGTATCTGGAGTTGTTTGAATCAGGTAATGTTTTCGAGGACAAAAATTTCTAAAGTGGGGAAGAATTGTAACGCCCCGATTCAATTATCCCATTTTTGTTGAGTCTTTTACTTAAATTGAGTGATAATTGTTTTAATTATGAAATTGGTGTGTTTATGTGATATGTTGATGTGTTATATTATTTTACCGTTTTGAGAATTTTCAAGTAAAATTAGATTGGAGGGTATTTTAGACATTTGCTAATTAATGTTAAGTTAGAAATTATGTAGAATTATATTTTGTGAGAAAAATGATATTGGTAGAAAAATAGAAATAGAAATAGATATAAAGATATAAGAGTAGAAAGAGAAGAAAAAGAGAGATAGAAGGGAAAGAAAAGGAGAAGAAGAGAAAAGAGAAGGAAAAGAGGGAAAACTTGGAAAATCTTCAAGATAGCTCCTAGGAATCAAAACAATCGGGTAATGGTGTGAAATATTGTTATCTTATCATTGTGTATGATTATGTATGTGTTCGATTGATTGGGTTTTTGTTTTGGAGAAGTTTAGAGAATATGAGGTTTTAGGGTTTTTGATGAAAATCTAACAAATTGGTAGATTAATCGGTTGAAACTTGATATAATCGAAGTATGATAGTTAACATGCTAATGATCATGTTTGTTGAGGTTTTGTGGGGTTTTGGAACCCTTTGGTATGACTGTTGCGCGACTGAGCTGCTGCTGAAATCGCAGTGCTCGCTCAGCGAGCGATTCCTCGCTTAGCGAGCTATCCAGAAACATTTTCGCTTAGCGAGCACGCTCCTCGCTCAGCGAGACCTGGAAGTTGGAATTTTGTGTTTTAATTCATAACTTTTGATTCGAGTATCTGTTTTAAACGTTCCACATATCGATTAGAAGCTAAAAACATGTAGAAATTAATGATGCTAAAAGATGTAATTTTTAGCCGACTTTTACCCGACTTTTCCGATAAAGTGTAATTATGTTAGTTAAGGAATTGTGGTATAGTGGCCATTTTGAAAATAAATGCATTTCGTGAAGTGAATATGAATGCATGTTGATAGTAAAAGAGTTCGTTGTCGTTTGGCGTAATTGATGCGAATGTGTATAGTTTGTTTGTGATTGTATGAGATGAATGCATAAATATATTGTGATTATGTATGCATTTTCAAGAATGTTGTGGGTCATTTTGCATGTGAAGCATAATGTATGCATTCTTGTATTGTGGGATTCTATGTGAATTCGTTGTAACATCGTGTGCCCATGTGGGGTGTGAACGATGATTACAATATAATTGTGTGCCCGTGTGGGGTGTGAGAAATGAGTGATTTAATCACGAATGATTGTGTTCCTATGTGGGGTGTGAGCAATCAGATTGTGTGCCCGTGTGGGGTGTGAGCAATTCATAAACATTGTGTGCCCATGTAGGGTGTGAGCAATGGGTTAACATCATATGCCCGACAGGGAGTTACTTTAGGTAACGAGCGGTGGTTCCAATAAGTTCCTTAGTGAACTTGAGATGACCGAGTCGGTACCGCATTGCATTTGCATAGAGTCGTGAGTCGGTCTCTATGATTTGCATTTATCATCTATAATTGAAAATTGGTGAATAAACATGAATAATGTATGTTTATGCGGAGTGATAGAAATTGGTGAATAAAAATGAATGTATATGTTTATGTAGAATGATGTGAAATGGTGAAATTGTGCATGATGAATATGCTTGGTTTGTATATATACATTGTGATGTATATGTGTATTGGGTGATGAATTGTGGTGAGGATATGTTTATGTGTATTTTTATGTTAAGATATATAATTATATGCATTGTTATTATGATAATATTTCTCACCCTTCTGTTGTTTTATGATGCTCTATAAGGCATTGCAAAGTAGGTTTGCTGGAGGTCTTTTTGTGAAGCGTGTCTTCATTCTTTTGGTCGGTTGGCTCTGATATGTAGCATCGGGTAGCTAGGGTTGGCTTGATGCCTTTTTGTGATGCATTTGTATATGTATCTTGGTGATGAATGTTTATGTAAACATGAATTATGTGGTGGATCAAACTTGATGATATATATATATATATATATATATATATATATATATATATATATATATATATATATATATATATATATATATATATATGTATATATGTTTGATGTTGATTAATGTTTAGTTTCCGCTGTTATTTTAATTTTGAGGTATGGGTGTAAGGATTAAATTTCTCTGTTGCAAGTTACCCCATTGTTGCATGTTGAGCAGGTGTTGGATGTTTTAATTTCATGTATAATGTGACATACCTCTTTTATAGTATGTTTAAATTATACTGATGAAATTTTAATATGTGCCTAAATGATTATTTGATTATTTGGGGGTATAGAAAGGGGGTGTTACATGGTCCACGCCTAACAATACGGGCCAATAGTCATCCACCTGGACCAGTATAAAAACCCTCTCATTTGAGAGGGTCAGGTATTCAAATATTTACCCTAAATCTCGTACTTGCTCACTCGTTGCTCGCTCTCTGACTTTAGCATCGGAATACCTTTGTAGGTACACCCTTTTTTTTTCACCATCAACTGAGCCTCATCCATGTTCGACGCCGGCCATATCAGATCCTAATCTCCAGGTATGATCAAATAGAAATAAGGAAATAGAGAGAAGAGAAAATAAATTGGCATAAATAAAAGAGATATGGATATAGAGATTGCACCCGAATTCATAGAGGTTCACCCTAACCACTTGGCTTATGCCCTCTCCCTAAGAATTACTTCTTGAGAGTTCCACTATAAAGTATCTTGAGCTTTTATGGATATTCTCACAAACCTTAATACAAAGACGGTAGATTTTACACAAACTAATCTTCCAAAACAAACAGAGCTATTGACGACTGAGCTCACAAACCAAACTAGAGATTTTACTTGCCAATCTCAAGAACCAAACACAGATTTTACATGGAAAATCTCAAGAACCAAACAAAGATCTTATATGGACAATCTCAAGAACTAAGGATATCAAATAAGATTATCACACTTTTGATGAAAATAATTCAGTACAAACACCAATACCACTAAAAACCTCTCATAAGTATTTTTCATTCACAAGACACTAAGGCAACTTTTATTCAAAGAATTTAAAAGGAGAGAAAAGAGAGAATTAGAAATGGATAGTAGAAATATGAATTCATGAGTGTTTCGAAATGACGAGAAGTCTCCCATATATAATAAAAAATATAGCTTAAAAAGGAAAACAATCCATGGACGTTTTAATCATTATAATCAATTATACATATCACTTAATCGATTCTTTATTTCAAATATGGAAAGTTTTTAAATGGTGTTGTCTCTAATTGACTATAAACCCTAATAATCGATTATGAGGCATTACAAAAGAGATAATTGGTTAACCTTAATGTGATAATTGATTATCTAGTGTAAACTACACTCATAAAGGATTATTCAAGCTAGTAACCAACTAGTTATTTGTGTAAAACATTTTCTAGTGATTTCATAAAGGCTTCTAAAATAATTGTGTTTGTGGTTTTCTTAATATCTCAGGAGATACTTGTAAACTTTTACAATACATTAATCACTCATATGTGATTAGTCAAGCTTTCACATTTCCTCTCTTACACAACCTTTAAGCTTCAAGATCCCTTGCTAGATGCACCATGAATTCAACATTTCATATGAGACTTGACTTTTTCTATCTGATAAGGCTTTATAAGATAGACTTATTTGGTAGATGACATCACCATAGGTCACTTAATCAAAGATCTTCAATGGCTCCACCAAACAATGTTTGATATTAGGTGTTGTTAGGAACAAAACCATCAAGGATCATCTGTTATTAAGATCATATGCAAACGATTGTACCTACAAGCACATAGCTCCACAACAGTGACCAAACCAGACATTACATTTGTTATTAACGTAGTTATCCAATTTCTAAATGCTCCATGTGATGGCCATTAGAATGATGTGATTCTCATTCTCATGTGTTTTTATCTAAATATATCATTCATCAGCAGAGCCTCTCATCTCACGTGAGCAAGATTGCTAAAACCACCGTACAAGGCTTATCATCGTTGTGGGCAAGTCCTAACTACCATACATCGTAATATACCTACTAAGACTTATGAGTTCCTCTTCCCTTACAGGAGGAACATGCATACTTGTAATTTTTTATCAATACATAAACATAATGGCAAGGTATAGTGCAAAAGCAAAATAACGGTATATTATAATGGCAAGGTATAGTGCAAAAGCAAAATAACGTGATATTGGAACATCATTATATGAGCTCACATGGCTAAAACAATTACTCCAACAACTCAAATTAGGAAACTCCAAGACAATGAAATTAATTTATGACAATCAAGTTGCACTTCATATTTTCCCCAATCCTATTTTTAATGAAATAATTAAACACATAAAGATGAATTGCCACTTTGTAAGAGGTAAGATTTCTTTAAGGAAAAACATAACTAAATCTCTTAGAAGACCTCGGATTGAATCTATTTGTAATAAATTTGATGCATATGACATGTATACTCATTTTGAGGAGGACTGTTAGCATTAATTAAATTGTTGATATTCTAACTTTAATTGTTAGTATTCCTTAGACTATCCAACATCTTAGATTAGTGTTTATTCGTTGATCTTCAACACGACTATTATAAATACAAATAGTGTGATATAACTAAAAACAGACAAAATTGACAAATTTTGCTGTCCCTATTTAATAAACTTACATATTCCAAGTGAAGATTAAATTATGACTCAATGAAATTCACCATGAAGTGTCGAGTCCCTCTAATCATCTATATTTTCCATCTTAGCTCTCAATGCAACAAAAAAAAAAGGAAACAAAGTGGGAATAAAACTCCGTGGAAATATTTTATGCTTAATAAAATATTTAATACCTTACAAGCAATAATACTATTTGTAGCAACGGATGGAATATTTAATATCTATATATATTTTGTTACTAAAATAAGAAAGGACCACAACAATCACATCATCTCCTCACTGTAAAAACTGTCAAAAATGTATAACCATATTAACTTCCAAATCAAATCATCTGTCTAATCTAATTTTGGATCCCCCCATCAAAGTTCAAACTTATAACTTGGTTAATTATTACTTGTAGAAGATAGGCAATTTAGTTATGTATAATTATTAAAATTCCAATACTTATGCCAGTGGCAGTGAGTATATTTATTTAAAGTTGCCTTTTCATTTTCAACACCAAATTTCTAGTAATTGTAATTTGTGTTGCCAAATGTCTCAACTGTGACTATTGCATAGGAGCCTGTGTCCCAAAATCATACATAGGAAAATTTCTATTCAAAACTATTATGTCATAATGAAGATTCTGAAAGAGACCATCAAGTTCTAACTCAAAGCCCAGGTTATATACATAAAGACCAACAGTTAAAGCCGCTGATCTAAACATATATAAATAGACCTCTTGAATTGAACCATTGCTATAACTGTACAATATATCGCTATAACCAGAATTATGCAAAAAAAATTAACAACTCTAGCAAGTTCTGTGACTGGAAAACTCAATGATCCGCTACCAAAGCTTGGTTATCATTCCCAGAGAATGCGGCAAGATTGTTATGTGTAGGGATAGAAGCTGTTCCACAGTCTGAGATATTATTTTGATTAACCTAGTCATCGCAAGCAAAATAGAAAAACAAGGGTTAAAAGGATGTGCATTTACACTGATTTGATTAATAGATGGTGAGTGAAATAAATACCTGCTCGGCTGGTAGAATAGATGATTCTTGATGGCTCTTGGAAAGGTTTCTCAAAGTACCCTATAGAATATATCAGTGTCATAAAAGGGGAACTAGAGAATATTCACTATACTGTTCAAAACTAACTCAACAAAATAAAATTATACAATTGATATAACAGTGCGTATTTGTATATTCCAATGCAATAAAGAGAACAAAACGCAAGCCCACAAACATACTTTTCCAAAACTAAAAGCAATTGGAGAGCATGCCTACCTTATTTGCCCAGAAAAGCCCACAAGCATTGCAAAGGGACCCTGGACCAGATGGCCCTCGCCGCATCATAGGGGTCGATTTTGAGCTTCTGCCACAATGTGTGCAGCTATTTAAATATGCAATTAAAAAGTAATGGTTAAAATCTAGTTAGAAACCTTCCTGTGAAGAGAAATTTCTTTGATTATAAGTCTCAGAATGAAAAATATATTCAACTATATGAAAAGAACAGTAAAACAAAACTTACAAGGATTCTAATTGACTTCCATCCAGCTCAGAATCCTGGTCTGTACCCCAACTATTGGTTCCATCTTGTTCCTTACAAGAAGTAAATTGACCTTTGTTTCGCTTCATCCTATATTTAAACGTAAAAACAAAAGTTTCAAATACGAGATAGAATGAAATGTAGATAACATGGACTAATTAATGAGATGACATAATCTAAGCTTTTAGTTCATCAAAAAATGCAATATCAATAAACAAAATATGCTAAAAAGAATAACTAACATCTATTGCTATTGACTTCAAGTCATTTATTGTTTATCTATAAAGCGCCAACACACACCCGAACACTGAACACAACACTGACGCATCGACACCAATAATGATTTAAAAAATGAATTAATTGAAGATGATCACAAGTATCTGTGTCGTGTTGGTGTCGGTGTCTGACGCCGACACACACGTCTATTTTCAAAGGTGTCAATGCTACAGTTATTTATTAATATTAAAAAATGAATTAATTGAAGATGGTCACAAGTATCTGTGCCGTGTTGGTGTCGGTATCTGACACCGACACACACGCCTATTTTCAAAGGTGTAAATGTTACAGAGTTATTTATTAATATAATACATACAACTATGCATACTACCAATTACATATACTATATACCAAGCATCTCTCACATGGACATTATTAATCCACAATTCAATCTATTAGATGTAAATTATTGATGTAGAATGTGTAACATCCCGATTTCGTGATTTAATTTTGTAGTTTGCTGTTATCGATTATTTGGTGTTGGTTGAATATTGTTATGTTGCTGATGAGATCATTTGAAATTATTTTAGTAAATAGTAATATTAAGGATAATTATTTTAGATTATTCAGATTATTATTATTTAATTAAAAAAAAAGAATTAGAGGTCTTGGGGATATGACGGTAAATTGTGGAGACTAAGTTGAGGGCAAAGTTGGAAAAGAGTATTTGAGGTCCTAGGGGTAATTTTGACAAAAGGAGTTGAGGGTTTGGGATACAATCAGTTTACGATCGCTTGTGGGAGAAGAAGAAAGAAGATGTCTAAAGAACGAAGAAGAGGAACGGATGTTTGAAGAGGTTTCTAGAGATTTTTGATGAAGACCGTGGAAAAGCTTCACTCTAAGGTATGGGGAGTATCGTTTTTCAATATATTTTGATGTAGAGTTTAGGTAATGGGAAGAATTTGGGGTTTTTAGAGAAAACCTAGGATTTGGTGAATAGAATTGAGGAATGGTGATTAATTGTGGTGTTTTATGTTGTATATGATGTATGTGTGTTTGCTATATGTTCTGTTGTTGAATTGGTGATTAAAATGATGGAAAAATTGTGTTTTTGGGATGAAATATCGTAGCTGGCTGAGTTATTAATCCCGGATAGCGGAGCGGAGGGGTCGACTTTAAAAATGGGATACCGGGATAGCGAATAGCGGGATAACTTTTAAGATTAATTATATAAATTAAAAAATTTTATATATATATATATATATATATATATATAATTAAAAAAATAATAATAATAATAATAGAGAATAAAGAATTGGATCATCCTAATAATAATTATAGGAAAAATAATTAAAAGCATTATAAAGTAAGATTTTTCAAGTAAGAAGGTAGAGAAAAAAGAATTGATAATAATAATAATAATAATAATAATGAAAGATAATGTTAGAGTTTTAATTGGTTAGTGTAAAAGTTATCTTAGTGAGTTGGAACATTGTCTTAAAAAGAGAAAAAGGTGTACGGCAAATGGGATTCAAATGTAATACTTTTTAATGCAACCCGGACCCGAATCCGGATCCACTATTCCACTCTAAAAATTAGGGTTTCTCTTTTAAAAACAAAAAAAAAATGCGGCTGCACTTCTTCCCCCCACCCCACAACTTCATCTTCTTCCCCTTCATCTTCTTATTTCTAACATCAAACATACATCAACATCAAACAGAGGTAAAATCGAGTAACCCTCTCCGTCTAGAGAGCAGAGCGCTACCCACGAGCCGCGATAGCGCCGGAATCGACCGCTTTTTGCAACATGGGATTCGCTCCTCACATAGCGCGCAGAGGAGGGCCCCCCCCAGCCGGACCGCCCGGGATCGCGCCGGGAGCGGCCGCGATTAATAACTCTGGTAGCTGGGTTTGCTTTTATCGCAGAGTGGGATTTGTGAAATCGCCTAACTCGCTTAGTGAGCAGATGCTCGCTTAGCGAGCAGTGAAAACTAGACTTCTTCCCCAACCCGAGAGGAGCTCGCTTAGCGAACTCGATGCCCGCTTAGCGAGACCTGAAACCTTTTGAAAAAATGTTTTCTTGTTCCAAATGATTAGTAGTGACTTGTTTTGCTGTCTTATGTTGCTATGATATTGCTGTGAATTGTTGTCATGATTTATGTTGATGTTTTAGTGATCAATTGGTGATAGAAATGAAGTTAAGATGTAGGTTGAATTATGATGATTATGTGTTGATTTATATGATGGTAAGGGTTATGTGAACGATGATACAATAATGATGCTATGACGGAGTAAATAAATGTTGCGACTATTTTGATGTTTATACTTGCTATGTGACGAATATGTTGATAAAATGAATTATGATGATTGGGTGTAAAATGGAGTTGTAATGCTATAATACGATGTTTATGATTGCTATGTGATGATGGGTGTTAAGAAATGTGGTTGGGCCTAACTCAACCCTAAAAAACTGGTTGGTAGAGTGAGGATTGCCCCCGCTTATATACACAAGTTCAGGCCATATATTGTGCGATGTGGGACTCTTAACACACCCCCTCACGCCCAAGATTGGACATTCTGAGCGTGGAAATAAATGATGGATGGCCCGATAGCAAAAATCATAAAAGGTGGCCCACCGGATCTTAAACGAGGCTCTGATACCATGTTAAGAAATGTGGTTGGGCTTAACTCAACCCTAGAAAACCGGTTGGTAGAGTGAGGAGTGCCCCCACTTATATACACAAGTTCAGGCCATATATTGTCCGAAAGAGTGTGGAACTCTTAACAGTATCCAATGTACCTAGCGTGTTGTGGAGTATATGAATCAGATTTTTTCATGAGTATTAGAGGGTAATTTTGTGGTGATCTTTGTTGGTGTGGTGATATTTTGACATAGTCTAAGTCTGAAGGGGAACACGCAACACCTTTGCAGATTGTGTTGCGAGTATTGAGAGAAAGGAAGTTGCATGCCAAATTGTCGAATTGTGAGTTCTGGTTGTAGGCAGTAAGTTTTTGTGGTCAGGTGATTTCTAGTGGTGCAATAGTTGTCGAACTTTCTAAACTTGATGTTGTGATGCAGTAAACTTGATGTTCTGACGTATGTCATTGGACTAAGATGCTTTATGGGATTAGTAAGCTGTTATCGCAAGTTTATTGAAGGTTTTTCTAAGTTGGTATTGCCATTAACTTAAGTCGACTCGGGAGAGTCAGACATATGTGTGGGATGTTGCATTGTGAGGAAAGTTTTGTGAAAATCGAGGAGTTAACGACCGCTTCGATGTTGATTTTTCCTAATCCGAGTGAGTCTTTTGCAGTTTGTTGTGATGCGTCAAAGATGGGACTTGGACGAGTTTTGATACAGAATATCAAGTGGTTGCTTATGCTTCCAGGCAATTAAGAGTTCACGAAGTGATTATCCTACTTATGATTTAGAATTGACAGCCGTGGTGTTTGTGTTGGAGATCTGGCGACAGTATCTTTTTGGATCTAGAATTGAGGTGTTCAGCGATTATAAGAGTTTGAAGCATTTATTGATTAGAAAGAGTTGAATATGAGACAAAAAAGACAGATAGAATTGTTGAAGGATTTCGATTTGACTTGAGTTAACATCCGGATAAAGCAAACGTGGTTGAAGATGCCTTGAGTAAGAAGATTACATATGCTGATGCTTATGGTGAGAAAACTTGAAATGATTGCATAGTTCGGAGACATGAGTTGTTATGTGAGACTACTTCCGATAAAGTGAAGTTAAGAATGTTGAAATTGACTAGTGATATTGTGGAGAGGATCTGAGTAGGACAACAATCTGATTTGAAGTTGGTTGATCAATTGACTTTGATTAACCGGGGTAACGGATGTGAATTCCGAATTGATGAGGATGATGTGATAAGTTTCCATGATAGGGTGTGTATTCCAGATGTATCGGAAATTGAGAAGAGTATGTTAGAGGGAGGACGTCGAAGTATATTGAGCATTCATTCTGGTGCTACTAAGATGTAACAGGATTTGTAGAAGCTACTTGGTGGCCGATTATGAGGAAGGATATTGTTGAGTTTGTGTATGCGTGTTTGATTTGTCAAAGATCGAGGATGAAACATCAGAGGCCTTTAGGTCTGATAAGACCGTTGAATATTCCATGATGGAAATAGGATAGTATTCCTATGGATTTTGGGTCAGGTTTGTCGAAGACGGTGAATAGGAATGATTCGATTCGAGTGATCGTAGATGGATTGACTAAGTCAGCTCATTTCCTGCCTATGAAGATTAGCCATTCTATGCAGGAATTAGCGGAGACGTGCATTGAGAAAATTGTGAAGTTGCATGGGGATACCGTCGATTATTGCGTGGGATAGAGATCCGCGATTTATGTCGAGGTTTTGGAAGAATTTGCAAGATGATTGGGTACTAAGTTGAGGTTAAGTTCCGCGGACGGATGGTCAGACGTAGAGGAGTATCTAGTATTGAAGAATTTGTTGGTGGCTTGTGTGTTGGACTTGGAGACATGAAGATCCGATGAGGAAGTTGGATCCGACTCTGTTTTCTTCGGACAATTTTCGAGGGCAAAAATTCCTTAAGTGGAGGAGAGTTGTAACACCCCGATTTCGTGATTTAATTTTGTAGCTTGTTGTTGTCGATTATTTGGTGTTTGTTGAATATTGTTATGTTGATGAGATCATTTGAAATTATTTTAGTAAATAGTAATATTAAGGATAATTATTTTAAATTATTCAGATTATTATTATTTAATTAAAATAAAAGAATTAGATGTCTTGGGGATATGATGGTAAATTGTAGAGACTAAGTTGAGGGCAAAGTTGTAAAAGAGTATTTGGGGTCCTAGGAGTAATTTTGACAAAAGGAGTTGGGGGTTTGGGATATGATCAGTTTACGATCGCTTGTGGGAGAAGAAGAAAGAAGAGGTCTGAAGAACGAAGAGGAACGAAGGTTTGAAGAGGTTTCTAGAGATTTTTGATGAAGACCGTGGAAAAGCTTCACTCTAAGGTATGGGGAGTATCGCTTTTCAATGTATTTTGATGTAGAGTTTAGGTAATGGGAAGAATTGGGGGGTTTTAAAGAAAACCTAGGATTTGTTGAATAGAATTAAGGAATAGTGATGAATTGTGGTGTGTTTCATGTTGTATATGATGTATGTGTGTTTGCTATATGTTCTGTTATTGAATTGGTGATTAAAATGATGGAGAAAATGTGTTTTTGGGGTGAAATATCGTAGCTGCGTTTGCTGTTATAGCAGACTGGGATTTGTGAAATCGCCTAGCTCGCTTAACGAGCAGTGAAAATTAAACTTCTTCTCCAACCCGAGAGGAGCTCGCTTAGCGAACTCGATGCCCGCTTATCGAGACCTGGAACCTTTTGAAAAAAAAAATTCTAGTTCCAAATGATTAGTAGTGACTTGTTTTGTTGTCTTATGTTGCTATGATGTTGCTGTGAATTGTTGTCATGATTTATGTTGATGTTTTAGTGATCAATTGGTGATAGAAATGAAGTTAAGATGTAGGTTGAATTATGATGATTATGTGTTGATTTATATGATGGTATGAGTTATGTGAACGATGATATAATAATAATACTATGACGGAATAAATAGATGTTGTGACTATTTTGATGTTTATACTTGCTACGTGACGAAATATGTTGATAAAATGAATTATGATGATTGGGTGTAAAATGGAGTTGTGATGCTATAATACGATGTTTATGATTGTTATGTGATGATGGGAATATGTTGATAGATTACATGATTGAGGTATAGATGTCTTGTGAAGATTATGATGAATATTTACATGAATGCTGATGCAAGTGTTGATTATGATGATTATGTTGTTGTTATTGCATCGTTGGATTCATGGCATACTTATGATGATTGAGGCATCAATCCCATTGTGTGGATTGGGGTGTTGTTGTTTATGTTGTGCTCCCTTGTGGAGGATTGATGGCCCAGTGTCCATCCATGATGATGAATCGGTACCACATGCATATTATGAGGATTGCATTTCATTTTTGGTGGCATAGCATGATGCATATGTGTTGACTAGATGTTTGGTGAGTTTGATGATGTGTTGATGAATGAGAATTTTGTTGTGTTGTTATATGACGAACTGTTGTATGATTATCTTTACTTTATGTCGATTATATTGATCTGTGATTACTCACCCTGCTTGCCGTTGGTGATGGTCTATTATGGTATCCTGCAGATACTCAAGAATAAGTTTGGTGCGTGGATGTAGCTGGAAGTCTTGTTTTCGAGTCGCTTATTTAGTAATATGGTGTCTTGCTCTGATAGATGTAACATCGGGTGGGACATGCTTTAGTGAATATTATGTTGTCTGTTAGGATGATTTTTATGAGTTACTTGATGTTGATTTTTAGTTAATGATGTTTGTTGACAATGACCGACCAAGGGTCTTGATGTTTTGATGAAATAAATGAAGTTTTATGAAGTTATGATTCCGCTGCAACATTTAGTTTGATTACTGGTTTATAAAAGAAATGAATAATCTAAATGTTTTAAAAACTCGTGTTACGGAGTAATGATGTTGTTAAGACGTTTTATGAAGAAAATGTGACACTTTTCTAAGATCTACTCTGATTTAATTAAGTGATTATTGTGTTTTATTCCATGGAGTTAGAAGGGTGTTACAGCATACATCTGACATACTGATCGAGGAGGAAGAAACAACATAGTCAAAGTCAAGTTCAATTAAGAAACAACATAGTCAAGTTCAATTAAGAAACAACATGAAAGCACTACTGTAAGTTTCTTGTTTACTATTGTCAGGGTCAATATTTGTTTCTGTACTAGTATTGCCAATGGCAGATGGTGGACAATGGAGGAAAGTAAAAAACCTTCGTATAAATCCGTCATAAAGCACTCTGGCTTCGCCATCCTTCACAAATTGACTATGGCAGTTGTAAAAAAACATCGCCATAGCAATCTGCCATAGCCGGTATTTGACACCATGTTCTAAACAATAGGAAGCATTTGAAGGAAATGAAATGGAAAATATTCTAATTTTGATAGAGTAGATTCTGTTACCAAGCAAAACAATTAGAATGCCAAAAGAAGAGAATTGCAAGAATACCAATCGCACTGAAAATAACACAAAATAGAGGATGCCAAGCCAATCGAAATTTGAAAGTGCGTAAAAGCTTAGATAACAAGTTTAACAAAGGGAGATTGATTTGTTTTTAGATGACAAGTTTGTTAGACCCCTGTTGGAGATTCCTCCTAAATTGCGACATTTGGGTTGCTTTCATTGCACCCTTCAACACCTACATTGTGTTGGGTTTAAAGAGAAGGATTTAGTCTCACATTGCTTAGAAACATGGCATGTGGTGTATTTAAAAATGGGGACAATTCTCACCTTACAAACAGTTTTATAGGGTCGAGTTAGGTTCAACCACAATTCTCAAAAACCTCAATTTTAATTAATGTGTAAACTCAGCATAGCATAATTTAACATTACTTAACATTAAGTTCAGATCCAATTCCTCTACAATTAAAAGAGATAAGATTCTCTATAGTAGGGTTGAGTTAGGCTCAACTACAATTCTTAAGAACCTCGATTTTAACTAATGAGTACATATTTCTATAGAATTACACGCCTGAATAATTACACGCAAAACTAAACCTAGATCCCAGCCTGCTAAAAGATCTAATGTTATTTGATTTTTATATTAGGCCTAACTCAATATTCTGCTATATAATACTCCTCAATTAGATAATATCTAAAACTTATATACAAATTGGTTTATAGAAACAAAGTGGCATACTCATTTTCAATCATCATTCACATAATGAATCTGACATTTAATGCAGCAAAAACTTACGCTTAGAATGCAAACAACTTTACTCTATACTCAAATTTAAAAGAAGTCATTCTAATACTCATAAGTTTATATTAGAAACACCGGTAGGATAGTTATCAGTTCAGACCTGAGTGCAACTTCTTGACGTACATCATATCGAACTTTCTTATCAAAGCATCTATCTTTCCTCTTCTGTCGGAACCTCATTAATGAGGCTGCTCGCCGTGGTTGACTGTATCTGGTAGGAAATTCCATTGATCCCTGCATCAAAACCCAAAGAATTAGAAATTTCCATTCAGCACAGTGCATTCAAGCATAAATCAAGTTCAATTAAGAATAATTCCATTCACCGAGATTACCATTCACATCAGACACGTCAATTCACCAAACCAATTCATAGGTAGTTTATGATCATTATCAATCATCATCAACATATTTACTACTACACATCATCAATACACCCACAAATATTGATGACCTAAGCTAGCATTTAGCAAAGTAATCACTACCTTCATCCACTCACTAGTTAGCCATAATATTAACTATAATCCAATATCAAAGTATTTATAACCCAGTTTAATACATATACAAATTACAAATGATCACCATATTAAAAATGGATGTAAGAAATACAAACTCTGTGCATCACTGACCCATATTAGACGACTAGACAATGATTATCTGATCTAAGCAACTTAGTAAATTGTAAAGTGATATACATTGTAGCACCGACACCTCTGAAAAAATGCGTGTAGTGTCGAAAACAACATGACACCGATACTAGTGATTACTTTTAATTTATTTATTTTTTCAAATTATTACAATTGTCGACATGTCACTCTCAGTACATGTATGGTGATCGTGCTAGGATATGAGTGCAATTGTGTTTGAGTGAATACTGAATAGCATTATTTTTCAACAATTAGAAAATATACCCTCTGATTTTGTTGAGGCACAGCATCATCCACATATTGTGTTCCCGGTTGAGGCAGTTCAGATCCACCCAACAGTAGCAACACCGATTGAACCTGTAACGTTAAACCAAATGCAAATTCACATTTTCAAATAAGTTAAAAAATTATATTTGAACAAAATAAATCAAATAGGTTGATTATTCAGTTTAGGTAGGAAAAATAATAACAGAACACCAAAATTTGAGAGGATCACTGTAAAATAAAATTGATAAAAGTTATTCAACCTTATCAGGAGTAACCGATTCAAAGACATAGACTTGACCACGGAAAGACAGCGTAAGCTGATGAGAATTATCAGTAGGTTGAAGAGGCAATGCAGAGTTGTTTCCATCGCATTGGTCATACACGGCGGCTTCTGAACTAACATCCTCGGCAGCACCGCCGTCGCCATCTTCGAGGGCATTCGTTTCGTAATGAATGTGATAGTGAATATCTAAGGCGGCATCAGGACCGGAACCGGCTTCATTTTCTTCGGTGAAATTCAAAGGCGGGGAGTGTTCGTACATTGGTGGTTCCATTGAAAAATCAAGTTGTCTCAATGCATTACAGAGAAGAATCGTTGAGAATTTGAAACCCTTATGCTAGCAAAGGTTTTTGAGTTTTGATTGAAATTTTTGTTTGAGTGAGGGCAATGAAAGAATGTGGAGGCAAGTTCAAGAGAAAATCACACAATGAAATATGTTTTTGTTCCTCCTATTTCGAGATTTTTTAAATTTTAATTCTCTTATTTTAAAGTTTAGTTTTTTAGTCTCTCAAGTTTGGGTCACTTGAGATTTTCATGGTTCCTTCTATTTGACTGATTTATTAATGACGTGGTAGAGTGATCGATGATGTGGGATAGTCAATTTGGATCCATGTCATTATACTTGTTTATATATAATTCAGGTTTTATTTTTAATTCTTCAAAATAATAGAAAAATAAATTAAATCATTTTAAAATACCAAGAGAAACGATTCATCTGCTACTCTTCATCCTAAAATATCAAGAGAAACGATTGAACCCTAATCACTGCTAACATTCTTCCAAGCTTGAGCCTTAATCGCTGCTACGTTGCTACACTGCTACATTGAAACGAGAAACGATTCATTGAAAGAGGAAAGATGTCAAGTGGGAAAGTCAGATACTGTCTAAGGTACGTTTTCGAGTTTCTTTATTGAGTGTCAGAATGTTTTGATGTTCCATTTGTTTCTTGTGTTGTCCACCATGTACCTTTTGTCGTTTTCTTCTTGTTGTGGTCCACAATTGTAACACCCCAAAATTTGCCCTCATATTTATTATCACTAACTGGCTTTACGCTTCACATTCATCGGCATTTCCCATTAGGTCATAACATCGCAATCATGTATTTCCTTAGGCTCCTAAAGTATGGGATCAATTCCATATGAAGTTAGGGTTTCCCACCCTGTCTGTAATCATTAGACGAACTCAAGGTTTTGGGTATATGGCCATCAGTAACATCTTTTTGTACTCTTGATGCTTGATTAGGGTTTATTTTCCTAATTAAGTAATTTTCGAGGATTTCACTTGCGAAGAATATTCACCTGGGCATCTGGCCTATCATCAGGTTTTCAATTCATAGGTATTTTGAGTTAGGGTCTGATTCGTGGATATTGAAGACTTCTCCTTTATTAAGGACCTATAACATATAGCTACTGACTTTGGAAGTCATATAAACTTTAGGCACTTTCACCTTTAGACTTAGGTCTTATTTTGAACCCTAGTTCCATTCTAGGATCTGTGTAAGGTTTAATTGCCTTTATGCTTTGTTATTGTTTCCAATATGCAAATTATTTTGGTACTAACCTTTTTTTTGTAAGGAGGTTGAGGTAAGTCACATACAACTTCTTCCTTTATCTCTTTATACTTTCAAATTGTGTTTTCCTTGCATTTTCATTCAACTTTATTCATCTAACTTCATCTTAAATTCCCTTAGGATTTAGTACCTCATTAGGACATAGATTGTAGTTGTTTGATCTTAGGACTTTAGATCACTTTAACATGGTTTAGCTACTGACTTTAGAAGCTTTTTATCATTTAAGATCCTTTATTTTTAGGACTTAGGCTTAGGAATCCTTTAGTGTCTTTCCTTGGTTAGTTTGAGCTAGTTTGAGCTTTTCCCATGCTTTATGTTTTCATTATGCTTTGTGAAGCTAACTTTGTTTTGTAGCGAGGTTGAGGTAAGCCTTGTTTATGTAACTTCTTCCTCATCTCTTTATGCTTTCTAATTATGTTTGTATTAGACCTTTAGGCTTGGTTTGTACAAATTCATGTTCCTCCCTCTATAGAAACAACTTAACTTCTTTAGAGAAGTAAGTTGCTTTCTAGTTTTTTTTCTTTTCCTTTTCTCATTAGGATTAGAAGATCTCACTAACCATAGGGTCCCCTATGCAATAAACAACTTAGGGTTGGTCTTAGTTCCCCTAGTTTTTCCCTTTTCTCGATTTGAGTCTCTTTTTCTCATCTCATGAAAGAAATGCTAAAAAACACCTAATAAAGGTTGAAGGTTCTCGTACGACAAGAGACTTTGCCGTGGGTTACTTATACACGTCCTGTTTCGGAGCGAGGTGTAAGGCATTTACCATGATGAACAAGTCTTAGTATGAGATTGTTTCACAAACAACAAACTCAAAACACTTCTTTAAAAGACAGTAAACAAACAACACTCATCTTTTCCCGCGGGAACTCTTTTCTCACCTTACTCACTCTCAACGAGCGAACTCGCTTCAACATGTCTCATTTGCAAGACGGTAAACGCACTCGTTCAAGGCGAGCATGCAACACCTGAGCATAGACATAAGCAGTTCTAGCTCATAAAAAACACAAATAAATAGTTCCCGCCTTAGTTAGGCGAACTACGTCGACTATGATCCTCATTTTCCCGATGAGGTACGTAGGCAGCGGGGTAGGGTCCGTTCGAGCACATTCTTTATTTTCCCTACATTTTCCCCATTCTTTCTTTTCGTTCTCTTTTTTCCACTTCCATTTCTCATTCTAGTTCCAGATAGCGGTTCTTTTATTCAGCAGCATCTTATTTCTCACCCTTTGAAACAAACTAACAAGCGTGGATCCCGTCGGGTACGACGGACGGTCTGGGTGCTAATACCTTCCCAGGTCATAACCGACTCCCGAACACAGATCTTTGGTTCACATGACCTTATCCTTTCCTTTTCTCTTAGGTTTGTGCAGCATTACCTTTCCCATTCATTCGGGATAAAAATGCCTGGCTGGTGACTCTATCTTTTCCGCGCCACTTTCGCGTTTGTACTAGGATGAAAATCCCAGGAGAGACAACAATGTTATTACCATCCTCGTGTTTCTTAATTGTTTGTTTTCGTCTTTCAACCCTAAATTTAATGTGGTCCTACTGAGTATTATAATATTTTGATGTTGTGCAATACATTTATAGGCCTAGTCAAAATAATAAAGTTAGGTTAAGAATACACCATAAGGAAAAACTAGTTGAGGAACATGTTAAGTAATATGTTTGAGGAGGGGTGACTGAGATGAATTGTGGATGGGATGTGGATTTCATGAACTATATGGATTTGGAGAGCTTAATTAAAAGTGAGGGTTATATATTAAATGTTTGTGGTATTGGAACCCTTTGTACAGTTTTGCTAGAGGTCTTATGTAACACCCCATTTATACTCGGCGATTATATAGACAATCAGAGTATTAAAAATTCAACCAACAAGTACACAAACAGGATGCTACATTTTTCAACTTATAAAAACTTCATTTAATTTCATGAAAATTGATATATAACACTTTCGGTTCGTAAGAAACTAAAACATCAACTTTATTTCATTTATGAAACCAAATTTAACTTTTACAACTACGCAACGGATGTTCAACTTATTCAACTAAACATGGTATACCATGTTATTCAACTTAAAACAACCTAGTAACAACATATTTAAACTAAAACAACTTGAAAACCACACAAAACAACTAAGCATCCATTCCCCGAGTGTTACGTGTCAGAGCACCGACACTGACTCGAACTAGTGACGATAATCATCTTCCTTCAAGCTACATGCACGTTACCAACATATGGATAACATTCAAACAGAAGGGGTGAGATATCGATAATTATAAACGATATATGATAAATAATACATAGATAAGGATCATAAACAATTCACCATTTCACAACATCAACCAAAACAACAACTTAACAATCATCCACCTTTTATCAACTTATTTTACTACTTATTATATCCATCAACATTTTCTACATAAACCGCATAATCATATATTCAACACAAACTACTTAATCAGCCTAATCGACACAATTCACTCATTAACTCTAAAACAACATAAATAACTTATCAACTTGAATGACATACACAACTTATCAACTTGAACAACATAATCAACATAAATAGCGCAACTCAGATACGACTCGACTATGCAAATACATATGGTACCATTCATAGTAAAACTCCCAACTTAAAGCTATTGCCAGGTTATCGAGGCAATCAAGGCATAAGCCTTCAACTTTCAACTTGGTGCCAATCCAGGCCAACATGGTGTGAGCGACGGCTCCGACATAAAAATGCAAATGATCTACATAACATGCACGACTTTACAACATAACAACATACAACCTCAAACAACACAACCAGCTTATACAACTTGAGCAACTTAAATCAACATTGGCTATTAAGCCTCCAACTTGAACAACATAACAACTTTGACAACGCAGAACAACATATACGACATAGGCAACTTAAAAATCAACTTTGACTTATAAGGCCTTCAACAAAACAACTTAGAGATTTTCCGTAAACCGAAATCATTACCAACTCAAATGTACCTGCAACTCGACTTTACAACATCTTTTCAACCAAACAACACAACAAAAATCAACTATTAAACTACCTGACTTACCCCGACGATTTTCGTTAAATTCCGAGAAACTAAGTTTTTTACGCCTAATCCGGATAAACCGACTAAACCAACACTATTCCAGCTCCTAATATTAATACTGATTTATCACAATATCCTGTAACTTTTCTGCTTACTAAATTAAAGCCTCTGCTACAATTTTAGTTCTCTGCCATAAGTTTCTCAAAGTTCTATTTCTCTCAAAAACATTTTTCCTTCTTTTGTTAAAACCTGTTACATTATTATAACACTTTGTATTACCGAATTATCATAATTTTACATACCCCTAAATTTCTATACAAAAAAGGTATAATATGGTAATATTGGATTAGTATTATTTTATATAAAAGAAAACTTAGATTAATTTATTATGTAAGAATACCAACTAAGAACTACAAGATTAATATTCAATTAACAAAATTTAGGTGGACCCCTCCCTAACAGGGTGGCTTGCGCCACCCTTCCCTTGCTCTCACCATGGCTTGCACCATTTGGATATATGGGGGAGGTGGCTCCCGCCACTAACATAATGTGGCTCCTGCCACTTTAATTGTTTCTCCATTTGAGTGGTCTGCGCCACCCCTGTACTTCTGCATAAGGTTCATCGTCCCAACTTAGTTTTTTTCCATAATTCCACAAAATCGCAGCAACATATCAATAATCAAGATTAGAATAAATCAAGACAACAATTCAACTTAACCACAACCTACCCATCATCAACCAATCAATAATTATACGGAATTGATCATAAAATCAACAACACAATATATGAATCAACATCGAAATCAAACAAAATACAACACATACAACCACCCAAACTTAGTACTGATATCATCCTGATTATAAGGATCGAACCCCACCCTTACCTTGGATTAAAGGTTTCTCTAATAATTTTCCAATTAGTCTCCAAAGTTCTCCGATCGAATTTCCAACCCTTTGCCTTTATGACTCTTTTCCTCTCCTCTTTCATCCATGGAGAATAGAAATACGAACATGTTGCCATTTGTAACACCCCAAATTTTCCCTCTTCTTTTTAGCTTCATCATCATGTCATAATCATCATCAGCATGTCATATCCTTAGCATTTTGCATAGAAAGATGAAGCATAGCACTTGCATGTTCTAGCATAGGGCATATGATCGATCATTCGGGAATTTCGAAGCACTACAAGTCAAAATCAAGAGCATGGTGACCCTGGAAAGAAGCTCACAGGATCTTTTATACAAGCTCTGTACCATGGTCAAAGCCCTAAAAAGGATTGAGGATCAAAATCAGATCAGAACGGTTGGCGTCGGGTGATTATGGAAGTTTCCCACCAAAAGGAGGGAGAATTCAAAATTCACTGGCATTAACCGGTTAACGCTTTGGTTAACCGGTTAACGGCTGCGAATTTTGAATTCCAGCAGCAAAATTCAGCATGTGTTTTTGGCTCCAATTTCCAATTTTCTGATTTTTATTCATTTGAATTATGGAGAAGGATCTAGAGCATTTATCCAAGCCTAATTCCAATGATATATCCTAATCACTTTCTAAGCTAATCCCAAACCATATTTTTTGGATCCTAAGCCAAAATTTTGGGCCCCAAACCTAAATCATATTTAATCCATTTCCATCCAAACCAAGGGGGAGCTCTCTCATTTTTCACTTTTCATTTTGAATTTTGATCTCTCTCACCATTCTCTCACTTTTCTCTCCCAATTTTCCAAATCACTCAAAGTTCCTCTTTGAAGATCACATAACTTTGCATTAAAGTGTGTAAATCTTGGAACTAGACCTTCATCCATAGCTTCATTGCATCGATTTGCTAGTTTACTACTTGGTTCAGATCTGATTTGGAGATTAGAAGCGCTTTTGGAGCCAAAATTCTGCATCAAGATCCTTTGCTTGCATTTATTTTGCATGATGTGTGAAGATTAGCACCAGATCTTCGAAGTTTTCCGCGCAATTCCTCATTTCTAGCTCAAACAACAATTACCAAAGCATACCTCAGCTTTGTAGGTTGGTTAAATTCAGATATAGCTCTGTTTTAGCTTATTTACATGTTTGTGCTTTAGATCCACCATGTGCTTGTGTATTTGCTTGTTTTGCTTGAATTGATTGATTGATTTGTGATCGAATCCGTGTGCTAATGTTCATGAGCTTAATGATGTTAATTAAGGTGAATTGATCCATTTATTTCATGCATAATTGATTGCTGGTCTGTGGTGGAATTATTTGAATAAGCTGGTTTGAGCTGATTTTCATGCAGGTTTTTGTTGTTGTTTTTACAGTGTTAATCGGTTAATGCTTTGGTTAACCGGTTAACGCTTTGGTTAACTGGTTAACGCACCCTTTTTCTGTGTAATTTGCTGCAGGTTTGAATTGGTTAACCGGTTAACACTGAAGCAGAGTGCCATATTTGGGCTATTTTGAGCTTGTTTAATCCCCTTACTTGCTTTAATTGCCATGGATCATTATATGATCATTGAATATGCTAGTTTAGAGTTTTTTGCTTGCTGGTTGATGCATTCCTTCATGTTCTAGACACGTAAATGCTTGTATGTGCAAAGCTTGGCATGTTGTTTGATCTTTGTTGATTTGGGCTTTGAGCATGCTATTTCTATGAGTTTTGTTGATGAACATATGCTGGATTTTTGCTAACACTTGCAGGGGCTCATGGTAAGAGAAGTGTGGATGTTTATCCACATTTCAGTTCTTCATCTTTTCATTTTAAGTTGCTTTCTCTTTGTGGTTTGTGATGTGCCTTATGCCATCATGTGTTGCAACTACTCTTTTCCTCCCCCTTTAGGAGCAACTTATCTCCGTTAGAGGAGTAAGTTGCTTTCTAGCTTTCTTCTCCTCTTCTTTTCTTATCCTTTGGTTCTTTCTTCTCTTAGGATAGAGTTCAAACCTCACTAACCTTAGGACTACTTTTGCATGATAATTTTAGGTTTAGTCTTTTCCCATTAGACTTTTGCCTTTTGCTCCTTTGGGTTTCTTTCTCTTCTCATCTCAAAACAAAACCTAAAAACATTAATAAAGAAAGAAGTGAACTCTTGTGTAATAGCCTTATTCCATGGGGCATATGTATTTATTCCATCTTGGAATAGTGTATTTGTCTAGCATGATGCACAAGTCGGATCATGAGGTCATATTCATCAAAAAAATCATAAAAAATACTTCTTCATTTTAATCACTAAAACACTTAATAAATTCAACAAGTCAATGAATTTAGGCCCTTGCCCTTGGAAACAAGTTTTGGATAAATTCTCCTTACTTGGTGTGGTTGTTCTATTATTCCATCTTGGAATGTAGTAGCATGTACACATTCCATGGAAGAGAGTTTGAGTTCATTCCCTTGTGCCACACTCCTAAAAAACTCATAAAAAATATAAACAAACAATAAGCGTCTTTCCTTCGGGAATTCTTTTCTCATCACCTTCGCTCCGTACGCGAACTTGTCACTACTTGTCACTTTGCAAGACGGTAATGCACTCGTCGTACGAGCCTGCAACACCTGAGCATTGACATCGACATTTCAAGTCTTAATTCACAAGAAATATTTTCCACCCCTAGTTAGGGGAACTACAACGACTCTGATCCTCATGTCCAGATGAGGTACGTAGGCAGCGGGGTAGGGCCCGTTCGAGCACACTCTTTTATTTTCCCTACATTTTCCCCCTTTCTTTTCTTTTTTCCAGTTTCAGTCCTTTTCTTTGCAGCAACTTTCATTCCTTCACCCTTTGAAACATTTTCTTGCAAGCGTGGATCTCGTCAGGTACGGCGGACGATCTAAGGTGCTAATACCTTCCCAGGTCGTAACCGACTCCCGAACCCAGTTCCTTTGGTTCGCAGGACCTGTGTCCTTTCTTTTCTTTTCTTCTAGTTTGTGCAGCATTACCATTCCCGTTTCTTCGGGATAAAAATGCCTGGCTGGCGACTCTACCCTCTTCCGCGCCACTTTCGCGTTTGTACCAGGATGGAAATCCAGGGAGCGACACCTTTGAGTTTCTATCTTGACCAAAATTCTGCCTCCATCATCATCAATCCCATAACTACTATTTGACCAATTTCCAACATGAATTTCCAAAATTCAAATGTGTTTTTCTCCTTAAATACCGAACTTATTGATACGAAATCATATATCAAATTGAAGAGTAATTTCATAAGTTTTCTAGAAATTCAAGAATCGCTTTAATCGGAATTACGAGTAAAAAGTTATCACCTGTTTGGCGGAGGTTGTACCGTAAGTGCAAAAAATAGAGATATGATCATGAGTTTTTCTCTCTCCTTCTTTGCTCCCAAGCTATTTTCTCTCCTCTAAAACCCTTATTCTTCTCTAAGACTTTTTCCTCTGTAACTTCCATGTCCTATTCTCTTGCTACCAATTAACCTAATTTTCTTATCATATAATTCTATTATATTGGGCCTAAGTCATACACCCTCTTAATTGCTAATTCCGACGCAATCCAAGCTCATTAACCGACATGCTCCAATAATCGATACTATCACTTCTAATATTATTTTCTCAACTTTTCGACTTATAATCCGACTTAACGACTTAATTCTTCGCAACATAAAATCAACCGAATAATAATTCGCGACTAACTACTTACTCCTGACTTAATAAATTAACTTTCGATTATCAACCAAATGGTCCAAACATTCCAATCAACATATCCAACAACAAACGGAGAATATTCCATATCGTTTTCCATAACTTATATCGACTTAAATAATTAAATTCGACTTAAACCAACTTATAACCATCATCATAATATTCCAATAAATTCGGCCATCAACACGAATCGATACAATTCCACACAAAGCAACTCAAATCGATAAATATACTTAAATCAACGTGAATTACCATAACATACCACAATTATATTTAATTAAATAAACGGGCGTTACAACTCTCCCCCACTTAGAATATTTTCGTCCTCGAAAATTCATCTGATTCAACTACTCCAACTACTTATTCCATCCGACTAATCAACTCTCATCTTCGAAGGAAACCTACGCATACTACAAACAATAATTTCACAACTTTAATGGTAACAACAACACGAACAACCCTCAAGCGATGCACTTGATAACTATCAACACAACACGACGAGTAACCAACTCACGAATTCACCGGTTTAAGGAATCGAACATAACAACATAGAAACACACAACTTAAACACAACGTTAATGTCGCTCCCGGGATTTTCATCCTAGTACAAACGCGAAAGTGGCGCGGAAAAGGTAGAGTCGCTAGCAAGACATTTTTTTCCCGAAAGAATGGGAAAGGTAATGTTGCACAAACCTAAGGAAGAAGGAAATGACAAGGTCCTGCGAACCAAAGATCTGGGTTCGGGAGTCGGTTACGACCTGGGAAGGTATTAGCACCCCAGATCGTCCCCCGTACCCGATGGGATCCACGCTTGTTTGTTTTGTTTCAAAGGATGAGAAATAAGATAACTGCTGCTGAATAAAACGGCTAACTGGAACTGGAATGAGAAATGAGAAAGGAACTGAAATAGAACAAAAAGAAAGAATGGCGAAAATGTAGGGAAAATAAAGAATGTGCTCGAACGAGCCCTACCCCGCTGCCTACGTACCTCATCGGGAAAATGAGGATCAGAGTCGACGTAGTTCGCCTAACTAAGGCGGGAACTATTTGTTTGTGTTTTTTACAGCTGGAACTGCGTATGTCTGTGCTCAGGTGTTGCAGGCTCGTCTGGTACGAGTGCGTTTACCATCTTGCATGCGAGACAAGTCGTCGCAAGTTCGCGTTCAGAATGAATGAGATGAGAAAGAGAAGTTCCCGCAGGAAAGTCGCTTATTATTTGTTTTTTGTCTTTTAAGAGAAGTGTTTTGAATTTGTCTGTTTTATGAAACAACCCCTTGATGAGACTTGTACATCATGATAGACAAGCTTACACCACTCCAAGATGGAATGAGTGCAAGTGCATCATGGAATAAGGCTATACACAAGGAATCCTTTCATTTATTTATTAAGTGTTTTTGGATTTTGTTTGAAGATGAGAAGAGAAAGACTCAAATTGGAAAAGGACAAACTAAGGGAAACTAAGACACCCTAAGTTATTTATAATTCACAAAAGGGAGATCCTAATAGTTTGTGAGGTTTTCTAATCCTAAGGATCAAAAGGAAAAGAAAAGAAAAAAGAAGAAGAAGAATGCAACTTACTTCCTAATGAAGATAAGTTGATCCTAGCAAAGGGGAATCCTACCAAACACAAATATGGAAGGAAAAGATGAATTAAAATGCATAAAAGAAATGCATAAAAAATAAAAGGATAGAGTGAAGTAAACTTACCTCAATCTTCCCCACTACAAAACAAATGATTAATGTGCATTTTTATTAAAAATGAAAGAAGCAAACACACCTTAATTAAATCCTAAAGATTCTAGGACTCAAACTAGACTCAATCTTAATTCTAAAGGAACTAAAAAATGCTAGGACAAAACTACAACACCTATTATAGCCCTTATTACACAAAAAACTATGATAATAAGGCATAACACCAAGCATCTTTTTACAGCCAGCATGCAGCATGAAATAGTAGGTGTAAAAGGTTACAAACAGCATGTACACATAACAAACAGCACACATTTTACAGCACTTATGCAAAAAATAGCTATGAAATGCAAAATCCAGAATTGATTATTTTCACTTTTAAATGCACAAACTCAATGGAAAATGCCACATTCCAACATACACATGCATTTGGACATGGATCAACATACACAAATGGAAGAACATGAACATTATTGAATGATTATGCAAACATGCATCACATGGATCATGCAACAAGTAAATGCACAAAGTAGCACCTAAACATGCATATGAACATGGCATTTGAACATGGTGATTATTAATTATGAACCTACGATATGATAGCTAAAAAATGATGTCAAACTTAATACAAAATTCAGAATTAAATTGATATGGATGATGTGATCAAGTATGCAACGAAATGCAACCGAATGCACAATTATGCAACATGCAAAATGCAACATACATCAACATAATGGAATGCAAAAAATGAATTAATGCAATACAAACATGTAAAACCAGAATGCTACATGATTATTATGTGTCAAATGATGCATAAACATAGCAATAAAATGCAAGAACTCAAGCTATACACAAAGAACCACAAAAACGCATAATACGCAACATGGACGGAAACGCGTCGAAACGACTCGAAACGGGGGAATGAGCTACTGGAAATGGACCCAAAAATTCCCTAAAATCAATACCTAAACATGTATGAAACCTAAAGGCACTAGAACCTAGGACTAAGCCATCAAATAAGCAAAAAATAAAAAAATTAACAGCGTTAACCGGTTAACCAATTGGTTAACCGGTTAACGAACCTAAATCTGCACTATTTTGTGGCCAATACGCACCCGTTAACCGGTTAACCAAATGGTTAACCGGTTAACACTGAACCAGAAGGTAAAAAAAGTTGAGAAAAAAGTGCTTTTGGCCACAAACTCACTTCTAATGATCCCTAACATTCCTAGGAACATGCTACCACTAATTTCTACTTAATTTGAGCTCATCTACACATGATAGAACCTATAACTATCAACACCTTAAATCCAAATTCAACCAAAATCACAAATCACAAGCAAACATAATCGAAACGAAATTGATTTTAAACAAAGCGGAAAGCACTTAAAGAATGCCAAAAGTGGCGAGATGAAGAGAATAACTTAAAGAAAAAGTGATTAAGATCACCAACCTATGAAGCGGAGGAGTGCTTCAGTGATTGTTGCAAGAATCAGAGCTTGAATCGAAGAGAAAACCGAAAACCGAGAAATCGCAAAATAAATGCGTTCTTGAGCTTGAATCTTCGTGTGCTTCCGATAAGTCGATAATCCTCACAAAATTCAGTAGCTTCTTCTTCTATAATCCACAATCAAAGAAGGTTGAGGGCTTAAGCTTTAAGATCTTCAAGTTTCAATGTGAAACTTGAAGAGCTTATTTGAAAAAGCTTTGGTGAAAGGAGGGGAAAAAGGAGGAAAAGTGAGAGAGAAAAAGTGATTCTCAAAGAGTGAAAAATTGGAAAATGGTGTTCAACCCTTTTGGTTTGGATGAAAATGGCTTAAATAGAGACTAGGCTAGGAGCTAGGTTTGGGTTTGGGGGCCAAAAATTAGGTTTGGGATCCAAAATTAGGTTTGGAAGTTAGTTAGGGTTAGGGTTGGAAAAGGGAATATTCCTTGGAATATTCCTTGGAACACTCTAGAAGATGGTGGAAGGTGGTGGAAGTTTCAAAGGGAAATGGAGTGGAATTGAAGTGGAAAAATGAGATGGAAAGAATGAAAGGAAGTGTGGAAAGAAAGTGGAAGGAAAGGTGGAGGGAAATGGTGAAACTAACTACCTTTCAAATGATTTTTTCTTTTGATTTTTTTATGATTCCTCCATCATTTCTTGACCAAGCTTGAACCATAGGATCATTGTAACCCTAAATTCATGATCTCGATCTTAAAAGTCCGGAGTCGACCCCTTTTTACCTAGCTCGGTTGCCTTTTCTCCGATTCCTCGATTTTCCGTCGTCCGGACAGTCGAACCCCTTCCAAAATGAATTTGTGGACGAGATTTGAACCCTAGGAACTTGACATCATATATAAGACAAAGGAATCCTTCTTGAATCAAAACTTCATGCCGAAGCCCCGTAGAAATGAAACCCTAATTCGGCCCTTTTCCCTAAGGAAATATTGCACTGCTTGCCTCCTTCAATCAAACCCCCATCTTTCCATGGCTTGTGGCTTCAAGTGAAGACTTGTGGGATATTGTGAACCCTTTGCACAAGGTTAAGAAGCTTTGTGGCCCTTCGGTAGCCTCTTTATAGCTTTCAGTTGCTCCGATCATTGATCACATACCCATGCCTCGACTATGCTATATATGATGCAATGTTTTTGGTTATTTTACGAATCCATATATGCAAAATGCTATGCAAAATGTTGAGGATATGAGAGGGCAAATTCTGAGGTATTACAGCTGCCCCTATTCAATCATTTGCAGGCCTGAACGAATAATTGCGAGAGCTTTTAGACGTTCAAGGGATGGAGTGATTGAATACTCAAATAAAACCTGGAAATTTGAACTCTGTGGGAAATAAAATATATTGGGAAGAATGCCATCCTCAAATGCCAATTCTCAAAAGGGGTCCTCGGATCTAAAACGAAACCATCCTCGAATGGAGACGCGATGGCATACTGGCCTCAGTCGATAACCAAAAACACAAAGACTGACCTCAGACAGACTTTGCAAAGAGACAAACTGACCTCAATCAATAAGCTCAAAATGGTCTATCATCCTTGATAGCCACAACAACAAGACCAACCTCAGAAGGAATTGAAGAAAAGAATGCCATCCTCAAATGACGATTCTCAAAAGGATCCTCGGATCTAACACGAAACCATCCTTGAATGGAGACGCAATGGTATACCGACCTCAGTCGATAACCAAAAACACAAAGACTAACCTCAGACAGACCTTGCAAAAGAGACAAACTGACCTCAATCAATAAGCTCAAAATGGTCTATCATCCTCGAATGATAGCCACAACAACAAGACCAACCTCAGAAGGACTTGAAGAAAAGAATGCCATCCTCGAATGATGATTCTAAAAAGAGATCCTCGGATCTAAAACGAAACCATCCTCAAATGGAGACGCGATGGTATACCGGCCTCAGTCGATAACCAAAAACACAAAGACTGACCTCAGATAGACCTTGCAAAAGAGACAAACTGACCTCAATCAATAAGCTCAAAATGGTCTATCATCCTCGAATGATAGCCACAACAACAAGACCAACCTCAGAAGGACTTGAAGAAAAGAATGCCATCCTTGAATGACGATTCTCAAAAGGATCCTCGGATCTAACACGAAACCATCCTCGAATGGAGACGCAATGGTATACTGGCCTCAGTCGATAACCAAATACACAAAGACTGACCTCAGACAGACCTTGCAAAAGGGACAAACTGACCTCAATCAATAAGCTCAAAATGGTCTATCATCCTCGAATAATAGCCACAACAACAAGACCAACCTCAGAAGGACTTGAAGAAAAGAATGCCATCCTCGAATGACGATTCTCAAAAGGATCCTCGGATCTAACACGAAACCATCCTCGAATGGAGACGCAATGGTATACCGGCCCCAGTCGATAACCCGAAACAACAAAGAAAATATGATAATATGGAACAGGATCGTTGTACATAAACGAGAGCCCAGGCAAACAGGACCGTTGTACAAAACGAGAGCCTGCAACGCGACTGTTGTACCAAACAAGACGCAGAATAATTGGCAAACATTGATTTGAAAAGACAAGGGTGTCTGAAAAATGATGTTGGTATCCTCTGTGCGAAGTACTTCAGGTTGAGAATATGTTATATATACCTCAAAACTGGCCCATGTTGGTATGCATATGCTTGAATTTATGGCGTAATGCTCCATGATGATGGAAATGCTACGCTTTAGAGGATGAAAATGTAATGATGATTACTAAATGCATATGCAAATGCAAAGGAATCTCCCGATGAGGAAATTGCAAGTATCCCAGACGGCTTGACCGGGGAGAACTGATGATCACTGCATTGATCTGGTCCATTCTGACGCGGAGGAAACGACTCTGTGGGGAAAGTGCTAATCATTGCATTGATCTGATTCGTCCTGATGAGGAGAAGACAACTCTGCGGGGAAAGTTGTCAATGATATGCCGGCTCTGAACAACCGCCATTGCCAAAAATAAATTGGACTTTGAGATTGGAGCGCCAAGACCCTACTGGAGGCGCACTCTTCTTGCTAGATACGCAACCCGTTGAACTCTGTTGGGGAAGTGAAACCTTCTGACTTCGCTGGGGAAACAAAAGCATGACACTGCTGAGGAAGCAACTCGCTGGGGAAGAATGACACTCCTTGTACTGTAGGGGATTGCCCCTGTCTGAAGGGAAACTTCCGCCTGAGGATGACACCCACCTCCTGCTACCTTGTTGAACTCCGCTGGGGAAGATTGGAGACACCCTGGGAGACATATGCTCATATTCTGGCAACTTCACTAGGGATTCACTTTTAGCTCTGTTAGCAACACCGGTACTTGTACCTGCATGAACATAATCGATAGTACCTACAACATGGAAAGTTAGTTTGGGACCTGCCTGCCCTAGGCTCGTAGTATGAACCATTATCTGGGTATCTCGACACCCTTTCAGAGTTGTATTAAATGTTTCTGTCCTCCTGCATGAGTTAGAAAGCATTCAAATGTTCACAACACAATGTAAATCGCAATTTGCTGGTCGTTTTCGCAATCAATCAATGCTAGATGAAAGAACAAAACAAGAAGCAAAATAGTCACAAGTTGACTGAAGTTGAATTTTTATTGATTTGGAAAAATGGCCATGAATAGGCAGTACAAAGGAAGCAGTTCCCTGGAAAGAGGAAACAGCCAAAAAGGAAAACAAACTATCCTATTGGCAATGTGAGAAGATGATCTCATCAAGTCTCAACCCGGTTATGATTCGTATGTCTTCAAGACACTCCGCTCGCTCTGCCTCTTGAGAAAGAGTAATTGAATTGATCTTCAACCTTTAGGATAGCCTCAACTGTAGATAGGTTACGGATCTCGCAGATCGCAGTCGTTCATGTTAATCCCTCTTTTGCGTGGATCGCCTTTTCAGGTTTTCAATCCACCGGGATACCCTTTTTTGCCTGAGTTGTCCGATGTGGCTTTTCAACTCAGCAGGTGTACATTTTTTTCAAGATTTCCCTAACTTTTGCTCGAGCCTTTTATTCTGTTTTTGGCTCGTCGGGATGCCCATTTTTGCCTGGATCTTTATTCTGTTTTTATCCAGCGGGTCCTTTTTTACACGAAGTATTTTCTTACTGCGTCTGCGTTGACAGGGGATTGGAAGTCTTCTCCGTCCATGGTTGTCAGCATCAAGGCTCCACCTGAGAAAACCTTTTTAACCACGAACGGTCCTTCATAGTTGGGTGTCCATTTGCCCCTGTGATCGTTGAGAGGAGGAAGAATCCTTTTTAGTACCAAGTCACCTGGTATGTACCTCTGTGGTCGCACCTTCTTGTCAAAAGCCTGCTTCATCCGTCGCTGATACAACTGTCCATGGCATACAACTACTAGACGTTTCTCTTCAATGAAGCTCAACTGGTTATATCTGGATCGGAGCCATTCAACTTCATCTAGCTTAATGTCCATCATCAACCTCAACGAGGGGATTTCCACTTCAATTGGTAGGACTGCCTCCATACCATACACCAGTGAGAACGGAGTTGCCCCTGTCGAAGTACGTACTGACGTTCTGTACCCATGCAATGCAAATGGTAGCATCTCATTCCAGTCCTTGTATGTCACAACCATCTTCTGCACAATCTTCTTGATGTTCTTATTGGCCGCCTCGACGGCGCCGTTCATCTTCGGGCGATATGGAGAAGAGTTGTGATGCTTTATTTTGAAATCCCGACACAAGTCAACCATCATCTTGTTGTTGAGATTAGAACCATTATCAGTAATGATCCTTTCAGGAATTCCGTACCGGCAAATGATGTCTCTTTTAATAAACCGGGCTACCACCTGTTTAGTGACATTGGTGTAAGATACCACTTCGACCCATTTCGTGAAATAATCTATAGCAACCAGGATGAAGCGATGACCATTAGAAGCTGTCGGCTCGATCTTGCCAATCATATCGATGCTCCACATAGCAAGCGGCCATGGTGAAGACATGACACTCAACGGATTCGGCAACACATGGACCTTGTCGACATAAGTTTGACACTTGTGGCATTTACGGGAGTATTTACAACAATCAGATTCCATGGTAATCCAATAGTATCCCGACCTCAACAATTTCTTGGCCATAGCATGTCCTCCAGCGTGGGTACCAAAGGAACCTTCATGGACCTCTTGCATCAACAAGTCTGCTTTGTGTCTATCCACGCATCTGAGCAGAACCATGTCGAAGTTTCGCTTGTACAGCACGCCATCTTGATTCAAGAAGAAACCTCCTGCCAGTCTTCTAAGGGTCTTCTTGTCCTTACTGGATGTCCCAGCCGGGTATTCTTGAGCCTTCAGAAATTGCTTGATATCATGATACCAAGGCTTGTTATCTTCACCATCGTCGACTTCAAAGACATAAGCGGGTCTTTCAAGACGGGAGACCGTAATTCGAGGCACGAAATTCTCTTGAGAAACTTTAATCATGGACGACAAAGTTACCAAAGCATCGGCGAATTGGTTTTCATCTCGGGGAATGTAATTCAGCTTGACTTTGGTGAAGAAAGTTAACAGCCTCCTGACATAATCTCTGTAAGGAAGCAAATGAGGTTGATGAACCAGCCATTTGCCATTGACTTGATTTACCACCAAAGCAGAATCTCCGAAGATCTCGAGGTTTTTGACTCGCAAGTCGATTGCCTCTTTGATCCCCATGATACAAGCTTCATACTCCGCCTTATTGTTAGTGCATTCGAAAGTCAAACGAGCAGCTAAAGGTGTGTGGACCCCTTCTGGCGAGATGATAACAGCGCCTACTCCACTTCCATTCATGTTCACAGCCCCGTCAAACATCAACTTCCATTTGGATTCAGGGTCTGGCCCCTCCCCCGGAAGTGGTTCTTCGTAGTCTTTCGACTTGAGGAACATGATGTCCTCATCCGGAAACTCGAACCTCATGGGTTGATAATCATCGATTGGCTGCTGAGCTAAGTATTCTGACAACACACTTCCTTTGATTGCCTTTTGCGAAGTGTATTGTATATCATACTCCGTTAATATCATCTGCCACCGGGCTATTCTTCCCGTCAGAGCTGGCTTTTCAAAGATGTATTTCACCGGATCCATCTTGGAAATTAAAAGAGTGGTGTGAGTCAGCATGTACTGTCTTAGTCGGCGAGCAGCCCATGCCAAAGCGCAGCACGTTTTCTCGAGTAGTGAGTATCGCGTCTCACAATCGGTAAACTTTTTGCTAAGGTAATAAATGGCGTGCTCTTTTCGACCAGACTCGTCTTGCTGACCCAGCACACATCACATCGATTCTTCAAGCACAGTAAGATACATAATCAAAGGTCTCCCTGGCACTAGAGGCATAAGAATTGGGGGCTCTAGCAGGTATTCTTTGATTCGGTCAAAAGCTTGCTGACAGTCTTCGTTCCATTTAATGGCCTGATTCTTCCTCAGAAGCTTAAAGATGGGCTCACACGTGGCCGTTAGGTGAGAAATGAACCGTGCAATGTAGTTTAGTCTCCCTAAGAAGCCACGCACTTTCTTTTCAGTCTTCGGCTCAGGCATCTCTTGGATAGCTTTCACCTTGGCTGGATCAACCTCAATTCCTCGCTCACTAACAATGAAGCCGAGTAACTTGCCAGAACGGACCCCGAAGGTACACTTATTCGGATTCAACCTTAGTCTGAACTTCCGAAGTCTGTCAAACAACTTTGCTAAACTAACCAAGTGCTCTTCCTCTGTTTGATATTTCACTATCATATCATCAACATAAACCTCAATTTCATGATGGATCATGTCGTGAAATAACGTCATTATTGTCCTTTGATAAGTAGCTCCAGAATTCTTCAAACCAAATGGCATGACCTTGTAACAGAAGGTGCCCCAAGAAGTGATGAAAATTGTCTTTTCCATGTCATCGGGAGCCATCTTAATCTGATTATAGCCAGAAAATCCGTCCATGAAGGAGAACATGGAAAACTGAGCAGTATTATCGACAAGTACATCTATGTGAGGTAGAGGGAAGTCATCTTTGGGGATGGCCCTATTCAAATCCCTGTAGTCCACACACATCCTGACTTTACCGTCTTTCTTGGGAACCGACACAATGTTGGCAACCCACGGAGGATAACTGGTCACGGCCAAGAAGCCAGCATCAAACTGTTTTTGTACTTCTTCTTTATTTTAATTGCCATATCTGGACGTGTGCGCCTCAACTTCTGCTTTACCGGAGGAAAATCTTCTCTGAGAGGCAGCTTGTGTACCACGATGTCAGTGTCTAAACCCGGCATATCTTGGTAGGACCATGCGAAGACGTCAACATACTCCCGAAGCAAAGTAATCAAACGAGTCTTGACAGATCCTTCTAATGCGGCCCCGATCTTGACTTCTTTCTTGTCTTCTTTAGTACCCAGGTTTATTACTTCGACAACTTCTTCGTGCGGCTGAATCATCTTCTCCTCCTACTTAAGCAGTCTGGCCAATTCTTTAGGTAGTTCGCAATCCTCTTCACCTTCCTCATCGGCTTGATAAATTGGATTGTCGAAGTCATACTCAGCCATAACAGGGTCGTCATTGATGAGATCCGGTGACGAGCACCTGCATGAATGGTGATTCATGCAAGGCTTTAGCAACAACTTGAGAAAATGAGAAATGAAATTCTGTGATCAGGTATGAGATGTCGAATGAGATGTTTAAACACTTGACAACTTAACCAAAACTTAAAGTGCAGGAAAATTAAACAACACAGTAATTTGTTAACCCAGTTCAGTGTATAACCACACTTACATCTGGAGGCTACCAAGCCAGGAGGAAATCCACTATAAGTAATATTAATTCTAGACTTAAACCACCCAGTTTAATCTTTCACTTAATATCTACCCAATGCAATTTCTACCTAAGACACAACTTAGATATGAGTACCAACTCACTCCCCCTCAATCACACAGTGATCTTGTTTACAAGTTTAATAAAATTGAAGTCATACTTCAAACAAAACAGCTTGATCTTACTTCACAGTTTCAATCAAGACACAAATACACTTTTGCTTAAAAGCTCATAAAGTGGTACAATTAAACACAACCTGCTATTAAAACACAAAACACCCTATTTGGTCTTCTGAAATTCGTGCTCTATTCTGAGAGTTTCTGTTGCTTAAATAGGTGTATGGATTTTGGGCTTTCTGTAGGTTTATCCAATCCTGAAACGCATGCAGCTTCCACCTTGAATTAGGGTTTGTTACATCCTAGATTCTAGGTGATTCAGTTCTTCTGATTATGCTGAAGTCTCATAACAACACTCCCTACAGATGCGCCTTATTCTGTTTTGTCCATCCATAATTAATTCCAGATAACTTTCCTTAATTTACTCAGTTCTGTTAGTCGTTAATTAATTCTGGTAGCAGGTTTGAGATGTCACAACATCTGTTGGGACATCCTGAAAAACTGAACTTAAATCATTAACTGATGCAATGTCCCAACATCTGGTGTGCCATCCTGAATTAAGTTCATTTACTTATACTCTGTTTGATAATGTCCCAACATCTGATAGGACATCCTGAACTGAATTCAACATTTCTTGTTGGTCAAAAATTCTGCCAATTCTAAACATCTACAAACCCCCCCTTTGGCTAATATTTGGCTAACATATTTTTCTGGTTATCAGAGTGCAGCAGAAGTTCTTTTATCAGAGTATAGCAGTTCATTTCTGTTGAGTCATGTGTGAGTTTACTCCCCCTCAAACATACATGTATTCAGACTTGTTGCAACAAAAATTTTCATTAACATCACTGATTTAGTTCAGAAGCAAACAGAGGTTTTTCATTAATAACTAAACAGCATCATACATTGTTGTTGTTGTTGTTCTCCCCCTTGTTAGACATAAATTTGGGGCCAAAGCTACTAAGTCAAAATTACAATGCAGAAGCTGTCATTACATTTTCCTCACATACAATTTTCACTCAGATTCCTCATAGTCAGTTTCTTCCTCTTCCTCAGTCTCCTCATCAGAGGTAGCAGCTTTCTGAGCACTTTCTTCAATCTCCAGCCTTTGGATAATCTCCTCAAGCTTCTGCTTCCTTGCATCCAGTTCTTTGCAAGTGATCTTCAGCTCAGCAATCAATGCAACTTTGGAGATTGGAGACTTTGCCTTTGAAGGACCAGCATATGTCCCAGAGGGAGCTTCAACATCAGCTGCATGATGACTCAAGAACAGCTTGTAGTGGAAGGCCAGAGGGCTTTCTCTTTTACAAATAGAGTCCTTCTCAGTGAGGATACCAGGATACTGGCTCAACATTATTCCACACAGCAAGGAAGGGAAGGCAATTGGCAGCTTTGTTGCAGATGATCCAGCATGCTTCAATGTCTGATCAAAGATATAAGCTCCATAATCCAGCTTTGTTTGGGTGCCCACAGAATATATGAACCTGCCCAATCCAGTTGATATTGAGGATGTATGGTTTGTAGGGACCCAGTTTGCTGTGCCATTTCTATTCAGCATGGCATACTTGTTAGCATGCTAACTGAGAGCTTCCCTTTAACTGGCCAAGCCTTGACCTGATTAGCAGTGATAACCTTGCAAACCTGGTTATCAATCTTCCCTAACTCAGTTGGACCATCAGATTCTCTTCCAAGGTAGTGGTTGATAATCCTAGGAGAGAATTCTACACACCTTCCTCTTACATATACTTTTCTAAAGTCAACAGACTTACCATTAGCACAATCTTCTTGGAGGTTGACTATGAATTCCTTGACAAGCAGCTCATAGCAAGGAGAGACGTTGGAGACAGTTTTGAAAAGGCCAGCAGAAGAAATGAGATCAATTAACTCTGTGCACTCAAGTGCATTACTGCTCAGCTCTCTTTCAAGTGCTACCCTTCTTTGATAAACAAACTTCCATCTATTCACACTTGAAACATGATGAAAGGAGATGTTGTCCAAAGGAGCTTCTGGAACAGCAGTTGATGACCTTGAGGGTGCTGGTTTCTTCTTTGGTGGAGATGTTGGGACATCTTCTTCAACATCTGAATCTGGAGGAGTGACAACTTTCCTCTTTTGTGTTTGCACCTTGCTCCATTGTTTTGTAGGACCAAAGACAACTTTAGCTTTGTCCTTCTTTGGTGTAGCTTGCTTCTTCTCAGGAGTTGCATGTCCTGCATTCATCTTTTCTTTCATAGACCTAAGCCTTTTGGCTATGCTAGGGTTTACAGAAGCAATGATTTCTGTATCAGAATCATGCTCTAGGTTCACAACAGGAGGAGGTTGAGCAGTCTCCTCTTCAGCTGGTGGATCAACAGAGATTTTCTCTTCAGTGGAGGCCTTGTGCTGGTCCTCAGATGCTTCTTCATCACTATCAGTGGAGGCCTTTTTCTGGTCCTCAGATGTATCATCAGCAGTATTAGATGAGACCTTTTGCTGGTCTTCAGATGGTTCAATATCTATTGGGACATCCTGTTGAGCAGGAGTGTCCTTTTCAGCCTGAGTTTGTTGATCTTCTTGTGGAGCTGGCATGGTGCTCAGAGGGATAGATATGCCACTTACCACTCTTTGCTCAGATAGGATCCTGTTTACCAGCTCCTTTATGGAATCATCCACGTATTCAGAAGCTTTTGGAGTAGTGTTTGATGGTGAAGGTCTCCCTTTGACTTTGCTGAAAACAGGGTCCTTTGTCCTTTTCACAGTAGGGGTTCTTGGCTTTTGAGCAAGAGGAACACTTCCTCTGATTTCGTCCATTGGAGTTGAATCCATGGGTACCACAGAAATGGGGGTTGCATGCACCACATCTTCCTTGTTGAGGATTTCTTCAGAGATGTTAGGGTTTTGGTGATGAGCCATTTTGAGAATGTGGTGAAGAAAAAGATTGAGATTGGTTGATTTTGATGATCTCTGAGAGATAGCTATAGCATGCAACTTGTTGTGAGAGACAAATGAGAATATGAAAAAATAGCTGAACGTGAGCTGATATTCTTATATGAGAAAGAGAAGTTCCCGCAGGAAAGTCGCTTATTATTTGTTTTTTGTCTTTTAAGAGAAGTGTTTTGAATTTGTCTGTTTTATGAAACAACCCCTTGATGAGACTTGTACATCATGATAGACAAACTTACACCACTCCAAGATGGAATGAGTGCAAGTGCATCATGGAATAAGGCTATACACAAGGAATACTTTCATTTATTTGTTAAGTGTTTTTGGATTTTGTTTGAAGATGAGAAGAGAAAGACTCAAATCGGAAAAGGACAAACTAAGGGAAACTAAGACACACCCTAAGTTATTTATAATTCACAAAAGGGAGATCCTAATAGTTTGGGAGGTTTTCTAATCCTAAGGATCAAAACGAAAAGAAAAGAAAAAAGAAGAAGAAGAATGCAACTTACTTCCTAATGAAGATAAGTTGATCCTAGCAAAGGGGAATCCTACCAAACACAAATATGGAAGGAAAAGATGAATTAAAATGCATAAAAGAAATGCATAAAAAATAAAAGGATATGGTGAAGTAAACTTACCTCAATCTTCACCACTACAAAACAAATGATTAATGTGCATTTTTATTAAAAATGAAAGAAGCAAACACACCTTAATTAAATCCTAAAGATTCCAGGACTCAAACTAGACTCAATCTTAATTCTAAAGGAACTAAAAAATGCTAGCACAAAACTACAGCACCTATTACAACCCTTATTACACAAACATCTATGAAAATAATGCATAACACCAAGCAGCTTTTTACAACCAACATGCAGCATGAAATAGTAGGTGTAAAAGGTTACAAACAGCATGTACACATAACAAACAACACACATTTTACAACACTTATGCAAAAAACAACTATGAAATGCAAAATCCAGAATTGATTATTTTCACTTTTAAATGCACAAACTCAATGGAAAATGCCACATTCTAACATACACATGCATTTGGACATGGATCAACATACACAAATGGAAGAACATGAACATTATTGAATGATTATGCAAACATGCATCACATGGATCATGCAACAAGTAAATGCACAAAGTAGCACCTAAACATGCATATGAACATGACATTTGAACATGATGATTATTAATTATGAACCTACGACATGATAGCTCAAAAATGATATCAAACTTAATACAAAATTCAGAATTAAATTGATATGGATGATGTGATCAAGTATGCAACGAAATGCAACCGAATGCACAATTATGCAACATGCAAAATGCAACATACATCAACATAATGGAATGAAAAAAATGAATTAATGCAATGCAAACATGTAAAACCAGAATGCTACATGATTATTATGTGTCAAATGATGCATAAACATAACAATAAAATGCAAGAACTCAAGCTATACACAAAGAACCACAAAAACGCATAATATGCAACATGGACGGAAACGCGTCGAAACGACTCGAAACGGGGGAATGAGCTACTGGAAATGGACCCAAAAATTCCCTAAAATCAATACCTAAACATGTATGAAACCTAAAGGCACTAGAACCTAGGACTAAGCCATCAAATAAGCAAAAAATAAAAAAATTAACAGCGTTAACCGGCCAATTAACCAATTGGTTAACCGGTTAACGAACCTAAATCTGCACTATTTTGTGGCCAATACGCACCCATTAACCGGTTAACCAAATGGTTAACCGGTTAACACTGAACTAGAAGGTAAAAAAAGTTGAGAAAAAAGTGCTTTTGGCCACAAACTCACTTCTAATGATCCCTAACATTCCTAGGAACATGCTACTACTAATTTCTACTTAATTTGAGCTCATTTACACATGATAGAACCTATAACTACCAACACCTTAAATCCAAATTCAACCAAAATCACAAATCACAAGCAAACATAATCGAAACGGAATTGATTTTAAACAAAGCGGAAAGCACTTAAAGAATGCCAAAAGTGGTGAGATGAAGAGAATAACTTAAAGAAAAAGTGATTAAGATCACCAACCTATGAAGCGGAGGAGTGCTTCGGTGATTGTTGCAAGAATCGGAGCTTGAATCAAAGAGAAAACCGAAAACCGAGAAATCGCAAAATAAATGCGTTCTTGAGCTTGAATCTTCGTGTGCTTCCGATAAGTCGATAATCCTCACAAAATTCAGTAGCTTCTTCTTCTATAATCCACAATCAAAGAAGGTTGAGGGCTTAAGCTTTAAGATCTTCAAGTTTCAATGTGAAACTTGAAGAGCTTATTTGAAAAAGCTTTGGTGAAAGGAGGGGAAAAAGGAGGAAAAGTGAGAGAGAAAAAGTGATTCTCAAAGAGTGAAAAATTGGAAAATGGTGTTCAAACCTTTTGGTTTGAATGAAAATGGCATAAATAGAGACTAGGCTAGGAGCTAGGTTTGGGTTTGGGGCCAAAAAATTAGGTTTGGGATCCAAAATTAGGTTTGGAAGTTAGTTAGGGTTAGGGTTGGAAAAGGGAATATTCCTTGGAATATTCCTTGGAACACTCTAGAAGATGGTGGAAGGTGGTGGAAGTTTCCAAGGGAAATGGAGTGGAATTGAAGTGGAAAAATGAGATGGAAACAATGAAAGGAAGTGTGGAAAGAAAGTGGAAGGAAAGGTGGAGGGAAATGGTGAAACTAACTACCTTTCAAATGATTTTTTCTTTTGATTTTTTTATGATTCCTCCATCAATTTTAGACCAAGCTTGAACCATAGGATCATTGTAACCCTAAATTCATGATCTCGATCTTAAAAGTCCGGAGTCGACCCCTTTTTACCTAGCTCGGTTGCCTTTTCCCCGATTCCTCGAGTTTCCGTCGTCCGGCCAGACGAACCCCTTCCAAAATGAATTTGTGGACGAGATTTGAAACCTAGGCACTTGACATCATATATAAGACAAAGTAATCCTTCTTGAATCAAAACTTCATGCCGAAGCCCCGTAGAAATGAAACCCTAATTCGGCCCTTTTCCCTCAGGAAATATTGCACTGCTTCCCTCCTTCAATCAAACCCCCATCTTTCCATGGCTTGTGGCTTCAAGTGAAGACTTGTGGGATATTGTGAACCCTTTGCACAAGGTTGAGAAGCTTTGTGGCCCTTCGGTAGCCTCTTCATAGCTTTCAGTTGCTCCGATCATTGATCACATACCCATGCCTCGGCTATGCTATATATGATGCAATGTTTTTGGTTATTTTACGAATCCATATATGAAAAATGCTATGCAAAATGTTGAGGATATGAGAGGGCAAATTTGAGGTATTACAGTTAATACAACCAAGCTACCAACATCACTGTCATTCACCTACGAACAACTGCACTACACCACACATTCGCGGCGCACTCTAATTACTTGCATACTACCAAGTTTATTGAGTTTAACTCCAACTTCCAATCATCAAAATTGACATATCAACAAAGCCTCTGACTTAATCCTTTGGAATTTCGTTCCAACAGGTATTCTAACTCTTGTAGTTACCGAATACTTCCAACTTAGATCCATAAGACTACAACTTTAAACGTTCGACGTAATTACAACGACGACTAATTCCCAATCCTTGGATAAAATATACGTATATTTCCCAATTATCCTCAACCTAACTACAACTTTACTATCTTTTAACAACACGTCCTTCGAAAATCATCTTAAACACGCAACATCATTACAACAACATATGGTACACGGGTCCAACGAATTCCCACAAGATAACTCATATTCTTCGCTTTTAACTAATTCAACATACCAAATCCTCGATTCGTACTCATACTGACACAACCCTTCATAAATTCTTATCTGAATCGACACAACCAAACAACTATTATTGTTCTAATCAAAACCACGCTTTAATAAACTGATCACACTAAAATTCACCGTGTTTCTGACTCCGATTTCGCATGCATTCTTAGCTTTTATTGTTGTTTTGTTTTGTTATTACTTTGTTTTCTTATGTTTTCAGGTTTTTATAATAATCGGAGCTTGAATCGAGAAAAGGAGCGAAAAAGGAGTGAAAACGGACGTAAACCTAGAAATTCAGCATTTTGCACTTACGGCACCCACCGTGGCGGGCGCCATGGGGTTAGCCATGACGTGGCCACGTCTCAAGACCACTCCTCAACCTCCAAGACCCACGATCCCCACTCTCCAATCCCCTGTAGGGACCATGGCGGGCGCCATAGGCCTGTGGCGGGCGCCACAAGGCCAATTTCAGTAACCTCCACTTTTTAGTGGAGGGGCATCCCAGTCTTTTCATGCTTTCAGTTTTCCTATAAATAGGACCTTAGATTTTCGTTTTTCTTCATCCAAAATTAGATTTCTTTAGGCATATATCAGTTTCAAAGCAGTTATCATTCCACATCGGGGTGATACTGCAATCGAGTGATCGAGTCTGTATACGTCTGTGTGATCGAGTTTTGGAGCACTCTGGGAGGAAGTTAATCCTGCCGCCATTTTAATTCCAGTTCGTATTTTATTTTTCCGCATTGCTTTACTTTTATTTACTTTCCGCATTGCTTTACTTTTATTTATTTCCCGCACTCGCTTTACTTTTATTTATTTCTCGCACTCGCACTACTTTCGTTTATTTTCCGCACTCGCTTTAAATACCTTTATTTCCCGCACTCGCACTACTTTTATTTACTTTCTGCACTCGCACTACTTTTATTTACTTTCCGCACTCGCACTAAATTACCTTTATGAAAAATTATAAAAAGAACTTTTACTTTATCATGTCTAACTAAATCTATAAAGGTTAGAATGTAAGGATCGTAATTAAACCAGTAATCCGTACAATTGTTCGTGGAAACACTTAAGGGCTATTTTATCTTTCAATTTAAGTTTAATTGTTTTTAACTATTTCAAAAACAGCCAAAAGCGCTTTGTCTAGTTTATTAGGAGTTTTTAGATTAAAAAGAAAGGAGATTTTAAAACGACTTTTGAACGCGTTAAAGAAGTTTAGAGTCTGGTTCGTGAGAACCTCTTTTTGCTAAGAAATCCAGGTTAAAGTACTTTTCAACTTAGTTAAGATACTATATTTCTTAAAAATAGGTTTACTACTCTAACGCAGTACGCACCTTTTTATCCGTGACAATAGGAGGGGTTGATTAGAGAGTACAACTCGGTTCTGAATACGCGAAAGCGACAGTTCCTGTTAAATTAGTTCTTTTCAAAGGAGAAAACATTGCCCATAAGTAGTTCCATTAACAAGTACCGGATTATCAATTGATTATGTGAATTACATTCGAGCCTGTCTTTGTTTATTGTTTAAAATTATTAGTTTATTTACCATTGCACCCTTCTTAAAACCCCTATATTTAGTTGCCTTAGATACACACCATAACAACAAGTACGATAGATTGACACTTGGTCTCTGTGGATTCGACAATCTTTTATATTACTCTGACGCGTTCGTACACTTGCGAAAAACACGCATCAAGTTTTTGGCGCCGTTGCCGGGGACCAATTTCGTCAAATTTCGTACCCTGTAGTTATACCGTATAGACTAAGGCTTTTACAAAAAAAATAAAAAATAAAAATAAAAAAATCACTATGTTTCACTCAAAAAATTTCTACAATCATCACTCCCAGTATTTCGGGGGATCACGTGAATCACATATGTCCAACCTCGAAATACAAAGGGAGAATTTCTATGCATCACTAACTTATTCTCACCCAAATCACCACTCACAAAATTTTGATGAACCGCTAGAATCTGTTAATTCAAACCTCAAAAGGTTAATGGAGGATTTCATTGAAACAACAAATAATTCTAGGATAGAATCCATGATGAGGCGCTTTGTGGGAACACAAACCCTCAAGAATGAAGAGTTTAGAAGACAACATCTCGATACTTATGAAACCCTTAGGCAAATATGCACTAAGGTCGATTCCCTCGTGAATCACACTAAGGCATTGGGGACTCAAATCTTCCTACTTGCACAAAAACCTATAGGACCACCTCCTGAGGAGAATGCATATGTTATAACAACTAGTATTGAAGAACATATCGAAAATCCTAAGGAGAGGGATAATGAGCATAACGAGAGTTGTGGTGAGAATAGAGTAGAGAAAAATCCATTGAAACCATCCGAAAGGAAAGGTGTCATAAAGGTAGAGAATGAAGCAACTATTGTTGTTACCCCTCCATATATCCCACCATTTCCTTTCCCGCAAAGTTTTGTGGAAGATAAGGTAGAATCCCAATCCAAAACATACGTGGAAGTATTGAAATATACCCGCACCAATGTACCCTTATTCGAGCTCCAACATAAAAAGAGAAAAATTGAGGACCATGAAACTAGGGGAATCATTAGTGCTAAGAGGGTAAGGCTAACCTTTGAGATGGTGAATGAAATGACTAAGCTCAAATTTGAAAAGCTAATACTTAGCATAGATCCAGAACCACCACCACAAGTTCAAAAGAATGAGCCAACCTACAGATGGAAGAAAAGAAAAGGTGAAGGATATGTGAGATGGCTTGATAAATGGGCCTACATAACTGTTTTCAAAACCCCTATAGGAACAACCCCCTACCAACTAGTTTATGGGAAATCATGTCATTTACCTTTTGAGTTAGAGCATAAAGCCTATTGGGCCATCAAAACTTTGAATTTGGATTACTTAACTGCTGGTGAAAAACATATCCTTGATATCCACAAATTAGAAGAGCTCGGACAGTCTACCTACGAAAATTCCATCATATACAAAGAAAGAACCAAAGCTTGGCATGACAAAAGAATCATAAGAAAAGACTTCAAAATAGGCGATCCTGTTCTCTTGTTCGATTCTAGGTTACGACTTTTTCCAGGGAAGCTTCGTTCGAGATGGACTGGCCCTTTCGAAGTATCTAAGATCCTAAGATCCGGTGTTATCGAAATCAAGAACCAAACATGTAAACCATTCATCGTCAATGGACAGAGGTTGAAGCTCTACTAAGGAGGTGACATCCCAACAACATACTCCATTCATACTCTGAGTGATCCACCAAATCCTCCGTACGATATATAAAATCCGGTCGTCGAGCTAATGACGTTAAACAAGCGCTGCATGGGAGGCAACCCATGGTTTTCTTATTTATGTACTTTTTACTTTATTTTAATTTGTTTATTTTTATGTCAGGACTAACGATTGAATGTTTTATGTGCTTTCAGGACTTGTTTGCTAACCTTGTACAGGATGCAGAACCCTGATGACATGCACGTGGCCTTTAGAGATGATGCACATAGAGAGCGTTACCATGTCCACATGAGACGCCCTATGGCTCCTACCAGGTACCCTGACCATGAATGCATGGATGCCTTGGGGATAGAGCCAAGCGTCATATTTTTATGCCATCAACTCCACTGGGGCCAGTTTGACTACAGGAACAACACTTATAGGAACTTGACTCTTGAGTTCCTCAGCTCGTTTCATCATGACCCTTGGGCTGGACCCGATGGACTCGCTGTTTTCAGGTTGTTCGGGATTGACTACTCATTCTCTCACAAAGAGTTTGGTGATTTACTAGGTTTTCAGACTACTCCTGATGCTATTCCAGAGACTCCGATGGGGTATTTTATGAGCAGAGAAGTGGAAAAATTTTGGACTAAAATATCAGGCGGAGGGAGCCAAGATCCTTCTACCCAGTTTTCTCAGGTAATCCACAACCCTGCATTGAGGTACTTCCAGATGATTCTAGCACATTCTTTCCTAGGTTTGCCAGATACAGAGACACTGCTAAGTGAAGAGGAGATTTTCCTACTGTTTTGTGCGACTCAGTCTCGCCCTGTTGCTTGTGGCAACTTTCTGTTGAAGGGCCTTGCTAGTGTTGCCAGATCATCAGTAGGCATCATACATATCGGTGGGATTGTTACACAGATAGCTACTGCATTGGGTCTGTCTCGCAAGCTATTGCACCTCAAGACCTTCTGCTGCTACACTACCCTGGATATTGATTTTTGTCTTGATAGAGGACTGATGAGGAGGGCTTCTTTTGAGCCTAACATGTTTAGATTGCTGATCGACGGCGAAGCGATACACTATTTTACATTACCAGATCAGCTGATGACCAGTGTCCATGATCCTGAAAATTGGAGTTATGCTCTAGAGGGTTATGGAGAGACTGTCGAAGAGCCGAAATCGCCTCCCGCCGCTGAGTACACTCCTACACCTCTTACTCCCCGAATCACTGTTATGTCTAACAATATGTCTTTGCAGCCACCTGACCTACAAACACAGATTTATGAGCTCCGTAAGGAGACTGCCCTGCTCAAGCAGGAAGTGGCAGACTTAGAGTTACAGATGCAGGTTTCTGATCTCACTCATGCCTCAGAGGCCGATGCTCTATATCAGGCGATTGAAGAGCTTCGGAGGGAGATAGCTGAGATTCGTGGATCAAGCCAGGAGAAGAAACCTACCACATGACTCATTCTACACTGACATCGCTACCCTAGTATTTAATTTTCTTTTTACTCTTTATTTTATTTATCGCATTTCCAGACATATATTACTTTATTGCAACTTTTTTATTTTCATGTACTTTGAATTCCTTATATATATACGTATTATGCACTAATGTTGATTTTTCTTTTTCTTTTTTGATTTTTAATTATTTTATTTTTGTCGTGCAAAGAAAAAAAAAATATAAGACAAAAATATTTTCATTTTTTTGTCTTCACAAAAAAATATGCAAGCCTCATGCCTTGAAAAGAAGAAGAAAACGCTATCCAGACCCCCCCCCCCCCCCCGAAGACCAAAGATGCAAGGAAGGCCCAAAAGGAGGATCCAAAAACCACAAGGCCCAGGAATTGGCCTTGTGGCGGGCGCCATAGGCCCTGTGGCGGGCGCCACGCCGTCCCAACAACAAGTACGGGGCAGACCTTCATTTTCCACCATTTTCATCCATTTCTTCACCAAAAACCCATTTTTACAACCTTCCAAAACCTCCTTGAACCCCATTAAAGCTCCCCCATTTCCAAAATACCCTCCATCCATAAAACATATCCAACATCCATTTCCATTTTCATCCATCAAAAATAAAAAAAAAATCAAAACTTTATCATTCCCCTCATAAACCACTTTTCTACCATTTTCACTACCTAAGGAGCATTCAACAATGGAGTTCAATGGATTTCTTCTTCGTGATGGAAGACCGAGCGATAGGCAACGGAAAATTATTCAGAGGCTTCAAAGTCGAGAAATTCTCTCGACTAGGTACGTCGACGATAACTGTCTGTATGCTTTGGGTATTTATCATAGTGTTTTTAATTTATTAGAATTTCTAGGCTTGCATAATATTTTCATTAATCAGGAACCTACCTATGAGAAACTGACAACTGAGTTTTTGAGTTCTTTAATATACACTGTCAGTCCTAACACTGCTAGTACTGTCGGTTCTGTTATTTTTAGACTGTTTGGAATTGAATATGAATTCAGTACCGACGATCTAGCAGGTTTGTTAGGAATCCCTCATAGGGAAGGTGCAATTTGTGAGGCACCTTTGGATGCGGAATGGTCGGCCGAGGTATTTACCTTCTGGAAAAGGCTTTCAAGTACTTCAATTAATTCTTTTGAAGGGATACTTGCGTCGACCATTCACAACCCGGCCATAAGAGTTTTTAGACTTCTTTTGGCATGTACTATTTTTGGCCGGGAAAGTCCAAACAAGGTAAATGCTCGTGAACTCCTATTTTTGCAAGGATGCCTCACTAGAACCCACATCAATCCGGTCCCGTTTATGCTTGCCCACATGACTTTATTTACTAATAAAACAGGACCGATTGTTTTTGGAGGGCTTGTTACGTCTATTGCTCGGGCCCTTGGCCTGAATGATGAGATAGCTACACTTGAACCACTACCTCCTCGCACAATTAATTTAAAATTTCTGAAAGACATGAAATTGTGCCGAACAAGGAGAGAAGGTGGTTATGAGTTGATGGTTCATGGGGTAGCTATCCCATCTGTTGCTTTACCATGCAGTAGACGTACTGATGTACGTGATGAAAGGAACTGGACCTATGATCTTAATGCTCCACGTGTTTTGGGTCCACTTCCTCCTAATATTCCCGATGGGGAGGCACATGACACTGATGAAGAGTATGATCGGAGAGAGCAGTCTCCCATCCCTCACATGTCCCCCCATCGTCCTTCACAGTCACACACCGCACCATCTTCCTCTAACCCTGTTGCAGGTACTGCTCCTGGATTCTTTGTCACCGAGGAGATGTGGCGTGATATGACAGCTAGAGAAGAAAGGCATGATGGCCTTCTCTCTACTATTTCACAACAGCTGACGGACAACATGAGCTTCATGCAACAATCGCGATTGGTTTCGGATCGTGCTTATAGCAACGTTTGCCGTACCTTGAACGATATTTCATTAGAGCAGAACCGTCAGAGAGAGTTCAACAGCCGACACTACCAGCTTGTAGAGGCCACTCAAGGTTCCATCTTAGGTAACCTTCGAGAGGTCCGAAGTGCTCAGGCTGCTTTATCAGCACGACTCGACCGGAGGGACCAGCATCGTAGTAGATCCCGTCGTTCTAGACCATCACAACAGGACGGCGAAGGCACCAGTGCCCCTCCTCAGTAGTCTTTTTCAGGTTACCCCCCTTATCTTATTTCGAAACATTGGGGACAATGTTCGATTTAAGTGTGGGAGGGGATTTTATTGCTTTCTGTCATTTCCCTTTTTAGTTAATTATTTCCTTTCAGTTATTTCCCTTTTCAGTAATTTAATTTTCTTAGATAATGCATGAGTCTGACGAGTCACCAGTATAGTGTATTTTTAGTTCATCTTCATTTTTTCCCATTTCCTTAGCCTTACCAAAAAAATTTTAAAAAGAAAATAATGTTGTTTCACATGTTTTTTGGGCTTTGAGACAGGTTTAGATTAGGATGTGGTGACTTAGGTCAACTTTTTGAAACATCAGAACCATTTTAGCACCATAGACCTCTTGAATATAGGAATCACTCCTAAACCCCACCACCATGGCCTTTATTATCATTAAAAAAAATTGTCCTAAGTAGTTTATTTTAGCAGTCAGCTCCGGCCTAAGCATGCTCTACGTAGGGGGCCGATGAATATAAGTGAATGATCCAGTGCTAATAAAAAAAGAAAAAAAGAAAAAAAGGCAAACTCTGGTATAGGTGACCCTCACAAAGTCATTTAAACCGAAAAAAGAGAAGAAAAAAATTTTGCCACAAAAAGAAAAAAATTGCAAGTCACCTATTGTTAGTTGGTTCAGAGGTATCTGGCACTGAACTTGGTAGGGCGGATTACGATCCGATCCCCCGCAGCTACATTTAGGCGAAATAAAAACAGGTTTACACATGCTTATGTGCCAGAAACCTTATGTTATGGATCAGAATCACTAACCGGTCACTCTACTATGAAGCATGTACGGATAACGGGCTTAATGTGATTGCGCCTGAATGAAAAGGACACAAAAAGATGAGAAGATAGGCCTAGGTATCGTGGGATGATATGGAGTGGTTAATATAGGATTGAAGTTTGTGTTTGTGTTACTATGGTACCCTTGGTTCACTTAGTTAGTATCTGTCACTACATCCTGACTTGAACTTAGAATCCCTTTAGCCCAAAGACACGTGTTGACACCATATTTTCTTGAGCTTTAATGTTTGCTTGAGGACAAGCAAAGGTTTAAGTGTGGGAGAATTTGATCACACTAAAATTCACCGTGTTTCTGACTCCAATTTCGCATGCATTCTTAGCTTTTATTGTTGTTTTGTTTTGTTATTACTTTGTTTTCTTATGTTTTCAGGTTTTTATAATAATCGGAGCTTGAATCGAGAAAAGGAGCGAAAAAGGAGTGAAAACGGACGTAAACCTAGAAATTCAGCATTTTGCACTTACGACACCCACCGTGGCGGGCGCCATGGGGTTAGCCATGACGTGGCCACGTCTCAAGACCACTCCTCAACCTCCAAGACCCACGATCCCCACTCTCCAATCCCCTGTAGGGACCATGGCGGGCGCCATAGGCCTGTGGCGGGCGCCACAAGGCCAATTTCAGTAACCTCCACTTTTTAGTGGAGGGGCATCCCAGTCTTTTCATGCTTTCAGTTTTCCTATAAATAGGACCTTAGATTTTCGTTTTTCTTCATCCAAAATTAGATTTCTTTAGGCATATATCAGTTTCAAAGCAGTTATCATTCCACATCGGGGTGATACTGCAATCGAGTGATCGAGTCTGTATACGTCTGTGTGATCGAGTTTTGGAGCACTCTGGGAGGAAGTTAATCCTGCCGCCATTTTAATTCCAGTTCGTATTTTATTTTTCCGCATTGCTTTACTTTTATTTACTTTCCGCATTGCTTTACTTTTATTTATTTCCCGCACTCGCTTTACTTTTATTTATTTCTCGCACTCGCACTACTTTCGTTTATTTTCCGCACTCGCTTTAAATACCTTTATTTCCCGCACTCGCACTACTTTTATTTACTTTCTGCACTCGCACTACTTTTATTTACTTTCCGCACTCGCACTAAATTACCTTTATGAAAAATTATAAAAAGAACTTTTACTTTATCATGTCTAACTAAATCTATAAAGGTTAGAATGTAAGGATCGTAATTAAACCAGTAATCCGTACAATTGTTCGTGGAAACACTTAAGGGCTATTTTATCTTTCAATTTAAGTTTAATTGTTTTTAACTATTTCAAAAACAGCCAAAAGCGCTTTGTCTAGTTTATTAGGAGTTTTTAGATTAAAAAGAAAGGAGATTTTAAAACGACTTTTGAACGCGTTAAAGAAGTTTAGAGTCTGGTTCGTGAGAACCTCTTTTTGCTAAGAAATCCAGGTTAAAGTACTTTTCAACTTAGTTAAGATACTATATTTCTTAAAAATAGGTTTACTACTCTAACGCAGTACGCACCTTTTTATCCGTGACAATAGGAGGGGTTGATTAGAGAGTACAACTCGGTTCTGAATACGCGAAAGCGACAGTTCCTGTTAAATTAGTTCTTTTCAAAGGAGAAAACATTGCCCATAAGTAGTTCCATTAACAAGTACCGGATTATCAATTGATTATGTGAATTACATTCGAGCCTGTCTTTGTTTATTGTTTAAAATTATTAGTTTATTTACCATTTCACCCTTCTTAAAACCCCTATATTTAGTTGCCTTAGATACACACCATAACAACAAGTACGATAGATTGACACTTGGTCTCTGTGGATTCGACAATCTTTTATATTACTCTGACGCGTTCGTACACTTGCGAAAAACACGCATCAAGTTTTTGGCGCCGTTGCCGGGGACCAATTTCGTCAAATTTCGTACCCTGTAGTTATACCGTATAGACTAAGGCTTTTACAAACAAAAAAAAAATCACTATGTTTCACTCAAAAAATTTCTACAATCATCACTCCCAGTATTTCGGGGGATCACGTGAATCACATATGTCCAACCTCGAAATACAAAGGGAGAATTTCTATGCATCACTAACTTATTCTCACCCAAATCACCACTCACAAAATTTTGATGAACCGCTAGAATCTGTTAATTCAAACCTCAAAAGGTTAATGGAGGATTTCATTGAAACAACAAATAATTCTAGGATAGAATCCATGATGAGGCGCTTTGTGGGAACACAAACCCTCAAGAATGAAGAGTTTAGAAGACAACATCTCGATACTTATGAAACCCTTAGGCAAATATGCACTAAGGTCGATTCCCTCGTGAATCACACTAAGGCATTGGGGACTCAAATCTTCCTACTTGCACAAAAACCTATAGGACCACCTCCTGAGGAGAATGCATATGTTATAACAACTAGTATTGAAGAACATATCGAAAATCCTAAGGAGAGGGATAATGAGCATAACGAGAGTTGTGGTGAGAATAGAGTAGAGAAAAATCCATTGAAACCATCCGAAAGGAAAGGTGTCATAAAGGTAGAGAATGAAGCAACTATTGTTGTTACCCCTCCATATATCCCACCATTTCCTTTCCCGCAAAGTTTTGTGGAAGATAAGGTAGAATCCCAATCCAAAACATACGTGGAAGTATTGAAATATACCCGCACCAATGTACCCTTATTCGAGCTCCAACATAAAAAGAGAAAAATTGAGGACCATGAAACTAGGGGAATCATTAGTGCTAAGAGGGTAAGGCTAACCTTTGAGATGGTGAATGAAATGACTAAGCTCAAATTTGAAAAGCTAATACTTAGCATAGATCCAGAACCACCACCACAAGTTCAAAAGAATGAGCCAACCTACAGATGGAAGAAAAGAAAAGGTGAAGGATATGTGAGATGGCTTGATAAATGGGCCTACATAACCGTTTTCAAAACCCCTATAGGAACAACCCCCTACCAACTAGTTTATGGGAAATCATGTCATTTACCTTTTGAGTTAGAGCATAAAGCCTATTGGGCCATCAAAACTTTGAATTTGGATTACTTAACTGCTGGTGAAAAACGTATCCTTGATATCCACAAATCAGAAGAGCTCGGACAGTCTACCTACGAAAATGCCATCATATACAAAGAAAGAACCAAAGCTTGGCATGACAAAAGAATCATAAGAAAAGACTTCAAAATAGGCGATCTTGTTCTCTTGTTCGATTCTAGGTTACGACTTTTTCCAGGGAAGCTTCGTTCGAGATGGACTGGCCCTTTCGAAGTATCTAAGATCCTAAGATCCGGTGTTATCGAAATCAAGAACCAAACATGTAAACCATTCATCGTCAATGGACAGAGGTTGAAGCTCTACGAAGGAGGTGACATCCCAACAACATACTCCATTCATACTCTGAGTGATCCACCAAATCCTCCGTACGATATATAAAATCCGGTCGTCGAGCTAATGACGTTAAACAAGCGCTGCATGGGAGGCAACCCATGGTTTTCTTATTTATGTACTTTTTACTTTATTTTAATTTGTTTATTTTTATGTCAGGACTAACGATTGAATGTTTTATGTGCTTTCAGGACTTGTTTGCTAACCTTGTACAGGATGCAGAACCCTGATGACATGCACGTGGCCTTTAGAGATGATGCACAGAGAGAGCGTTACCATGTCCACATGAGACGCCCTATGGCTCCTACCAGGTACCCTGACCATGAATGCATGGATGCCTTGGGGATAGAGCTAAGCGTCATATTTTTATGCCATCAACTCCACTGGGGCCAGTTTGACTACAGGAACAACACTTATAGGAACTTGACTCTTGAGTTCCTCAGCTCGTTTCATCATGACCCTTGGGCTGGACCCGATGGACTCGCTGTTTTCAGGTTGTTCGGGATTGACTACTCATTCTCTCACAAAGAGTTTGGTGATTTACTAGGTTTTCAGACTACTCCTGATGCTATTCCAGAGACTCCGATGGGGTATTTTATGAGCAGAGAAGTGGAAAAATTTTGGACTAAAATATCAGGCGGAGGGAGCCAAGATCCTTCTACCCAGTTTTCTCAGGTAATCCACAACCCTGCATTGAGGTACTTCCAGATGATTCTAGCACATTCTTTCCTAGGTTTGCCAGATACAGAGACACTGCTAAGTGAAGAGGAGATTTTCCTACTGTTTTGTGCGACTCAGTCTCGCCCTGTTGCTTGTGGCAACTTTCTGTTGAAGGGCCTTGCTAGTGTTGCCAGATCATCAGTAGGCATCATACATATCGGTGGGATTGTTACACAGATAGCTACTGCATTGGGTCTGTCTCGCAAGCTATTGCACCTCAAGACCTTCTGCTGCTACACTACCCTGGATATTGATTTTTGTCTTGATAGAGGACTGATGAGGAGGGCTTCTTTTGAGCCCAACATGTTTAGATTGCTGATCGACAGCGAAGCGATACACTATTTTACATTACCAGATCAGCTGATGACCAGTGTCCATGATCCTGAAAATTGGAGTTATGCTCTAGAGGGTTATGGAGAGACTGTCGAAGAGCCGAAATCGCCTCCCGCCGCTGAGTACACTCCTACACCTCTTACTCCCCGAATCACTGTTATGTCTAAAAATATGTCTTTGCAGCCACCTGACCTACAAACACAGATTTTCGTTTTTCTTCATCCAAAATTAGATTTCTTTAGGCATATATCAGTTTCAAAGCAGTTATCATTCCACATCGGGGTGATACTGCAATCGAGTGATCGAGTCTGTATACGTCTGTGTGATCGAGTTTTGGAGCACTCTGGGAGGAAGTTAATCCTGCCGCCATTTTAATTCCAGTTCGTATTTTATTTTTCCGCATTGCTTTACTTTTATTTACTTTCCGCATTGCTTTACTTTTATTTATTTCCCGCACTCTCTTTACTTTTATTTATTTCTCGCACTCGCACTACTTTCGTTTATTTTCCGCACTCGCTTTAAATACCTTTATTTCCCGCACTCGCACTACTTTTATTTACTTTCTGCACTCGCACTACTTTTATTTACTTTCCGCACTCGCACTAAATTACCTTTATGAAAAATTATAAAAAGAACTTTTACTTTATCATGTCTAACTAAATCTATAAAGGTTAGAATGTAAGGATCGTAATTAAACCAGTAATCCGTACAATTGTTCGTGGAAACACTTAAGGGCTATTTTATCTTTCAATTTAAGTTTAATTGTTTTTAACTATTTCAAAAACAGCCAAAAGCGCTTTGTCTAGTTTATTAGGAGTTTTTAGATTAAAAAGAAAGGAGATTTTAAAACGACTTTTGAACGCGTTAAAGAAGTTTAGAGTCTGGTTCGTGAGAACCTCTTTTTGCTAAGAAATCCAGGTTAAAGTACTTTTCAACTTAGTTAAGATACTATATTTCTTAAAAATAGGTTTACTACTCTAACGCAGTACGCACCTTTTTATCCGTGACAATAGGAGGGGTTGATTAGAGAGTACAACTCGGTTCTGAATACGCGAAAGCGACAGTTCCTGTTAAATTAGTTCTTTTCAAAGGAGAAAACATTGCCCATAAGTAGTTCCATTAACAAGTACCGGATTATCAATTGATTATGTGAATTACATTCGATCCTGTCTTTGTTTATTGTTTAAAATTATTAGTTTATTTACCATTGCACCCTTCTTAAAACCCCTATATTTAGTTGCCTTAGATACACACCATAACAACAAGTACGATAGATTGACACTTGGTCTCTGTGGATTCGACAATCTTTTATATTACTCTGACGCGTTCGTACACTTGCGAAAAACACGCATCATAAACCAACTTATAATTTCACTTCGTCTAATACTTGCAACTCAACTCTATCTGATATTCTTGTCAATCATGGTCCTACGTTTCCACATACTTTCCTCTTGAATTATTTCAAGAAAACTTCAAGTCTCATGCCACTTAATTCATCACCAAACAACATTCCAATTATCTAGAGTTCAACTATGAGTTTCCTTATTACTTATTCAATCCAAACACAACTTCATGCTATCATATTTAAATCCAACTAATACTCTCATATAATAACCTGCATTGACAAAACAAATAATACTCAAGCACTCTTCTTGACTTCAACCAATCCAACATACATATTATACTAGTTGGCATGACACATCTATCTATCAATTATGATTCCGTATACTATCAACAATAGATTAAGGATGATCAACTCCTCAATTTGTCAATAGACATCCGGAAATCATAACGGTGGCATAAATCATCATTACCCAACACAATAGCGTACTTCAACTTATGCCCAAATTCCGTAAGCATAAAGCTCTGCCAACCCTCTAAGGCTTATCAACGTCTTCTTAGTCTCCTTAATACCGACTTCGTCAATTACACTAAACATCCAAAATCCAATACAAAATTTCTTATACATGATCGTAACATAATACAACTTTAAATATTCTTCTAACACCGGAGTTGCTACAACACCGGAGTTGCTACAACACCGAGTATAATCCAATTTAAAATTCTTAGCAACACAAATCAAACATTTGTCTTCCTCTCAACATTACCATCATCTAACATCGGCACTTTAACCATCCTCATTCAATATAAATCGCATCTCTATGCATTCTCCGATACATTCGCATTACTTCTGTAATACCCATATATAAAAGACATACTTGGAAGCACATTTTTCATATATATAATCAAGTTTGGTATTGAAATACATAAGTTCTTAGCAACACATTGCATAAGTATAGCCACTACAACATAAGGTACTAACAGCAAGGCTATAAATTATACAAGATGTTCAAAGTGAATACAAAAGTCTAAGAACTAGATCCGAATATCTCAAAAGTTCACAGCGGAAGACAAAGCCATCAAACAAGTAAATATAATCAAATCGCCTTATCTTTACCCTTTTCGGAACCTGAAGTACCTGAAATAACAACATCAACATGGGGTGAGATAAAACATATTAGTGAGTTCCCTATCTCAAAGTTCTCTCAACTCTAATGGTTCAAAACCTTTTTCTCCACGAATACAAACGCCTATTCTTGAGAGTAGCCAAAGTAAAACGAAAAACATCCATACAACGCTCTATAACACTTCAAGTTGGACTCAGTGAAATACCCACCTCGAGTAGCTCAACTAGAATTCCTATGGGACTCAATGTAATACCCATCTCAAGCCACTAACATGCTTCTCGTGGGACTCAATGTAATACCCACCTCAAGCCACTAACCCGCTTCTCGTGGGACTCAATGTAATACCCACCTCAAGCTCAAACCTTGCTTCCCGTGGGACTCAATGTAATACCCACCTTAAGCTCAAACCTTGCTTCCCGTGGGACTCAATGTAATACCCACCTCAAGCTTAAACCTTGCTTCCCGTGGGACTCAATGTAATACCCACCTCAAGCTTGAAATCACGCGCCTTAAAACGGTACCTCTAGCCCTTACGGATACTCTAATGTAATGCAAAGGTATCTATGTTGAGACTTAATCAAGACCAATATGGGGATCCTAAAACGATATAAATACTCAAGACACACTAGCCTGGGGGAAAGTCTTAGCTATCTCATAAGTTGTACATTTTGTCTCCATTAGTTCATACTTTCAAAGTTAGCATAATTCCAATTATAAGAAAATTCGGGTAAAAATAACATCTTTTGGCATTATCAATTTATAAATATTTTTAGCTTCGATTCAGTATGCAGAACACAAAAATCGGATGCCTGGATCAAAAGTTGAGAATTAAAAACAAAAACTAAAACTTCCAGGTCTCGCTGAGCGAGGGTTTCAGCTCGCTGAGCGAGGATACTCCTACATTTACTCGCTGAGCGAGCTCTGCGTTTTCCAGAAAAATCCCAGCTTACGGGAAACCTATCATTCCATGCCAAAACCATCCAAAACACCCACCAACACAGGAAAACAACACTAAACATATTCATATGCATAATGTGGGCAATATAGTTAGGTTTAATTGAGTTTCTTACCATCAAATCATTCATTTTCAAGATTTCTACCAAAACCCTAAAAACTCATAAACTATAAACTCAACCAAAAACTAAAACAAAAGTATCTAATTACGAACCCACCTAGAGAGATGAAGATTGACGAGAAGAATGAGTTGATTCTACGGACGGATGATGGATAAAGATGAATTTGAAGCTTTAGGGTTTTCCCTCCTTCTTCTTCTCTTTTTTCTTCTTTTCCTTTTTCCTTCCTTTTCTTACTAACTTTCCCTGTTTCCTTTTTCTCCTCTTTTCTTTCTATATAAACAATTATGTAAAAACTTATATTTTACCAATGAGTCCAAAAATAGATAGTATCCAAGAATGTCTCTAAATCCTCAAATTTAAATTAATAAATCCTCGACACAAATAATATTAGCTATCCAGTTTAAATAATATTATTCAGTGAGTTAGATAAATTACGAGATGTTACATTCTCCCCTCTTAAATAGAAATTCGTCCTCAAATTTAAAAGATTACCCGAAAAGGTGAGGATATGATTCCCGCATCTCCAATTCCAATTCCTACGTAGCATCTCCCGGATGCGTCTTGTAACACCCTTCTACCCCAAAGCATAATATTTAATTAATATCAGAGTAATCATCAAAAAGGGTATTACATATCATCATAAATCAACACAACAGTGTCCTGTCCCGTAACACGGGTTAATCAACATCAAAAATATCATAAATCATTTCACAGCGGAATTTAACTTCATAATTCAAAACTTCATAAAAATCATTTTCACCATCCTGAATTTAACATCATAAAATGGAAAACATTATCCAGATAACAACATACTGAAAATAGTTTAACAAAAGAAACCCATCCCAGTGTTACATGATACAGAGCAGGACACATAAACCAGAACCACTCCTAAGGAACACTTAGAGCATGCTCCGAGACTCATGAATTACTCCTATTACACTGCTGGACTATTCTTCGACATCTGCAAGTTACCCACGAAGGAGGCAACATTTCAAAGCAGGCAGGGTGAGTAATCATAATGTATCATAAACGTACCAGAATATAGAATCATAAATAAATTAGTATACATATCAAGACATCATCATCTATAAAATTTAGTAATGACCACAACACATCCATGAAATCAAACAAACACCAACACAGTCATGAAATTCATCCAGAATATGCAATTCTAACATCCTGATATGAAATATGCATGTGGTACCATTTTCATCGTGAGATGGATACATGACCATCAACCCTCCACAAAGGAGCACATCGTAAATCATAGAGACACTTTAATCCACACAATGGGATTGAAGCAAATACATAGGCCGAAGCCCCATCGTGAATGTTATGAAATGCAATGATGCACTACATCGTAAATTCATCAAAACAATTCGCATCATTCATTTCAATCAGCAAAACAACCATCAAATAATCATATATATATATATATATATATATATATATATATATATATATATATATATATATCATCATGACATTACACCCTGAACACTAGTTCTCTAACCCCTCTGACACATCAAGAATTAACCTGTACCCGGTAATTTATAAGGTAATTATAAGGTTATTTCACAAATTCATTTATCAAAAACTATTGCATTTTTCTCATTTATATTCATCAAAATAAAGTTCAGTTTGTACTCTATCCGACGCTTCAAACGGAATGCGAATCGGACTTACGGTTTGAAAGATATGAATTTTTAAAGAATTAAAATTTGTCATCCCAACAGTGTTAACCGGTTAACCAAAGTGTTAACCGGTTAACGCCTGCGTAATTTCAGAAAATACTCAAAGTTTTCAATGGTTAATCGGTTAACCAAAGCGTTAACCGGTTAACGCCTGTTTTCCAGCAGTCCTCTGCTATACAATTGCAGACTGTTCCAATTCCAAAAACTCCCAAACCCTATTACGGGTTTCACATCATAACACTCAAAAACCATTCAAAAACATCAATTAAACCTCAACAACATCCAGACAACAATTATACAAACAAATATACAATTATAACTCAGTCTAATCACTCTAGTTCATCAAGATTTCTCATAAAACTCAACCTAACTCAAAACCCCAAAAACCCCTAAATCTCATACATCCTAATCCATTCATATTCATATTCCAATTCCTATACATTTATCATAGATTATGAAAACTCCCCATACCTTAGAGAATTTCATCGTTTACACTCTTCTCTTGGGTTCTCCACAGCCTTCTGACTCTGAGCTTCTCCTTTCTTCAGAGCACTTCTCCAAACACGATAGAAAACAACAAAAATGAGAAAAATGATCGTATTCTCTTCTTTGGATATATTATCCCAGCTTAGCCTTTTCCCACCTTACCCTCATAATTTCACAAAAGGACCACCTTACCCTTTTATTTAATATATTTTTAATAATAATAATAAAATAGCATAATAAAACACTATTTATCCTTATTATATAAAAATACTCATTTTCTCCAAAATTCTCAAAATAATCCAAACTCTCCAATTTTTCTAAATTAATTAAATAAATGATTAAATAATTAAATTTAGATTTTCGGGGCGTTACAACTCTCCCCTACTTAAAGAATTTTCGTCCTCGAAAATTACCTGAAGTAAATAGAGTCGGATACGACTTCCTCATCTGATCTTCCCGCTCCCAAGTCCAACTTTCTCCAGCTGGTCCTCCCCACAATACCTTCACTAAAGCAATTTCCTTGCCTCGAAGTTGCTTCAATTCTCTACCATCAATCCTCACTGGTAAAGCTTCAATCGTTAGATTATCTCTCACCTGAACATCATCTAACTGAATTACATGCGACGGGTCCGGAATGTACTTCCTCAACTGCGATACATGAAATACATCATATAAATTCGCAAGAGAGGGAGGTAAAGCCACCCGATAGGCCACTTCCCATATCCTCTGCATAATCTGATACGGACCGACGAAATGTGGAGTGAGCTTTCTAGACTTCAAAGCTCTTCCCACACCAGTCATAGGAGTAACTCTTAAGAACACGTGATCTCCCTCTTGGAACTCAAGTGCTTTCCTTCTCTTATCGTGATAACTCTTTTGACGACTCTACGATGTTTTCATCCTTTCCTGAATCATTTTTATCTTTTCAGTTGTTTCTTGGACAATCTCTGGCCCAAGCACCAAACTTTCTCCTGACTCATACCAACATAATGGAGTACGACAACGTCTACCATACAACGCCTCATATGGAGCCATCCCGATACTAGCATGAAAACTGTTATTGTACGTAAACTCGACCAACGACAAATGACTATCCCAAAACCCTCCTTGATCTAATACATAAGCTCTCAGCAAATCTTCTAAAGATTGGATTGTTCTTTCCGTCTGACCATCCGTTTGAGGGTGATAAGCAGAACTCATCCTCAACTTAGTACCCAAGGCATCCTACAAACTCTTCCAAAACCTCGACGTAAACCGCGAATCTCTATCCGATACAATACTTGAAGGTACACCATGCAACTTCACAACTTCCTCAATATAAATCTCAGCTAACCTTTGCATGGAATGGTTAATCCTCATCGGCACGAAATGTGCCGACTTAGTTAACCGGTCAACAACTACCCAAATCGAATCATTACCTCTAGCAGTCTTAGGTAACCCAGTCACGAAATCCATGGAAATACTATCCCATTTCCACTCAGGAACATTCAATGGTTACATCATACCTGAATGTCTCTGATGTTCTATCTTTGACTTCTGACATGTCAAACAAGCATATACAAATTCAGCAATGTCTCTTTTCATACCCGGCCACCAAAACAACCTGCGTAAATCCTGATACATCTTCGTAGCACCAGGATGAATACTCAGTCGACTCTTGTGCCCCTCTTCTAAAATACTCTTTTTAATTCCTGCAATATCCGGAACACATACTCTATCTCGGAATCTTAAAACTCCATCTTCATCAACTCGAAAGTCACCTGCATTACCTTGATCAACCAACATCAATTGATCAACTAATTTCAAATCAGATTTCTGACCCTTACGAATCTCTTCCAAAATCTCACTGGTCAGCTTTAACATTCCCAATTTCACACTATCAGTAGTATTTTCACACAACAAGCTCATATCTCTGAATTGCTCGATCATTTCTAATTCTTTCACCATAAGCATTGAAATATGTAACGACTTCCTACTTAAAGCATCAGCCACAACATTTGCCTTACCCGGATGGTAATTCAAATCAAAATCAAAATCTTTTAATAATTCAAGCCACCGCCTCTGCCTCATATTTAACTCTTTCTGATCAAACAAGTACCTTAAACTTTTGTGATCACTGAATACATCAAATTTTGAACCAAACAAGTAGTGCCTCCAAATCTTAAGCACAAACACCACAGCTGCTAACTCTAAGTCGTGAGTAGGATAGTTCCTCTCATGAACTCTTAACTGTCTAGAAGCATAAGCAACCACCTTATTATCCTGCATCAAAACTCCACCAAGACCCATCTTGGAAGCATCACAATAAACTACAAAGGACTCATCTGGATTCGGTAAGACCAACACTGGCGCGGTCGTTAATCTTTTATTCAGTTCTATGAAACTCTCTTCACAAGTAACATCCCACACATATGCTTGACCCTTCCTAGTCAATTGCGTCAACGGTAAAGCTATCTTATAAAAACCTTCAATGAACTTACGATAGTAACCAGCCAACCCAAGAAAACTACGAATTTCTGTAGCTGACTTCGGAGTCTCCCACTGCAATACCACATCAATCTTTGAAGGATCCACCGAAATTCCACCACTTGAAATTACATGGCCAATGAAACTCACTTCCCTTAGCCAAAATTCACACTTAGATAATTTAGCAAACAATTTCTTTTCTCTCAACACTTGCAACACAACCCTCAAATGCTCGACATGTTCCTCTTCTGATTTAGAATACACCAAGATATCATCTATGAAAACCACCACGAACTTATCCAAATACTCATGAAAGATCCTATTCATATATTCCATAAACACACCAGGCGCATTAGAAACCCCAAACGGCATCACCGTATACTCATAATGCCCATATCTCGTCCTGAAAGCTGTCTTCAGAATATCATCAACTTTAACTCGAATCTGATGATAACCAGACCTCAGATCAATTTTACTAAAGACACAAGCACCTACTAGCTGATCCATCAAATCATCGATCCTCGGAAGTGGGTACTTATTCTTGATAGTCACTTTATTCAACTGTCGGTAATCGACACACAATCTCATACTACCATCCTTCTTCTTAACGAGCAACACCGGAGCACCCCAAGGAGAAACACTAGGTCTAATGAACCTCTTCTCTAACAATTCTTCTAATTGTTTCTTCAACTCATTCAACTCTAAAGCAGACATTCTATAAGGAGCCATCGAGACAGGACTCGTACCCGGTACTAAGTCCACAGAAAAATCAATTTCACGTTCCGGTGGTAAATCACTTATATCACCAGGAAACACATCTTGAAATTCACAAACCACAGGCAAATCTGCACTGACAATCTTATCATCAACTTGCAATGAGGTAGACACTGCAAACATCAAAGCTTCATCTAAAACAAGTTCATCCACTTTCTTAGCAGTTAAAAACATCAACTCACCATTCCCGCTCAAATCAGGGAACTGCACCGTCTTACTATAACAGTTAATATGAACATAATTGAATTCCAACCAGTTCATACCAAGGATAACATCGATTTGGTGTAATGGTAGGCACACCAAATCCATCACAAAATTCTTCTCGAAAATTGTCAAAGGACATTTCAAACAGACAAGCATGGTAGTCACAGAACCATTAGCAGGAGTCTCTATTATCATATTACCGTTCATATTAGACAACTCTAAACCCAATCTATTAGCACACTCGAGAGAAATAAATGAATGTGTAGCTCCAGTGTCAATAATAGCAATCAACTCAATATTATTAATAAAACAGGTACCTCTGATCAAGTTGTCCTTCTTTGGAGCTTCTGAACCAGCTAATGCAAACACCCTTCCAGCATTCTGAGCAGTAGCAGCATTCTTCTTTGGTTTCTGGCATTGGGCGCTGATATGCCCCTGTTCACCACAATTGTAACAGGTTGGGCCCTCATTAGGACAATCACTCATCTTATGCCCAAGCTTGCCACAACGGTAACATTTCATAACTCTGGTGGTACACACATCGGCCTTATGACCTGCCTCTCCACACTTGTAACACTTAACAGGTACATTGGCAGCTCCCCTACTTTGCTTCTTATCATCAGATGCCTTCTGCTTCCCTCTATCACCAGTATCTACATAAGGTTTCCCTCTATACTGACTCTTTCCTTTCTTCTCGCTCAGCTGTTTATAGTGAGCTGACCGAGCTCGGCTGTCCTCATCATAAACACGGCTCTTATCCACCAACTCTGCATACTTGCGAATTTGTTGGCATCCAATTCCCTGCTTAATTTCAGGTCTCAGCCCATTCTCAAACTTAAGGCACTTGGAAAGTTCAGCATCTTCCCTGTTGTAGTGAGGACAAAACTTCACCAGCCTTTCAAATTTGGCAGCATACTCTGCCACTGTCATGTTTCCTTGCTTCAGCTCAAGGAATTCTATCTCCAACTTACCACGAGCATCTTCCGAAAAATACTTCTTAAGGAACTCCGCCTTAAACACAGTCCAAGTCACCACAACAACCTCATCCTCGAGACGCTGACGAGTATTATCCCACCAGTCTTCAGCTTCCTCAGACAACATATGAGTTCCGAATTGAACTTTCTGCGCGTCAGTACACACCATCACTCTGAAAATATTCTCAATTGCCTTGAGCCACTTCTGTGCGCTCGTCGGGTGATGAGTTCCTTCAAACACAGGTGGATTATTCCTCTGGAATTTTTCCAATGCACGAAACTCATCATGCGCATTGTTTCGAGCAGCAGTTGGAGCAAGAGCTGCAATAGCATCAGCGAGAGCACGCGAGTTGTTTCCAGCCATTCTGCACAACACTTACCACATCAGAAGAGAATAATCGTTAAATAAATAACGACTTGACAACTGACTGACAACAACAAGACTTGGCCGGACAGACCGACCTGCTCTGATATCACTAATGTAACACCCTTCTACCCCAAAACATAATATTTAATTAATATCAGAGTATTCATCAAAAAGGGTATTACATATCATCATAAATCAACACAACAGTGTCCTGTCCCGTAACACGGGTTAATCAACATCAAAAATATCATAAATCATTTCACAGCGGAATTTAACTTCATAATTCAAAACTTCATAAAAATCATTTTCACCATCCTGAATTTAACATCATAAAATGGAAAACATTATCCAGATAACAACATACTGAAAACAGTTTAACAAAAGAAACCCATCCCAGTGTTACATGACACAGAGCATGACACATAAACCAGAACCACTCCTAAGGAACACTAGAGCATGCTCCGAGACTCATGAATTACTCATATTACACTGCAGGACTATTCTTCGACATCTGCAAGTTACCTACGAAGGAGGCAACATTTCCAAGCAGGCAGGGTGAGTAATCATAATATATCATAAACGTACCAGAATATAGAATCATAAATAAATTAGTATACATATCAAGACATCATCATCTATAAAATTTAGTAATGACCACAACACATCCATGAAATTAAACAAACACCAACACAGTCATGAAATTCATCCAGAATATGCAATTCTAACATCCTGATATGCAATATGCATGTGGTACCATTTTCATCGTGAGATGGATACATGACCATCAACCCTCCACAAAGGAGCACATCGTAAATCATTGAGACACTTTAATCCACACAATGGGATTGAAGCAAATACATAGGCCGAAGCCCCATCGTGAATGTTATGAAATGCAATGATGCGCTACATCGTAAATTCATCAAAACAATTCGCATCATTCATTTCAATCAGCAAAACAACCATCAAATAATCATATATATATATATATATATATATATATATATATATATATATATATATCATCATCATGACATTACACCCTGAACACTGGTTCTCTAACCCCTCTGACACATCAAGAATTAACCCGTACCCGGTAATTTTTAAGGTAATTATAAGGTTATTTCACAAATTCATTTATCAAAAACTATTGCATTTTTCTCGTTTATATTCATCAAAATAAAGTTCAGTTTGTACTCTATCCGCCGCTTCAAACGGAATGCGAATCGGACTTACGGTTTGAAAGATATGAATTTTTAAAGAATTAAAATTTGTCATCCCAACAGTGTTAACCGGTTAACCAAAGTGTTAACCGGTTAACGCCTGCGTAATTTCAGAAAATACTCAAAGTTTTCAATGGTTAACTGGTTAACCAAAGCGTTAACCGGTTAACACCTGTTTTCCAGCAGTCCTCTGCTATACAATTGCAGACTGTTCCAATTCCAAAAACTCCCAAACCCCATTACGGGTTTCACATCATAACACTCAAAAACCATTCAAAAACATCAATTAAACCTCAACAACATCCATACAATAATTATACAATTATAACTCAGTCTAATCACTCTAGTTCATCAAGATTTCTCATAAAACTCAACCTAACTCAAAACCCCAAAAACCCCTAAATCTCATACATCCTAATCCATTCATATTCCAATTCCTATACATTTATCATAGATTATGAAAACTCCCCATACCTTAGAGAATTTCGCCGCTTTACACTCTTCTCTTGGGTTCTCCACAGCCTCCTGACTCTGAGCTTCTCCTTTCTTCAGAGCACTTCTCCAAACACGATAGAAAACAACAAAAATGAGAAAAATGATCGCATTCTCTTCTTTGGATATATTATCCCAGCTTAGCCTTTTCCCACCTTACCCTCATAATTTCACAAAAGGACCACCTTACCCTTTTATTTAATATATTTTTAATAATAATAATAAAATAGCATAATAAAACACTATTTATCCTTATTATATAAAAATACTCATTTTCTCCAAAATTCTCAAAATAATCCAAACTCTCCAATTTTTCTAAATTAATTAAATAAATGATTAAATAATTAAATTTAGATTTTCGGGGCGTTACACGTCTCATCCCATTGTACTTTAACAAGTGGTATCTCTTTTATCCTTAACACTTTGGTTTCTCTTGCAACAATGCGGCTCAGTTGGGGTTCGAAAGTCAAATCCGCTTCTATCTCGATAGAATTCAGAAGAATAAGCTGAAGTGGACCAGGAATGAACCTACGAAGTTGTGATACATGGAAAACATCATGCATTTCAGATAGAGAGGGTGGTAAGGCCAATCTGTAAGCAACTTCACCAATCCTTTCTAAGATCTGATACGGTCCCATGTATCTCGGACTTAACTTGCGCGACTTAAATGCTCCTTTCAATCTTAATCTCAAAATGTACCTCTTCTTGGTTCACGTGGGGGAATTAGTTACAACCCTATTCTTGCTAGGCCATAGTTGGGATATTGTTTGAAGGACATACCAAACAACCTTTCCTTATCCCGTTTCTTCTTTCTTAATGGTGCAGATCATGTAGAAATGAAGAAAAGGATTGCTCATTCTTGGCATGCGGTTCATCGGAAAGAGAAATGTCAATTGGGAAGACAACACCTTGCTCCCTCTGAATGTTACATCTAGTGGGTTCGATCTAGGGCTTCCAAGCTCAAGATGCCTTATCCACCCGAGGAGCCTTTGTTTCCTATACTACCATTGTCCGCTTTTCTTCCTCCCGTTGATGAGAAGGTTGCTATTCAAGAAGAAATGGAGAATATGAAGAAAGAGAAAGAAGAATGGCTACTTGAGAAGATGATGATGCAAGAGCAACTGAAAGAGAAGGATGATCTCATTGAGTTACTTGAGCGGCGTGTTACAAAGAGGCCAAGAGAGGATTTATTTTCCTCTAGTACTCCATCTACCATTCCTCCTACATCCGGTGCTTGGAAGGCCATTGTTGACCAGTTGGTGAAGGATAAGGAAGATATGGAGAATCGGTACAAGAAAGAGATTAAGAGGATTCGCATGAAGTACCAGCCGAGATTTGGATCTTCTTCAGATATGATCCCCTAGGCCTAGTTTACTTTTTCTCTCATGTATTAGGATTGTTGAGGCTTGTACTTTACTTGTAATCCTTACTTTGATTTTAATGAGAATGGGCTTTAAGTACTTCAAAAGTGTTTCTTTATAAATATTGCAATTTATCTTATAGTCCTTTGAAATCTTTGCATTTGCATACGCATACCATGCATCATACCCGCATTTGTCTTGCTTTTTGAGTGTTGTCCAGGGATCTTATGTTGTTTCTTGGTCTTCATTCAGTTCTCCTGTCAAGCTGACTCACAAAGTTGATACTCGAGCTAATCGGAAGAAGATGTCAGAAACCTTACAACAAGAGAATCGCGAGTTGCGCGAAGAAGTTGCATATCTGAGGGAAAACTTAGAAAGAGTTAATGCCATGATGGAAAGCTTGGTGGTTGCTCAGAATCAGCCACCTCCTCCTAATTCTGCTGTTCAGAATACAATCATCTCTGATATTGTCATTGCATCAATTCCTGCTGAAACTGTCCTTTCTCCTCACTATCGCATGTCTTCTAGCACACCGTGGGGCATGCCAGTGGATTTCATTCCTGCTGGTTATCATCCTCCTCCTCCTGAGACTGCTGCATTTAATACTTTTCCGCCAGTGATGACTACTCTTCCGCTAGTGATGACTACTGCACCACCTGTGATGCACACTACTCCGCACCATGATGAAATGATTTACCATGCTGAGCCCAGTGAAGGCGCTGGTGTGATTGAAAGACTTGATGATTTTCATGGTCGTTTTGCTGAAATACAAAAGGAGATGAGAGTCTTGAAGCATAAGGAATTGTTCAGAAAAGATGTTTATGATCTCTGTCTGGTTCCTAATGTCAAGGTTCCCTACAAGTTTAAGTTGCCTGAGTTCGAGAAGTATAAGGGCAACACTTGTCCTCTGAGTCATTTGACTATGTATGCTAGGAAGATGTCTGCTCAGACAGATAATGATCAGCTACTGATTCATTATTTCCAAGATAGTCTGGCTGGTGTAGCTCTGAGATGGTACATGATTTTGGACAATAGCCAAATAAAGACTTTCAATGATCTGGGAGAGGCTTTTGTTAGGCAATCCAAGTATAATGTTGATATGGCACCAGATAGAGATCAACTTTGTGCTATGTCCCAAAAGGAGAAAGAGACTTTCAAAGAATATACGCAGAGATGGCGCGGGCTAGCAGCTCAGATTGTTCCTCCTCTAGAAGAGAAAGAGATGACAAAGATCTTTTTGAAGACTTTAGGTTATTTCTACTATGAGAAGATGATAGCAAGTTCTCCTTCTGATTTCACTGAAATGGTGAGTATGGGGATGTGTTTAGAAGAAGGTGTCCGTGAGTGACAGTTGAGCCAAGAGAGTAATGCAGGCTCAAGTTCTAAGAGGTTTAACTTTGGTAAAAAGAAGGAGGGTAAGACTAATGTTATGTCTCGTGAAAGTTACAGAAGACCTCGTGGTCGTGAGAATTGTCATCAGCAGCATGTAGCTTTTGTAACTCCGGTGATTAATGTGACTCCAGCTATGCCAGTAGCTCCAAAGTATCAGTCACGTTATCAACCGCCTTCTATGCAACAAGGTGGTAATCAACAGGTTCGTGCTAAGCTAAGTTTTGATCCCATTCCAATGTTGTATGTGGATTTGCTTCCTTCTTTGATTGCGAAGAATCTTGTGCAAACACGTTCTCCACCTCTAGCTCCAGAGTCTATCCCATGGTGGTATAAGTCAGAGGCTCATTGTGCTTTTCATCAAGGTGTCCCGGGGCACGATGTTGAGAATTGTTATCCATTGAAGTTTGAAGTGAAAAAATTAATAAGGAGCAATGTTCTGTCATTCAATGATGTTAATCCAAATGTGAAGACAAATCTGCTTCCGAAGCATGGTAATGCATCTGTGAATATGGTTGATGGTTGTCCAGGTTTGTTCAAGATTTATGAAGTTCGCCATATTCGAAGGTCTTTGGTTGAGATGCATGCTTTCTTAAGTGAATATCATGATATTGATCACGATTATGCTGGTTGTTGTATTTGTTCGGTGAACCCTCGTGGTTGCGTAATTGTTAAGAGAGACATTCAAAAGATGATGGACGATAAGTTGATTGAAGTGACAACAAAAAGAGATGAATATGAAAATGACGTGAATGTTATTGTGCCTCAGTTCAATATTCCTGAGAGGGTTGTTCCTGAGAAAGTGGTTATTTCTTTTGATTGCCGCAAATATGATGTTACTCCCTTGGTGATCAATTTGCCTGGTCCAATGCCATATGAGTCTGATAAAGTTGTTCCGTACCGGTATAATGCTACGATGATAGAAAATGGTAAGGAAGTTCCTATTCCTTCTCTGAAGTCTGTGGTTAGCATTACTGATGTGACAAAGGTTACTCGAAGTGGTAGAGTTTATGCTTCAGATCCTCCGAAGAAAGTTGATGATACAAGTGCGATTAAACAGATTATGGTTGTTGTTGCCCGATCAGGCCAATTCAGTGATAGTGAAGATGAGGTGTTAAAATTGATAAAGAAGAGCGAGTACAACGTTACTGAGCAGTTGTTGCATACTCCGTCGAAAATATCAGTTTTATCACTCTTGATGTGCTATGAGGCTCATAGGCAGTCTTTGCAGAAGATTCTTGATCAAACTTATGTTGACCACGATGTGACTGTTGATCAGTTTAATAGTATTGTGGCTAATATCACATCGTGCAACAATCTGAGTTTCTGTGATGATGACTTGCCTGAAGAAGGAAGGAACCATAATTTGGCTTTACATATTTTAGTGAACTGTCAGGAAGATGCTATGTCTAAGGTGCTGGTTGATACTGGGTCTTCTCTGAATGTGATGTCGAAGTCAACTTTGTCAAATCTTGCGTACCAAGGTGCTCCCATGAGGCATAGTGGGATTATTGTGAAAGCTTTTTACGGATCAAAGAAGACTGTGATTGTGAAGTTCATCTTCCTATTTTGATTGGACCGTTTATATTCCAAATTACTTTTCAAGTAATGGATATACGTCCCTCTTATAGTTGTCTCCTTGGAAGACCCTGGATTCATGAGGCAGGAGCTGTGACATCTACTCTCCATCAGAAGCTGAAGTTTGTGAAAGATGGGAAATTAGTGACTATTGGCGGTGAAAAGGTGATGCTTGTGAGAAATTTACCATTTTTCTCCTATATTGATGCTGAAGAAGAGGTGGGAACTTCATTCCAGGCTCTTTCTATTATTGATAATGCTGCTAAGAAGAATGTCATGCCTATGTCTTCTCTCAAGGATGCTCTGCGCGTACTCGAAACTGGTCTATCTGACGGTTGGGGACGAGTTATTGATGCTGTCGACAACAAAGAAGGATTCGGTATTGGTTTTACACCAAGTGTGGTTCTCCATGACCCGAAGACTATTCAGGAAAGATTCCGAAGTGCTGGGTTTATCAACGATCATTCTGCTGTTGCCATCATTAAAGATGATGAAGATGAAGAAATGCCTAACTTTGTTACGCATGGGAATATTTGAAATAACTTGATTGCTGTTGATGTTCCTTCTATTGTTCATACTTCAAAGTAATTTGTTTTATTTTCTTTCAAAAAATCCTTTCACTCTGCCCAAGGTAAAAGTGATGTTTGTTGGGCTTTGTTTCAAATTTTATCATCATCAATAAAATATTATTTTGTTATTTCCATATGTGTTTTTCCTTTTTGCTTTATTCTGAAAAATGGTAACATAAAAAACCCAAAATAAAAAATAATAAGTGTTTATCTGCATAATGTTTGCACTTTTGTTCATACTCTAAAATAAAATCTTTGTGCAGATTGATTGATAAACCCATTGAAAACAATGATCCTATACCCACTCCTAACTTTGAATTCCCTGTGTTCGAAGCTGAGGAAGAGGATGTTGAAAAGATTCATGATGAGATTTCTCGGTTGCTTGAGCACGAGGAGAAGGTTATTCAGCCTCATGGAGAGTCTATAGAGATAGTCAACTTGGGTTCTGAAGATGATAAGAAAGAAGTCAAAGTTGGAGCATTGATTGGTCCTGATGTTAAGAAGAGGATTATAGAGCTTCTTAGAGAGTATGTGGATGTGTTTGCTTGGTCTTATCAAGACATGTCGAGTCTTGATACTGATATTGTGGAGCATAGATTACCGCTGAAGCCTGAATGTCCACCTGTGAAGCAAAAGTTGAGAAGAACTCATCCTGATATGGCAGTATAGATCAAAGAGGAGGTTCAAAAGCAGATTGATGCAGGTTTTCTTGTGACATCTAATTATCCTCAATGGGTGGCCAATATTGTGCAGGTTCCAAAGAAAGACGGAAAAGTCTGAATGTGTGTTGATTACAGAGATTTGAATAAAGCTAGTCCAAAAGATGATTTTCCATTGCCACACATTGATGTGTTGGTAGATAATACGGCTAAGTTTGATGTGTTCTCTTTTATGGACGGATTTTCCGATTATAATCAAATAAATATGGCACCCAAGGACATGGAAAAGACCATATTTATTACACCATGGGGAACATTCTGCTACAGAGTGATGCCCTTTGGATTAAAGAATGCTGGTGCGACATACCAAAGAGCTATGACCACACTTTTCCATTATATGATGCACAAAGAAATTGAGGTATATGTTGATGATATGATCGCTAAGTCGAGGACTAAAGAGGATCATGTTGAACATTTGCTGAAGTTGTTTCAGAGGTTAAGAAAGTTTAAGCTTCGTTTGAATCCAAATAAGTGCATGTTTGGTGTACGTTCTGGAAAGTTGTTAAGTTTCATTGTCAGCCAAAGAGGCATTGAAGTTGATCCTGATAAAGTGAAAGCTATTCATGAAATGTTTGCTCCAAGAACTGAAAAGCAAGTAAGAGGATTCTTGGGCCATTTGAATTATATTTTGAGGTTTATCTCTCTCATGACTGCCACATGTGCTCCGATCTTCAAGTTTCTTCGAAAAGACAAAGGTTGTGTCTGGACAGATGATTGTCAGAAAGCGTTTGAAAGTATCAAAGAATATCTTCTCGAACCTCCTATCTTGTCTCCTCCGGTGGAAGAAAGACCGTTGATCATGTACTTGATTGTGCTGGAAGATTCCATGGGTTGTGTGCTTGGTCAGCAAGATGAATCTGGAAGAAAAGAATATGAAATTTACTACTTGAGTAAGAAATTCACTGATTGTGAGTCTCGGTATTCCATGCTTGAAAAAACTTGTTGTGCCTTAGCTTGGGCTGCAAAGCATCTTCGCCAATATATGTTGAATCATACAACTTGGTTGATCTCTAAAATGGATCCGATCAAGTATATATTTGAAAAGCCTGCTTTAATTGGGAGGATTGCTTGTTGGAAAATGTTGTTGTCATAATATGATATCAAGTACCGAGCTCAAAAAGCTATAAAAGGTAGTATCTTGGCTGACCATTTGGCACATCAACCGATTGATGATTACCAGCCTATCAAGTTTGATTTTCCAGATGAGGATGTGATGTATTTGAAAATGAAAGATTGTGATGAACCTTTGATTGAGGAAGGGCCGAAGCCTGGATCTCGATGGGTTTTAGTTTTTGATGGTGATGTGAATGCACGCGGAAGAGGAATTGGGGCAATGATCATTACTCCCCATGGTTCGCATATTCGTTTTGCTGCGAGGTTGACTTTTCCTTGTACCAATAATGAAGCTGAGTATGAAGCTTGTATTATGGGTCTTGAGGAAGCTATTGATCTGAAGATTAAGCATCTTGATGTGTATGGGGATTCTGCTTTGGTAGTCAATCAGATCAAGGGTAAGTGGGTAACTCATTAATCCCACTTGATCCCTTATAGAGATTATGCCAGGAGGATATCAACTTTCTTCACTAAAGTTGAGTTTCATTATGTGCCTCGTGATGAAAATCAGATGGCAGATGCTTTAGCAACTATAACTTCTATAATAAAGGTGCACCAGTGGAATGACGTTCCCATGATCAGGGTGATGCGGCTTGAAAGACCAACTCTTGTGTTTGTAGTTGAAGAGGTCTATGATGACAAGCCTTGGTATCATTATATTAAATGTTTTCTACGGAGTCAGGAATACCCACTTGGGGCATCTGATAAAGATAAGAGGACTTTGAGGAGATTGGCAGGCAATTTATTCCTAAATGGAAATGTGCTTTATAAGAGGAATTTTAATATGGTCTTACTCAGATGCGTGGATAGACACGAAGCAAACATGTTAATTAAAGAAATTCATGAAGGATCTTTTGGTACTCATGCTAATGGACATGCAATGGCTAAAAAGATGTTGAGAGCAGGTTACTATTGGCTGACAATGAAATCTGATTGTTGCAAGTATGTGAAAAAGTGCCATAAGTGCCAAATGTATGCTGTCGCTCCTCGGACTTTCGTCCCGGTGCAGACGCAAACCGTCGACGATGTTGGAGGTTGTGGTTGAATAGAGTCGCCAGCTAGGAATTTTTATCCCGAAGGAAAGGTAATGCTGCATAAACCTGGAAGGGTATAGATAAGACAGTTGCGAACCAAAGAAACTGAGAAAGGGGGTTGGTTACAACCTGGGAAGGTATTAACACCCAGATCGTCCATCGTACTCAACGGGATCCACACTTACTTGATTGTGTTTAAAAGGGGGATAATGTATGTGCTGACTGTGTATGAAAATCTAGGAAGGAATGTACAGAGTATCAGTGCAAAAGAGAGTGAGAGATGCTCAAGACTGAGACTTAGAAAGAATGCTGAAAGAAGGGGAAGACAAAGAGACTTTTGTTCGATAACTATTAAGTTATGCCTACATATCCTCTCGTGCAATGAGGAAGTCAGAACATCATAGTTCGACTCAAAGAGACTGGGTATTTTGTTGTGAACTGCTTACTTGTCTATGCTCAAGCGTGTGACTCGTCTGGCTCGAGTGCTAACTGTCTTGTATTAGACGGGAGAAGCGAGTTCTCGTTTTCAGGGTGAGTGTGATGAGAAAAGAATCCCGGAGGAGACGTTTATTGTTTGTTTTTATGTTTTATGTTTTTTATTGTTTTTGGTGTTTTGCATAGGGAAATGATCTTAAGCCTAAATCAAAGGTTGTAAACTCATTATATCCTCCCTGATTATGGGATAATGAGCCTACTTAAGCATGAGATGAAGATCTCAACTTAATTAACATGATGATATAGGATTAAGATCATTAACCTACTTGTGATTATTAAGATGTTTTTGGGTTTTTGTTTAGTATTAAGTAATGAGTTTAAAATCTAATTAAGGATTAGTGAACTCATTACACCATCCTAAGAGAATGATGATAAATGAGAACACTTAAGCTGAGGAAGATACCTCAACTTAATCCATGGTTAGGGATTAAATTCATTATATAACAAGCCTTTATTAAGTGGATTTTAATTAAAGGTGGGATTAAGAAATGAGTTTTAAGTTTGTAAGACTTATCTTGAGGGGGACTTGTCCATTAAACACTAGGGTTAGTCCCTCTTAACCAAAAAGAAGAGATGGAACCCTAATGTAAGGCCCAAGTTACAAGCTTAAGTATTGATCATTATTAAGTGTTTTAATTAAGAGGTGTAAACAAATTAAAGGTTTAACACTAAGGATTAAAGTTATGCACTCCATCCTAAGATAAGGATGCAAGCATAACCCTAATTCAAAGTCCTAAAGCTTTAAGTGTTTAGCCTCTGATTATGAGATGAGAAGAGAGACTCAAGGAGACTCAAAGGTTAAAGACTAAGGGAGACTATATACAACCCTAAAAATTATCATGCTTGGATATCCTATCGTTTGTGAGGCATAAGAGAAGATCTTCAGATGGCCACCAAGGAAGAGAAGCAGATGAAAAGAGAAGAGAAGGAGGAATATGTTACTTACTTCCTGAAGAAGATAAGTAACCTAAGAGAAAGAAAGTAAGAATGAGAGAGCACAAGTGAAGCAAGTTCACTTCAAAGACAAATAAGATATGCAAATGGAGAGATGAGAAGAGGTAGGATGTGAAGGCAAATCCATATCCCAAACAACTTACCATAAGCCCCTGAAATGTTAGTGTGAATGCATAAGATGCAAAGCAAAAGGAAATGAGATGAATAAAGATGAAAAGACCAAAACCAGAAGTGTATATGCAAGGAAAATGTGTTATGAGATGATGCAAAGTCATACATAATGCTTATGAATGTTCATACAAGGATGAGATGCAATGGAAGCAAGTTGGAAGCTTAGAAACACATGGATGCACATGGAATGTAATGAATGCAAAGCATACCAAATGAATGAAGAAATGATAAGGCAATGTTCAAGCATGTCTTAAGATGTCTAAGATGTCATAAAAATTCTTGAAATGTCATGGCAAGTTCATATGATTGAGCTATGCAAAGATGAATGCAAATGAACATGAGAAATTAGGGTTTTAAGACAACATGAGATGCATATGACCAAAACAGAAGCATACATCATGATGAAAATTTGAAATTGAATTCAAACAAACCCTAATCATACACAAGATCACTACCCAAAGGAGAAGGTCAGAAGCTAAACCTAGTGAAAGTTATGAATTTCCTAAGTTAACTAGGGTTTTTGGGTGCTTCTAAAGGGAAAATACAAATCAAATTAAAAATGCAATGCAAAATCAGGAAATAAATAACCTAGATAATAGATGCAATATGTGTAATAATTAAAAAAGAATCAAGTTCAAACTCATCATGGTTGATCAGAAATGATTTTTTTAAGCTAGGGTCAAAAAATGTGAAATTTATGAACCCTAATTCAAAGATAATTGTGAAAATGTGATCAAACCTAAAAAGAAATTTGTATGGTGAGTTTTTAAATGATTCTAAATGTATGAGAATACATCATGAATTTTTTTGTGATTTTTAGAAACCTAAATGCATTTTTAATTAATTAAAATCAATTAATTAATTAATTAAATAAAACATTTAAATGATTTAAAATACTTTTTTAATGCAAAAATTAAAATAAAAAATGTTTTTGAGTTAAGAAAAATATTTAAAGTGAAAATGCAGAAAATGGAAATTTTAAAAGTGTTTTTGCTATTTTTAATAAATGTGTGAAATAAATGAAATAAAATGAAATTAAAATTGAATAAAATGATAAGTTAACCAATCTGATGGTCCAGGTTTAAACCTTGATTGACTGCGCGCGCAGATGAAAGGCTAGGATTGAATCTGGAAAAATTAATTTAATTAAACCTAATTAATTTAATATATTGTGATTAGGGTTTTAATGACCAATCTGGGCCGTCCATACGCGCGGGTAAATAAGATCTAAGGGCTATTATTCAAACAGACATTTAATTGTGGATTAGGGTTTAATCATTCTCAGGTGGCCGAAGAAGACCTCCGGTTATCTTCCTCGGCAAATCTCTCAAATGAACTCACTCCCTAGGCCATGATAACACACCAAAATCTCCAGAATCACTCACTAGACATCATTAAACAAGAATCCAGCAACAAAAATCATTTATCATGCATCAAAAGAGAGAATCGAAGCAAAACGGAAAAATGTATAAAACTTTCAGAAGGCTATGAAATGATTAAAACTCAACCATTTTCAAAAGTAAACATATCACAATGATCAGCACATCATGTATAATTAATTTGTAACTTAAAAAACAAGTTCTGGAAAAAATGTTCTTGATGATTACCTGAGTTGTGTACTATGAGGCATGGCACGGGTCAGAGGTTGTTTCAAGGGGTGTCTTGCCTCATCCAACTTCAAGAAGAGCCATGGGATTGCTTGTGATGATATGGATAGCTTGATGCAAGAGATATCATGTGTTTTGCAACTTTCCCCCTTTGAGAATTTTGTGAAGATTGCTCATAGAAACTTGTGATCCAAGGCATGATTTTGGTCCAAATGTGTTGCATTATCATGTAATGAAGCTTAGAAGTGGATTAGAGGTCATAAGAGGTCTTGAAACTTGATTTTGCAAAAATCCCTCTTTGGCACATACTTGAAAATTACAAGATTTTTCCCAACTTTGAAACATCATATCTTGAGTTCTAGGATGAATCAAGAGGAGTTCTTGTACTTTTTGAAAATGGGAAGATCCAATATACAACTTTCATGTTTAAGGATTTTTCATTTGAAGCATTTTTTATCAAGAAAGAGGAGGTTGAAAATCTTTCCCAAAATGGAAAGTTTCCATTACAAGTCATGTCCAAAAATGGAAAGTTTGCAAATGTCTTGAAATTCTTCAATCTTGTGAACTTTTAAACACTTCTAAGAACAAATAAAGATCATAGAACCTCAAATTGATGAAAATGATCCTTTGGTTCCATTGTTGGGGGCCTCAGATGCCCTGATTCTGACTTTTCTTGCACAACAAGTTACCAGTTGATCAGATGACTTCCACAGTGAATTTCTTCTTAAAATTTGGTACACATGATCCTTATAACATATTAAGACCATTAGCGTCAAGAATGACCAAAAAATTTGAGGTTAAGGCCTCTGAAACCAAAACCCTAATTTTAGGTCATCTGTGCAGGAAACCCTAGCCTGCCTGGACCTCTTGTGCAATGCCTTATGATATTTTGACTTCAATGAACTTTGGGGAGTATATTATGATCATGGAACACACATGGACCCTCTTGGCATGTGTCGCTCCCGATAAGTGACACAGGGGTCAGATAAGGGTACAGACGCGAACGGTCGGCGAAGGGGACAGTGAGAACACACAGCCGTGAACTCACTGGAGAATGAATAGAGTCGCCAGCTAGGCATTTTTATCCCGGAGGAAAGGCAATGCTGCATAGGCCTAGAAAAAGATGGATAAGACGGTTGCGAACCAGAGAGACTGAGAAAGGGGGTTGGTTACAACCTGGGAAGGTATTAGCACCCAGATTGTCCGTCGTACTCGACGGGATCCACGCTTAAAAGATTTGTGTTTTAAAGGGGTAGTGTCAGTGCAATTTGTGTATAAAGAGCTGGAAAAGGATGTACAGGTGTCAGTGTAAAAAGAAATGTGAAGTGTGGGATATACAGTGTCAGTGCAAGAACAAGAATAAGATGCTCAAGATCATGAGGCTCAAAGAATAATGCTGGAAGGAGGGGGAATGTACAGAGACTTTTGTTCGATAACCGTTAAGTTATGCCTACGTATCCTCTCGTGCAATGAGGAAGTCAGAACACCGTAGTTCGACCCAAAGAGACTGAAAGATGAATTGACTTGTGAACTGCTTGCTTGTCAATGCTCAAGTGTATGACCTGTCTGGCTCAGGTGCAAACTGTCTCGCATTAGACGGAAGAAGCAAGTTCTCGTTTATGAATGAAGGTGATGAGAAAAGAATCCCGGAGGAGACGATTATTGTTTGTTTTTGAGTTTTCAGTCTTTTATTGCTTTTGAAAGTTTGTCATAAGTTAATGAGCTTAAGCCTAAACCAATGGATTTAGTAAACTCATCACATCTTCCCTCTGATTAGGGGTAATGAGAATACCTTAAGTGTGAAGTCAGATTCTCACACTTAATCACCTTTGATGTAGGATTAAGATCATTAACCTACTTGTGATTATTTAGATGTTTTTGTTGTTTTTGTTTAGTGTTAAGTAATGAGGCTAAGCCATAATCAGGGATTAAACAGACTCATTACACCATCCTAAAAGAAGGATAATAGATGAGAATGTTTAAGCTGAGGAAAACTCCTCAACTTAATCCATGATTAGGGATTAAACTCATGACAAAACAAGCCTTTGATTAAGTGGATTTTATTTAATGATATGGTGATGAAGTGATTTTTATGATTTGTAAGACAACTTGAGGGGGACTTGTCCATTAACACTAGGGTTAGTCCTTCTTAACCACTTAAGGAAGAATTAGAACCCTAATGCAAGGCCCAAGTTACAAGTGTGATGTCTTGATATTTATTAAGTGGATTGATTAAGAGATTAAACACATTAAGGGTTTAATACTTAGGATTAAAGTTATACACTCCATCCTAAAAGAAGGATGCAGGCATAAGCTTAATCACAAAGTCTTAAAGCCTTTAGGGTTTAGTCCCTGACTATGAAATGAGAAGAGAAGACTCAAAAGAGACACAAAGGTAAAAAACTATGAGGGGAGACTAATCAAAACCCTAATTCATTGTCATGCTTGGTTGTTCCTAAGGTTTGTGAGGTTTTCAAGAACAATCTTCAAAGGAGCCACCAGGAAGCAGATGAACAGGATCAAGAGAAGCAAAGCAACTTGCTTCATTCAAGAAGTCAAGTCACTTGAAGAAAGAAAGTGGGAAGAACAAGAATGAGCAAGCTCAATCTCAAACACATATAGGAATGCAGCAATGTATGCAAGGGAGTACCACTCCCTCGAAGCTCCAGTCAAGCTATCTTCAAAATAGAACATCCACAATTTCTCATCCATTGTATAGGCCTTCAGCCTTCCCAGAAATGATTGTAGGTGAGTCCGGGGGCATGAAGTCCCATTATACTTTTCGAAACAAGGAGGCTTGAATTTATGGGGGATCCTGACCCCTTCTACCAAACCCATGTCCATAACGTCGAAGCCCAAAGAGTTTTGAGATTCTAAGGACCTCAACTTCTCAGCTATTTCATCCAATCTTCTATCATAAGCCTCTTCCCCGGCACCCATTACTGTGAATTGGTCTTCTTGAGGGTCTTCCTGTAGCACCCTCCCTGCTGTGGCAGTCCCTTGTATATTGACAGGGATGTTGGCCTCTGGATGGAGATGGGGTCCAAAAACTGGGGGATTGACATGAGGTTGGACCCTCTCGTTGTTACTTGTGCCAGCAGTTCCCACATGGGGCTCATCTTGATTCCTCCCTTCTACCAAAGCTCTGAGCCTCTCCTGGCTTTGAGCTAAATTGTTCATTACTTCCATGAATTGTGTTATCTGCGTTCTCATCTCCAACCTTTCGTTGGCCATCTGGTTTCTGACCTCCGTAAGGTCCTGCTGCATCTGATCCATCTGAATTCCCGGAAGGTTGTTTCTAGTTGGGTACCTGTGTGGCCTGTTGAGGGGAAATACCCGGCGGCGAGCAATAATTCCTGAATATCACAACAGAGGTTAGCAACAACAAAACAAAAACCTACAAAACAAACAAAGAGGTTAGTATGCAATGCAGTTATGCTTATTTGTTCTCAAGGTATCCAGTTTGGTCTTCATTTTTGACCCTTCCAGACCCTTGAAGATGCTGCTGTTGAAGTTGCTTTTGAAGTAACCCAGATGGAAACTAACACAAATATATTACAAAAGGTGAAATAATACATCTTGTTCATTTTACAACACCAGCCCGCTAAGGGGTCAAAATACAGTACAAAAAACAAAAGTACATGGAATAGAAATAACAACAAGCAAATGATCAAACTCCAAGGCCAAACTCATCCTCACGAACTTCCTTGAGAAGTGCTTCGGTCACAGGATCAGCCGAACGCTCCGTGAGATTCCTGATGAGAAGGTTTCTTGTTGCAACAGCTGCAGTCAATTTCTTGTTCTGACTTTGGTCTTTAGACCTCTTCACTCCAGCTCTGATTTCTAGCTCTGATATTTCCTTCTGGGCTGCTGCCAGGGCCTTTTCCATCTGCTCCATCTTGTCCTGAACTCTCTTGTCTTCTAGAGTACGGGCCTCAGTGATCCGGACCCACCTGGCTTGACTCTCTTTCAAATACAAGTCTGTCCTTGCTCTCTGGAACTGGGCTTCTTTACAAGCATTCTTCAGAATCTGTTCACCAGCTTTAGACTTGTTGATATAATCTCCAGACTTCTCAATTTTAATCAGATGCTCTACTCTCAATTTCTCCAATCTTTCAATCTCCCTCACACCTTCACTCCTCTCCCGGAGGGTCTTCTGCAAAGCTTGGGTTAGCTTCTCATTTCTTTCTTTCAAGCTCTCAAACTCCTCCAAACTGATAGTGGCAGGGGGTGGTGCTGAAGATGACTCAGGCATGTCTTCTATGGTGAAGGGCATTCCAGAGAATTGGGCCCTGGCATGGGACCACTCATAATATTGTGCTGATGCCACATTATTACACTTCCCCAAAATGGTGACTCCCTTGGTTTGAACATTATCCCAGGCCCAGGCAGCCTGCCTAACAACAATCAAACTGATCTTGTTCTCACAATAGAGAGTCTCTACCAAGTCCTGTGCCTTAGGAGTATGGACTAAGGCATAACCCAGTTGCCTCCTGAACAGCAGAGGGTTGTAATTGATAATTCCCTTGACCCCTATTAAAGGCACATTGGGAAAGTGCCCACAGCTTGTAATGATATCTCTGCCCTTGGTGCTTTGAGTACACCACCTGATGTCTGCTGAAGTGAGAGTAGTGAGCCTCCTAGCCCAGTTGCTCTGCTGATGAGGATTGAGAAATGCATCTGTCCTGGGTAGATGCTTTAGAAGCCAAGCATGGAATAATGGAGCACAACACCTCACTAGCCTTCCCCTATGCTTCTCATTCTTCTGATGTACTGAGTAATAGAGATCTCCTAGCAAAGTTGGCACTGGGTTCTTCAGGATGAACAAATGGATTGCATTCTTGCTGATGAATCGAGGCTCATCTGCAAACAACACAATTCCATATACACTTAAGGCCAACAGAGCACAAACAGCTCTCCATTCCCCCAGGGAAGCCTTCAGACTAGCTTGGGAAATCAGGAAGTCAAGATGAAAACCAGGGATCCCAGCTTTAGAGGTCATATGCTGCTCAATCAAAGCAGGTTCCAGGTGCAAAGCTTTTGCTACCTCTCCATTGCTTGGGAAAGCCATCTCAGGATTGAAAGGGATTTCTCTCCTGATAGGCATGCCAACTAATGAGGAGTACTCTTCCAATAAGGGGCCCAACTGAAAGTCTTGAAAAGTAAAACATCTCAATGGAGGATCATAAAACTGAATGCAGGTGTGGATCAAACTCCTCTGAGATGGGTCCAGATCCATGACCAAGTCAAGTATATCCCCATAATGCTCCCTGAACAAAGGTATGTGCTCTGGAGTGATCAGGGTTTGGATCCTCCTGATGTCTGATAAGTCTGGTTGGAAGAAATGATAAGTGATGTTGCTTTTCTTTGGAGCCATGATGCTGAGTAGAGTGCTGATGAAGATGCTGAGGAGTGGGCCACTGGTTGGCTGGTGCTGGTGATAGCTGAAGCAGATAGCTGATAACTGAAGCAGGGTGCTGGTGGAGACAGGTCAATACTGCAGATGGGGTCAAAACCAAAACCAGATGAAAATGGATACCCTGAAACACAAATAAGCAAATGTTAATATGATGCAATGGTTATGTATGCAAATGATATGCAAGGGTTTGTGACTGAGCTGGATTTGATCAAAATGCCCTGGTATAGATCCATGTGTGTTCAAGAATTCCAGATGGAGGTCTAAAAATCCAGTAACCAGGGTGGGGGACTCAAATAAAGAGCCACATGTCCAGGGTTTTAGAATCACAAGAACTATCCAAAATGGAGCATTCTTAACAAAGTCAAAGTAATAGGGTATTCTGAGGTCAAGGTACCTGCAAACCTGTAAACAGCCCAACCCCCTCACAGGTGATGATCTAAAACAAGGATCCTCAGACTCGGATCAGTTATGAGAAGTGTAAACACTTCTAACCCGGAGGTACAGTGTTTACAATAACCATAACAATTCCTCCTCTAATTCACCTCAGTTTCTGAAGGTCAATACTAAAAGGTCATCCAGACTTAGCAGGCTTCCCAGATAGCCCTAGCATTGCAGGAAATCTGCAACACAGAGTTCTCAAGAAGAAACCCATATCTGAACCGTGTTTCATATTCCCGCACCAGACCGAAATGGAATGGGAAAGAATATGATTCACTCTAGCCTAGGTGTCACTCAGGTCCCAGGTATAGGACCTTAACTCTCAATGGAACACCCACCCACCAAAGCAAAACCAGATCCAGCCAGACAGCATGACAGTATGATATATGTAAAGCAGTAAAGAAAGCAGATAAACAACTGTACATAAAGTAAAAATAGACACAAATATACAAACACAAATAAGCATATAACACCCCAGTAAACACAAATCAATCAAGCGCTAGGAGGAACCCACAAAAAGAACCAGAAGCCCTGGTTGCAGAAAATTCCCCAGCAGAGTCGCCAAGCTGTCGCTCCCGATAAGTGACACAGGGGTCAGATAAGGGTACAGACGCGAACGGTCGGCGAAGGGGACAATGAGAACACACAGCCGTGAACTCACTGGAGAATGAATAGAGTCGCCAGCTAGGCATTTTTATCCCGGAGGAAAGGCAATGCTGCATAGGCCTAGAAAAAGATGGATAAGACGGTTGCGAACCAGAGAGACTGAGAAAGGGGGTTGGTTACAACCTGGGAAGGTATTAGCACCCAGATTGTCCGTCGTACTCGACGGGATCCACGCTTAAAAGATTTGTGTTTTAAAGGGGTAGTGTCAGTGCAATTTGTGTATAAAGAGCTGGAAAAGGATGTACAGGTGTCAGTATAAAAAGAAATGTGAAGTGTGGGATATACAGTGTCAGTGCAAGAACAAGAATAAGATGCTCAAGATCATGAGGCTCAAAGAATAATGCTGGAAGGAGGGGGAATGTACAGAGACTTTTGTTCGATAACCGTTAAGTTATGCCTACGTATCCTCTCGTGCAATGAGGAAGTCAGAACACCGTAGTTCGACCCAAAGAGACTGAAAGATGAATTGACTTGTGAACTGCTTGCTTGTCAATGCTCAAGTGTATGACCTGTCTGGCTCAGGTGCAAACTGTCTCGCATTAGACGGAAGAAGCAAGTTCTCGTTTATGAATGAAGGTGATGAGAAAAGAATCCCGGAGGAGACGATTATTGTTTGTTTTTGAGTTTTCAGTCTTTTATTGCTTTTGAAAGTTTGTCATAAGTTAATGAGCTTAAGCCTAAACCAATGGATTTAGTAAACTCATCACATCTTCCCTCTGATTAGGGGTAATGAGAATACCTTAAGTGTGAAGTCAGATTCTCACACTTAATCACCTTTGATGTAGGATTAAGATCATTAACCTACTTGTGATTATTTAGATGTTTTTGTTGTTTTTGTTTAGTGTTAAGTAATGAGGCTAAGCCATAATCAGGGATTAAACAGACTCATTACACCATCCTAAAAGAAGGATAATAGATGAGAATGTTTAAGCTGAGGAAAACTCCTCAACTTAATCCATGATTAGGGATTAAACTCATGACAAAACAAGCCTTTGATTAAGTGGATTTTATTTAATGATATGGTGATGAAGTGATTTTTATGATTTGTAAGACAACTTGAGGGGGACTTGTCCATTAACACTAGGGTTAGTCCTTCTTAACCACTTAAGGAAGAATTAGAACCCTAATGCAAGGCCCAAGTTACAAGTGTGATGTCTTGATATTTATTAAGTGGATTGATTAAGAGATTAAACACATTAAGGGTTTAATACTTAGGATTAAAGTTATACACTCCATCCTAAAAGAAGGATGCAGGCATAAGCTTAATCACAAAGTCTTAAAGCCTTTAGGGTTTAGTCCCTGACTATGAAATGAGAAGAGAAGACTCAAAAGAGACACAAAGGTAAAAAACTATGAGGGGAGACTAATCAAAACCCTAATTCATTGTCATGCTTGGTTGTTCCTAAGGTTTGTGAGGTTTTCAAGAACAATCTTCAAAGGAGCCACCAGGAAGCAGATGAACAGGATCAAGAGAAGCAAAGCAACTTGCTTCATTCAAGAAGTCAAGTCACTTGAAGAAAGAAAGTGGGAAGAACAAGAATGAGCAAGCTCAATCTCAAACACATATAGGAATGCAGCAATGTATGCAAGGGAGATGAAAAGAAAAGGTATGAGAAGTGAAGGCAAATTCACTTCCCAAGTTTACTTACCACCTGAAATGTTAGGAAGACATGCAATGCAATGCAAGATGAGATGAAATGACATGATGCTAAACAAAACCAGAAGCATGTTGATGATGATTATGATGTTATGAAGTGCTGCAAACATGAGGCAAGACATGGAGATGTTCATACAAGATCATGGATGCAAATGAAGCAAGCTAAGGAGCATGAACAAACATGAAATGTTATGAAGCATACAAGACAAATGACATGGCAAATATGTAATGCAATGATCAATCATGCTTCCTACATGTCTTAAGATGTCAAATGGATCACAAGAATGCACAAAATGCAAAGACAAGTCATGTTATGCAAGGAAATGCAAGAAGGATGCAAGAGAAAGCCCAAATTAGGGTTTATGGATCAAACATCAAACCAAAACCAAAAACAGAAGCAAACCTTAAGATCAAAAATGGAAAATGGCATCCAAAGAAACCCTAGACCTATAATAAACCACTGCCCAAAGGGGAACTCTCAACTCTCAACCACACTCAGGATATGAATTTTCTAAGTTATTAGGGTTTTTTAGGGTTCTTAACAAAAGAAATGCCAAACAATTGGAAAATGCAAGATCAAATCCTGGCCATTTTACCCTAGAAACTACATGCTAAACATAAAACAATGCAAGAAGAACCAATGTCTCAACCTTCTCCAATAGACAGAAATGAATTTTTGAATCCATGATCAAATTAATGCACAAAATATGATTTAATTCAATGAAAAATTCTTAAAATGCATCAAGATCAAAAAAGAAATTTGGTTTGAAGGTTGGACAATGTTTCTAAATGTCTTAGAACATTTCATGAATTTTTTTTGTAATTTTTAAATACCTAAAAGTATTTTTAATTAATTAATTCCCATTAATCAATTAAAAATAATCTTTTAAATATTTAAAAATACTTTTTTAATGATGAAAAATAAAATAAAAATATTTTTGTGTCATAAAAATTATTAAAACTCAGAGAAAAAAGTTTCATAATTTTTATGTATTTTTTGCTATTTTAAAATAATTGTACAAGTTAAATGAAATAAAATGAAATAAAAAAGAATTTTAAATGAAGTAATCAGGAAGGATGGCTGAGATTGATTCTGGCAGTGGATGGGTTGACTGCGCGCGCAGATCAAAGGCCCATATTCAAACTTCTAAAACTCAATTAATTAAATTAATTAATCCTGATTATGGAATAATGACACAATCTGGACCACACACACGCGCGCGGGAAGCCAGATCCAAGGGCCCAAATTTGAACTTTGCCCTAACCCTAATTAACCTCACTAATTACTTTCAGGTCACCGGAGACGAGCTCCGGTCGTCTTCTCCGGTGACCTTCTCCCCTGAAAACTTCCAAATCCTTCCCTAGGTCACTAAAATGAAATCTAAAACCATGGAAATGTTTCCCACAACCTACTGAACCAAAACCCCATGTTCAAATTCATTTATTTTTCCCCATAAGCAAGAATCGAACAAGACAAGTTTTAGGGCAAACCAGTTTCAGAGACAAATTACATACTCAAAACAAAGCCATTTCAAAAACTAAGAACATCAGGATGATCAGTGAATCACATAGAACAAGTTTGTAACAAGAAAAACAATTTCTGGAAAAATAAATTTCAGGCTACCTGAGATTCGAAGCTTTCAGTTTGAAGACTTTCTGGCCACTTCCTTTAGTGCAAACTACTCCACTTGGTCCCCAGAAGATGTTTGAATGCTCAAAGAGAATTTAAGTTGGCTGGATAGTGAGTTTCGAAAGCTCCTGCTTCAGTTCAGTCAGAAATGGCAATGGAGTTTCAGGCAGTTTCAGGTCATGGTGAATGGTTCTTTGAGATCCTGAGGATGAATGGAGAAGGTCTGGAGTGTTTGTTTGGCTGTTTGTGAGCTAGGGTGAAAGTTTCGAATGAAACTGCAAAATGAAGTGAGAAATGGCAGTGAGATGTTCAGGCTGTTTCAGGCTTGTGTTCTTGGTGCTTTGTGGTCTATGGAACAAGGTGAGTTGAATGGTGAAGATGGATGAAGTGTTTGTATGCTGGACAGAGAGATTCGAAGGCTTATGCAATGTGGGGTGATTTTGTGTATGTGTTTTTTATGAATGGTTTCAGCCTTGCCTTGTGTTATGTCTAGCTTGCAAATTGTCCACATAACTCTCTCTCATTGGTCAGTTGATTTGACATGTGCTTTATGGATAGGTGAGACCACTTTTGCAATTTGTCAACTCTTGTGTAAGAGAAAGTATGGTGAAGTGCTAGCTTGGTACAAAGCATGGGCTGGCGCAGCAAGGGTGAGGGAGAGGTCTAGCAAAGCTCAGCATCCAAGGCTGCAAGGTGTAAGAAGAATGATCATGAGTTTTTGCAAGTTGTGGCCTTTGGTTCACATGTGACTTCTTTTGCCTAACCAAACATAAACCATAGGCATTCTTGGTTCAAATCTGATTTTCATGACTTAGAGAAAGTTTATGTGCTGGTTTGAGATGAATTAGAGGCTGCAATATGCATTGGTCCAAGATTTTGCAAAATTCTCACTTAGGGCATGCCTTGAAAATCAATGATTTTAGCCAACTTTGCATTGCCATAACTTTTGATCCAAGAAGAGTTTGATCATGTTCTTGTACTTTTTGAAAAGGGAAAAATGAGATCTACAACTTTCATGACCAAAGTTTTTCCATTTGAAGCATTTTTGGATCAAGAATCATGGCTTGAAAAATGACCTAAAATGATGCATTCTTGAAAAGTCAACTATGCCCAAAAAGTCAACATTTGCAAAAACCCTAAATTCTTGATTTTTATGAACTTCAACCTTCTTCCATGATCAAATAAAGATCATATACACTCAAAATGATGAAGATCACCCATTGGTTGGGTCATTGGGGGCCTCAGATGCCCTGATTTTGCACTGACTTGTGTGAAAAGTCAACCTTTGATCAGATGACTTCCCCATGGAATTTCTTCATGAAAATTGATATGAATACTCCCTATACCATATAGAGACCAATGGAAACAAGAATGACCAAAAAAATTGGAGTTATGGCCTCTGAAACCAAAACCCTAATTTTCAGTCAACTGTGCAGTCTAGCCTGGCTCTGCATCCACTCAAACCCTAGTTCTTGTGATTCCTTTGCATTTTTGACTTTGAGGATATGGAATAGGATATAAGAACACACATGGACCCCTTTGAAATGATTGGTGGCCTTTGGAATGGCTCAAGATGCTTTTGGGATTGCTCAGATCACAAACCCTAGGTGCAGATGCCTTAGAAACTATGCAGTGAATCAAAATGAGATATGAGATGATGTGATTGTGTTTATGCATATGAGGATGATCACAAGCCATGGTGTGAATGGGTGAGGGCAAATTTGGGGTGTTTACAGCTGCCCCTATTCAAACATGAGTTAGCTGTGCAGGTTGTAAGCGACGGCTTAACAGGCAAACAAGATAACTTGTGGTTGAATACCAAAGACAGTCCAAAATTTGCACTCACGGAATGAAGAAGAAAAGGGATATAGATTGCGAAAGGAAAATAAAGTATATTGTAAAGTGTAGGCGACGGAGGACGACCGTCGAGCAGAGGACGACTGCTGGGTAAAGAGCAATGACGGGGACGGCCGACATGCTGGGAAAAGTGCGTGAAGATAAAGCAATGACGGGGACGGCCGACATGCTGGGGATAGAAGGTAAAGCTAAGACGGGGACGGCCGACTAGCTGGGGAAAATAAAATCGTGATGGGGACGGCCATCAAGATAAAGCTGTAAAATTTTCTGGAAGTTAATGAAACATGACGGGGACGGCCATCAAGTTCATAAAGGTAAAGTAATCAACGATGGGGACGGCCATCAGGCTAAAAGGAAAAGGGACCACGACGGGGACGGCCATCGGGTTAAAAGGAAAAGGGACCACGACGGGGACGGCCGCCGGGTTAAAGAATAAATGAAATAAACAGATGATGGGGTACGGCCATCAAAGGTGAAGGACGATCACCTAGCAGGGGACGGCTGCTCTGTTGGGGATAAAAGGAAATATGATGGGGACGGCCATCAAAGGTGGAGGACGACCACCTGGCAGGGTACGGCTGCCGAAAATATCAACGATGGGGATGGCCATCGGATAGAAAAGGTCAACGATGGGGACGGCCATCGGACGAGCATGATGGAGGACGACCATCAAGAAGTGGAGGACGACCACTTAGCAGGGTACGGCTGCTCTCAGGGTTATCATAACACAGGACGAGTGTTAGATAAAAGAAAATTCGTTGGTGATCTACTGGGGATATAGTAAACACGGACGAACGTTTACATCCAAGAAACAAAAGGTATAAGTGTTTGGTATTGTGTATAGATTAAAGATGCGGACGAGCATCCTTAAGACTATGATACGGACGAGTATCATGTAGAAACAAACTGACACATGTTCAGAGATGATGGTACGGACGAGTACCAACTGGTTAACAAAGAACACGGACGGGTGTTGTATCTGAAAGAATCCTTCTGGGGAACAGTAGACACAGACGAGTATCTATATTCAAGAAGACACAAGTGTTTGACACGGTGTGTGGATTAAAGATGCGGACGAGCATCCTTAAGACTTATGATACGGACGAGCATCATGTAGAAACAAACACTAGACGCAATGTTCTGAGATGATGATACGGACGAGTACCAACTGGTTAACAAAGAACAAGGACTACTGTCGAATCTGTGGGGATATGAGTGGTGTATACAAGATATGGATGAGTATCTGTATAAGTGTACCAATGAGTAGTGAGTATATATATAAGTGTTTATCTGCTGGGGAGAATGACACGGACGAGTGTCAAAAGGGAAAAGTATAATAATAACAAGTATATGGGTGATGAAAGTGTAAGCGACTGCGCTGAGGATATGACACGGACGGGTGTCGAGAAAGTGTATATATAGGTATATGTGAGTGCAAAGAGGATGTCTTTGGCTTTTTGCTGGCGATTTGACACGGACGGGTGTCAGGAAGTATCTGTAGTACGGGTGATTTTGTTTGTAAAGTGTATTCAGGCAACCTGTTTGGGGAAGTGATGACACGGACGGGTGTCAGAAATATATACTGGTGTTTGGTGATTGGAGAGGCAACTGCTTTTGCTGGGACCCTGGTGGGGATTTTTGTATAATGATGGTGAACGGTTATTATTCACAAGTGTTACTTCAGAACATGGCTTATGGTTATGCTATGCGTTTGATTTTTGCCGTAATGCTCCGTATTAGACGGAATGCTACGCTTTGAGGGGATAGTATGATGCAAATGCTATGATTATGCAAGGAGGCACAGATCCGGGATTCGGATCCCGTTGCTGCAAAGATCTCTGGTTGATCTGCTTGAAGTGAACATCCCAGCTGGGGATGAGATCATTGGTAGATCTAATGATGTATCTGCTTGGGGGTATAAGTCATTGGTTGACATCCTTATAACACAGGACCCAGCTGGGGTTTGTAGAAGCTTTCTTCACTCTGTTGTGATCTTCTATGTGCTGCTCTTCTGGATAGAGGCTGGGACTCTATGGGGAGATGGTTCCCTGACTTCTGTATTCAGCTGAGGATGAAATGGCAACTCGGCTGGGGAATTATGAGAGGCAACTCAGCTGGGGATATCAACAAGAGGCAACTCAGCTGGGGATAGCAACAAGAGGCAACTCAGCTGGGGATAGCAACAAGAGGCAACTCAGCTGGGGATAGAGCATTTCGGATGCCGAGATTGAGTGTATGTTGATTTGGCAACTTTGCTGGGGAAGTGGGCACCCTCCAATGCCATGTGGAAGATAGACCGAGTTGATAATGATTTGCCAGCTTGCTAAGACGTAACTTGCATGCCCCAGGTTGCGTTCTGGATACCTGCAATCCTGCAAAGATAAGGAGACGCACAAAAGGTCCCGAGGTATCCTTTACTGGATTCCGTCAAAGGAGATAAGTACTTTCGAGAGTAAGTATATTCCCTGTAAGCATGTGCTTTATTTTTAGAGAAAGGCATCTGTACTTATGCAATCGTATTTTTAGATATATCAGACAATTCTTTGCAAAACATAAATGTAAAAACGAGACATGACTGAAAATCTGATTTTATTAATTCATGTGCCCTTAATTGGCAAGATACAGTCAAAGAAACACATCTCCTGAAATGAGGAGATTGTTACAAATTGAGAAATAAAGTGTTGGCGGTGTTGACGATGCTTCCAAGGAGCTTCCTCTTCTGCTATGACTCGTATGACAATGACGTTCTTCTCGTCTTGCTTTCTGGAGAGAGTTGATTCTGATTGAAGCTTGATCCTTTGGAGCTTACCAAGTTGTAGACAATACAGACGAATTCAGAATGCAGTTGTTCGCTTATTCCCTTATTTTGCATGGATCGCCCTTTCGGGTTTTCAATCCATCGGGATACCCATTTTTGCCTGAGTTGTCCAATGCGGCTTTTCAACTCAGCGGGTGTACATTTTTCATTTATTTCCCCTTATTTTTGCCCGAGTCTTTTATTCTGTTTTTGACTCGCCGGGGTGCCCTATTTTTTCCTGGACTTACATTCTGTTTTTGTGTCCAGCGGGTCATTTTTATGCGAAGTATTTTTTAACTGCATCTGAATTCACAGGGGACGGAAAATCTTCACCATCCATGGTGCTGAGCATCAGTGCTCCTCCGGAGAAAACCTTCTTCACCACAAATGGTCCTTCGTAATTCGGAGTCCATTTGCCCCTGTGGTCTGTATGAGGAGGGAGAATTCTTTTCAGCACAAGATCTCCCACTTGGTACTCTCGGTGCCTGACTTTCTGATCAAAGGCTTTCTTCATTCTTTTCTGATATAACTGCCCATGACAAATTGCAGCCAATCTTTTCTCTTCAATCAGACTCAGTTGTTCGAATCGGGACCGAACCCATTCTGCTTCACTCAGTTTAACATCCATTAATACCCGTAACGAGGGTAGTTCAACTTCAACAGGTAGGACTGCTTCCATACCATATACAAGCTGATACGGTGTTGCCCAGTGGATGTTCTGATTGACGTGCGGTACCCATGCAAGGCAAACGGTAGCATTTCATGCCAGTCTTTGTATGTGATTACCATCTTCTGCACAATCTTCTTAATATTCTTATTCGCTGCCTCAACAGCGCCATTCATCTTTGGCCTGTAAGGAGAAGAATTGTGATGTTGGATCTTGAAGTCCCGGCACAGCTCTGCCATCATTTTGTTGTTTAAATTGGAACCATTATCAGTAATGATTCGCTCGGGCACTCCATACCGACAGATGATATCTCTCTTCAGAAATCGGGCTACCACTTGTCTTGTAACATTTGCATAAGAGGCTGCTTCGACCCACTTGGTAAAATAGTCGATGGCGACCAGGATGAATCTGTGGCCATTCGAAGCAGTTGGCTCAATCTTGCCGATCATATCAATGCCCCACATGGCAAAGGGCCATGGTGAAGACATGATGTTCAAAGGATTGGGAGGCACATGCACCTTGTCTGCGTAGATCTGGCATTTGTGACATTTTCTGGCGTAAGCGCAACAGTCTTCATCCATTGTGATCCAGTAATAGCCTGATCTTAACAACTTCTTAGCCATGGCATGCCCTCCGGCATGGGTACCAAAGGATCCTTCGTGCACTTCGTGCATCAACGAATCTGCTTCCGTCTTGTCAACACATCTGAGGAATACCATGTCAAAGTTCCTTTTGTATAAAGATCCATCAGTGTTCAGGAAGAAACTACCAGCAAGCCTTCTCAAAGTCTTCTTATCATTGGAAGATGCCCCAGGTGGGTATGTTTGATCCTCCAAGAAGCACTTAATGTCATGGAACCAAGGCTTATCATCTTTTACAACATCCGCTGCAAACACATATGCTGGTCTGTCGAGTCTGGACACTGAAATCTGAGGTACAAAGTTAGCGGCTTGAACTTTGATCATGGATGAAATGGTAGCAAGAGCATCCGCAAACTGATTCTCGTCCCGAGGGATATACTCAAGTTTGACTGTTGTGAAGAAAGTCAATAACCTCCTTGTATAATCCCTGTAAGGTATCAGATGATCCTGGTGAGTGTACCACTTCCCGTTGGTCTGATTGACTACCAAAGCTGAATCTCCGAATACGGTCAATGTTTTGATCCTGAGGTCAATGGCTTCCTCAAGACCCATAATGCAAGCTTCGTATTCAGCTTCGTTGTTAGTGCAGCTGAAAGTGAGTTTTGCCGAGAAAGGCATGTGAACTCCTTTGGGTGTAATGAGTACTGCACCAACACCACGACCATTCATGTTAACAGCCCCATCAAACATCATAGTCCATTCTTCTTCTGGGTCAGGCCCTTCAGTGTGAATAGGCTCTTCGTGATCTTTTGCTTTAATGAACATGATGTCTTCATCAGGGAAGTCAAACCTCATAGGCTGGTAGTCCTCAATAGGTTGCTCAGCAAGATATTCAGATAGTACACTGCCCTTGATGGCTTTCTGAGATGTGTACTGTATGTCGTATTCTGTGAGAATCATCTGCCATCTTGCAACCCGTCCGGTAAGAGCTGGCTTCTCGAAAATGTACTTAACTGGATCCATTTTTGAGATTAATAAGGTAGTGTGGGTCAGCATATACTGTCTCAGTCGGCGAGCAGCCCACGCTAAAGCACAACAAGTTTTCTCGAGCAGTGAATAACATTGTTCACAGTCGGTAAACTTTTTGCTTAGGTAGTATATTGCATACTCTTTTCGACCAGACTCGTCATGCTGGCCCAACACACACCCCATTGACTCTTCTAGCACTGTCAAGTACATAATCAGAGGTCTTCCTTCAACTGGCGGCATGAGGATTGGAGGTTCTTGTAAATACTCCTTGATCTTGTCAAAAGCCTTCTGGCAATCTTCGTTCCACCTGACCGTTTGTTCTTTTCTTAACAGCTTGAACAAGGGTTCACAGGTTGCTGTAAGGTGAGATATGAACCGTGAAATGTAGTTCAATCGACCTAAGAACCCTCGAACTTCTTTCTCAGTTTTCGGTGCAGGCATCTCTTGGATAGCTTTGACTTTATCAGGGTCAACTTCAATCCCCTTCTCGCTTACAATAAAGCCCAGCAGCTTACCGGATCGCACCCCGAATGTGCATTTGTTGGGGTTCAACTTTAGTTGATACTTCCTCAGACGCTTGAACAACTTCAGCAGATTTACCAGGTGTTCTTCCTCTGTAAGGGACTTGGCAATCATATCATCCACATAACACTCGATTTCCTTGTGGATCATATCGTGGAATAATGTCACCATAGCCCGTTGATATGTGGCACCAGCATTCTTCAGTCCGAATGGCATCACTTTGTAACAGAACGTGCCCCAAGGTGTGATGAATGTTGTCTTCTCCATGTCTTCAGGTGACATCTTGATCTGATTATATCCTGAAAATCCATCCATGAAGGAGAATACCGAGAACTGAGCCGTGTTATCCACCAATACGTCAATGTGAGGTAATGGGAAGTCATCTTTCGGGCTGGCTCTGTTCAGATCCCGGTAATCAACACACATTCTAACTTTTCCGTCCTTCTTAGGCACAGGTACTATGTTTGCAACCCATGGCGGATAGCTAGTCACAGCAAGGAACCCGGTGTCCCATTGCTTTTGTACCTCTTCCTTAATTTTCATAGCCATGTCTGGGCGAGTTCGGCGCAACTTCTGTTTCACTGGTAGGCATTCTTCCCTCAAAGGCAGCTTGTGCACAACTATATCGGTGTCCAACCCTGGCATGTCTTGATACGACCAAGCAAACACATCAACATACTCCTGAAGCAGATCTACCAGTTGCCTCTTCACTGAGTCTTGCAGGCAGGCTCCGATTTTAACTTCTTTCACGTCTTCGTCAGTACCAAGATTAATCACTTCAATCTCCTCCTGATGAGGAGTAATAACCTTTTCCTCCTGTCTCAACAACCTGGCTAGCTCTTCAGGAAGCTCATATTCTTCATCAACCCCTTCATCAGCTTGATTGATCGGATTGTCAAAGTCATACGATGTCATAGCCGTGCTGTTGTCGGTGCTGTCTGGAAGGCACTCTCTGCAAGGGTTAAGTTTGTTCATTTTAGTGATTGATTTTAATCTTGCTTTAGAAAAAAGGTGAAATGAAGTTATCATTTTGAAAACACCGCCATTTATTTTTGTACAAAAAGAAAAATGGAAAAAACAGTGAGCAGAAAAGAAAAAGACTTGTTTGCAAAAAGATGTCTGATATTTCATTAATTTAATCTTGTTTGCACAAAAGTACAGATGGCCCTGATTACAAAATGAGTCTTGTCATCTTGGGCAAGATGCAAGACTTTGATGCATGCTTATAAAACACAGGAAATAATAATTACTCTGATCGAGTAACTCTTATAATTTCCTGGGAAGACCAGTTCGAGACACTGCTCCCCGGGATCTTTGGACGAATCCAATTCTCCAGATTGCGCTCCTCTTCCAGCTCGTCTTCCAGATTGTTGATAGCATCAGGGGTAAGCATTCCCCCACTGACAAAACCTGGCTCTGCAGCAGCCTTTGCTTGATGTTGAGTTGGTCTGTAACCCAACCCAAATTTGTCCTTCTTTTCCTCCACAGCTAAAACTTTGCCCCAGCCTAGGGCAATTCCTTCCTCAACAACCTTCCGGGCTTGTTGATAAGACGACATGGGAGTACCAGATACAGCAGATGCTTCATTGACGTTTAAGGCTTCAAAACCTTGGCTCATTGTTTCATGGATCTCTCCATCCATCTCAATGTACTTATACGTAGCCAGATGGCTAACGAAAATATCCTCTTCCCCACAGATTGTGACAACTTGACCTTCCCACTCAAATTTTAACTTTTGGTGAAGGGTAGACGTTATTGCGCCGGCGGCGTGAATCCAGGGTCTACCCAACAAACAGCTGTAGGCGGGCTGAATGTCCATCACATAAAAGATAGTTTTAAAGGTTTGCGGGCCAATTGTCACGGGCAACTCAATCTCTCCCAGAACCGATCTCTTCGAACCATCAAAGGCTCTCACCACCAGGTTGCTGGGTCTCAATGCCAATCCATCATATTCTAACTTCACCAGAGCCTTCTTTGGTAAGACATTCAGGGAAGAACCTGTGTCCACCAGCACATGGGAAAGGACAGCTCCTTTGCATTCCATGGTTATGTGCAAGGCTTTGTTGTGGTTGCGGCCATCCACTGTCAGGTCAGAATTGGTAAACCCTAGCCCATTGCTAGCAGTAACATTTCCAACCACGGTTTCCAATTGGTTGACAGTAATCTCCTCGGGCACGTAAGCTGCGTGCAGGACTTTAAGTAGTGCATTCCGATGGGCTTCGGAGCACATAAGCAGTGAGAGGATAGAGATTTTGGATGGCGTCTGGTGAAGCTGATCCACAACTTTATAATCACTCTTTTTGATGATTCGCATAAACTCATCAACTTCCTGATCGAACGGTGTCTTCAAGGCTTCTTTAACAGCTTGATCTTCCTGCACAGGGCTCTTTCCTTTTGCCTTGGCAGCAGCTTCTGCTTCGGCTGTAGGTCTTTGAATTGGTGGAGCGAAGAGACGTCCGCTTCGGGTGAAGCCTCCGCGTCCCCCCACATTATCTACTTGTGGTGCAGGTGTTGATGTTTCAAGAGTGATTCTTTTTCCTTCGCAGTACACGTCAGAGCCATAGTGCCAAGGGATGGCCCTATTGCTTTCATATGGTACCGGTCCAGGCACCGTGACAGTGACTGGACTGATTGCTGCTGCTGAAGGGACTGTAATTGTTTGTGGATCATAAAAGATTGTAACTGGTGCACTGGTGGGAGCAGCACCTTCTGAATGGTAGGCAGAGTTGCTTTCAGGATCATAAAATATGGTGACAGTAGAGACGTCTTCATGATTGATTGCTGGTGTTGTAGGAGGTGTTGTTGGAAGGACTGATGTTGTTGTTGATGGAGATTCGAAATGGAATGAAGCTGAAGTTGTAGCAGGAGAAACTGTTGAAAACTGATCATTTGGGAGGACAGACGAAGTACTTGTTGATGTTGCTGGCGGATTGTCGGGAACAATAGTTGCTGCATTTGTAGGAGGTTCTGGAACCGTTGCTGATGAAGTTGTTGGGTTTGTCGGGAATGATGTAGTGATCTGTAGCAGGCCACTCTGAATAAGGCTGTCAATGCCATTCCTCAGGTCCTCACACCCATTCCATGAAATATTACAATAGGGACACCCTAGTTCACACCCCGGAAATATTTGGTTTTCGCGGAGTTGAGCTTTGATTTCCACCAATGGTGTCCTGATCTGATCCACACTGGTTATTAAATAAGACGGTCTGTCTTCTTCAATAGCGTTAATTCGAGGACCACCATGGTTTGGCATTGGGTTTTTATTGACATTGGGCGGAGGTGCAAAATTCAGAGCCTTGGAGTCTACCAAGTCTTGTACCTTCATATGCAGAGCCCTGCATTTTTCTGTACTGTGACCAGGTGCGTTCGAATGAAAAGCACACCTAGCATTGGAGTCATAGTTCCTTGGTAGACTGTTGGGATCCGGAGGTGCCAACGTTCTTAGCTCAACTAGGTTGAGTTTCAGAAGTTGTGGCAGCAAGGCAGCATACGGCATTGGGATCGGGTCGATTACTCTATTAGCTTGGGATGGCCTCTGTTGGAATGGCCTCTGTTGATTGTTGTTGTTGTTGTTGTAGTTCCTTGGAGGATACTGATTCTGCTGATACTGAGGTTGTTGTTGGAAGTTTTGTTGCGGAGGTTGATAGACAGGTTGAGGATGAGCTGGAGCAGGAATGGTGACTGCTGCTATTGACCTTTGAACATATTGGGGCCTACCCCTGTTTGAATGGATGGCATTGGTCTCGCCAGTTCTTCTCGGGCCTGCAAAAGGCTTTCTTGTACTACTGGACGAGCTCGCACCGTTGTCTGAGATCTTTCCCATTTTTAACAGGCTTTCAATCCTCTCCCCAGCTATGACAACATCTGCGAAGCTAGTGGAAGAGAAAGCAGCCAATCTGTCAATATACGTCCCCTGGAGAGTATTCATGAACATATCTGCCATTTCCCATTCAGACATAGGTGGTTGAACAGCAGCAGCCAGTTGCCTCCACCTTTGAGCATATTCTCGGAAACTCTCCCTCGAAGACTGTGACATTCCCATTAGGAGAGTCCTGTTGGGTGCCATGTCTAGATTATACTGATACTGTCTGATGAAGGCCTCTGCCAGGTCCTTCCAGCATCTAATTGTTGCTCTTGTCAAATGGGAATACCACTCCCTCGAAGCTCCAGTCAAGCTATCTTCAAAATAGAACATCCACAATTTCTCATCCATTGTATAGGCCTTCAGCCTTCCCAGAAATGATTGTAGGTGAGTCCGGGGGCATGAAGTCCCATTATACTTTTCGAAACAAGGAGGCTTGAATTTATGGGGGATCCTGACCCCTTCTACCAAACCCATGTCCATAACGTCGAAGCCCAAAGAGTTTTGAGATTCTAAGGACCTCAACTTCTCAGCTATTTCATCCAATCTTCTATCATAAGCCTCTTCCCCGGCACCCATTACTGTGAATTGGTCTTCTTGAGGGTCTTCCTGTAGCACCCTCCCTGCTGTGGCAGTCCCTTGTATATTGACAGGGATGTTGGCCTCTGGATGGAGATGGGGTCCAAAAACTGGGGGATTGACATGAGGTTGGACCCTCTCGTTGTTACTTGTGCCAGCAGTTCCCACATGGGGCTCATCTTGATTCCTCCCTTCTACCAAAGCTCTGAGCCTCTCCTGGCTTTGAGCTAAATTGTTCATTACTTCCATGAATTGTGTTATCTGCGTTCTCATCTCCAACCTTTCGTTGGCCATCTGGTTTCTGACCTCCGTAAGGTCCTGCTGCATCTGATCCATCTGAATTCCCGGAAGGTTGTTTCTAGTTGGGTACCTGTGTGGCCTGTTGAGGGGAAATACCCGGCGGCGAGCAATAATTCCTGAATATCACAACAGAGGTTAGCAACAACAAAACAAAAACCTACAAAACAAACAAAGAGGTTAGTATGCAATGCAGTTATGCTTATTTGTTCTCAAGGTATCCAGTTTGGTCTTCATTTTTGACCCTTCCAGACCCTTGAAGATGCTGCTGTTGAAGTTGCTTTTGAAGTAACCCAGATGGAAACTAACACAAATATATTACAAAAGGTGAAATAATACATCTTGTTCATTTTACAACACCAGCCCGCTAAGGGGTCAAAATACAGTACAAAAAACAAAAGTACATGGAATAGAAATAACAACAAGCAAATGATCAAACTCCAAGGCCAAACTCATCCTCACGAACTTCCTTGAGAAGTGCTTCGGTCACAGGATCAGCCGAACGCTCCGTGAGATTCCTGATGAGAAGGTTTCTTGTTGCAACAGCTGCAGTCAATTTCTTGTTCTGACTTTGGTCTTTAGACCTCTTCACTCCAGCTCTGATTTCTAGCTCTGATATTTCCTTCTGGGCTGCTGCCAGGGCCTTTTCCATCTGCTCCATCTTGTCCTGAACTCTCTTGTCTTCTAGAGTACGGGCCTCAGTGATCCGGACCCACCTGGCTTGACTCTCTTTCAAATACAAGTCTGTCCTTGCTCTCTGGAACTGGGCTTCTTTACAAGCATTCTTCAGAATCTGTTCACCAGCTTTAGACTTGTTGATATAATCTCCAGACTTCTCAATTTTAATCAGATGCTCTACTCTCAATTTCTCCAATCTTTCAATCTCCCTCACACCTTCACTCCTCTCCCGGAGGGTCTTCTGCAAAGCTTGGGTTAGCTTCTCATTTCTTTCTTTCAAGCTCTCAAACTCCTCCAAACTGATAGTGGCAGGGGGTGGTGCTGAAGATGACTCAGGCATGTCTTCTATGGTGAAGGGCATTCTAGAGAATTGGGCCCTGGCATGGGACCACTCATAATATTGTGCTGATGCCACATTATTACACTTCCCCAAAATGGTGACTCCCTTGGTTTGAACATTATCCCAGGCCCAGGCAGCCTGCCTAACAACAGTCAAACTGATCTTGTTCTCACAATAGAGAGTCTCCACCAAGTCCTGTGCCTTAGGAGTATGGACTAAGGCATAACCCAGTTGCCTCCTGAACAGCAGAGGGTTGTAATTGATAATTCCCTTGACCCCTATTAAAGGCACATTGGGAAAGTGCCCACAGCTTGTAATGATATCTCTGCCCTTGGTGCTTTGAGTACACCACCTGATGTCTGCTGAAGTGAGAGTAGTGAGCCTCCTAGCCCAGTTGCTCTGCTGATGAGGATTGAGAAATGCATCTGTCCTGGGTAGATGCTTTAGAAGCCAAGCATGGAATAATGGAGCACAACACCTCACTAGCCTTCCCCTATGCTTCTCATTCTTCTGATGTACTGAGTAATAGAGATCTCCTAGCAAAGTTGGCACTGGGTTCTTCAGGATGAACAAATGGATTGCATTCTTGCTGATGAATCGAGGCTCATCTGCAAACAACACAATTCCATATACACTTAAGGCCAACAGAGCACAAACAGCTCTCCATTCCCCCAGGGAAGCCTTCAGACTAGCTTGGGAAATCAGGAAGTCAAGATGAAAACCAGGGATCCCAGCTTTAGAGGTCATATGCTGCTCAATCAAAGCAGGTTCCAGGTGCAAAGCTTTTGCTACCTCTCCATTGCTTGGGAAAGCCATCTCAGGATTGAAAGGGATTTCTCTCCTGATAGGCATGCCAACTAATGAGGAGTACTCTTCCAATAAGGGGCCCAACTGAAAGTCTTGAAAAGTAAAACATCTCAATGGAGGATCATAAAACTGAATGCAGGTGTGGATCAAACTCCTCTGAGATGGGTCCAGATCCATGACCAAGTCAAGTATATCCCCATAATGCTCCCTGAACAAAGGTATGTGCTCTGGAGTGATCAGGGTTTGGATCCTCCTGATGTCTGATAAGTCTGGTTGGAAGAAATGATAAGTGATGTTGCTTTTCTTTGGAGCCATGATGCTGAGTAGAGTGCTGATGAAGATGCTGAGGAGTGGGCCACTGGTTGGCTGGTGCTGGTGATAGCTGAAGCAGATAGCTGATAACTGAAGCAGGGTGCTGGTGGAGACAGGTCAATACTGCAGATGGGGTCAAAACCAAAACCAGATGAAAATGGATACCCTGAAACACAAATAAGCAAATGTTAATATGATGCAATGGTTATGTATGCAAATGATATGCAAGGGTTTGTGACTGAGCTGGATCTGATCAAAATGCCCTGGTATAGATCCATGTGTGTTCAAGAATTCCAGATGGAGGTCTAAAAATCCAGTAACCAGGGTGGGGGACTCAAATAAAGAGCCACATGTCCAGGGTTTTAGAATCACAAGAACTATCCAAAATGGAGCATTCTTAACAAAGTCAAAGTAATAGGGTATTCTGAGGTCAAGGTACCTGCAAACCTGTAAACAGCCCAACCCCCTCACAGGTGATGATCTAAAACAAGGATCCTCAGACTCGGATCAGTTATGAGAAGTGTAAACACTTCTAACCCGGAGGTACAGTGTTTACAATAACCATAACAATTCCTCCTCTAATTCACCTCAGTTTCTGAAGGTCAATACTAAAAGGTCATCCAGACTTAGCAGGCTTCCCAGATAGCCCTAGCATTGCAGGAAATCTGCAACACAGAGTTCTCAAGAAGAAACCCATATCTGAACCGTGTTTCATATTCCCGCACCAGACCGAAATGGAATGGGAAAGAATATGATTCACTCTAGCCTAGGTGTCACTCAGGTCCCAGGTATAGGACCTTAACTCTCAATGGAACACCCACCCACCAAAGCAAAACCAGATCCAGCCAGACAGCATGACAGTATGATATATGTAAAGCAGTAAAGAAAGCAGATAAACAACTGTACATAAAGTAAAAATAGACACAAATATACAAACACAAATAAGCATATAACACCCCAGTAAACACAAATCAATCAAGCGCTAGGAGGAACCCACAAAAAGAACCAGAAGCCCTGGTTGCAGAAAATTCCCCAGCAGAGTCGCCAAGCTGTCGCTCCCGATAAGTGACACAGGGGTCAGATAAGGGTACAGACGCGAACGGTCGGCGAAGGGGACAATGAGAACACACAGCCGTGAACTCACTGGAGAATGAATAGAGTCGCCAGCTAGGCATTTTTATCCCGGAGGAAAGGCAATGCTGCATAGGCCTAGAAAAAGATGGATAAGACGGTTGCGAACCAGAGAGACTGAGAAAGGGGGTTGGTTACAACCTGGGAAGGTATTAGCACCCAGATTGTCCGTCGTACTCGACGGGATCCACACTTAAAAGATTTGTGTTTTAAAGGGGTAGTGTCAGTGCAATTTGTGTATAAAGAGCTGGAAAAGGATGTACAGGTGTCAGTGTAAAAAGAAATGTGAAGTGTGGGATATACAGTGTGAGTGCAAGAACAAGAATAAGATGCTCAAGATCATGAGGCTCAAAGAATAATGCTGGAAGGAGGGGGAATGTACAGAGACTTTTGTTCGATAACCGTTAAGTTATGCCTACGTATCCTCTCGTGCAATGAGGAAGTCAGAACACCGTAGTTCGACCCAAAGAGACTGAAAGATGAATTGACTTGTGAACTGCTTGCTTGTCAATGCTCAAGTGTATGACCTGTCTGGCTCAGGTGCAAACTGTCTCGCATTAGACGGAAGAAGCAAGTTCTCGTTTATGAATGAAGGTGATGAGAAAAGAATCCCGGAGGAGACGATTATTGTTTGTTTTTGAGTTTTCAGTCTTTTATTGCTTTTGAAAGTTTGTCATAAGTTAATGAGCTTAAGCCTAAACCAATGGATTTAGTAAACTCATCACATCTTCCCTCTGATTAGGGGTAATGAGAATACCTTAAGTGTGAAGTCAGATTCTCACACTTAATCACCTTTGATGTAGGATTAAGATCATTAACCTACTTGTGATTATTTAGATGTTTTTGTTGTTTTTGTTTAGTGTTAAGTAATGAGGCTAAGCCATAATCAGGGATTAAACAGACTCATTACACCATCCTAAAAGAAGGATAATAGATGAGAATGTTTAAGCTGAGGAAAACTCCTCAACTTAATCCATGATTAGGGATTAAACTCATGACAAAACAAGCCTTTGATTAAGTGGATTTTATTTAATGATATGGTGATGAAGTGATTTTTATGATTTGTAAGACAACTTGAGGGGGACTTGTCCATTAACACTAGGGTTAGTCCTTCTTAACCACTTAAGGAAGAATTAGAACCCTAATGCAAGGCCCAAGTTACAAGTGTGATGTCTTGATATTTATTAAGTGGATTGATTAAGAGATTAAACACATTAAGGGTTTAATACTTAGGATTAAAGTTATACACTCCATCCTAAAAGAAGGATGCAGGCATAAGCTTAATCACAAAGTCTTAAAGCCTTTAGGGTTTAGTCCCTGACTATGAAATGAGAAGAGAAGACTCAAAAGAGACACAAAGGTAAAAAAATATGAGGGGAGACTAATCAAAACCCTAATTCATTGTCATGCTTGGTTGTTCCTAAGGTTTGTGAGGTTTTCAAGAACAATCTTCAAAGGAGCCACCAGGAAGCAGATGAACAGGATCAAGAGAAGCAAAGCAACTTGCTTCATTCAAGAAGTCAAGTCACTTGAAGAAAGAAAGTGGGAAGAACAAGAATGAGCAAGCTCAATCTCAAACACATATAGGAATGCAGCAATGTATGCAAGGGAGATGAAAAGAAAAGGTATGAGAAGTGAAGGCAAATTCACTTCCCAAGTTTACTTACCACCTGAAATGTTAGGAAGAAATGCAATGCAATGCAAGATGAGATGAAATGACATGATGCTAAACAAAACCAGAAGCATGTTGATGATGATTATGATGTTATGAAGTGCTGCAAACATGAGGCAAGACATGGAGATGTTCATACAAGATCATGGATGCAAATGAAGCAAGCTAAGGAGCATGAACAAACATGAAATGTTATGAAGCATACAAGACAAATGACATGGCAAATATGTAATGCAATGATCAATCATGCTTCCTACATGTCTTAAGATGTCAAATGGATCACAAGAATGCACAAAATGCAAAGACAAGTCATGTTATGCAAGGAAATGCAAGAAGGATGCAAGAGAAAGCCCAAATTAGGGTTTATGGATCAAACATCAAACCAAAACCAAAAACAGAAGCAAACCTTAAGATCAAAAATGGAAAATGGCATCCAAAGAAACCCTAGACCTATAATAAACCACTGCCCAAAGGGGAACTCTCAACTCTCAACCACACTCAGGATATGAATTTTCTAAGTTATTAGGGTTTTTTAGGGTTCTTAACAAAAGAAATGCCAAACAATTGGAAAATGCAAGATCAAATCCTGGCCATTTTACCCTAGAAACTACATGCTAAACATAAAACAATGCAAGAAGAACCAATGTCTCAACCTTCTCCAATAGACAGAAATGAATTTTTGAATCCATGATCAAATTAATGAACAAAATATGATTTAATTCAATGAAAAATTCTTAAAATGCATCAAGATCAAAAAAGAAATTTGGTTTGAAGGTTGGACAATGTTTCTAAATGTCTTAGAACATTTCATGAATTTTTTTTGTAATTTTTAAATACCTAAAAGTATTTTTAATTAATTAATTCCCATTAATCAATTAAAAATAATCTTTTAAATATTTAAAAATACTTTTTTAATGATGAAAAATAAAATAAAAATATTTTTGTGTCATAAAAATTATTAAAACTCAGAGAAAAAAGTTTCATAATTTTTATGTATTTTTTGCTATTTTAAAATAATTGTACAAGTTAAATGAAATAAAATGAAATAAAAAAGAATTTTAAATGAAGTAATCAGGAAGGATGGCTGAGATTGATTCTGGCAGTGGATGGGTGGACTGCGCGCGCAGATCAAAGGCCCATATTCAAACTTCTAAAACTCAATTAATTAAATTAATTAATCCTGATTATGGAATAATGACACAATCTGGACCACACACACGCGCGCGGGAAGCCAGATCCAAGGGCCCAAATTTGAACTTTGCCCTAACCCTAATTAACCTCACTAATTACTTTCAGGTCACCGGAGACGAGCTCCGGTCGTCTTCTCCGGTGACCTTCTCCCCTGAAAACTTCCAAATCCTTCCCTAGGTCACTAAAATGAAATCTAAAACCATGGAAATGTTTCCCACAACCTACTGAACCAAAACCCCATGTTCAAATTCATTTATTTTTCCCCATAAGCAAGAATCGAACAAGACAAGTTTTAGGGCAAACCAGTTTCAGAGACAAATTACATACTCAAAACAAAGCCATTTCAAAAACTAAGAACATCAGGATGATCAGTGAATCACATAGAACAAGTTTGTAACAAGAAAAACAATTTCTGGAAAAATAAATTTCAGGCTACCTGAGATTCGAAGCTTTCAGTTTGAAGACTTTCTGGCCACTTCCTTCAGTGCAAACTACTCCACTTGGTCCCCAGAAGATGTTTGAATGCTCAAAGAGAATTTAAGTTGGCTGGATAGTGAGTTTCGAAAGCTCCTGCTTCAGTTCAGTCAGAAATGGCAATGGAGTTTCAGGCAGTTTCAGGTCATGGTGAATGGTTCTTTGAGATCCTGAGGATGAATGGAGAAGGTCTGGAGTGTTTGTTTGGCTGTTTGTGAGCTAGGGTGAAAGTTTCGAATGAAACTGCAAAATGAAGTGAGAAATGGCAGTGAGATGTTCAGGCTGTTTCAGGCTTGTGTTCTTGGTGCTTTGTGGTCTATGGAACAAGGTGAGTTGAATGGTGAAGATGGATGAAGTGTTTGTATGCTGGACAGAGAGATTCGAAGGCTTATGCAATGTGGGGTGATTTTGTGTATGTGTTTTTTATGAATGGTTTCAGCCTTGCCTTGTGTTATGTCTAGCTTGCAAATTGTCCACATAACTCTCTCTCATTGGTCAGTTGATTTGACATGTGCTTTATGGATAGGTGAGGCCACTTTTGCAATTTGTCAACTCTTGTGTAATAGAAAGTATGGTGAAGTGCTAGCTTGGTACAAAGCATGGGCTGGCGCAGCAAGGGTGAGGGAGAGGTCTAGCAAAGCTCAGCATCCAAGGCTGCAAGGTGTAAGAAGAATGATCATGAGTTTTTGCAAGTTGTGGCCTTTGGTTCACATGTGACTTCTTTTGCCTAACCAAACATAAACCATAGGCATTCTTGGTTCAAATCTGATTTTCATGACTTAGAGAAAGTTTATGTGCTGGTTTGAGATGAATTAGAGGCTCCAATATGCATTGGTCCAAGATTTTGCAAAATTCGCACTTAGGGCATGCCTTGAAAATCAATGATTTTAGCCAACTTTGCATTGCCATAACTTTTGATCCAAGAAGAGTTTGATCATGTTCTTGTACTTTTTGAAAAGGGAAAAATGAGATCTACAACTTTCATGACCAAAGTTTTTCCATTTGAAGCATTTTTGGATCAAGAATCATGGCTTGAAAAATGACCTAAAATGATGCATTCTTGAAAAGTCAACTATGCCCAAAAAGTCAACATTTGCAAAAACCCTAAATTCTTGATTTTTATGAACTTCAACCTTCTTCCATGATCAAATAAAGATCATATACACTCAAAATGATGAAGATCACCCATTGGTTGGGTCATTGGGGGCCTCAGATGCCCTGATTTTGCACTGACTTGTGTGAAAAGTCAACCTTTGATCAGATGACTTCCCCATGGAATTTCTTCATGAAAATTGATATGCATACTCCCTATACCATATAGAGACCAATGGAAACAAGAATGACCAAAAAAATTGGAGTTATGGCCTCTGAAACCAAAACCCTAATTTTCAGTCAACTGTGTAGTCTAGCCTGGCTCTGCATCCACTCAAACCCTAGTTCTTGTGATTCCTTTGCATTTTTGACTTTGAGGAGATGGAATAGGATATAAGAACACACATGGACCCCTTTGAAATGATTGGTGGCCTTTGGAATGGCTCAAGATGCTTTTGGGATTGCTCAGATCACAAACCCTAGGTGCAGATGCCTTAGAAACTATGCAGTGAATCAAAATGAGATATGAGATGATGTGATTGTGTTTATGCATATGAGGATGATCACAAGCCATGGTGTGAATGGGTGAGGGCAAATTTGGGGTGTTTACAGCATGCTTCAAGACCATTGGGATGGCTCAGATCACTTCTTGGATTGCTTAGATCACAAACCCTAGATGCAGCTATGCAGAAGAAATAAACTATGCAGTGTGAGAAGTTATGCTTATGTAATGCAAAAATGAAAGATCACAAGCCATGGTGTGAGAAAAAGTGAGGGAAAATTTGGGGTGCTTACAGCTGCCCCTATTCAAGCATGAGTTAGCTGTGCAGGGCGTAAGCGCCTGGTTTAACAGACAAACAAGATAACTTGTGGTTGAATATCAAAGACAGTCTGAAATTTGCACTCGTTGGGGAGAAGAAGAAAAAGGGATATAAATTGTAATAGGTAGTATAGACTGAATATCAAATAAAAGCGATGAAGGACGACCATCGAGCAGAGGACGCATGCTGGGGATAAAAAATGGTAAGTAAAGCAATGACGGGGACAACCATCATGCTGGGAAATATATAGACCACAACGGAGATGGCCATCGAGTAAATAAATAAAACTCTATGGGGATTAAAGAAATGAGGAAAGCATTGACGGGGACGGCCATCAGTTTAAAGGGAAAATAAACCGCGACGGGGATGACCATCAGGTAAAAGAATAAATGAAATAATGATGAGGGACAATCATCAAAAGGTGAAGGACGATCACCTAGCAGGGGACGGCTGCTGAAAATATCACAACATAGGAAGAATGCCGGATAGAAAAGATCAAATGATGGGGACGACCATCGGATAAGCATGATGAAGGAAAATCATCAAGAGGTGAGGGACGATCACCTAGCAGGGGACGGCTGCTCTTGGAGGTTATCCCGACATAGGACGAATGCCGGATAACAAAGGTCGACGATGGGGACGGCCATCGGATAAATGATGAGGGACGGTCATCACAAGAGGTGAAGGATGATCACCTAGCAGGGGACAACTGCTAAAGAAGATATCGCGACATAGGATGAATGCCGGAAAGAAAATTCCAACAATGAGGATTCCACTAGGGAAAGGATGAGGGACGGTCATCCGAAGGTGAAGGACGATCACCTGGCAAGGGACGGCTGCCGAAAGTATCACGACATAGGACGAATTCCGGATAAGGGGATCAAAAATGGGGATGGCCATCAGATAAAATGATGAGATACGGTCATCAAAAGGTGAAGTACGATCACATGGCAGGGGACGGCTGCCAAAAATATCACGACATAGGACGAATGTCGGATAGAAAATCTGTTTTGTTGGTGACTTACTGGGGATTTGGTAAACACGGACGAGTGCTTACGTTTCGAAATAAAAGGTATAAGTGTTTGACCGTGTGTATAGACTAAAGATGCGGACTAGCATCCTTAGGACCACGATACTAACAAGTATCGATGGAAGCAAACGCTGACACGTGTTTAAGGATGATGATACAAACGAGTATCAATCGGTTAAGCAAGGAACACGAACGAGTGTTGATCTGCCAGGGAGGTGATATATACAAGATATAGACGAGTGTCAAAAGGATTATGTATAAGTATGTACAAGTATTTGACCTGCTAGAGGAATATGTGCAAGACACAGACGAGTGTCAAAAGATTGAGCAAGGGACACGAACGGGTGTTTGACTTGTTGGGGAAGTATGACACGGGCGGGTGTCAAAAAGAATATGTGCAAGTATGAACAAGTACCTGTATTGAGAGTGCAAAACGTATTATGGTTTTGTCTGCGGGGATAAGTTTTGTATATTGCTGGTGAATTGATTCTGATGTTGGCAGGTGATTGGCTCGAATCTGGCTTATGATCATGCAAATGTTTGATTTTTGCCGTAATGCTCCATATTAGACGGAATGCTACACTTAGTTTGGGGAAAAATGATGAAAATGATATGATTATGCAGATGAGAGAACCGATCCGAGATCCGGATCCTGTAGGGAGAAAGATCTCTGGGCGATCCGTCTGGAGGGAGAACTCCGCTGGGGGAAGAGATCATTGGCTGATCTATGGGGAGAAATCTGTGAGGATCCCGGCTGGGGAAGCTTTTGTTGAAGAGACTCATGCTGGAGATGAGGAGGTTTCGGTAACTCCGTTGGGGAACAACAGTTTAAGCATTGTTCGGGAGATTCTACTTGGGGAGAAGAGAACTTCTGGGAAGTAATCTATTATAACTCCTTCTTCTAGGCGACACACTGGGGATTAAATGAGTTTCTTGAAGGATCCTCTGAGGGGATCACGGCTTCATGGGGGAATACTTCTGTCAAGTAATCCTGCTGATGAGGTGATTGCTGACTTGGCTGGGGATATAATGCTTGATATGCCCCATGCTGTGAAAGATTGTCTGCCTTGAGTACATGCAACCTGTTAAAAAAAGAAACTCACAAGTGTCCTGAGGTATCCTCAACCGGATTCCATCATAGGAGTTAGATTTGTCTGAGAGTAACATATTTCCTGCAAGCATATATTGAAAATGGCTAATATGTTTTCATGCAAGTGTTGTATTATGAACTTAGGACATTTTGCAAACGAAACAAAAATGTACAAAACAAAGTGTGACTGAAAATTCTGATTTTATTGATTTGTGTGCCCTGAATAGGCAAGTACAATGAAGAAGTGAATCCCTGAAAGGAGGAGATTGTTGTAAAACTGAGAAAATAAAAGTGTTGGCAATGTTGAAATTGATGCTCCGGTGAGCTTCCTTTGTTATGACCTGTATGACCTTGACATTCTTCTTATCTTGCTTTCTGAACAAAGTTGATTCTGACCGACGCTTTATCCTTTTGAAGCTTGCCATGTTGTAAGTGATATAGACGAATTCAGAATGCAGTTGTTCGCTTATTCCCTGATTTTGCATGGATCTCCCTTTCGGGTTTCCAATCCACCGGGATACCCATTTTTTGCCTGAGCTGTCCGATGTGGCTTTTCAACTCAGCGGGTGTACATTTTTTTTTGATTTTTCCCTTATTTTTAACCGAGTTTTTTATTCTGTTTTTGACTCGCCAGGATGCCCTATTTTTTTGCATGGACTTACATTCTGTTTTTATGTCCAGCGGGTCTTTTATGCGAAGTATTTTTTAACTGCATCTGAATTCACAAGAGATAAGAAATCCTCACCATCCATAGTAGTGAGCATCAGTGCTCCACCAGAGAAAACTTTCTTTACTATGAATGGGCCTTCGTAGTTTGGCGTCCATTTTCCCCTGTGGTCTGTATGAGGAGGAAGAAGTCTTTTCAGAACAAGCTCCCCTACTTGATATTCCCGAGGTCTGACTTTCTGATCGAAGGCTTTCTTCATTCGCTTCTGATATAACTGCCCATGACAGATGGCTGCCAATCTCTTTTCTTCAATCAAATTCAGTTGATTATATCGAGATCGGACCCATTCTGGTTCATCTAGTCTCACATCCATCATTACCTGTAAGGAGGGTAGTTCGACTTCAACAGGCAGGACGATAAATGTTCTGATAGAGGTTCGGTACCCATGCAAGGAAAATGGTAGCATTTCGTTCCAGTCTTTGTAGGTGACTACCATCTTTTGCACAATCTTCTTGATATTCTTATTAGCGGCCTCAACAACGCCATTCATCTTTGGCCTGTAAGGAGAAGAGTTGTGATGTTGAATTTTGAAGTCCCGACAAAGTTCTGCCATCATCTTGTTGTTCAAATTGGAACCATTATCTGTAATGATTCGCTCGGGAACTCCATATCGACAGATGATATCTTTCTTAAGAAATTGGGCTACCTCTTTCCTGGTGACATTTGCATACGAAGCTGCTTCAACCCATTTGGTGAAGTAATCAATGGCTACCAGGATGAATCTGTGACCATTTGAAGCATTCAGTTTAATATTTCCAATCATATCAATGCCCACATGGCGAAGGGCCAAGGTGAATACATTACATTCAAAGGATTCGGAGGCACATGCACTTTATCTGCGTAGATCTGGCATTTGTGGCATTTTCTGGCATAAGCACAACAGTCTGCATCCATTGTGATCCAATAGTAACCTGATCTTAACAACTTCTTTGCCATTGCATGTCCTCTGACATGGGTACCGAAAGAACCTTCATGTACTTCGTGCATCAATAGGTCTGCTTCCTTCTTGTCAACACATCTGAGCAAGACCATGTCGAAGTTTCGCTTGTACAAAGAACCATAAGTATTGAGGAAGAAAATGTCGGCTAGCCTTCTTAATGTCTTCTTATCATCTGACGATGCCCCAGGTGGGTATGTCTGAGTCTCCAAGAAGCATTTGATGTCATGGAACCAAGGCTTGTTATCAGTGACAATGCCCACAGAGAATACATATGTCGATCTGTCCAATCTGGATACCAAAATATGAGGTACATAATTGGCAGTCTGTACTTTGATCATGGATGAAATGGTAGCCAAAGCGTCTGCAAACTGATTCTCATCTCGAGGGATGTATTCAAGCTTGACTGTTGTGAAGAAAGTCAATAATTTCCTCGTATAGTCACGATAGGGAATCAAATTCTCCTGATGAGTGTACCATTTGCCGTTGGTTTTGTTGATTACCAAAGATGAATCTCCGAATACGTTCAAGGTTTTGATCCTGAGGTCAATGGCTTCCTCAAGACCCATGATACAAGCTTCGTATTCTGCTTCATTGTTAGTGTAGGCAAAGGTGAGCCTTGTTGAGAAAGGCATATGAACCCCTTTAGGTGTAATAAGCACTGCACCAACCCCACGACCGTTGCAATTAACTGCCCCCTCAAACATCATAGTCCATGCTTTTTTTGGGTCAGGCCCTTCAGTGTGAACTGGCTTTTCACAATCTTTTGACTTTAAGAACATGACGTCCTCATCAGGGAAATCAAATCTCATAGGCTGGTAATCATCAAGGGGTTACTCAACCAGATAGTCAGACAATACACTACCCTTGATGGCTTTCTAAGAGGTGTACTGAATGTCATATTCTGTCAAAATCATTTTCCATCTTGCAACCCTTCCGATAAGTGTTGGCTTCTCAAATATGTACTTGACTGGATCCATCTTTTAGATCAACAAGGTAGTGTGAGTCAACATATACTGTCTTAGTCGGCGAGCAGCCCACGCTAAAGCACAACAAGTTTTCTTGAGCAGTGAATAATGTTGTTCATAGTCGGTAAATTTTTTGCTTAGGTAGTATATTACATACTCTTTTCGACCAGACTCATCATGCTAGCCCAACACACACCCCATTGACTCTTCTAATACTGTCAAGTACATGATTAGAGGTCTTCCTTCGACTGGAGGCATGAGAATTGGAGGTTCTTACAAATATTCTTTGATCTTGTCAAAAGCTCTCTGACAGTCATCGTTCCACCTAACTGTTTTCTCTTTTCTTAACAGTTTGAACAAAGGTTCGCAGGTTGCAGTGAGATGAGATATGAACCTTGAGTTGTAGTTCAATCTACCTAAGAACCCTCGAACTTCTTTCTCAGTCTTAGGTGTAGGCATTTCCTGAATAGCTTTGACTTTATCGAGATCAACCTCAATTCCTTTTTCACTTACAATAAAACCCAGCAGCTTACCAGAACGTACCCCGAATGTGCATTTGTTGGGGTTCAACCTTAATTGATACTTTCTCAGACACTTGAAATGTTTCAATATGTTTACCAAATGTTCTTCCTTTGGAAGGGACTTGGCAATCATATCATCCACATAACATTCGATTTATTTATGGATCATATCATGGAATAGTGTTACCATAGCTCGTTGATATGTTGCACCGGCATTCTTCAAACCAAATGGCATTACCTTGTAAGAACGTTCCCCAAGGTGTAATTAAAGTTGTCTTCTCCATGTCTTCAGGTGACATCTTGATCTGATTGTATCTAGAAAATCCGTCCATAAAAGAAAATACCGAGAACTGAGCTGTGTTATCCACCAATACATCAATGTGAGGTAATGGGAAGTCATCTTTCGGGCTAGCTCTGTTCAGGTCCCGGTAATCTACACACATATGCACCTTGCCATCCTTCTTAGGTACAGGTACAATGTTAGCAACCCACGGCGGGTAACTAGTTACAGCGAGAAAACCGGCGTCCCACTACTTTTGTACTTCTTCTTTGATTTTCATGGCCATGTCTGGGCGAGTACGATGCAACTTCTGTTTGACCGGTGGACAATCTTATTTCAATGGAAGCCTGTGTATGACAATATCTGTATCCAAACCCGACATATCTTGATAAGACCAAGCAAAGACGTCGATATACTCTCGAAGCATACTGATGAGTTGTTCCTTCACTGGAGCTTGCAGACTGGCTCCGATCTTCACCTCTTTCACATCTTCCTCATTACCAAGATTGATAGTCTCAACCTCCTCCTGATGAGGAGTAATCACCTTTTCCTCTTGTCTCAACAACCTGGCCAACTCTTCAGGCAAATCATAGTCTTCATCAACCCCTTCATTTGCTTGATTAATCGGATTGTCGAAGTCATACGAGGTCATAGCAGTGTCGTTGTCGGTGCATTCTGGAGGGCTATCTCTGCAAGGGTTGAGATTTGTTCATTTTAGTGATTGATTTTATCTTATTTAGAAATAAGTGAATGGAGTTTATTATTAAGAAAAACATTTCCATTTATTGTTTTGTGCAAAAATAACAAAAATGAAAGACAGTGAGCGAAAAAAGATTGTTTGCAAAAGATGTCCATTGTTCATTAATATTCCATTTGCACAAAATACATATATGGCCCTATTACAAAATGAGTCCTGACACCTTGGGCAAGATGCAGGACTTGATGCATGCTTAAAACAGGAAATAATATTTACTCTGCAGCAGTAACCCTTATAATTTCCTAGGAAGACCAGTTGAGGACTTGTCGGCCTGGGACTCTTGGACGAATCCAGCTTTCCAGGTTGCAGTCGCTTTCAGCCTCGTCTTCCACATTGTTGATAGCATCCGGGGTCAGCATTCCCCCACTTATGAACTTGGGAACTTTAGCAGCCTCCTTTTGGACCTGTCAGGATGGTCTGTAACCCAAACCGAACTTGTCTTCCTTGATCTGAACTTGTAGCAGCTTGCCCTAGCCTTGGGAATTCCCGTCTTCAACAACCTTCCAAGCTTGTTTGTAAGAAGAAATTGAAGTACCAGACGCTTCAACTGTTGCTTCATTGACATTGAGAGCTTCAAAACCTTGGCTCATTGTCTCGTGGATCTCCCCGTCCATCTCAATGTACTTGTAAGTGGCCAGATGACTGACAAATATGTCCTATTCTCCACATATAGTGATAACTTGACCCTCCCACTCATATTTTAACTTATGGTGAAAGGTCGATGTTACGGCGCCAGCGGCATGAATCCAGGGTCGACCCAACAAACAGTTGTAGGCAGGCTGAATGTCCATCACATAGAAGGTAGTTTTGAAAATCTGTGGGCCAATTACCACAGACAGCTCAATTTCTCCAAGAATCGATCTCTTAGAACCATCAAAGGCTCTCACAACTAGGTTACTTGGGCGGAGTGTAAGACCATCATATTCCATCTTGACTAAGGCTTTCTTTGGAAGGACATTGAGTGATGACCAAGTGTCAACCAAAACATGAGAAAGTACAACACCCTTACACTCTAAGGTGATATGTAAAGCCTTATTGTGGTTACGACCCTCCGTAGTCAAATCAACATCAGTAAAACCTATTCTACGACTAGTATTGACATTTGAAACCACCGTTTCCAGCTGATTAACTGTAATCTCCTCTAGCACATAAGCTGCGTGCAGGACTTTGAGTAATGCATTCCTGTGAGCTTCAGAACACATACGCAGAGATAGAATGGAGATCTTGGAGGGTGTCTGATGGAGCTGGTCCACAACTTTGTAGTCACTTTTCTTGATAATTCTCATGAACTCGTCTACAACCTGATCAAAGGGTGTCTTCTGAGCTTCTTTGGCAATTGGTTATTCAGGCACCACACTCTTTCCTTTTGCTTTGGCAGCAGCTTCTGCTTCAGCATTAAATCTTGGGAACTGTGACGCGAAGAGACGTCCGATTCGAGTGAAGTCTCTGCCTCCCCCGACATTATCAATATGTGGTGTAGAAGTTGAAGAGTCAAGAGTGACTTTCTTTCCGTTGCAATATAGATCTGAACCATAGTGCCAAGGCACGACACTGCTGCTGTCATATGGAACTGGTCCAGGCACCGTGATAATAACTGGACTGATTGCTACGGAAGAATGAGCTGTGATAGTTTGTGGGTCATAATAGATTGTGACAGGCGGTCTGATTGGAGATAATATAGGTGCAGGTGCAGGGAGTTGTTGGTGTTGATGTTTCTGAAAGTTGTTGTTGAGAGATTCCGGAACATGGATTGTTGCTGGGTCATAATAAATGGTAATTGTGGAGACATCATTGTTGATAGTTGCTGTTGTTGTAGAAGATGCTACTGAACTGATGTCTGTTGAAGTTGAAGAAGGGAAGTTTGTTGATGTTGTAGAAGAATATGTTGGAATAATTGTTGTTGAAGTTGTAGGAGGGATGTCTATTGATGTTGTAGAAGAGATGTTTGCTGAAGTTGTAGAAGTCGGAACCGTTGAAGAGATCTGTAGAATGCCTTCCCTGATAAGATTGTTGATACCCTTTCTCAAATCTGCACAACCATTGGCAGAAATCTTGCAAGCTTCACAGCAGGCCTCACAACCTAGAAACACTTGGAACTTCAATAATTGAGCTTTAACTTCGGCCAGTGATGTTTCAATACTTGCAACTTCATCAATCAAAATAGATGGTTGGTCCCCCTCAATAGCATTAATCCTCGGCCCACAGTGGTTCGGTATTGGATTCTTTGTGACATTAGGAGGAGGTGAAAAATTCAAAGCTTTTGAATCAACTAAGTCCTGAACTTTCATGTGCAAGGCTCTGCATTTCTCTGTTGTACGTTAAGGTGCATTGGAGTGGAAGGCACATCTGGCGTTGACATCATAATTCCTTGGAAGGTTATGGGGATCTGGTGGAGTCAAGGTCCTTAATTCAATCAGATTGAGCTTCAATAACTGTGGGAGTAAAGCAGCATAGGGTATCGGGATGGGATCAATAACCCTGTTGATTTGAGAGGTCCTTTGTTGGAACGGACGTTGTTGGTTATTATTGTTGTTGTTGTTATAAGATCTCTGTTGTTGGGGAAAGTGTTGTTGCTGAGGAAAGTGTTGTTGCTGAGGATACTGTTGCTGAGGTGCTGGAGTGGGAATGGTGACAACAACTACTGATCTTTGCATGTATTGGGGCCTACCTCTGCCCATATGCACTGAATTGGTTTCACCTGTCCTTCTAGGTCCTGAGAAGGGTTTCTAGCATTGCTGGAACTAGCACCATTGTCAGAGATCTTACCCATCTTCAATAGGATCTCAATTCTCTCACCAGCTATAACCACATCAGTGAAGCTGGTAGAAGAGAAAGAAGCAAGCCGGTCAATGTAGGTTCCTTGCAAGGTGTTCATAAACATATCAACCATTTCCCTTTCATACTTAGGTGGTCGGACAGCAGCAGCAAGTTGCCTCCACCTTTGGGCATATTCCCGGAAACTTTCTCTCGAGGACTGAGACATACCCATCAACAAAGTCCTATTGGGTGCCATATCCAGATTGTACTGATATTGGTGTATGAAAGCTTCAGCTAAGTCCTTCCAGTTCCTGACTGTTGCTCTGGATAGGTGAGAATACCACTCCCGGGATGCCCCAGTCAAGCAATCTTCAAAGTAAAACATCCACAGCTTCTCATCCATGGTGTAAGCTTTCAATCTCCCCAGAAAAGATTGAAGATGGGTACGAGGACAGGAGGTACCATTATACTTCTCAAAGCAATGAGGTTTGAATTTGTGAGGGATCCTGACTCCTTCCACTAAACCCGTATCCATCACATCAAACCCCAAAAAGTTTTGGGATTCCAAGGATCTCAACTTTTCAGATATCTCGTCCAGACGATGATCATACACTTCATGAGCCCTAACACCCAATATTGTAAACTGTTCATCTTGGGGATCTTCTTGCAGAACACGATCTCTAGTGTTTCTCTGGGTATTCCCAATAACATTGACTTCAGGGTTGATGTGGGGCCCAAACTCTGGTGGATTTGCTTGCGGCTGATTGCGCGTTGTTACTTGTACCCCCAGTACCAACATGGTTCTCTTCTGGAGTTTGCCGCTCGACTAACTCCCTCAATCTTTCCGTGGTTTGTGCTAGCCCAGTCATCTCAGCCATGAACTGATTCATCTGAGTCCTTACTTCTGTCCTCACATCAGTCATCTGGGTCCTTACATCTGTCAATTCTTGCTAAAGTTGATCCATCTGTAAGCCCGGAAGGTTGTTTCTGGTCAGATACCGGTGGATGCGGTTGACGGGAAAGACTCTCCTGCGAGCAATATTTCCTGAAACAACAGCAAAGTGAGAAAACAATAACAAATTACCTACAAAACAAATGATTAGTATGCAATGTAGTATATCTATTTGTCTCCAGAGGGTATCCGGTTTGGTTCTTTTGGTTTTGACCTCCCAGACCTCTGGGAATGATGAAGATGTTGAAGTAATCAAAACCCATCAGAAAATCCAAGTAATACATAAACCATACATTACAAATGCCAAAATACATAGTTTATGATTATAACAAGTTCCCATGGTGGGTCAAAATACAATCAAGTCAAGAAATACAACAATCAAAATCACCATGGTGAATTAAAGTACAACCAAAATAAAATTACAAGCAAAAGAGAAATCAAACATCCAGCCCAAAGTCATCCTCCTTAACTTCCTTCAGGAGAGCATCAGTCACTGGTCCAACTGGATGCCCTGTGATGGTCCTGATAATAAGATTTCTGGTTGCAATGGCACTTGTCATCTTCTGGTACTTGTTTTGGTCTTTTGATCTCTTCAACCCCGCCTGGAGTTTCAGCTTGGAGATTTCCTTCTGTGCTGCCAACAGAGCTTCCCGACTCTTCTTCTCATTGGCTTCCAATTGCTCTATCTTAGCTTGTGTCTTCTGATCTTCTTGCAAACGAGCCTCAGTAATTCTGATCCATCTAGCCTGACTCTCTTCATGTAATGTTCAGCTATGGCTTTCTGAATCTTGGCTTCTTTGCAAGCATTCTTCAATACCAACTCCCCTGCTCGGGATTTTCTGATGAAGTCCTCTGTTTTCTCTATCTTAGTCACATGCTCGATACAGAGCTTCTCTAACCTCTCAATGTCTAGACGACCATCATTCCTTTCCCAAAGGGTCTTCTTTAAAGCCTCAGAAAGCTAGGCATTCCTCTCTTTCAACGTTTCAAACTCTTCCAAACTGACTGTAGCTACAGGCTCTACTGCTGATGGCCCTGGTACATCCTCCAGGGTGAATGGCATGCGAGTGATCTGTCCTCTGATGCGCGACCATTCAATGTACTGAGCTGAAGCTATGTTGTTACACTTCCCCAGAATAGCAGTCCCTTTTGTCTGTATGTGGTCCCAAGCCCAGGCTGCTTGTCGGATAATGGCATGATTGTTCAGAATGGCACAGTAAAGAGATTCTGCTAAGTCCTGCTCTCGAGGTGGCTGTACCAAGGCATACCCTAACTGTCTTCTGAAAAGAAAAGGATTGTAATTGATGCAACCCTTCACCCCAATAAGAGGTACATTAGGATATTGTCCACAACTTGTAATTATGTCCTTGCCCTTGGTGTTCTGGGTACACCACCTGATGTCTTCTGAAGTATGGGCTATCATCCTCTTAGCCCAGTTTCTTGTCTGATGTGGATTCAAGAAAGCTTCCGTCTTTGACATATGTCTCATCAACCAACTATAGAAGAGAGGTGCACAACATCTAACTAGTCTTCCCCTCTGCTTCTCATTTCTTTGGTGCACTGAGTAGTAGAAATCCCCTAACATGGTGGGAACTGGATTCTTGAGCATGAAGATATGAATATCATTCTTGCTTACAAACTTAGGCTCGTCTACAAACAAGATGATACCATATATACTAAGAGCCAGGAGAGCACAAACTGTTTCCCACTTACCTGTTGCATTATGACTGGTAGCCTGAGTGATTATGAAGTCCAGATGAAGGCCTGGGATTCCAGCCTTGATGGTCATATGCTGATCAATGACGGTGGTTTCCAAATGCAGAGCCTTAGCTATGTCTTCATTCCTAGGAGAAGTCATCTCAGGGTTGAAAGGGATTCCTCTTCTGATAGGGACACCCAACAACATAGAATACTCTTCTAATAGAAGACCTATCTGAAAGTATGGAAAGTGAAACATCTGAGAGGAGGGTCATAGAATTGGAGACAGGTGTGAATCATGCTCCTCTATGATGCATCCAAGTCCATGATCATGTCCATAATACCACCATAATGATCTCTGAATAAGGGAACATGATCAGGAGTGATAAGGGCCTGAATCTGCCTGATGCCTGTCAGAGGGTACTCAAAGAAATGGTATGTGATGTTGCTCTTCCTAGTTGAATCCATGCTGACAATGGGTGATGATGAAGATAACTGAAGAAGGTAACTGATGAAGACAACTGAAGAAGATATCTGATGAAGATGGCTGAAGCAGAAGAACGGTCAAAACCAAACCAAAGAAGATGTGGATAGGTGCTGGATTTATCAGTATGATGTATGCTGAATGATATGCAAGGGTTTGTGATTAGGTGCCGGATTTATCAGTTGCTTTGTGTCAGACCCTAATTTTTGACCCTAAGATTTCTCACATCTCATCTGCATTTCGCACACAAACAAGATCACGCACTGTTCGTTTATCCTTTTTCAGGTGCAGGTATATGCTTCGCAGGAGATCACCATGTTTAATTTATGTTATTTGTTTATATTTACTAACTTCTAACCAAAATATAAAAAAAAATATGTTGCAGTTGCTTCTTCTTCTTCTGTGTTGCAGGATTTCAAAGACAGGGCTGTGATTCCAATTCAGATGCGTTTGTTTAGTCACGATTCGATTCAGATGGATGTTTGACCCAATATTGGTCAAACTATCAAAATATTTGTTTCAAATGCAAGTTGTGTGTGCCAGTGGTTCATTTCTCAGACAGTGTGTATTCAAAAGTTCAAAACTGTGTTGTGTGCAAAAAGTCATCAGTTATCAGACAGTGTTGTGTGTGAAGTTTAGCTTGAATCTTCATGTTCATCAGTTTATCAGTGATGCATCTGAGAATTTATTTTTCTCAGCATGATTTCAAATCATTTGGGCAGTTTTCAGACGATTTCAGTGATTGTGGTTGAACTGGCAAGTTGTTCAGTGGTTTCGTGTTGGTTGTATTCGTCATTATCAGTAACTTGTGAAAAAAAATATCAAAAGATGGTTGTGGGCTTAAGACCAAATTTCATATCCATTCTCATCCATCTACAAAATATATCCATCATCCATCTGTCAATTAAACCATTTCTCTTTTCCGATTTTTCTATTATCCATTCTTATTTAATGCCATTTATCTTCCATTTTTCTCGATTCTTCGATTCATGCATTTTTTTTAGTTCAATTATCCAATTACCACTTTAAATTATCATTTATTTTTCTTTTTACCCATTTTTCTAAAATTCACATCTCAATACTTATTTGATATCCATTTTTTAAATTCCAAAAAATATTATTAAGAACTAATTATATATTATAAGTCCATTTACATTTTTTTTTACCACCATTAATTCTATATATTACAAAAAAAAACCATTACATTCATATTCTAAAAAGTCCATATATATTTGTTTCTTAAGCCCACGTATCAATCCAAGCCCCAACTTCACATTATTTCCGTACGCAGGCTTCCCACAGCCACTCTCCATCAGCTTTTTTTCCAAAGCCACCCGCACGTAACATCAAGCCATTTCCCACGCCAATTTTTCTAGCTAGCTCACTTTGCAGCAACAAAGGCAAAAACCATACCAAATGCCTTACAAGACCCTTAGCCACAATATCCAAATATCAGCCGTAACTCACGTGCATCCTCAAACATCAGCCTGCCTTCAAGCATTTTCCAAGCCTTCCAGCAGCTTAACGCCAACAGGCCTCATCAAAACACAGCCTTGCCCAAGCGTCACACACTACACAAGCTAACAAAGTCAGCTTCATCAAAACTCCAGCCGTGCAAAAATACAGCTACACTTCAAGCCAATCTCACACCAAAATGAAATGTAGCAAAACGCAGCCTGAAACGAAATAAAACACATCACACGCGGAAACACAAACAAAACAAAACTCACAGCAAGCATGCTTCCGTCGTGAAATTTCAAAACTCAAGAAATCCGATTCAAAACGACAATTCTTTTCCTTTCAAATCTCAGCCCATCCCTCTATAAAAACAGCCTCATCCTCCTTCATTCTTCTCAAGCTCTCAAGCCTCCAAAAACCCTGTCAAATTCAAAAAACAACCATAAAAAAATTGAATCTCAAACCATTTATCAAATTTCATAAAACCCCCTTTCATTGAACCAAAAACGGAGAGTAACATTTCAAAGAGGAGAGGAATAGAGTTTTCGATAAACTCTTGTTGATTTAGGATTTGTAATTGAAAGAAGAAGTGAGGAGAGAAGAGAACTTTCGCGATTTAGAGAAGAAGAAGTTGAAATTGAAAGGGGAAGCTCGGCTAAGAGAGAAGAAGAAGAAACAATTTGATTTGTTTGGATTTCGTGAAAGGTGAGGGTGCTGTGTGTTATCTCCCCTGTGTTTCCGCCATTACCTCCCTGTTTGCCTCCGCCCTGTGTTAACGAAGAAGAAGAAGTTGTTCTTCTGTGTTGTTTTCATTTTTTTCGTTTTTTTTAATAATTTGTTTTGATTTTGTTTTAAGAAAAGTTGGCTTTGGGCTTGGATCAATCCACCTATCCATATTGACCCGCGGATATACTCCTTCCTTCTTCCATTCTTCTTTTTTTTTATTAATTTTCTTTAGTTTGTTTTTTTAAAGGATTTTGTTATAAGTTATTGTTGATTTAAGAATTTTATGGAAAAAAAGTATTTTAAGAAAAACTTTAGAAAATATATTTTAGAAACATTTTAGAGAAAGAGATTTAGAAAAAAGGTTTAAAAAAATATTTTAATTCTTTTTTTTTGGATTTCTTTTTTTAGATCCACTTTTCTTCATCTTATTTTCTTTTTGGTCGATGAGATCTCCGATTCGCGATTATTGGTTTTCGAAGATGTTTAATCTTCATTATTTCAAATCTATGAATGAATGATCATTTGGATCATTCTCCATACTTTGGAATCGTGATAGGTTGCCTTCGATAAACACAATGTGAAATCCCGATTAAGATTAGACCATTATCTTTTCTTTTAGTGTGGCATGTTTTCGGAGAACGATCCATAATATCGTTTCTCTAACATGTATTAACACAAATATTTTCCACTTTAATTAGTGGTGGCCGGCCTCATTTATAGGGTAATTACTCCGTAAATTACTCGGCGATTGCTTAACATAGACCTAAAGTTGTCCCGATTTGGATTATGATCCACTTGGATCCGGTTGCCTCGATTTTATTTTTCTTTTCGTGGTTGTGCTTGATTAAGTTCATCATACCACTTATATTGTAAATATTATAATAATGTGAATATACTAACATTTAATTTAATCTCTCGCACCTTATCCTTTTATTTCAATTCCTTGCTCCTTTATCTCTTATTATGCTTCTATATCATATATCATTTGTTTATTGTTCATATTGTTACTTGTTACTTTTCATTTGTCCATTTGGACACAAAAACACTAATAACTGATTAAACATCTAAAAAATGGGTGACTTTTAATTTCGGACTATGGTTACTATCCTTAGCATGGAATTTGGAGTTTCGGACTTAGATTCTAGGACCATTCCCTTGCTTGAATTGTTATGGATTGAAGACTTTGGCTCCGATTAAGATCACTTGTTCATGAAGATGGAAATCCAATTGTTTCAAAAAGTGCCTGCCGTATGGTTTGATCATTCTTCCTTTAGCTTTTATTTTCAAGTCTTAGGATAGTCCCTTCATCTCTTCCCATCCTCTTCAATTTTCAAATCTCCTTCCTATTTTCAAAACTTTCTTTGTTTTCAAACTTCAAACATTTTCTCAATCAAACCTTGACTTCGGTCATGTGCTTTTACCTTTTCATTTCTTTTCCTTTAATAAATGCTAAACCACATAAGCATATCGAAACTTTCTTTCTCAAAAACTTTAAAACATTCAAAACTCATTCAATTGTTTTTGTGCCCTCGTGCACGTTTTCTTTTAACCATTTTTTATGTTTAGATATGATTCATTCTTTCTAGCGGAATTATTCGCTAAGGAATGACGACTTATCTTTACATTTTAAAATCAATTCAACTCATTTGCCTTTTCACAATTTGTACCACGAACTACGGGGTTTTGATCTCGCATTGCACTTTGTAGGTACGTAGGCATGAGACGTTCGTCTCTTCAAACACTAAAATCTTAAAAAACATTCTTCTTCTCATCTCCTCAATCTTTTTTCAAGCAAACCATTTCAAACCAAAAATGCAGTAAATATTTCAAAGGGTTCCCGTGGAGTACCACGGACATGTCGGGTGCTTAAAACCTTCCCGATTTGTAACCAATCCCTGTACCCATTCTCTGTTTGATTCTTTTAGCTTTTTAGCTTTTAAGATTCTTTAAGGTTTTATTCGTTCTTTTACCTTTTTCCTTTTGGAAATAAATAAAAGTGCGGTGGCGACTCTGTGTATATCGAGTTAAGTTAATCAATAGCTTACACTCATGATTTTACCGCTACAGAAAAGTGGCGACTCTGCTGGGGAGTCAATCTCTAAGTGGATTCGGCCTACTTTGATTTGTTTACTGCTTTAGTTTGATTTGCTTGTTACTTGGTTGTTCTGTTTCGGTTTTGGTGATCCTCTGTGAGATAGATTCTAACCCGGATCTGAGTGGAACTTATGATAGGACGGCGATATTCGAAGCGATATGCGATGGAGTAGTCCAAAGCAATATCAATTTGATAATCTCCACTCGGTTAGGCTCTCTTGGACTATCAATGTCATGACGAGTAATCGTACGTGGCATTATTTTCCGACCTTGAGCTGATCATACTGAGGACCGTAGAACCCTTAACCAATCTAAGCCAATTTAGGAACGTAGTATGGAAACTGTTTGGGTGTAAACCTAAGGTGGTTGTCACGCGATACTACACTCAGACGAGGTCTATTTTAAGAATGTTATCGGTTGGGGAGTAATCCAACATACCGATGATATTCTAAAGATGGCTGTTAACTCCGGGAACCTCTGTTAGCACCCTTCTGGTTTTTTGCAGGTACAATGAAGACGAACCTTAGTACATACCTGTGTGGGTTGGTGTTCTTATCCCATGACTCCATGCTCGTGATTCGAACCTTTGAACCTGTGTGCTTTACGTGATCTTGTTTGTGTTTGTTGCATCTACATATTCATCATGATCATCATTACAACCATTTTTCAAGGAAGACAATTCCGATTATTGCAAATATTAGAAAGAATAAATATTCCTTTTTCTTGTCAAGATTGTTCATGACAGTATTCTCGATGTTGACCATGTTTACAATAATCGAGTTTGTTTTTCTGAAAATGGAAGTGAACATTGCATATCATTGCATCTTCGCATATTCTTGCGTTCATCCGAGTTGTGTGGGAACTCATCTCGGTTGTTTCTTTCCTCAGTTGTCTGTTGATCCGTCAAGCTGACTCCTCACCACAGATACGGTACTAGAGCTGCTAACAGACGAAGAGCTATCAGATTGAGAATGGAACACCAAGAACACCATAACATGGAAGTTCGAATGGATATTGATGAGTTGAAGGCCGGTATGACCAGGCTCACTGAAATGATGCAAGTTCTGATTGCTCGAGGTGAACCACCTCAAAGGACTGTTATCTCTGAAGTTTTTACTGCTATTGTTGATCCTCCTGTTGTTCAGCAACCAGTTTCTACTTGGCCAGAATATGGGTTACCTCCGGATTATGTGCCAGTTTCTGCTACTGCTCAGATTGGTGGTCCATCTGTTGTGCCAGTCTTTTCAGCTCCGACTTTTGCTGAACCTCAACCTGTTGTGCACGCTACTACTCAGACTACTTATCAGAATTCTCCTTTCTTGTACCAAGCTGCTGGTCAACAAGCTGAAAGTCAGGGTGAACCTGGATATATGGATGAAGTTAGAGAGCAATGTTTGACTCTTGAGAAGATGGTAAGAGGTCTTGAAGGAAAAGATGTCTTTGGTTCTGCTGCTATAGACATGTGTTTGGTTTCCGACTTGGTTCTTCCTGATAAGTTCAAGGTTCCTGTATTTGAGAAGTACAATGGTCATACTTGTCCAAAGATTCATCTGCTGATGTATTGTCGCAAAATGGCTGCACATGCTAAAGATGACAAGCTGCTTATTCACTGTTTTCAAGATAGTTTGAGTGGTGCTTCTATGAAGTGGTATGTTGGACTTGAGAAGAGTCACATCCGAAGCTGGAAAGATTTATCTGATACTTTTGTAAGGCAGTATAAATACAATCTGGACATGGCGCCTGACCATCGTCAACTTCAAAATATGTCACAGAAAGAGAAAGAATCGTTCAAAGAGTATGCTCAGCATTGGAGAGAGCTAGCTGCTCAAGTGGAACCACCTTTTCCCGAAAAGGAATTAACTGGTTTGTTCATGGACACTCTTCAACCGTTCTTTTGGGAGAAAATGGTAGGAAGTGTTTCATCTGGTTTTTCTGATCTAGTCACTATTGGAGAAATACTAGAGGAAGGTATCAAGAAGGGTAAGATTACCAATTCTGAAGCTCCTAATGCTGCAAGAAAGTCTTTTGGGAATCCTCACAAGAGAAGAGAGGGTAATGCTTATGCTGTTTCAAATGAAAGGAGGCCTTATCGCCCGCAACAACGATATATTCAACCATATGTAGTTGTAATGGCTCCTGTTGTTAAAGCTCAACCTGATCAAACTCAAGCTCAAGGTCAAGCTCGACCAGCTCAAGCTCAAGTTCAGATTCGAGCTCAAGCTCAGGTCCCTCATCCTGCTGCTGGACAAAATCAGTATCGCAATAGGCCAAACTTTGATCCTATTCCGATGTCCTACACTGAATTGTTTCCTTCCTTGATTGAGAAAGGTTTAATTACTACTAGGCCTCCGCCTCCTGTTCCAAATCCTCTTCCAGTTGGTTATAGATCGGATCTTCGTTGTGAATTTCATCAAGGTGGAACTGGTCATGACAAGGAACATTGCTTTACACTGAAGGCTAAGGTGCAAGAACTTATCAGGAACAACATCCTTTACTTTAATGACCTTAATCCCAATGTTATCAACAATCCTTTGCCGAAGCTCGGGAAGTGAATCTTCTAGAAGACTTCAACAGTCAAATTTTCTTCAAGGCCAGAATATCAGACAGGACAGCTCATCCTTGTTGTTGATTGATCACTAGGCCATTGTTTCTTTATGTTTGCAATTTTCTTCAATCATATTAAGTTGTTTGCTTTTAAGCTTGTTTGTACTTTCATGTTGGTTTTAATGAAATGAGCATTGCTTTGTTTTGATTCAATTTCATTTACTATTTGCATCTTGATGCTTTACCTTTCAAGTTCATTTATCTTTTCTCAAAATTTTTACAATGATTGGAGGGAGGATGATGAAAACGAGATACCCATAATTGTTGTTGGTATGCTTTCAATTGATACTTGGCTGATGATATACAGACATTGTTTCAAATCCCAAACACTGGATAAATAAGGAAGTTAATCCCTTGTCGACCCTTCTGAGCCTTGAAGTTGGAGTTTCTTTCTATTCGAAAAAACCCGCAATTTTAACCTGGGGATGGGTAGTTCTCAATTAATTCGAATGTGCATTCAAGTACAAGAGAATCATTCAAGACACCTTTCAACAAAGGTTGCAATCTCAAGTTTTCCTTCACACACATCAAAGAAGTGTTGAAGATGTTTCTCAATTCAAAAGCCAAAGATGGTTCGTCGTAATCATTAAGCCGTGCAGTCATTATCTTTCAAAAAAAATGATATTGAAAAAGTATTGAAAACAAAATCAAAGCCCTCTAAGTCAAAACCTATGAAGGAGACTTAGGCAAAAAACTGGGGCATCCCGCTGGCTGTAAAATCAAATGACACAGTTCAGGAAAAAGTTAGGGATAATAAAAAGAAAGACTTGTCAAGAGGTCATCAAAATCCTCAGCAAAAATAAGTTGAGTTGACCAAAGTCCTCACTAGAAATAACAAAAAGAAAGATGTGACTGTTATCTCAAAGTCCGTTGGCTTATGAACCACCTTCATCTGTGCAATCCTAAATTTCTAGGAACTTGAATGCATAGGCTGAATTAATTGAATGTAGGACTGGAGTTTATCACGAAGTTGGGTTGGGTATAAATAAACTTTGAGCCTATATCCTTTGTTTCATAAGCCGTGACCCAGGTCACGTTACAACCTTCAAAAGTCCTAATTGAATCCAGGTTTCTTTTGAAAAGCATACTACAACAATGAGGTTGCGTAAACTGACTCCCAAGTTCTTTACCAATCATGTGCTTCCTTACCTTTGCTTTATCTTTAATGTTGTCTCAACCTCCGTGTTTTGACAATGTTTTCATTTACTTTACATCAATAAATTTCATTCCAAAAATGATTCTTGATTTCAAACTTTGCATTGAACTTTGCATTAAAATTACCAAGTTTGTACAAACATTTTTTATTTGCAAATAAACTTTCTTCATCAAGGAATTTTCAAACAATTAAGAAACTTGGTCAGTGATCTTATCAGGGGCAAGTTTTTCTCAGTTCCTATGTTTCAAGATGTTGTTGCTTTGTGCGAGTTGTTCTCAGATTTGGTTAGTCAGAAGATTCTCTGCAAGATTTATACTGGATTTATTTTCTCAACATTCATCTCAAGAACTGAAGCCATGATCAGTTTATTCTTCTCAACAGCTACCTCAAAGATCTGATTATTTTCTCCAGCAGTAATCAAGAACTGAATCCATTATCAGTTTACCTTTATTGATCATTGAACTTGGGGCAATTTTCTTCAAGAATCCCCAAGTAGCTTTGCATGACTTCTCTCAAAAGATTTTCAACTTGGTACAGTTTACTGATGTAATAGAGATTTGTTCAGCAGAAGCATCTCCAATATTCGAGCAAGAATGGCAGTGATTTCTGTGTTGAGGAATCAGTCTTTCATCTCTCCACTCCTCTAATAGTCTAAACTGTTTGTCAACATTTTCTCTCATATTATCTCCTTGGGTGTGTTATTCCCCAGTCTTGTTTACATTTGCATATTTGAGTGTTTTAGTCCTCATTATGCGTTCTCTCGGGTGTTTTATCCCCCAGTCTTGTTTACGTTTGCATATTTGAGTGTTTTAGTCCTCATTATGTGTATCCTTGGGTGTGTTATTCCCCAGTTTTGTGCTAGTTTTCATATTTGAGTGTTTTAGTCCTCATTATGCATTCTCTGGGGTGGTTTAGTCCCCATTTTCGTAAATGTCTGCATACTGAGTGTTTTAGTCCTCATATGCATTTCTCAAGTCTTGTTGTTTTCAACTTCTTACTTGTTGGTCAAAGTCCAATTTACTTGGCATTTGTCTGTCTCTTCCGAATTTCTTCATATACTTGTTGTGCCTTCTCAGATATTACACCCTTTTATCCGATTGCCATTCTCGGATGTCCATAGTGAAGTCATCATTGATTTGATGTACTGTCCCGGACCTTTTTTTTCCATCTCATTCCGTTCTGTTCCTGAATGTTGTGCTTCATATTTCATCTGATTGCCATTCTCGGATGTTGTGATCACTCTCCTTCCGATTGCCATTCTCGGATGTCCATAGTGAAGTCATCAGTGATTTGATGTACTATCCTGGACCTTTTTCCATCTCATTCAGTTCTGTTCCTGAATGCTGTGATTCACATGTTATCTGGTTGCCATTCTCAGATGTTGTAATTACTTCTCTTCCGATTGCCATTCTCGGATTTTCATGTTGGAGTCATCATTGAGTTGATGTGCTTTTCCGAATTTTTCCCATTTCATTCAGTGCTGTTCCTGAATGTTGTGATTCACATATTTTATCTGATTGCTATTCTCAGATGTTGTGATTACCCTTTTCCGATTGCCATTCTCGGATATCCCTATTAAAGTCAGTAATGTCATCCTTGGATGCTTCTGGTGTACTGTTTCAGGATTTTTCTCACTTCATTCAGTGCCATTCCTGGATGTTGCGATGTTTTCTGTCCAATTGCCATTCTTGGACATTCTCACCTCAGCTAGGCCATGTGTTGGTCTCTGGCATGTTGATTTTCCCTGTTGGAACTTCATGTTCCTTATCCCCAGCGTTCATTCTTTTTCATGTGTCGTCTTGTCCCTCACGGACTTCTCTGAATTTCATTTGGTTCCATATACATTTCATACCATCTCATGGTTTCTCTCATAATATTTCATATACATCTCATATGCTTCATATCATTTCCATATCATTTCCATATCGTTCATCTTTTTCATTCCAGTTTTTGGCATCTTAGGTTCAAAAATTGGGTTTTTTGATATTTAAGTATCTTCCATCTTGTCGAAATGAAGATTCCAATCTTAATTATCTCTGGATTGAAGAAACTTAAATAGGGGCATCTGTCAGACCCTAATTTTTGACCCTAAGATTTCTCGCATCTCATCTGCATTTCGCACACAAACAAGATCACGCACTGTTCGTTTATCCTTTTTCAGGTGCAGGTATATGCTTCGCAGGAGATCACCATGTTTAATTTCTGTTATTTGTTTATATTTACTAACTTCTAACCAAAATATAAAAAAAAATATGTTGCAGTTGCTTCTTCTTCTTCTGTGTTGCAGGATTTCAAAGACAGGGCTGTGATTCCAATTCAGATGCGTTTGTTTAGTCACGATTCGATTCAGATGGATGTTTGACCCAATCTTGGTCAAACTATCAAAATATTTGTTTCAAATGCAAGTTGTGTGTGCCAGTGGTTCATTTCTCAGACAGTGCGTATTCAAAAGTTCAAAACTGTGTTGTGTGCAAAAAGTCATCAGTTATCAGACAATGTTGTGTGTGAAGTTTGGCTTGAATCTTCATGTTCATCAGTTTATCAGTGATGCATCTGAGAATTTATTTTTCTCAGCATGATTTCAAATCATTTGGGCAGTTTTCAGACGATTTCAGTGATTGTGGTTGAACTGGCAAGTTGTTCAGTGGTTTCGTGTTGGTTGTATTCGTCATTATCAGTAACTTGTGAAAAAAAATATCAAAAGATGGTTGTGGGCTTAAGACCAAATTTCATATCCATTCTCATCCATCTACAAAATATATCCATCATCCATCTGTCAATTAAACCATTTCTCTTTTCCGATTTTTCTATTATCCATTCTTATTCAATGCCATTTATCTTCCATTTTTCTCGATTCTTCGATTCATGCATTTTTTTTAGTTCAATTATCCAATTACCACTTTAAATTCTCATTTATTTTTCTTTTTACCCATTTTTCTAAAATTCACATCTCAATACTTATTTGATATCCATTTTTTAAATTCCAAAAAATATTATTAAGAACTAATTATATATTATAAGTCCATTTACATTTTTTTTACCACCATTAATTCTATATATTACAAAAAAAAAACATTACATTCATATTCTAAAAAGTCCATATATATTTGTTTCTTAAGCCCACGTATCAATCCAAGCCCCAACTTCACATTATTTCCGTACGCAGGCTTCCCATAGCCACTCTCCATCAGCTTTTTTTCCAAAGCCACCCGCACGTAACATCAAGCCATTTCCCACGCCAATTTTTCTAGCTATCTCACTTTGCAGCAACAAAGGCAAAAACCGTACCAAATGCCTTACAAGACCCTTAGCCACAACATCCAAATATCAGCCGTAACTCACATGCATCCTCAAACATCAGCCTGCCTTCAAGCATTTTCCAAGCCTTCCAGCAGCTTAATGCCAACAGGCCTCATCAAAACACAGCCTTGCCCAAGCGTCACGCACTACACAAGCTAACAAAGTCAGCTTCATCAAAACTCCAGCCGTGCAAAAATACAGCTACACTTCAAGCCAATCTCACACCAAAATGAAATGTAGCAAAACGCAGCCTGAAACGAAATAAAACGCATCACACGCGGAAACACAAACAAAACAAAACTCACAGCAAGCATGCTTCCGCCGTGAAATTTCAAAACGCAAGAAATCCGATTCAAAACGACAATTCTTTTCCTTTCAAATCTCAGCCTATCCCTCTATAAAAACAGCCCCATCCTCCTTCATTCTTCTCAAGCTCTCAAGCCTCCAAAAACCCTGTCAAATTCAAAAAACAACCATAAAAAATTTTAATCTCAAACCATTTATCAAATTTCATAAAACCCCCTTTCATTGAACCAAAAACGGAGAGTAACATTTCAAAGAGGAGAGGAATAGAGTTTTCGATAAACTCTTGTTGATTTAGGATTTGAAAATTGAAAGAAGAAGTGAGGAGAGAAGAGAACTTCCGCGATTTAGAGAAGAAGAAGTTGAAATTGAAAGGGGAAGCTCGGCTAAGAGAGAAGAAGAAGAAACAATTTGATTTGTTTGTATTTCGTGAAAGGTGAGGGTGCTGTGTGTTATCTCCCCTGTGTTTCCGCCATTACCTCCCTGTTTGCCGCCGCCCTGTGTTAACGAAGAAGAAGAAGTTGTTCTTCTGTGTTGTTTTCATTTTTTTCGTTTTTTTTTTATAATTTGTTTTGATTTTGTTTTAAGAAAAGTTGGCTATGGGCTTGGATCAATCCACCTATCCATATTGACCCGCGGATATACTCCTTCCTTCTTCCATTCTTCTTTTTTTTAATTAATTTTCTTTAGTTTGTTTTTTTTAAAGGATTTTGTTATAAGTTATTGTTGATTTAAGAATTTTATGGAAAAAAAGTATTTTAAGAAAAACTTTAGAAAATATATTTTAGAAACATTTTAGAGAAAGAGATTTAGAAAAAAGGTTTAAAAAAAATATTTTAATTCTTTTTTTTTGGATTTATTTTTTTAGATCCACTTTTCTTCATCTTATTTTCTTTTTGGTCGATGAGATCTCCGATTCGCGATTATTGGTTTTCGAAGATGTTTAATCTTCATTATTTCAAATCTATGAATGAATGATCATTTGGATCATTCTCCATACTTTGTAATCGTGATAGGTTGCCTTCGATAAACACAATGTGAAATCCCGATTAAGATTAGACCATTATCTTTTCTTTTAGTGTGGCATGTTTTCGGAGAACGATCCATAATATCGTTTCTCTAACATGTATTAACACGAATATTTTCCACTTTAATTAGTGGTGGCCGACCTCATTTGTAGGGTAATTACTCCGTAAATTACTCGGCGATTGCTTAACATAGACCTAAAGTTGTCCCGATTCGGATTATGATCCACTTGGATCCGGTTGCCTCGATTTTATTTTTCTTTTCGTGGTTGTGCTTGATTAAGTTCATCATACCACTTATATTGTAAATATTATAATAATGTGAATATACTAACATTTAATTTAATCTCTCACACCTTATCCTTTTATTTCAATTCCTTGCTCCTTTATCTCTTATTATGCTTCTATATCATATATCATTTGTTTATTGTTCATATTGTTACTTGTTACTTTTCATTTGTCCATTTGGACACAAAAACACTAATAACTGATTAAACATCTAAAAAATGGGTGACTTTTAATTTCGGACTATGGTTACTATCCTTAGCATGGAATTTGGAGTTTCGGACTTAGATTCTAGGACCATTCCCTTGCTTGAATTGTTATGGATTGAAGACTTTGGCTCTGATTAAGATCACTTGTTCATGAAGATGGAAATCCAATTGTTTCAAAAAGTGCCTGCCATATGGTTTGATCATTCTTCCTTTAGCTTTTATTTTCAAGTCTTAGGATAGTCCCTTCATCTCTTCCCATCCTCTTCAATTTTCAAATCTCCTTCCTATTTTCAAAACTTTCTTTGTTTTCAAACTTCAAACATTTTCTCAATCAAACCTTGACTTCGGTCATGTGCTTTTACCTTTTCATTTCTTTTCCTTTAATAAATGCTAAACCACATAAGCATATCGAAACTTTCTTTCTCAAAAACTTTAAAACATTCAAAACTCATTCAATTGTTTTTGTGCCCTCGTGCACATTTTCTTTTAACCATTTTTTATGTTTAGATATGATTCATTCTTTCTAGCGGAATTATTCGCTAAGGAATGACGACTTATCCTTACATTTTAAAATCAATTCAACTCATTTGTCTTTTCACAATTAGTACCACGAACTACGGGGTTTTGATCTCGCATTGCACTTTGTGGGTACGTAGGCATGAGACGTTCGCCTCTTCAAACACTAAAATCTTAAAAAACATTCTTCTTCTCATCTCCTCAATCTTTTTTCAAGCAAACCATTTCAAACCAAAAATGCAGTAAATATTTCAAAGGGTTCCCGTGGAGTACCACAGACATGTCGGGTGCTTAAAACCTTCCCGATTTGTAACCAATCCCCGTACCCATTCTCTGTTTGATTCTTTTAGCTTTTTAGCTTTTAAGATTCTTTAAGGTTTTATTCGTTCTTTTACATTTTTCCTTTTGGAAATAAATAAAAGTGCGGTGGCGACTCTGTGTATATCGAGTTAAGTTAATCAATAACTTACACTCATGATTTTACCGCTACACTTTGATAGGGTCCATGAGTGTTCAGAATTCCGGATGAAGGCTTGAGAACCGGTAACCAGGTGGGGGACTCAAATAAAGAGTCACAAGTCCGGGGTTTCATAAGATCAGTCCAAAATAGTGTAACCTTAAAAACGATATCAGTAATAGGGTATGTTGAGGCCAAGGGTTCCTGCAAAACTGTAAACAACCCCACCCACTCACAGGTATTGTTCTAGAACAAGGATCCTCAGGTTTGGATCTATTATGAGAAGGGTAAACACTTCTAACCCGGAGGTACAATGTTTACATTAATCATAAAGGATCCTCCTCTAATTCACCTCAGATGCTGAAGGTCATCTAAAAAGGTCATCCAGACTTAGCAGGCTTCCCAGATAGCCCTAGTACTACAGGAAATCCGTAACACAAAGTTCTCAAGAAGAAACCCATGTCTGAACCGTGTTTCATATTCCCGCACCAGACCGAAATGGAATGGGAAAGAATATAAAGCCACTCTAATCCTATGTCTGTCACTCAGGCCTTTGTGTTGGACCTTTCTCACTGGAATACCCCTCCCACCAAAGCAAACCAGAAAATCCAGCACATGATATGATAATAAAATGAAATGCATAAAGTAGTAAATCAAAGCGATAAAGTAAATGCAATAAATAAAGTTGTACTGAAAGAAATAAATAAAGCAAAAATAAAAGCACACATAGCACATAACACCCCCATAAACACAAACAAACAAACGCTAGGAGAAACCCACAAGAGAACCAGAAGATCTGGTTGCAAAGATCCCCAGCAGAGTCGCCAAGCTGTCGCTCCCCGGACTTTCGTCCCGGTGCAGACGCGAACCGTCGGCGATGTTGGAGGTTGTGGTTGAATAGAGTCGCCATCTAGGCATTTTTATCCCGAAGGAAAGGTAATGCCGCATAAACCTGGAAGGGTATGGATAAGACGGTTGCGAACCAAAGAAACTAAGAAAGGGGGTTGGTTACGACCTGGGAAGGTATTAGCACCCAAATCGTCCGTCGTACTCGACGGGATCCACGCTTACTTGATTATGTTTAAAAGGGGGATATTGTATGTGCTGACTGTGTATAAAAATCTAGGAAGGAATGTACAAAGTGTCAATTCAAAAGAGAGTGAGAAATGCTCAAGACTGAGACTTAGAAAGAATGCTGAAAGAAGGGGAAGACAAAGAGACTTTTGTTTGATAACTGTTAAGTTATGCATATGTATCCTCTCGTGCAATGAGGAAGTCAGAACACCATAGTTCGACTCAAAGAGACTGGGTGATTTTGCTGTGAACTGCTTACTTGTCTATGATCAAGCGTGTGACTTGCCTGACTCGAGTGTTAACTGTCTTGCATTAGACGGGAGAAGCGAGTTCTCGTTTTCAGAGTGAGTGTGATGAGAAAAGAATCCCGGAGGAGACGTTTATTGTTTGTTTTTGTGTTTTCAGTTTTTTTATTGTTTTTGGTGTTTTGCATAGGGAAATGAGCCTAAGCCTAAATCAAAGGTTGTAAACTCATTATATCCTCCCTGATTATGGGATAATGAGCCTACTTAAGCATGAGATGAAGATCTCAACTTAATTACCATGATGATATAGGATTAAGATAATTAACCTACTTGTGATTATTAAGTTGTTTTTGGATTTTTGTTTAGTGTTAAGTAATGAGTTTAATCTCTAATCAGGGATTAGTGAACTCATTACACCATCCTAAGAGAAGGATGATAGATGAGAACACTTAAGCTGAGGAAGATACCTCAACTTAATCCATGGTTAGAGATTAAATTCATTATATAACAAGCCTTTATTAAGTGGATTTTAATTAAACGTGGGATTAAGAAATGAGTTTTAAGTTTGTAAGACTTATCTTGAGTGGGACTTGTCCATTAAACACTAGGGTTAGTCCCTCTTAACCAAAAGGAAGAGATGGAACCCTAATGTAAGGCCCAAGTTACAAGCTTATGTCTTGATCATTATTAAGTGTTTTGATTAAGAGGTGTAAACAAATTAAAGGTTTAACACTAATGCTTAAATTTGTACACTCCATCCTAAGATAAGGATGCAAGCATAACCCTAATTCAAAGTCCTAAAGCTTTAAGTGTTTAACCTCTGATTATGAGATGAGAAGAGATACTCAAGGAGACTCAAAGGTAAAAGACTAAGGGAGACTATATACAACCCTAAAAATTATCATGCTTGGATATCCTATGGTTTGTGAGGCATAAGAGAAGATCTTCAGATGGCCACCAAGGAAGAGAAGCAGATGAAAAGAGAAGAGAAGGAGGAATATGTTACTTACTTCCTGAAGAAGATAAGTAACCTAAGAGAAAGAAAGTAAGAATTAGAGAGCACAAGTGAAGCAAGGTCACTTTAAAGACAAATAAGATATGCAAATGGAGAGATGAGAAGAGGTGGGATGTGAAGGCAAATCCACATCCAGAACAACTTACCATAAGCCCCTGAAAATTTAGTGTGAATGCATAAGATGCAAAGCAAAAGGAAATGAGATGAATAAAGATGCAAATACCAAAAACATAAGTGTATATTCAAGGCAAATGTGTTATGAGATGATGAAAAGTCATACATAATGCTTATGAATGTTCATAAAAGGATGAGATGCAATGGAAGCAAGTTGGAAGCTTAGAAACACATGGATGCACATGGAATGTAGTGATTGCAAAGCATACCAAATGAATGAAGAAATGATCAAGCAATGTTCAAGCATGTCTTAAGATGTCTAATATGTCATACAAATGCTTGAAATGTCATGGCAAGTTCATATGATTGAGCTATGCAAAGATGAATGCAAATGAACATGAGAAATTAGGGTTTTAAGACAACATGAGATGCATATGACCAAACCAGAAGCATAGATCATGATAAAAACTTGAAATTGAACTCAAAAAAACCCTAATCATACACAAAATCACTACCCGAAGGAGAAGGTCAGAAGCTAAACCTAGTGAAAGTTATGAATTTCCTAAGTTAACTAGGGTTTTTGGGTGCTTCTAAAGGGAAAATGAAAATCAAATTGAAAATGCAATTCAAAATCAGGAGATAAATAACCTAGATACTAGATGCAATATGTGAAAGAATGCAAAAAGAATAAAGTTCAAACTCATCATGGTTGATCAGAAGTGATTTTTTTAAGCTAGGGTAAAAAAATGTGAAATTTATGAACCCTAATTCAAAGATAATTGTGAAAATGTGATCAAACCTAAAAAGAAATTTGTTTGGTGAGTTTTTAAATGATTCTAAATGTATTAGAATGCATCATGAATTTTTGGGTGATTTTTAGAAACCTAAATGCATTTTTAATTAATTAAAATCAATTAATTAATTAAAATCAATTAATTAATTAAATAAAACATTTAAATGATTTAAAAATACTTTTTTAATGCAAAAATTAAAATAAAAAATGTTTTTGAGTTAAGAAAAATATTTAAAGTGAAAATGCAAAAAATGAGATTTTTAAAAGTGTTTTTGCTATTTTTAATAAATGTGTGAAAGAAATGAAATAAAATAAAATTAAAATTGAATAAAATGAGAAGTCAACCAATCTGATGGTCCAGGTTTAAACCTTGATTGACTGCGCTTGCAGATGAAAGGCTGGGATTGAATTTGGAAAAATTAATTTAATTAAACCTAATTAATTTAATAAATTGTGATTAGGGTTTTAATGACCAATCTAGGCCGTCCATATGCGCGGGTAAACAAGATCTAAGGGATATTATTCAAACTGACATTTAATTGTGGATTAGGGTTTAATCACTCTCAGGTGGCCGGAGAAGACCTCCGGTCATCTTATCCGGCAGCTCTCTCATATGAACTTACTCCCTAGGCCATGATAACACACCAAAATCTCCAGAATCACTCACTAGACATCATTAAACAAGAATCCAGCAACAAAAATCATTTATCATGCATCAAAAGAGAGAATCGAAGCAAAACGGAAAAATGTACAAAACTTTCAGAAGGCTATGAAATGCTTAAAACTCAACCATTTTCAAAATTAAACATATCACAATGATCAACACATCATGTAGAATCAATTTGTAACTTAAAAAACAAGTTCTGGAAAAAATGTTCTTGATGATTATCTGAGTTGAAGCTTTTCAGTTTGGAGCTTTCTGACCTCCTCTTTTGTGCAAAACCACTCCAATGATCCGCCTTGTGCTTCTGAAAGGCTTAGAACAAATTTGTGATGGCTGGTTTGTGATGTTTGGTTCTGATAACTCAGAAATCGTGTTTATGATTAAGTGGATTTTAGGGCAAGAGGAAGGGTGGTTTATGATCCTTGAGTGATATTGAGATGATTGGTGAAGAAATAATTGAGTTTTGATGGCTGTGTGTGGAGTTTCGAAGAGATGAAGTTTTAGGGAAATTTTGGGCAATCTGGGTGTTGAGAGGTTTCAGGCTCCAAGGTTATATGAAATGAGGTCCATGATGCTTGCATAAGGCAATGTGATTGGTCAGAAAGTTGGTAGTGGCATAGTTTGATTGGTATGGGCCAAGTTGCAAAAAAGTCAATGTTGTGTACTATGAGGCATGGCACGGGTCAGAGGTTGTTTCAAGGGGTGTCTTGCCTCAGCCAACTTCAAGGAGAGCCATGGGATTGCTTGCGATGATCTAGATGGCTTGATGCAAGAGATAGCATGTGTTTTGCAACTTTCCCTCTTTGAGAATTTTGTGAAGATTGCTCATAGAAACTTGTGATCCAAGGCATGATTTTGGTCCAAATGTGTTGCATTATCATGTAATGAAGCTTAGAAGTGGATTAGAGGTCATAAGAGGTCTTGAAACTTGATTTTGCAAAAATCCCTCTTTGGCACATACTTAAAAATTACAAGAGTTTTCCCAACTTTGAAACATCATATCTTGAGTTCTAGGATGAATCAAGAGGAGTTCTTGTACTTTTTGAAAATGGGAAGATCCAATCTACAACTTTCATGTTTAAGGATTTTTCATTTGAAGCATTTTTGATCAAGAAAGAGGAGGTTGAAAATCTTTCCAAAAATGGAAAGTTTCCATTACAAGTCATGTCCAAAAATGGAAAGTTTGAAAATGGCTTGAAATTATTCAATATTTTGAACTTCTAAACACTTCTAAGATCAAATAAATATCATAGAACCTCAAATTGATGAAAATGATCCTTTGGTTCCATTGTTGGGGGCCTCAGATGCCATGATTCTGACTTTTCTTGCACAACAAGTTACCAGTTGATCAAATGACTTCCACAGTGAATTTCTTCATCAAATTTGGTACACATGAGTCTTATAACATATTAAGACCATTCGCATCAAGAATGACCAAAAATTTGAGGTTAAGGCCTCTGAAACCAAAACCCTAATTTTAGGTTATTTGTGCAGGAAACCCTAGCCTGCCTGGACCTCTTATGCAATTCCTTGTGATATTTTGACTTCAATGAACTTTGGGGAGCATATTATGATCATGGAACACACATGGACCCTCTTGGTATTCTTCAAGACCATTGGGATGGCTCAGATCACCTCTTGGATTGCTCATATCACAAACCCTAGATGCAGTTATGCAGAAGAAATAAACTATGCAGTGTGAGATGTTATGCTTATGTAATGCAAAAATGAAAGATCACAAGCCATGGTGTGAGAAAAAGTGAGGGAAAATTTGGGGTGCTTACATATGCTGATAAAATTCATGTGCCACCAACTCATCTCAATGTAATTTCTTCCCTGTGGCCTTTCTCTATGTGGGGAATTGACATGATTGGTATGATTGAACCCAAGGCTTCGAATGGACATTGTTTTATTCTTGTAGAAGTTGACTACTTCACTAAGTGGGTGGAAGCGGCATCGTAAGCTAACGTGACCAAGCAAGTTGTGGTTCGGTTTATCAAGAATAACATTATCTGCAAATATGATGTTCCGAATAGAATCATTACTAATAATGGTTCAAACTTGAATAATAAGATGATGAAAGAGCTTTGTGAAGAATTCAAGATTCAACACCATAATTCTTCTCCTTATAGACCGAAGATGAATGGGGCTGTGGAAGCTGCTAATAAGAACGTTAAGAAGATCATTCAGAAGATGGTTGTGACATACAAGGATTGGCATGAAATGCTCCCTTTTGCTTTGCATGGGTATCATACATTTGTCCGCACTTCAACAGGGGAAACCCCTTTCTCACTTGTTTATGGTACAAAAGCAGTGCTCCCCGTCGAGGTTGAGATCCCATCAATGAGAGTTCTGATGGAAGCCAAGTTGACTAAGGCTGAATGGTGTCAGAGTAGATTTGATCAGTTGAATTTGATTGAGGAAAAAAGAATAACAACTTTGTGTCATGGTCGGTTGTACCAGCAAAGAATGAAGAAAGCTTTTGACAAGAAGGTCAAACCTCGTGTATTCAGAGAAGGCGACCTCGTGCTCAAAAAGATCCAGTCTTTCATTACAGATTCTCGGGGCAAGTGGACTCCGAACTATGATGGCCCATATGTTGTCAAGAAATCCGTCTCTGGCGGTTCATTAATTCTTACAACTATGGATGGTGAGGAGATCACTCGTCCTGTGAATACGGATGCAGTCAATAAATACTTCGCCTAAAAAATAAAAGAACAACTCGCTAAGTTGAAAACCCGAAAGGGCGGCTTAGGCAAAAATGAGTGTCTCGGTGGATTGAAAACCCGAAAGGGAGGTCCAGGAAAAAATTAGAGACATAAACATAAATAATTATCCCAGTAGATTCAAAACCCAAAAGGGCAATCTAGGAAAAATTTAGGGATCATGGCAAGTAACTGCGTTGACAGAATGAATCACTTGTAACAACCGAGGATTTCAGATTCTATCCCTCAGAAGATTTGTCCATCAAAGATTCTTATTCACTTATCCTTGACTGAAGTTTTGGACACAGTGGAGTTCAAAGGTGATAGGGAGAATAGTGATCATTGTATTTCAATGTAGCCCTTTTCCATGTATTTACCATTTTTCAAACTTGTAATGATCCATGGAGTCACGCCATTTGCTGACTACCATTCTATCAATAAATTTGAGCTTTTATCCAATTGTTTGAAACTATTTATATTGTTTTTGTTAACAAAATTTCAATTTATTGTTGATGATGATTTTTGAAATAAATTTAATAAATTTAATCTTTGAAGATTATAAAAACATTTTTCTCTTGATTTGTGAACAAAGAAAGGATATCAATAGTGATTCCAGGGATGGTAAAGTCTGGATGTTTGAAACTTGTCTCTCCCAAAGCAGGGTTTGATCCGTTTATGTCCTTATGGAATTTTTTATTGGTCCTGGCATGATGATATTAATGGTATTTTGTGCCTCACCGGCTTGAGCAAGGATTGTAAATACTCTTAATTCTGTTCCTTTCCCCCAGAAGAGTTGTTGGAAGGTATATCCTAGAAAATCCCCAGCTTAGTTTTGATCTCTTCCTCAGTAGTTTACCCTTGGCTTGAAAAGTCTTGGAAGTCCCCGGCCGAGTCTTTGCTCCTCAACATAAGTTGATTGCATCCCTCAGCAGAAGTATTGGTATATCAATCAGTTTATAGGTTTTCTTTCACTTGTTGGTAATTATTAATTTAAAATCCCTCATAATTGTGATTTGCTATGATGTTAACTTCTGGTATCCCCCAATGGGTCGAAAAGTCCAATCGTTCAATGATGAAAGATCTTCATAGAACCCCAGTAAGTCTGCGTGTGATGGTTTCCAGCAGATTTCTATTTTTGATCTTTGGCAAGTTTTGCACTCTTTCCCCAAGCAGAGCAGGAGTGGTGTAACTCCTTCCCCAAGCAGAGTGAGAGTGGTATAACTCTTTCCCCGAATGGAGCAGAAATAATATGATTATTATTCCCTAAGGAGTTTGATTAGGAGCATTTCTGTCCCCAACATGGATCGAGGAAGTTCTTCCCATCCTCGGCAGATCATTACCTTTCCTCAGTAGGATGGTATCCCTATGTAGAGTTGATGATTGATGTTTGATACTTCAGCAGGCTATGCTTTATTTGCATCACTGGTAGATCTTTTCCTCATATAGAGTTATGCAAATATTCGTCCCCATCAGAGATTAACAAGGACATTTCCCTCTTTCCCCAGAGTATGGAAGATTTTGTGTTGTTGAAATATTTCCGACGTGTTATCCTCTCAGAGAGGAATTTCGGATGATATCCTTGTATGGATTCTTGAAGATTTATTTGTGGATTGGATCCCTAGCAGTTGTTTTCTCTAGTCTGAGTCATGCCTTGTAGTAGGATTTTATTCCTTTGATGGTTTTTTTTATATTCCCCTGTAGGATTTCGAATCGAATCTCCAGCATGGTCCCCGACCTTGTTGCCCTGATTAGCTGAGTATCCGGTTGTTGTGGTGTTTATATCACCCGTTGCTTATCTTTATGTCTGTTTTATCAGCATATTCATACGCATATTCATATGCATAAGCATAGCATGGTTTGCTTCCATTCTTGCATTTATCTTTGTTCCCCGCTCTTTGGTGTGATCTTTCCCCACAAAGTATGTGTGTTGTCTTCCTCTCAAGTTTAGAGTGTCAACCCTTAAGCAGAAAATGTTTATCATTTCTATTTCCCCACTAAGTTTGTTTCTCATGGATGATTTTGATTCAGTTTCCTCCCCAGTTTATTATCTGGATGGAACTTCCCCAGTTGAGATATTTCCTCCTCGGGATGAGTCTTGTTTGACCGTTTCTCTCCAATTTGTTCTTGGATTGAATTTTAGTCCCTTTTTATGAGTTAATGTTTGCTTTGGAATTAAGCTATCATTGTTTGATAATGGGCAATATTTTCTCCAGCTTGAGTATATTACTTTGGAATTAAGCTATCAATTTTTTGATAGTGGGTAATATTACCAAATTAATCAAGCTCTTTTGCTTGTACTCCTACCCAGTAAATCCAGTAGTCGAGAGTTCTTCTTTCTTCCCAGTAAAAAGGTAATAGAAGTTGTTTCCCTTTGTTGTGATCCTACCCAGTAAATCAGGTAGTTGAGAATTTCTCTACCCAGTAAAAAGGTAGTGGAAGTTATCCCTCTTTGTTTTGCTCCTATCTAGTAAATTTATAGTTGAGTCCCTTGTTTTCCTACCCAGTAAATCGGTAGTTGATGATTCTGTTCCAACTCGGTATACCTCCATTTTTGGACTCGAATACTTTAATTGGTTATTGTTCCCTGGAAGAGTGTTTACTCTTTCCTGTTGAACCCTGTTACCTTGATTATATCATATTTTCTTTCCCCATGTGGAGTCGGTTATTCAGTGATTTATTTTCCTGGTAACTCTTTTGGTGTCTTTTGTTTTCCCCGACAGGATATTTCTTCTGTGTCCCCAAGCTTTTGCTTTCCTCTGGTGGTCGTTATTTCCCCACAAAGATCTTGGGTTTGCATATCATATTCATATCATATCATGTTCTCTTAGGACAAAAATTTGGGTTTTCTGTATTTAAGTCTCTCCCATCTTGCAGAGAAGAAGATGTCAATCTTCATATCTTCAGATTGAAGAAACTTAAATAGGGGCAGCTGTTGCACCCTAATTTTTGCCCTAAGTTTTCTTTGCATTTTCATCTACATCTTGCATACAAACAAGATCACACTGGCTACTCGGTTATTCTCGGGTTAGGTTTATGCCTCGCAGGGGATCACTGTTGTCTTTAATTACTTTATTTGTTTATGTTTACTAACCATTAATCAAAATCCAAAAATATTTTGTTTCCTTTTACTAACCTTTTTTTCAGGAAGAGGAACCATTGGAAATTTCAAAAAAATAGAAGTTCTGTAGCTCGAATAAATTTCACAGACAAAAGTCGAAGACGATCCGCAAATAATTCAGTTTATCTGATCAAGGATTTCCCAAGTAAATTGATTCATTCAAAGGATTTCCAAGGTTCATGTGTTTATTTCTTCGACGTACAACAAGAATCGGGCCAGAATAACCAAGCAACCTCATTTGAATAAAATATTCAAATTTTGGCTTGGTTAACCGGTTAACCATTTGGTTAACCAGTTAACCAATGTGAAATTTGAATATTTTATTCAAATTCATCACCCTTAGATCATTGATTTAATTAGAATATTCTAGATCCATTGGTTTCTGATTTCTCTACATCACATTGATCATTTCCTACCATAAACCCTCATTAATCACCACTCTTTTCCATTTCCCACCAAAATTCCAATTACCAAACCTAAATTTAAATTACCAAAGCAAGCTCCATTCCACCAAATTTCCATACCTAAGTCCTTTAAATAGGACCACAATTTCATTCATTCCAGAAGCTTTTGATAGCCACAAAACCTCTAGCAAAATACTCCCCCAACACCAAAATTCTCAAAAGCTCACTTTCTTTTATTTGAAGTTATCAAGAATTCACATTGAATTCTTGACCAACTTGAGCTAAAACTTCATCCTTTCATTCTTTTGTTCATCAATTTCAGTAGATCTAAGCTTGGGTTTGTCCAATTTGAAGAAGTGACTTTGATAATTCCTCTCACTCCATAAACCCATATTCATCATCAACATTCAAGATGTAGATCCTTGGTGCCTTTGTTCCTAGATCCTTTGGATCTTTATTTGTTGTTTGATTGCAGGGATTCCACTGTATTTTGGTTTTAAAATTCGTGCAAATTCATATCATGATCATCAAATGTTTGAGAAAAGGTTTCAAAATGGATCATGGTGAATTTTCTGCATTTTTCAGCTTCTGGTACAACATTAACCAGGTAACCATTTGGTTAACCGGTTAACCATCTTCAAAACAGCATAAATATTCAAAATCTGCTTACGTTAACCGGTTAACCAGGTTAACCGGTTAACACAAGTCAGAATGGTGTTTTTGGCTTGTTTCAAGCCCCTTTTTGGTTCCTCTTTCTTCTTCTTCCTCCTCCTTTTCATTTTTACCTTGGGAAGCACTTTTGGGAGTGATTTCTCTTTAATTTCAATGAACTTTGGGTGTATATTAGAGTAGTTAATGTTCATTAATTCAAAACTACCTTTAAGTAGATTATTCAATTCATTTAAGGTACTTTGCGTTAGTGATACATTTTCATGCTTGAATCCACCAAGATGAGTGATTGAACTTAAGTATGGAAGAATACCATAAGTGCGGCTCAATTTGGTATTCACCTTTAGTTTTGTGCGGTATCGCGTCCGGATAATGATTTACATATCGTTTATCTCGCATGCATTAACACTAACATTACACACCTTAATTGGTGGTGGCCGGCCTCATTTGTAGGGTAATTACTTCGTAAATTACTTGGCGATTGCTTAACATAGACCTAAATGTGTCCCGACTTCGGAATAAAAATCTAATTGGGTACTTTCACTTTCGTGGACCGGATCTCTTGTTGATCGCGTAATCCCAAAGTGGTTAATCATATTGCATCGAGAATCGAGACTTATGAATGTTTGATGCGTAGGTGCTTTGGGTCTCCCAATCGCCTTTCAAATTTCATTGAATTTGGTTCGGTTTGCCTTGATTAATCGCTATAGTGTATGATGCTAAGCGGATCCGGTTGCCTTCGATTTTGGTTACTCTTTCTTTTTGGTTGTGGTCGATTAAGTTCATCATTCCATTATTATGTGAATATTATTATACTTTTATTATTATTATTATTAATATTTTAGATTCTTGCACTTTAATTTCTTTTGTTACTAACATTTAAGTTCTTGCACTTTTATTGCCTTTATTCTATTTTGCTTTATTCATCCATATCATGTTTATTATTTTCTCTTGTTTTGTTGTTGATTTTCCTTTTGTCCATTTGGACACAAAAACATTAATAAAGGATTAAACCTCTAAAAAACTTGTGACTTTAATTTGAGGACTATTGGTTACTATCATTGGCTTTTGGAATGAAGAGTTGGACTTAGATTCTTAAGACACTTCCTTTTCCTTGATCTTCATGGAGTTGGAATTAGCCTTTATTTGGCCATTTGCTAGCTCATAAGGATGGAACTCTTATGCTCATAATTTGGAATGTCATCAAGCTTGGTTAGATCTTTCCTCCCTTATCTTCTTATTTTCTTTTTTAGGATAATCCCTTCATCTCCTCTCATTCTTTAATTTTCAAAACCTTCTCCTTTTTTCAAAGGATTCCTTCTTTTTAAATCATCACCTCTTTAATAAACAAAAACCTTGAGTTTTGTCAAGTGGCTTTTACTCTTTTTCTTTTCTTTTAAAATCAATGAATCTAATCATGTTGACCTTAATTCAAAAAATAAAAAGAATGAAACTCATTCAAGTTATTTTGTGCCTTTGTGCATTTTTGTTTATTTTCTTTTAAAGAGTGCCGATTATGAGTCATTATTCTTTAGTCGGGTGCAAGTCTCTCAATCTCCATGGTTGTAGTTTGATGTAATTGAGTCTCTTGTCATTTGTGGGGGTTTAGTGGTATACTCGTTGATTTTATCCGAGTTGGCGCCTTCCCCATAATGATGTATGAGTTCATGCCTTCATTCTCATGGTAGTTTGTTTGGCCATCCACTTGAAGATGACAAATTCTCTTCACTTAATAAAATTAATCATAACCCACCTTTTTTCACTATTTGTACCACAAACTACGGGGTTTTGATCTTGCATTGCACTTTGTGGGTACGTAGGCATGAGGTGGTAAACATCTCCAAACACAAAAATATTAAAAAATAATTCTTTTCTCATCTCTCCACTCATATTTTACAAACCATTTTCAAATCAAAAGCAATAAATCTTTCAAAGGGCTCCCGTGGAGTACCACAGACATTTTGGGTGCGTAAAACCTTCCCATTGTGTAACCTATCCCCTTACCTGTTTCTCTGTTGTGTTTCTTTAGCTTTTTGCTTTTAGATTCATTAGGATTTATTCGCTTTTTTTCCTTTTCCTCTTGGAATAAAAATAAAGCGCGGTGGCGACTCTGTTTACTTTGAGTTAAGTTAACTAATAGCTTACACTCATATTTTTACCGCTACAGGTACCTCTAGCCCTTACGGATGCTCTAACGTAATGCAAAGGTATCTACGTTGAGACTTAATCAAGACCAATACGAGGATGCTAAAACGATATAAATACTCAAGACACACTAGCCTGAGGGAAAGTCTTAGCTATCTCACAAGTTGTACATTTTATCTCCATTAGTTCATACTTCCAAAGTTAGCATAATTCCAATAATAAGAAAATTCGGGAAAATTCGGGTAAAAATAACATCTTTTGGAATTATCAATTTATAAATATTTTTAGCTTCGATTTGGTATGCAGAACACAAAAATCGGATGCCCAGATCAAAAGTTGAGAATTAAAAACAAAAACAAAAACTTCCAAGTCTCGTTGAGCGAGGGTTTCAGCTCGCTGAGCGTGGATACTTCCTGCATTTGCTCGCTGAGCGAGCTTTGTGTTTTCCAGAAAAATCCCAACTTACGGGAAACCTATCATTCCATGCCAAAACCATCCAAAACACCCACCAACACAAGAAAACAACACTAAAAATATTCATAGGCATAATGTGGGAAATATAATTAGGTTTAATCAAATTTCTAAGCGTTAAATCATTCGTTTTCAAGATTTCTACCAAAACCCTAAAAACTCATAAACTATAAACTCAACCAAAAACTAAAACAAAAGTATATAACTACGAACCCACCTCGAGAGATGAAGATTAACGAGAAGGATGAGTTGATTCTACGAACGGATAATGGATAAAGATGAATTTGAAGTTTTAGGGTTTTCCCTTCTTCTTCTTCTTCTTCTTCTCTTTTCTCTTCTTTTCTTCTTTTCCTTTTTCCTTCCTTTTCTTACTAACTTTCCCTTTTTCCTTTTTCTCCTTTTTTCTTTCTATATAAACAATTATGTAAAAACCTATATTTTACCAATGGGTCCAAAAATAGAGAGTATCCAAGAATGTCTCTAAATCCTCAAATTTAAATTAATAAAGCCTCAACACAAATAATATTAGCTATCCAGTTTAAATAATATTATTTGGTGAGTTAGATAAATTACGGGGTGGTACACCTTCTAATACCAACATTTTATTCCTTATCAACATTTCACACTCGTCTTCATCTTTCCAAAAATTTCAGCAATAAACGCTTAACTTCGAACACAATTATCTCTTCCATTAAAGACCTCTAAATCACAAAATTATATTCCAACATGAAGATAATTTTGTGCAGATTCCAGAACTTCAAAAATCGCTTGAATCTGACTCACGAGTAAAACGTTATCCTCTTTGCAATGAGACTGGTCAACAATTCCCGTATGCAGAATTTTACAAAAATCAGCAGCAGACCCAACTATTAAAACACACTTACTCCCTCTTCACAAACATCCTAAAGGAAAACCTTATATGCAAACTGTAGGGAATTTCGTAAGCTTTCCAAAACATTCGTAATCACCTCCATCAGAATAATGAGTAAAAGGTTATGCCTCTTCTCGTGAAAGCTACCCCAAGATTGCAAAAACCAGAATTTTGAGATTGATGAATATAAGTTCTACCTCTCTCCCTCTAACTTCCAAGATTCCAAAATTAACCAACATCCTTGCTCTTTATTCAACTCCAAAATTACTTGACTTTAATGCAACTATACTTAAGGCGATTAATCTATCGACTTGATCCATCAACTTATCGTTTCCATTAGAATAATGACCTAATCTCAATCATTTCACCTTCCATATTTTACGCGCATCTCAAACTCGACTGATACGAATTCATGAGTCCATACTCTCGTCGGTCCGCAACAACATCGCTTCAACAACCTTGCACTCTCGCAATCAACATCAACTTTGAACCAACTTCGACATTCTGATAACACTAAATTTCACCGTATTTCTGACTCCGATTTCGCATGCATTCTAGGTCTTTATTGCTATTTTGTTATGTTATTACTATGTTTTTCTTTATTTTCAGGTTTTTAATGTAATCGAGGCCTCAATCGAGAAAAGGAGTGAAAAAGGAGCTGAAAAGAATAAAAATAAAGAAATTCAGCATTTTGCACTTGCGACACCCATTGTGGCTAGCGCCATGGGGTCAGCCATGACATGGCCACGTCTCAAGACCACTCCACAACTGCCATATGCCCACGATCCCTACTTTCTCCACCATATTACACCTATGGCGGACGCTATGAGCCTGTGGCGGGCGCCACAAGGAAAAAGTGGTTTACCTCCACTTTTTAGTGAGGGGGCATCCTAGTCTTTTCCCATTTAATGTTTGCCTATAAATAGGACTTTAGAATTTCGTTTTTATCATCCATACATAGAATCTCTTAGGCATATATCAGTTTTAAAGTAGTAATCACTTCACATCAGGGGTGTTACTACAATCGAGTGATTGAGTCTGTATACGTCTGTGTGATCGAGTCTTGGAGCACTTTGGGAGGAAGTTAATCCTGCCGCCATTTTATTTCCAGTTCGTATTTTATTTTTCCGCACTCGCTTTACTTAATTTACTTTCCGCATTGCCTTAATTTAATTATTTCTCGCACTCACTTTAATTTATTTATTTCTCGCACTCGCACTACTTTCGTTTATTTCTCGCACTCGTTTTACTTTCTTTATTATCCACACTCGCACTACTTTTATTTACTTTCCGCACTCGCACTAAATACTTTTATGCAAAATAATAAAATGAACTTTTACTTTACCATGTCTAACTAATTTTATAAAGGTTAGAATGTAAGGATCATAATTGAACCGGTAATCCGTACAACTGTTCGTAGAAACGCTTAAGGGCTATTTTAACTTTCAATATAAGTTTCATGCTCTTTAAAGTCCCGTTGGGTAAGATCAAAAGTCGTCCAATGCCTATTTAACTTAATTGTTTTAACTACTTCAAAAATAGACAAAAGTGCTTTGTCTAGTTCATTAGGAGTTTTTAGATTAAAAAGAAAATAGATTTTAAAACTATTTTCGGACGCGTTAAGAAGTTTAGAGTCTGGTTCATAATAGGCTCTTTTTGCTAAGAAATCCAGGTCAAAATATTTTTCAACTTAGTTAAGATACTATATTTCTTAAAAATAGGTTTACTACTCTAACGCAATACACACATTTTTATTCGTGATAATAGGAGAGGTTGATTAGAGAGTACAACTCGGTTCTGAATACGCGAAAGCGACAGTTCCCATTAAATTAGTTCTTTTCAAAGTAGAAAACATTGCCCATAAGTAGTTCTATTAACAAGTACTGGATTATCAATTGGTTATGTGAATTGCATTCGAACCCGCCTTTATCAATTAATTAAAATTAATATTTTATTTATCATTGCGCACTCTTTAAAACCATTATTTTCTATTGCCTTAGATACACACCATAACAACAGATACGATAGATTGACACTTGGTCTCTATGGATTCGACAATATTTTATATTACTCTGACGTGTTCGTACACTTGCGAAAAACACGCATCAAGTTTTTGGCGCCGTTACCGGGGACCAATTTCGTCAAATTTCATACCCTGTAGTTATACCGTTTAGACTAAGGTTGTTACCTGTCGGTCAATGCGAAAGACTCGCAGTGCCGGAAGCTTAGTAGACCCTCTAGCTGAACCTGAACGTTACGTTTGCGCACATTTATTTTTCCATAGAATTAGGAGAGCTATGGTCGAAGATCAAAACCGAAGACCTCTTAAGGACTTCGCCCAACCATCAAACGAGGAACCTAGTTCCAGTATAGTAAACCCCGTTATCCCAGCTAATAATTTTGAACTTAAACCATCCCTGCTGCAATTAGTGCAGCAGAGACAATTCGCAGGTCTTGCTACCGAGAACCCAAATCAACATTTAAAAAAATTTCTCCAGTTAGCAGACACCTTTAAAACCAATGGAGTTCCTCCTGAGGCGATCCGCTTAAGATTATTTCCTTTTTCCCTCAGAGATAAAGCTCTATCATGGTTAGATTCCCTTCCACCAAATTCCATAACAACTTGGGAAGCCCTTAGAAGAGTATTCCCTGCTAGATATTTTCCCCCGAGTAAGACTGTTGTTCTTCGAAACCAAATAACCAGATTTACCCAAAACCAAGGAGAATCATTGTTCGAAGCCTGGGAGAGATATAAAGAGCTATTAAGAGCATGGTCACATCATGGTTTAGAGAACTGGATAATCATTCAAACCTTCTATAATGGACTTCACTATAACACTAAGATGACCATCGACGCTGCCGCTGGTGGCGCATTGATTAACAAACCTTACCCTGAAGCTAGTGCCCTTATCGAAGATATGGCCCAAAACCATCAATCATGGGGGGTAAGAACGAGCGACAGTGGAAGAGAAGGAAGCCCAAGGAGGAATGCACGAGTTAAGCTCTATAGACATGATGCAAGCTAAAATGGACGCATTGGCCCTTAAAGTTGAACATATGTATGCAACCCCAAATATTGTAGCTGCAGTTTCGTCGAATTGTGAGATATGTGGGACACAAGGACACCAATCCGCAGAATGCAATTTGTTAAATGAGACCAGCTCTGAACAAGTGAACTACACCCAAGGGAACCCATTTTCAAACACCTACAACCCAGGATGGAGGAATCACCCAAACTTCTCCTATAAAAATAATAACCCTATCCAAAATACCGCACCTCTGAGACAACAAGGTTATCAAGCCCTGAGAACAAATCAACCTATGCAATATTGTGCTGATGGCATGGGACCACTCATAATATTGTGCTGATGCCACATTGCTGCACTTCCCCAAAATGGTTACTCCCTTGGTTTGAACATTATCCCAGGCCCAGGCTGCCTGCCTAACAGTAGCCAGATTAGGCTTGTTCTCACAATAAAGGGTCTCCACCAAGTCCTGTGCCTTAGGAGTGTGGACCAGTGCATAGCCCAGTTGTCTTCTAAACAGCAGAGGGTTGTAATTAATACTCCCCTTAACTCCTATTAGGGGCACATTGGGAAAATGCCCACAGCTGGTGATGATATCCCTGCCTTTGGTGCTTTGAGTGCACCATCTGATATCGTCTGAAGTTAGAGCAGTGAGTCTCTTAGCCCAGTTTCTCTGCTGATGAGGATTCAAAAATGCATCTGTCCTGGGTAGATGCCTGAGAAGCCAAGTATGGAACAATGGAGCACAACACCTCACTAATCTTCCCCTCTGCTTTTCATTCCTCTGATGCACTGAGTAGTAGAGATCCCCCAATAAAGTTGGCACTGGGTTCTTCAAGATGAAAAGATGGATTGCATTCTTGCTAATGAATCGAGGCTCATCTGCAAACAACACAATTCCATATATGCTCAAGGCCAATAAAGCACAGACAGCTTTCCACTCTCCTAAAGAAGCTTTCAGGGTAGCTTGGGAGATCAAGAAATCCAGATGGAAGCCAGGGATTCCAGCTTTAGAAGTCATATGCTGCTCAATCAGAACAGGTTCCAGATGCAAAGCCTTTGCTACCTCTTCATTACCAGGAAAGACCATCTCAGGGTTGAAAGGGACTCCACCCCTGATAGGTATACCAACCAATGATGAGTATTCTTCCAATAGAGGGCCCAACTGAAAGTCTTGAAAAGTGAAACATCTTAGTGGGGGATCATAAAACTGAAGGCAGGTGTGGATCAGGCTTCTCTGTGAAGGGTCCAGATCCATAACCATATCAAGTATATCTCCATAGTGTTCCCTGAACAATGGTATATGATCTGGAGTGATCAGGGTCTGAATCCTCCTGATGTCAGATAGCTCTGGCTGGAAGAAGTGGTAGGTGATGTTGCTCTTTTTAGGAGCCATGATGCTGGGACTGAGTAGAGACAAGTGCTGATGATGATACTGAAGAAAGGGCCACTGATTGGCTGAAGTAGATAGCTGAAGCAGGTGCAAATGAAGATAGGTCAATACTGAAGATGGGGTCAAAACCAAAACCAAATGAAGATGGATACCCTGAAACACAAATAAGCAAATGTCAATATGATGCAATGAGTATGTATGCAAATGATATGCAAGGGTTTGTGACTGAGCTGGATCTGATCAAATACTCTGATATAGGTCCAAGTATGTTCAAGAAATCCAGATGGAGGTCTGTAAATCCAGTAACCAAGGTGGGGGACTCAAATAAAGAGTCACATGTCCTGGGTTTTAGAATCACAAGAACTGTCCCAAAATGGAGTAATCTTAATCAAATCAAAGTAACAGGGTATTCTGGGGTCAAGGTACCTGCAAACCTGTAAACAACCCCACCCCCTCACAGGTGGTGTTCTAAAACAAGGATCCTCAGACTTGGATCAGTTATGAGAAGTGTAAACACTTCTAACTCGGAGGTACAGTGTTTACAATAACCATAAAAGTTCCTCCTCTAATTCACCCCAGTTTCTGAAGGTCAATACTAAAAGGTCATCCAGACTTAGCAGGCTTCCCAGATAGCCCTAGCATTGCAGGAAATCTACAACACAGAGTTCTCAACCTGGGAAGGTATTAGCACCCAGATTGTCCGCCGTACTCGACGGGATCCACGCTTAAAAGATTTGTGTTTTAAAGGGGTAGTGTCAGTGCAATTTGTGTATAAATGAACTGGAAAAGGATGTACAGGTGTCAGTGTAAAAGAAATGTGTAGTGTATAAATGATGTGTCAGTGTAAGGACAGGAATAAGATGCTCAAGATCATGAGGCTAAAAGAATGATGATGGAAGGAGGGGGGAATATACAGAGACTTTTGTTCGATAACTGTTAAGTTATGCCTACGTATCCTCTCGTGCAATGAGGAAGTCAGAACACCGTAGTTCGACCCAAAGAGACTGAAAGGTGAATTGACTTGTGAACTGCTTACTTGTCTATGCTCAAGTGTATGACCTGTCTGGCTTAGGTGCAAACTGTCTTGCATTAGACGGAAGAAGCGAGCTCTCGTTTGTGAGTGAAGGTGATGAGAAAAGAATCCCGAAGGAGACGATTATTGTTTGTTTTTGAGTTTTCAGTCTTTTATTGCTTTTGAGAATTTGTCATAAGTCAATGAGCTTAAGCCTAAACCAGTGGATTTAGTAAACTCATCACATCTTCCCTCTGATTAGGGGTAATGAGAATACCTTAAGTGTGAAGTCAAATTCTCACACCTAATCACCTTTGGAATAGGATTAAGATCATTAACCTATTTGTGATTAATTAGATGTTTTTGGTGTTTTTGTTTAGTGTTAAGTAATGAGGTTAAGCCATAATCAAGGATTAAACAGACTCATTACACCATCCTAATAGAAGGATAATAGATGAGAATGTTTAAGCTGAGGAAAGCTCCTCAACTTAATCCATGATTAGGGATTAAACTCATGACAAAACAAGCCTTTGATTAAGTGGATTTTATTTAGTGGTATGATGATTAAGTGGATTTTATGATTTGTAAGACAACTTGAGGGGGACTTGTCCATTAACACTAGGGTTAGTCCTTCTTAACCAATTAAGGAAGAATTAGAACCCTAATGCAAGGCCCAAGTTACAAGTGTAATGTCTTGATACTTATTAAATGAATTGATTAAGAGATTTAAACACAATAAGGGTTTAACACTTAGGATTAAAGTTATACACTCCATCCTAAGAGAAGGATGCAGGCATAAGCTTAATCACAAAGCCTTAAAGCCTTTAGGGTTTAGTCCCTGATTATGAGATGAGAAGAGAAGACTCAAAAGAGACACAAAGGTAAAACTAAGAGGGGAAACTAATCAAAACCCTAATCATTGTCATGCTTGGTTGTTCCTAAGGTTTGTGAGGTTTGCAAGAACAATCTTCAATGGAACCACCAGGAAGCAGATGAAAGGATCCAGAGAAGCAAAGCAACCTGCTTCATTCAAGAAGTCAAGTCACTTGAAGAAAGAAGGTGGGAAGAAGAAGAATGAGCAAGCTCAAACTCAAACACAAACAAAAATGCAGCATGGGTGCAAGAGAGTGATGAAGAGAAAGTTATGAGAAGTGAAGGCAAATCCACTTCTCAAAGTCACTTACCACCTGAAAGGTTAGAAAAGAAATGCAATGCAATGCAAAATGGGATGAAATGACATGATGAGAAACAAAACCAGAAGCATATACATGATGCTAATGATGCTATGAGATGCTACAAACATGAGGCAGCACATGGAAATGATCATACAAGTTTATGAATGCAAATGAAGCAAGTTAGGGACCATGAACATACATGAAAAGTTATGAAGTGCACATGGCATACAACATGGCCAATACATGATGCAATGATCAAACATGCTTTCAATATGTCTTATGATGTCAAATGAATCAAATGGATGCTTGAAATGTCATGGCAAGTCATGTTATGCAAGAGAATGCAAGGTGTATGCATATGGAAGCCCAAATTAGGGTTTATGAACCATACATCAAACAAAAACCAAAATCAGAAGCAAACCCTAAGATAAAAATTGAAAATGCCACTCAAAGGACCCCTAATCCTATACTAAACCAATGCCCAAAGGAGAGGTCTCAACTCTTAACCAATCTCAAGTTATGATTTTTCTAAGATTTCTAGGGTTTTAGGATTTCCAAACAAAAGAAATGCCAAACAAATGGAAAATGAAAGATCAAATCATGGCCATTTAATCTCACAAACTACATGCTAAACACAATGCAATGCAAAAAGAATCAATGTCCAACTCTTCATGGATAGGCAGGAATGATTTTTTGAACTTTGGATCAAAATAATGCACAAAAATAATTTTAATTCAATGAGAAATTCTTAAAATGCATCAAGATCAAAAAATAAATTTGGTTTGAAGGTTGGACAATGTTTCTAAATGTCTTAGAACATTTCATTAATTTTTTGGTGATTTTTAAATACCTAAAAGTATTTTTAATAAATTAATTTCCATTAATCCATTAAAAATAAACTTTTAAATATTTAAAAATACATTTTAAATGCTAAAAATAAAAACAAAAATATTTTCGTGTCATAAAAATTAATGAAACTCTTGAGAAAAAGTTTCATAATTTTTAAACAATTTTTACTATTTTAAATAAATTATGGAAGTTAAATGACAAAAAAATGAAATAAAAATAAGATAAATGAAAAGTATTCAGATCCAATGGTGGAGATTTGAACTGGGTTTGAATGAGTTGACTGGCGCGCGAATCCAAGGGCTGTGGTTGGTTCAGATTAAATTAATTTAATTAAGATTAATTAAACTAATTAAAGGTGATTAGGGCAAAGCAAAAGGATCTGGACCATTCATGCGCGCGGGAGGTCAATGGGGTCAAGGGATCCTACGCTCAATATTCAAACTGCCTTAATGACCTGAGATTAGGGCTAACAACATTCAGGTGACCGGAGAAAAGCTCCGGTCATCTTCTCCGGCGGCAACACAACCCTAATTCATGATTCAGGCATCTAAACAACAAATTAAACACACCCAAATGATCCTCTAACAACCTAGGTCACAAATCCAGCCTCAAACATCATTTAAACACCAAGAATCAAGCTAATCGAAAGAAACAAATTTCACGGGTGAAATTTCAGAGTGACCATACAAGCTCATTTCTCATCTATTTTCGATTCTAAAAGTATCCCCATGACCAGCAAAGCATAAGCAATTGATTTATAACTTAAAATGCAAGCTTTGGGAGGAAATGTTCATGTTCATACCTGAGCTGGAAAGCTTCAATATTGAGCTTCCAGAGCCTCCTTTGCGTGCAAATGAACTTCTTTGACTCCCTTGAACCCAAAGAGAAACTCCAAAGTCCTTGTGGATGGCTGATTTGAGAGGAAGAGTTCTGATGTAGCAGACTGCACAGTCAGGATTTGTGAGGTTTTAAGCTATTCCAATGGTGGATTCTTGCTCCTTTGAATGTTTCTGACTTGTTGGTGAAGAGAGATGGGGTGTTTGGTGGCTGGAAAGTGAGATTCGAAGAGAGAAGAGTTTTGGACAGTTTTGTGATATGCTATGTTCTGGCCAGCTTCAATGCTCAAAGGCTTGCTATATCATCTCCAACTTGTGTGGATAGACTGTGAGGCAGGTCAGTAGGGTGGCTGGATACTGTGCCAAGAGTATGGGAGCCTTTTGCAAAAAAGTCAAGTTTGTGTCCTTGAGAGCATGGGTCATGGCAGCAACTGTGTGAGGTCATGTCTTGCTCCAGCTTGAGTTGAGGAGAGCCCTTGGATTGTTTGTAGCTGACTGCAACATATGGATGACAAGCTATGCTAGCTTTTGCAACTTGACAACTTGTGTTTTCTCATGAGTTTATGCTAATTACATGAAACAATGCTTGCTGAATTTTGTCACATGATGTCTCAATTGGTCATGGCAAGGTTTAGAGATCAGCTAGTGATCACATAATTCCTTGAAGCATGATTTTGCCAAGAATCCTCTTTTTGCATACTTATGAAAATGCTTTATGGAACTTTGAAAATCAAGGCAAGCCATCCAAAATTCCTTGGGCCAAATTTGTTTTTGGGGTCATGTGTGATCATGTAATGCAGCTTTGAAGTCACTTTGAAGTTAATAGAATGCTTGGTTCATGAAATTGCAAGTTTTCTTTTTAGTGCATAACTTGAAAATTAGTGATTTTTGCCAACTTTGTCACACCATAACTTTTGATCCAAGAAGAATTAGATCATGTTCTTGTACTTTTTGAAAAGGGAAAGATGTATTCTACAACTTTCATGACCAAAGTTTTTCCATTTGAAGCATTTTTGGATCAAAAAGCAAGGCTTGAAAAATGGCATAAAATGACATATTCTTGAAAAGTCAACCATGCCCTAAAAAGTCAACTTTGCAAAAACTTCAAATTCTTGAATTTTGTGAACTTCAATCTTCTTCCATGATCAAATAAAGATCATATACACTCAAAATGATGAAGATCACCCCTTGGTTGGGTCATTGGGGGCCTCAGATGCCCTGATTTTACACTGACTTGTCTGAAAAGTCAACTCTTGATCAAATGACTTCCCCATGGAATTTCTTCATGAAAATTGATACGCATACTCCCTATACCATATAGAGACCAATGGAATCAAGAATGACCAAAAAATTTGGGGTTATGGCCTCTGAAACCAAAACCCTAATTTTAGGTCAACTGTGCAGTCAAACTTGGCTCTGCATCCACACCAAACCCAGTTCTTGTGATCCTTTGGCATTTTTGACTTTGAGGGGATGTAATATGATATAAGAACACTCATGGATCCCTTTGAAGTGATTGATGGCCTTTGGAGTGGCTCAGGAGGCTCTTGGATTGCTCAGATCACAAACCCTAGATGCAGATGACTTAGAAACTATGCAGTGAATCAAAATTGAGATATGAGATGTTATGATTGTGTTTATGCATATGAAATGATCACAAGCCATGGTGTGAATAGGTGAGGGAAAATTTGGGGTGTTTACAGCTGCCCCTATTCAAACATGAGTTAGCTGTGCAGGTTGTAAGCGACGGCTTAGCAGGCAAACAAGATAACTTGTGGTTGAATACCAAAGACAGTCCAAAATTTGCACTCACAGAATGAAGAAGAAAAGGGATATAGATTGTAAAAGGAAATAAAGTATATTGTAAAGTGTGGGCGACGGAGGACGAACGTCGAGCAGAGGACGACTGCTGGGTAAAGAGCAATGACGGGGACGGCCGGCATGCTGGGAAAATGCTGAAAATAAAGCAATGACGGGGACGGCCGACATGCTGGGGATAAAGGGTAAAGCCAAGACGGGGACGGCCGACTAGCTGGGAAAAGTAAGAAATTATGATGGGGACGGCCATCAAGATAAAGCTGTAAAATTTTCTGGGGATCAATGAAACATGACGGGGACGGCCATCAAGTTCACAAAGCAAAGTAACCAACGATGGGGACGGCCATCGGGCTAAAAGAAAAGGAAAAGGGACCACGACGGGGACGGCCATCGGGTTAAAGAATAAATGAAATAAACAGATCATGGGGTACGACCATCAAAGGTGAAGGACGATCACCTAGCAGGGGACGACTGCTCTGTTGGGGAATAAAGGCATTATGATGGGGACGGCCATCAAAGGTGGAGGACGACCACCTGGCAGGGTACGGCTGCCGAAAAATATCGCGACATAGGACGAATGCCGGATAGAAAGTCAACGATGGGGACGGCCATCGGATGAGCATGATGGAGGACGACCATCAAGAGGTGGAGGACGACCACCTAGCAGGGGACGGCTGCTCTCAAGGTTTCATCATAACACAGGACGAGTGTTAGATAACCAAAATCAACAATGGGGACGGCCATTGGATAAAATGATGAAGGACGATCATCGAAAGGTGGAGGACGACCACCTAGCAGGGGACGGCTGCTAAAATCAACGATGGGGACGGCCATCGGATGAGCATGATGGAGGACGACCATCAAGAGGTGGAGGACGACCACCCAGCAGGGGACGGCTGCTCTCAGGGTTTATCATAACACAGGACGAGTGTTAGATAAAAAGAAATCATTGCTTTGTTGGTGATCTACTGGGGAATGGTAAGCACGGACGAGTGTTCACATCCAAGAAACAAAGGGTATGAGCGTTTAGATGTTGTGTATAGATTAAAGATGCAGACGAGCATCCTTAGGACTATGATACGGACGAGTATCGGGTAGAAACAAATATTGACACGTGTTCAAAGATGATGATACGGACGAGTATCAACTGGTTAACAGAGAACACGGACGAGTGTTGAATCTGAAGGGACTCTTCTGGGGGAATGGTAGACACGGACGAGTATCTATATTCAAGAAGACAAAAGTGTTTGACACAGTGTATGGATTAAAGACGCGGACGAGCATCCTTAAGACTATGATACGGACGAGTATCATGTAGAAACAAACGCTAGACGCATGCTCTGAGATGATGGCACGGACGAGTACCAACTGGTTAACAAAGAACAAGGACTAATGCCGAATCTGTGGGGATATGAACGGTATATACAAGATACGGACGAGTATCTGTATGAGTATTGTATAGATGAGTGTTTATCTGCTGGGGAGAGTGACACGGACGAGTGTCAAGAGAGAAAAGTATAATATGAACAAATGTGTGGGTTGCAAAAGTGTAGATGACTGCGCTGGGGATATGACACGGACGGGTGTCAAGAAAGTGTATATAGGTATGTGTGAGTGCAAAGAGGATGTCTTCGGCTTTCTGCTGGTGATTTGACACGGACGGGTGTCAGGAAGTATCTGTAATATGGGTGGTTTTGTTTGTAAGGAGTGTTCAGGCGACTTTACTGGGGAAAGATGGCACAGACGGGTGTTGAAATGAGTGTTTACTGGTGTTTGTGACTTGTGAGGCAACTGCTTTTGCTGGGGAACCTGGTGGGGATTTTTCTGTACATTGATGAGCTGTCATTATTCACAAGTGCTGATTTAGAACATGGCTTATGATTATGCTATGTGTTGGATTTTTGCCGTAATGCTCCGTGTTAAAACGGAATGCTACGCTTTGTGGGTAAATATGATGCGAATGCTATGATTGTGCAAAGATACCAAACCGGGATCCGGATCCCGTTGCTGCGAAGATCTTTGATCGATCTGTTGAAGTAGACATCCCAGCTGGGGATGAGATCATGGGTAGATCTGATGATATGATATCTGCTTGGGGATTCGGGCTATAGATAGACCTATCCTTTATAAATGAGAGACCCAGCTGGGGTTTGTAGAAGCTTTCTTCACTCTGTTGTGATCTTCTACGCGCTGCTCTTCTGGATAGAGGCTGGAACTCTGTGGGGAGATAGCTCTCTGACTTTTGTACTCGGCTGAGGGCGAGATGGCAACTCGGCTGGGGAGGAAAAGAGATCATTGGGAGACCTCCCTAGGGATTCTGTTGAAGAGGATCCTTGACTCAGCCGGGGATATAGGTGCCTTCTGTGATGCCTGGCAACTCTGATGGGGATAAGCAACAAGTGGCAACTCAGCTGGGGGAAGTCATGGGAGGCAACTCAGCTGGGGAGAAAGCACTTCGGGTGCTAAAATTGAGTGTTGATTTGCCCGCTTGCTAGGATGAGGCTTGCGTGCCCCAAGTTGCACTCTGGATACCTGCAATCCTGAAAAAGATAGAGAGACGCACAAGGTAATCCCGAGGTATCCCTTACTGGATTCCGTCATAGGAGTTAGGGTACTTCTGAGAGTAAGCATATTTCCTGCAAGCATGTTTTTACTTTTGAAGATAAACATCTGTATTCATGCCATCGTTTTTCTTTAAGACATCAGACATTTTTTTGCAAATAAAAATGTACAAGACGAGACATGACTGAAAATCTGATTTTATTAATTCATATGCCCTGAATTGGCGAGATACAGTCAAAGAAACAAGTCCCCTGAAATGAGGAGATTGTTACAAATTGAGAAACAAAATGTTGGCAGTGTTGTTGACGCTTTGAGGAGCTCCCTCTTCACTATGACCCGTATGACTTTTGACGTCCTTCTCATCTGGCTTTTTGAAGAAGGTTGATTCTGATCGAAGCTTGATCCTTTCGAAGCTTACCAAGTTGTAAACGATACAGACGAGTTCAGAATGCAGTTGTTCGCTTATTCCCTTATTTTGCATGGATCGCCCTTCCGGGTTTTCAATCCATCGGGATACCCATTTTTGCCTGAGCTGTCCAATGCGGATTTTCAACTCAGCGGGTGTACACATTTTTATTTATTTATTTACTTTCCCTTATTTTTGCCCGAGTCTTTTATTCTGTTTTTGACTCGCCGGGATGCCCTATTTTTGCCTGGACTTACATTCTGTTTTTATGTCCAGCGGGTCATTTTATGCGAAGTATTTTTTAACTGCATCTGAATTCACAGGGGATGGGAAATCTTCACCATCCATGGTGCTGAGCATCATTGCTCCACCAGAGAAAACTTTCTTTACCACGAATGGCCCTTTATAATTTGGAGTCCATTTGCCCCTGTGGTCTGTATGAGGAGGGAGGATTCTCTTCAGCACAAGATCTCCTACTTGGTACTCTCGGTGCCTGACTTTCTGATCGAAGGCTTTCTTCATTCTTTTCTGATATAACTGCCCATGGCAGATTGCAGCCAACCTTTTCTCTTCAATCAGACTCAGTTGTTCGTATCGGGCCCGAACCCATTCTGCTTCACTCAGTTTAACATCCATCAGTACCCGTAGAGAGGGTAATTCAACTTCAACTGGTAGGACTGCTTCCATACCATATACAAGCTGATACGGTGTTGCCCCAGTGGATGTTCTGATTGATGTGCGGTACCCATGCAAGGCAAATGGTAGCATTTCATGCCAGTCTTTGTAGGTGACTACCATCTTCTGCACAATCTTCTTGATATTCTTATTTGCCGCCTCAACAGCGCCATTCATCTTTGGCCTGTAAGGAGAAGAATTGTGATGTTGGATCTTGAAGTCCCGGCACAGCTCTGCCATCATTTTGTTATTCAAGTTGGAACCATTATCAGTAATGATTCGCTCGGGCACTCCATACCGACAGATGATATCTCTTTTCAGAAATCTGGCTACCACTTGTCTTGTGACGTTTGCATATGAGGCTGCTTCAACCCACTTGGTGAAATAGTCAATGGCGACCAGGATGAATCTGTGGCCGTTTGAAGCAGTCGGTTCAATCTTGCCAATCATATCAATGCCCCACATAGCAAAGGGCCAGGGTGAAGACATCACATTCAAAGGATTGGGAGGCACATGCACCTTGTCTGCATAAATCTGGCATTTATGGCATTTTCTGGCGTAAGCACAACAATCTGCATCCATTGTGATCCAGTAATATCCTGATCTTAACAACTTTTTAGCCATGGCATGCCCTCCGGCATGGGTACCAAAGGATCCTTCGTGCACTTCATGCATTAACAACTCCGCTTCTGTCTTGTCGACGCATCTGAGGAGTACCATATCAAAGTTTCTCTTGTACAGGGAACCATCAGTGTTCAGAAAGAAACTACCAGCGAGCCTTCTCAAAGTCTTCTTATCATTGGAAGATGCCCCAGGTGGGTATGTTTGATCCTCCAAGAAGCACTTAATGTCATGGAACCAAGGCTTATCATCTTTAACAACATCTGCTGCGAACACATATGCTGGTCTGTCGAGTCTGGATACTGAAATCTGAGGTACGAAGTTGGCAGTCTGAACTTTGATCATGGACGAAATGGTAGCCAGAGCATCTGCAAACTGATTCTCGTCCCGAGGGATATACTCAAGCTTGACTGTTGTGAAGAAAGTCAATAGCCTCCTCGTATAATCCCTGTAAGGTATCAGATGATCCTGGTGGGTGTACCATTTTCCGTTGGTCTGATTGATTACCAAAGCTGAATCTCCGAATACGGTCAATGTCTTGATCCTGAGGTCAATGGCTTCCTCAAGACCCATAATGCAAGCTTCGTATTCAGCTTCGTTGTTAGTGCAGTTGAAAGTGAGTTTTGCCGAGAAAGGCATGTGAACTCCCTTAGGTGTAATGAGTACTGCACCAACACCACGACCATTCATGTTAACAGCCCCATCAAACATCATAATCCATTCTTCTTCCGGGTCAGGCCCTTCAGTGTGAACAGGCTCTTCATGATCTTTTGCTTTTATGAACATGATGTCTTCATCAGGGAAGTCAAATCTCATAGGCTGGTAATCATCAATAGGTTGCCCAGCAAGATACTCAGACAATACACTGCCCTTGATGGCTTTCTGAGATGTGTATTGGATGTCGTACTCTGTAAGGATCATCTGCCATCTTGCAACCCGTCCGGTAAGAGCTGGCTTCTCAAATATGTACTTGACTGGATCCATCTTTGAGATCAACAAAGTAGTGTGGGTCAACATATACTGTCTTAGTCGGCGAGCAGCCCACGCTAAAGCACAGCAAGTTTTCTCGAGCAGTGAATAACGTTGTTCACAGTCGGTAAACTTTTTGCTTAGGTAGTATATTGCATACTCTTTTCGACCAGACTCGTCATGCTGGCCCAGCACACACCCCATCGACTCTTCTAATACTGTCAAGTACATTATCAGAGGTCTTCCTTCTACTGGAGGCATAAGGATTGGAGGTTCTTGCAGATATTCTTTGATCTTGTCAAAAGCCTTCTGTCAGTCTTCATTCCACCTGACCGTTTGTTCTTTCCTTAACAGCTTGAACAAGGGTTCACAAGTTGCAGTGAGGTGAGATATGAACCGTGAGATGTAGTTCAATCGACCTAAGAACCCTCGAACTTCTTTCTCAGTTTTCAGTGCAGGCATCTCTTGGATGGCTTTGACTTTATCAGGGTCAACTTCAATCCCTTTCTCGCTTACAATAAAACCCAGCAGCTTACCGGATTGCACCCCGAACGTGCATTTGTTGGGGTTCAGCTTCAGTTGGTACTTCCTCAGACGCTTGAACAACTTCAGCAGATTTACCAGGTGGTCTTCTTCAGTGAGGGACTTGGCAATCATGTCATCCACATAACATTCTATCTCTTTATGGATCATATCGTGGAATAATGTCACCATAGCCCGTTGATATGTGGCACCAGCATTCTTCAGCCCAAATGGCATTACCTTGTAGCAGAAAGTGCCCCAGGGTGTGATGAATGTTGTCTTCTCCATGTCTTCAGGTGACATCTTAATCTGGTTGTATCCTGAAAATCCGTCCATGAAGGAGAATACCGAGAACTGAGCCGTATTATCCACCAATACATCAATGTGAGGTAATGGGAAATCATCTTTCGGGCTAGCTCTATTCAGATCCCGGTAGTCAACACACATCCTTACTTTGCCGTCTTTCTTAGGCACAGGTACTATATTAGCAACCCACGGTGGATAGCTAGTCACAGCAAGGAACCTGGCGTCCCATTGCTTTTGTACCTCTTCCTTGATTTTCATTGCCATGTCTGGGCGAGTACGGCGCAGCTTCTGTTTAACCGGCGGGCATTCTTCTCTTAAAGGCAGCTTGTGCACAACAATGTCGGTGTCCAACCCTGGCATATCTTGATAAGACCAAGCAAACACGTCCACATACTCTTGAAGCAGTTCAATTAGTTGTCTCTTCACTGAGTCTTGTAAGCAGGCCCCGATTTTAACTTCTTTCACGTCTTTATCTGTACCAAGATTGATCACTTCAACCTCCTCCTAGTGAGGAGTAATAACCTTTTCCTCTTGCCTTAATAACCTGGCTAGCTCTTCAGGAAGCTCATATTCTTCTTCAACCCCTTCATCAGCTTGATTGATCGGATTGTCAAAGTCATACGAAGTCATAGCCGTGCTGTTGTCGGTGCTGTCAGGAAGGCACTCTCTGCAAGGGTTCAGTTTGTTCATTTTAGTGATTTGATTTTAATCTTGTTTTAGAAAAGTGAAATAAAGTTGTCATTTTGAAAACACTGCCATTTATTTTTTGTACAAAAAAGAAAAATGGAAAAACAGTGAGCGGAAAAGGAAAAGACTCATTTGCAAAAAGATGTCTGATATTTCATTGATTAATCTTGTTGCACAAAAAGTACAGATGGCCCGATTACAAAATGAGTCTTGTCATCTTAGGCAAGATGCAAGACTTTGATGCATGCTATAAAAATACAGGAAATAATAATTACTCTGCATGAGTAACTCTTATAATTTCCTGGGAAGACCAGTTTGAGATACTGCTCCCCGGGACCTTTGGACGAATCCAGCTTTCCAGGTTGCGTTCTTCTTCCAGCTCGTCTTCCAGACAGTTGACAGCATCAGGGGTGAGCATCCCCCCACTCACAAAGTTGGGCTTTTTCGCAGCCTCTGCTTGATCTTGTTGAGTTGGTTTGTAACCCAACCCAAATCCGTCCTCTTTCTTCTCCACCGATAGCAGTTTGCCCCAGCCTTGGGCGTTTCCTCCCTCAACAACCTTCCGGGCTTGTTGGTATGATGATATTGAAGTACCAGGCACAGCAGATGTTTCATTGACATTCAAAGCTTCAAAACCCTGACTCATTGTTTCATGGATCTCCCCGTCCATCTCAATATACTTATAGGTAGCCAGGTGGCTGACAAAAATATCCTCCTCTCCACAGATTGTAACGATTTGACCCTCCCACTCGTATTTTAACTTCTGGTGAAGGGTAGAGGTCACGGCGCCAGCGGCGTGAATCCAAGGCCTACCCAATAGACAGCTGTAGGCAGGCTGTATATCCATCACGTAGAAGGTCGTTTTGAAGGTCTGCGGGCCAATCGTTATGGGCAACTCAATCTCTCCCAGAACCGATCTCTTTGAACCATCAAAGGCTCTCACCACCAGGTTGCTAGGTCTCAACGCCAATCCGTCATATTCTAGCTTCACCAGGGCCTTTTTAGGCAAGACATTGAGGGATGACCCCGTGTCTACCAGCACATGGGAAAGGACAGCACCTTTGCATTCCATGGTTATGTGCAAGGCTTTGTTATGGTTGCGGCCTTCCGTTGTCAAATCAGTATTGGTGAACCCTAGTCCGTGACTAGCATTAACATTTCCAACTACAGCTTCCAGCTGATTGACAGTGATCTCTTCAAGAACGTAAGCTGCGTGCAAGACTTTGAGTAGTGCATTCCGATGGGCTTCGGAGCACATAAGCAATGATAGGATTGAGATCTTGGAAGGCGTCTGATGAAGCTGATCCACTACTTTATAATCACTCTTTTTGATGATTCGCATGAACTCATCAACCTCTTGATCGAAGGGTGTTTTCAAAGCTTCTTTAACAACTTGCTCTTCCTGCACCAAGCTTTTCCCTTTTGCCTTAGCAGCAGCTTCTGCTTCGGCAGTGGGTCTCTGAATTTGTGGAGCGAAAAGACGTCCGCTTCGGGTGAAGCCTCCGCCTCCTCCCACATTGTCGATTTGTGGTGCAGGGGTTGATGATTCAAAAGTGATTCTTTGTCCTTCACAGTACAAGTCAGAGCCGTAATGCCAGGGGATAGCATTACTGCTTTCATAAGGTACTGGTCCAGGCACCGTGATAGTGACTGGACTGGTTGCAGCTGCGGAAGGAATTGTGATAGTTTGCGGATCATAATAAATTGTGACTGGTGCTCTGATGGGAGCAGCACCTTCTGAGTTGTAGGCAGAGTTGTTTTCAGGATCATAAAATATTGTGACAGTTGAGACATCTTCATGATTTGTTGCTGGTGTTGTAGGAGACATTGGTGGAAGGATGGATGTTGTTGTTGTAGGAGTTTCAAAATGGAGTGGTGCCGGAGTTGTAGAGGGGACATTTGTTGATATCTGGTCAGTCGAAATGACAGATGAAACACTTGTTGATGAAGCCGAAGAATTGTCAGGAACAATGGTTGTTGCAGTTGTGGGAGGTTCTGGAATTGTTGCCGATGAGATTGCTGGATTTGTTGGAAATGATGTGGTGATCTGAAGTTGGCCACTCTGAATGAGACCATCTATACCATTCCTCAGGTTATCGCACCCATTGACTGAAATATTGCAGTAAGCACACCCCAACTCACACCCTGGGAACATTTGACATTCGAGGAGTTGAGCCTTGATTTCTACCAACGGTGTCCTGATCTGACCCACACTGGTTATTAAATAAGACGGTTTGTCTTCTTCAATAGCGTTAATCCTAGGACCACCGTGGTTTGGCATGGGGTTCTTATTGACATTAGGTGGTGGTGCGAAATTCAGAGCTTTTGAGTCTACCAGGTCTTGTACCTTCATGTGCAAAGCTCTGCACTTTTCTGTACTGTGGCCAGGCGCATTTGAATGAAAAGCACATCTGGCGTTGGAGTCATAATTCCTGGGTAGACTGTTGGGATCTGGAGGTGCCAACGTCCTTAGCTCAACTAGGTTGAGTTTCAGGAGTTGTGGCAGCAATGTAGCATATGGCATAGGGATCGGATCGATCACCCTATTAGCTTGAGATGGCCTCTGTTGGAATGGCCTTTGCTGGTTGTTGTTGTTGGTGTTGCTGTTGTTGTAATTTCTCGGAGGATACTGATTCTGTTGATGGTACTGAGGTTGTTGTTGATAGTTTTGTTGCGGAGGTTGATAAACTGGCTGAGGATGAGCTGGAGCGGGAATGGTGACTGTTGCCACTGATCTGTGAACATATGGAGGTCTGCCCCTGTTGGTGTGGATGGCATTGGTCTCGCTAGTTCTTCTCGGGCCTGCAAAAGGCTTCCTTGTACTACTGGACGAGCTGGCACCATTGTCAGAAATCTTGCCCATTTTCAACAGGCTCTCAATTCTCTCTCCAGCTATGACAACATCTGCAAAGCTAGTGGAAGAGAAAGAAGCCAGCCTGTCAATGTAAGTCCCCTGAAGGGTGTTCATAAACATGTCTGCCATTTCCCTCTCAGACATAGGTGGCTGAACAGCAGCAGCCAGTTGCCTCCATCTCTGGGCATATTCTCGGAAACTTTCCCTTGACGACTGTGACATTCCCATAAGGAGAGTCCTGTTGGGTGCCATATCTAAGTTGTACTGATACTGTCTGATGAAGGCCTCTGCCAGGTCCTTCCAACACCTGATAGTTGCCCTTGTCAAGTGAGAGTACCATTCTCTTGACGCTCCAGTTAAGCTATCCTCGAAATAGAACATCCAGAGCTTCTCATCCATAGTATAGGCCTTCAGCCTCCCCAGAAATGATTGTAGATGAGTGCGGGGGCATGAAGTCCCGTTGTATTTTTCAAAACAAGGAGGCTTGAACTTATGGGGAATCCTGACCCCGTCTACCAAGCCCATGTCCATGACGTCGAAACCCAGAGAGTTTTGAGACTCCAAGGACCTCCATTTCTCAGCTATCTCATCCAGCCTTCTATCATAAGCTTCCTCCCCAGCACCCATTACTGTGAACTGATCCTCCTGGGGGTCTTCTTGAAGTACCCTGGCTGCAGTGGCAGTCCCTTGAACATTTGCAGGAATGTTGACCTCTGGATGAAGATAGGGGCCAAATACAGGGGGATTAACATGAGGTTGGACCCTTTCATTGTTGCTGGTGCCGGCAGTCCCTATATGTGGATCTTCTTGATTTTTACTTTCCACCATGGCCCTCAATCTTTCCTGGCTCTGAGCCATGTTGTTCATCACTTCCATAAACTGAGTCATCTGTGTTCTCATTTCCAATCTTTCGTTTGCCATTTGATTTCTAACCTCTGCAAGGTCCTGCTGTACCTGATCCATTTGGATGCCCGGAAGATTGTTACGGGTTGGATAACGGTGCGGACGGTTGAGGGGAAATACTCGGCGTCGAGCAATAGTTCCTGAACATCACAACAGAGTTAGTGGCAATAAATCAAGAAAACCTACAAAACAAACAAAAGGGTTAGCATGCAATGCAGTATGCTTATTTGTTTTCAAGGTATCCGGTTTGGCATTCAGTTTTGACCCTTCCAGACCCTTGAAGATGCTGTTGATGTTGCTTTCGAAGTGAAACTCGGATGAAACAAACTAATACATATATTACAAAAGGCAAATGGTACATAGTTTGTTTACAAATACAAGCCCTCTGAGGGGTCAAAATACATTACAGGAAAATAAGAGTACATGGAATGAAAGCAACAACAAACAAATGGTCAAACACCAAGACCAAACTCATCCTCACGAACTTCCTTGAGAAGTGCTTCGGTCACAGGATTAGCCGGACGCTCCGTGAGATTCCTGATGAGGAGATTCCGGGTCGTAACAGTTGCTGTTAGCTTCTTGTGCTGACTTTGGTCTTTTGACCTCTTCACTCCAGCTTTGATCTTCAGCTCTGATATCTCCCTTTGGGCTGCTGCCAGGGCTTCTTGTTGCTCTTTTGCATTAGCTTCCATCTGCTCTATCTTGTCTTGGACCCTCTTGTCCTCCAGGGTACGAGCCTCGGTGATCCTGACCCACCGGGTCTGACTCTCCTTCAGATACAAGTCTGTCCTTGCTCTCTGGAACTGGGCTTCCTTGCAAGCATTCTTCAGAATTTGTTCTCCAGCCTTAGACTTTTTGATATAATCCCCAGACTTCTCAATCTTAGCCAGATGCTCCACTCTCAACTTCTCTAACCTCTCAATCTCTATCCTGCCATCACTCCTTTCCCGGAGGGTCTTCTGCAAAGCCTGAGTCAACTTCTCATTTCTTTCTTTCAAGCCCTCAAACTCCTCCAAACTGATAGTGGCAGGGGGTGGTGCTGAAGATGGTCCAGGCATATCCTCCATGGTAAAGGGCATTCCAGAGAATTGAGCCCTGGCATGGGACCACTCATAATATTGTGCTGATGCCACATTGCTGCACTTCCCCAAAATGGTTACTCCCTTGGTTTGAACATTATCCCAGGCCCAGGCTGCCTGCCTAACAGTAGCCAGATTAGGCTTGTTCTCACAATAAAGAGTCTCCACCAAGTCCTGTGCCTTAGGAGTGTGGACCAGTGCATAGCCCAGTTGTCTTCTAAACAGCAGAGGGTTGTAATTAATACTCCCCTTAACTCCTATTAGGGGCACATTGGGAAAATGCCCACAGCTGGTGATGATATCCCTGCCTTTGGTGCTTTGAGTGCACCATATGATATCGTCTGAAGTTAGAGCAGTGAGTCTCTTAGCCCAGTTTCTCTGCTGATGAGGATTCAAAAATGCATCTGTCCTGGGTAGATGCCTGAGAAGCCAAGTATGGAACAATGGAGCACAACACCTCACTAATCTTCCCCTCTGCTTTTCATTCCTCTGATGCACTGAGTAGTAGAGATCCCCCAATAAAGTTGGCACTAGGTTCTTCAAGATGAAAAGATGGATTGCATTCTTGCTAATGAATCGAGGCTCATCTGCAAACAACACAATTCCATATATGCTCAAGGCCAATAAAGCACAGACAGCTTTCCACTCTCCTAAAGAAGCTTTCAGGGTAGCTTGGGAGATCAAGAAATCCAGATGGAAGCCAGGGATTCCAGCTTTAGAAGTCATATGCTGCTCAATCAGAACAGGTTCCAGATGCAAAGCCTTTGCTACCTCTTCATTACCAGGAAAGACCATCTCAGGGTTGAAAGGGACTCCACCCCTGATAGGTATACCAACCAATGATGAGTATTCTTCCAATAGAGGGCCCAACTGAAAGTCTTGAAAAGTGAAACATCTTAGTGGGGGATCATAAAACTGAAGGCAGGTGTGGATCAAGCTTCTCTGTGAAGGGTCCAGATCCATAACCATATCAAGTATATCTCCATAGTGTTCCCTGAACAATGGTATATGATCTGGAGTGATCAGGGTCTGAATCCTCCTGATGTCAGATAGCTCTGGCTGGAAGAAGTGGTAGGTGATGTTGCTCTTTTTAGGAGCCATGATGCTGGGACTGAGTAGAGACAAGTGCTGATGATGATACTGAAGAAAGGGCCACTGATTGGCTGAAGTAGATAGCTGAAGTAGGTGCAAATGAAGATAGGTCAATACTGAAGATGGGGTCAAAACCAAAACCAAATGAAGATGGATACCCTGAAACACAAATAAGCAAATGTCAATATGATGCAATGAGTATGTATGCAAATGATATGCAAGGGTTTGTGACTGAGCTGGATCTGATCAAATACTCTGATATAGGTCCAAGTATGTTCAAGAAATCCAGATGGAGGTCTGTAAATCCAGTAACCAAGGTGGGGGACTCAAATAAAGAGTCACATGTCCTGGGTTTTAGAATCACAAGAACTGTCCCAAAATGGAGTAATCTTAATCAAATCAAAGTAACAGGGTATTCTGGGGTCAAGGTACCTGCAAACCTGTAAACAACCCCACCCCCTCACAGGTGGTGTTCTAAAACAAGGATCCTCAGACTTGGATCAGTTATGAGAAGTGTAAACACTTCTAACCCGGAGGTACAGTGTTTACAATAACCATAAAAGTTCCTCCTCTAATTCACCCCAGTTTCTGAAGGTCAATACTAAAAGGTCATCCAGACTTAGCAGGCTTCCCAGATAGCCCTAGCATTGCAGGAAATCTACAACACAAAGTTCTCAACCTGGGAAGGTATTAGCACCCAGATTGTCCGCCGTACTCGACGGGATCCACGCTTAAAAGATTTGTGTTTTAAAGGGGTAGTGTCAGTGCAATTTGTGTATAAATGAACTGGAAAAGGATGTACAGGTGTCAGTGTAAAAGAAATGTGTAGTGTATAAATGATGTGTCAGTGTAAGGACAAGAATAAGATGCTCAAGATCATGAGGCTAAAAGAATGATGATGGAAGGAGGGGGGAATATACAGAGACTTTTGTTCGATAACTGTTAAGTTATGCCTACGTATCCTCTCGTGCAATGAGGAAGTCAGAACACCGTAGTTCGACCCAAAGAGACTGAAAGGTGAATTGACTTGTGAACTGCTTACTTGTCTATGCTCAAGTGTATGACCTGTCTGGCTTAGGTGCAAACTGTCTTGCATTAGACGGAAGAAGCGAGCTCTCGTTTGTGAGTGAAGGTGATGAGAAAAGAATCCCGAAGGAGACGATTATTGTTTGTTTTTGAGTTTTCAGTCTTTTATTGCTTTTGAGAATTTGTCATAAGTCGATGAGCTTAAGCCTAAACCAGTGGATTTAGTAAACTCATCACATCTTCCCTCTGATTAGGGGTAATGAGAATACCTTAAGTGTGAAGTCAGATTCTCACACCTAATCACCTTTGGTATAGGATTAAGATCATTAACCTATTTGTGATTAATTAGATGTTTTTGGTGTTTTTGTTTAGTGTTAAGTAATGAGGTTAAGCCATAATCAAGGATTAAACAGACTCATTACACCATCCTAATAGAAGGATAATAGATGAGAATGTTTAAGCTGAGGAAAGCTCCTCAACTTAATCCATGATTAGGGATTAAAGTCATGAATAAACAAGCCTTTGATTAAGTGGATTTTATTTAGTGGTATGATGATGAAGTGGATTTTATGATTTGTAAGACAACTTGAGGGGGACTTGTCCATTAACACTAGGGTTAGTCCTTCTTAACCAATTAAGGAAGAATTAGAACCCTAATGCAAGGCCCAAGTTACAAGTGTAATGTCTTGATACTTATTAAATGAATTGATTAAGAGATTTAAACACAATAAGGGTTTAACACTTAGGATTAAAGTTATACACTCCATCCTAAGAGAAGGATGCAGGCATAAGCTTAATCACAAAGCCTTAAAGCCTTTAGGGTTTAGTCCCTGATTATGAGATGAGAAGAGAAGACTCAAAAGAGACACAAAGGTAAAACTAAGAGGGGAAACTAATCAAAACCCTAATCATTGTCATGCTTGGTTGTTCCTAAGGTTTGTGAGGTTTGCAAGAACAATCTTCAATGGAACCACCAGGAAGCAGATGAAAGGATCCAGAGAAGCAAAGCAACTTGCTTCATTCAAGAAGTCAAGTCACTTGAAGAAAGAAGGTGGGAAGAAGAAGAATGAGCAAGCTCAAACTCAAACACAAACAAAAATGCAGCATGGGTGCAAGAGAGTGATGAAGAGAAAGTTATGAGAAGTGAAGGCAAATCCACTTCTCAAAGTCACTTACCACCTGAAAGGTTAGAAAAGAAATGCAATGCAATGCAAAATGGGATGAAATGACATGATGAGAAACAAAACCAGAAGCATATACATGATGCTAATGATGCTATGAGATGCTACAAACATGAGGCAGCACATGGAAATGATCATACAAGTTTATGAATGCAAATGAAGCAAGTTAGGGACCATGAACATACATGAAAAGTTATGAAGTGCACATGGCATACAACATGGCCAATACATGATGCAATGATCAAACATGCTTTCAATATGTCTTATGATGTCAAATGAATCAAATGGATGCTTGAAATGTCATGGCAAGTCATGTTATGCAAGAGAATGCAAGGTGTATGCATATGGAAGCCCAAATTAGGGTTTATGAACCATACATCAAACAAAAACCAAAATCAGAAGCAAACCCTAAGATAAAAATTGAAAATGCCACTCAAAGGACCCCTAATCCTATACTAAACCAATTCCCAAAGGAGAGGTCTCAACTCTTAACCAATCTCAAGTTATGATTTTTCTAAGATTTCTAGGGTTTTAGGATTTCCAAACAAAAGAAATGCCAAACAAATGGAAAATGAAAGATCAAATCATGGCCATTTAATCTCACAAACTACATGCTAAACACAATGCAATGCAAAAAGAATCAATGTCCAACTCTTCATGGATAGGCAGGAATGATTTTTTGAACTTTGGATCAAAATAATGCACAAAAATAATTTTAATTCAATGAGAAATTCTTAAAATGCATCAAGATCAAAAAATAAATTTGGTTTGAAGGTTGGACAATGTTTCTAAATGTCTTAGAACATTTCATTAATTTTTTGGTGATTTTTAAATACCTAAAAGTATTTTTAATAAATTAATTTCCATTAATCCATTAAAAATAAACTTTTAAATATTTAAAAATACATTTTAAATGCTAAAAATAAAAACAAAAATATTTTCGTGTCATAAAAATTAATGAAACTCTTGAGAAAAAGTTTCATAATTTTTAAACAATTTTTACTATTTTAAATAAATTATGGAAGTTAAATGACAAAAAAATGAAATAAAAATAAGATAAATGAAAAGTATTCAGATCCAATGGTGGAGATTTGAACTGGGTTTGAATGAGTTGACTGGCGCGCGAATCCAAGGGCTGTGGTTGGTTCAGATTAAATTAATTTAATTAAGATTAATTAAACTAATTAAAGGTGATTAGGGCAAAGCAAAAGGATCTGGACCATTCATGCGCGCGGGAGGTCAATGGGGTCAAGGGATCCTACGCTCAATATTCAAACTGCCTTAATGACCTGAGATTAGGGCTAACAACATTCAGGTGACCGGAGAAAAGCTCCGGTCATCTTCTCCGGCGGCAACACAACCCTAATTCATGATTCAGGCATCTAAACAACAAATTAAACACACCCAAATGATCCTCTAACAACCTAGGTCACAAATCCAGCCTCAAACATCATTTAAACACCAAGAATCAAGCTAATCGAAAGAAACAAATTTCACGGGTGAAATTTCAGAGTGACCATACAAGCTCATTTCTCATCTATTTTCGATTCTAAAAGTATCCCCATGACCAGCAAAGCATAAGCAATTGATTTATAACTTAAAATGCAAGCTTTGGGAGGAAATGTTCATGTTCATACCTGAGCTGGAAAGCTTCAATATTGAGCTTCCAGAGCCTCCTTTGCGTGCAAATGAACTTCTTTGACTCCCTTGAACCCAAAGAGAAACTCCAAAGTCCTTGTGGATGGCTGATTTGAGAGGAAGAGTTCTGATGTAGCAGACTGCACAGTCAGGATTTGTGAGGTTTTAAGCTATTCCAATGGTGGATTCTTGCTCCTTTGAATGTTTCTGACTTGTTGGTGAAGAGAGATGGGGTGTTTGGTGGTTGGAAAGTGAGATTAGAAGAGAGAAGAGTTTTGGACAGTTTTGTGATATGCTATGTTCTGGCCAGCTTCAATGCTCAAAGGCTTGCTATATCATCTCCAACTTGTGTGGATAGACTGTGAGGCAGGTCAGTAGGGTGGCTGGATACTGTGCCAAGAGTATGGGAGCCTTTTGCAAAAAAGTCAAGTTTGTGTCCTTGAGAGCATGGGTCATGGCAGCAACTGTGTGAGGTCATGTCTTGCTCCAGCTTGAGTTGAGGAGAGCCCTTGGATTGTTTGTAGCTGACTGCAACATATGGATGACAAGCTATGCTAGCTTTTGCAACTTGACAACTTGTGTTTTCTCATGAGTTTATGCTAAGTACATGAAACAATGCTTGCTGAATTTTGTCACATGATGTCTCAATTGGTCATGGCAAGGTTTAGAGATCAGCTAGTGATCACATAATTCCTTGAAGCATGATTTTGCCAAGAATCCTCTTTTTGCATACTTATGAAAATGCTTTATGGAACTTTGAAAATCAAGGCAAGCCATCCAAAATTCCTTGGGCCAAATTTGTTTTTTGGGTCATGTGTGATCATGTAATGCAGCTTTGAAGTCACTTTGAAGTTACTAGAATGCTTGGTTCATGAAATTGCAAGTTTTCTTTTTAGTGCATAACTTGAAAATTAGTGATTTTTGCCAACTTTGTCACACCATAACTTTTGATCCAAGAAGAATTAGACCATGTTCTTGTACTTTTTGAAAAGGGAAAGATGTATTCTACAACTTTCATGACCAAAGTTTTTCCATTTGAAGCATTTTTGGATCAAAAAGCAAGGCTTGAAAAATGGCATAAAATGACATATTCTTGAAAAGTCAACCATGCCCTAAAAAGTCAACTTTGCAAAAACTTCAAATTCTTGAATTTTGTGAACTTCAATCTTCTTCCATGATCAAATAAAGATCATATACACTCAAAATGATGAAGATCACCCCTTGGTTGGGTCATTGGGGGCCTCAGATGCCCTGATTTTACACTGACTTGTCTGAAAAGTCAACTCTTGATCAGATGACTTCCCCATGGAATTTCTTCATGAAAATTGATACGCATACTCCCTATACCATATAGAGACCAATGGAAACAAGAATGACCAAAAAATTTGGGGTTATGGCCTCTGAAACCAAAACCCTAATTTTAGGTCAACTGTGCAGTCAAACTTGGCTCTGCATCCACACCAAACCCAGTTCTTGTGATCCTTTGGCATTTTTGACTTTGAGGGGATGTAATATGATATAAGAACACTCATGGATCCCTTTGAAGTGATTGATGGCCTTTGGAGTGGCTCAGGAGGCTCTTGGATTGCTCAGATCACAAACCCTAGATGCAGATGACTTAGAAACTATGCAGTGAATCAAAATTGAGATATGAGATGTTATGATTGTGTTTATGCATATGAAATGATCACAAGCCATGGTGTGAATAGGTGAGGGCAAATTTGGGGTGTTTACAGCTGCCCCTATTCAAACATGAGTTAGCTGTGCAGGTTGTAAGCGACGGCTTAGCAGGCAAACAAGATAACTTGTGGTTGAATACCAAAGACAGTCCAAAATTTGCACTCACAGAATGAAGAAGAAAAGGGATATAGATTGTAAAAGGAAATAAAGTATATTGTAAAGTGTGGGCGACGGAGGACGACCGTCGAGCAGAGGACGACTGCTGGGTAAAGAGCAATGACGGGGACGGCCGGCATGCTGGGAAAATGCTGAAAATAAAGCAATGACGGGGACGACCGACATGCTGGGGATAAAGGGTAAAGCCAAGACGGGGACGGCCGACTAGCTGGGAAAAGTAAGAAATTATGATGGGGACGGCCATCAAGATAAAGCTGTAAAATTTTCTGGGGATCAATGAAACATGACGGGGACGACCATCAAGTTCACAAAGCAAAGTAACCAACGATGGGGACGGCCATCGGGCTAAAAGAAAAGGAAAAGGGACCACGACGGGGACGGCCATCGGGTTAAAGAATAAATGAAATAAACAGATGATGGGATACGACCATCAAAGGTGAAGGACGATCACCTAGCAGGGGACGGCTGCTCTGTTGGGGAATAAAGGCATTATGATGGGGACGGCCATCAAAGGTGGAGGACGACCACCTGGCAGGGTACGGCTGCCGAAAAATATCGCGACATAGGACGAATGCCGGATAGAAAGTCAACGATGGGGACGGCCATCGGATGAGCATGATGGAGGACGACCATCAAGAGGTGGAGGACGACCACCTAGCAGGGGACGGCTGCTCTCAAGGTTTCATCATAACACAGGACGAGTGTTAGATAACCAAAATCAACAATGGGGACGGCCATTGGATAAAATGATGAAGGACGATCATCGAAAGGTGGAGGACGACCACCTAGCAGGGGACGGCTGCTAAAATCAACGATGGGGACGGCCATCAGATGAGCATGATGGAGGACGACCATCAAGAGGTGGAGGACGACCACCCAGCAGGGGACGGCTGCTCTCAGGGTTTATCATAACACAGGACGAGTGTTAGATAAAAAGAAATCATTGCTTTGTTGGTGATCTACTGGGGAATGGTAAGCACGGACGAGTGTTCACATCCAAGAAACAAAGGGTATGAGCGTTTAGATGTTGTGTATAGATTAAAGATGCAGACGAGCATCCTTAGGACTATGATACGGACGAGTATCGGGTAGAAACAAATATTGACACGTGTTCAAAGATGATGATACGGACGAGTATCAACTGGTTAACAGAGAACACGGACGAGTGTTGAATCTGAAGGGACTCTTCTGGGGGAATGGTAGACACGGACGAGTATCTATATTCAAGAAGACAAAAGTGTTTGACACAGTGTATGGATTAAAGATGCGGACGAGCATCCTTAAGACTATGATACGGACGAGTATCATGTAGAAACAAACGCTAGACGCATGCTCTGAGATGATGGCACGGACGAGTACCAACTGGTTAACAAAGAACAAGGACTAATGCCGAATCTGTGGGGATATGAACGGTATATACAAGATACGGACGAGTATCTGTATGAGTATTGTATAGATGAGTGTTTATCTGCTGGGGAGAGTGACACGGACGAGTGTCAAGAGAGAAAAGTATAATATGAACAAATGTGTGGGTTGCAAAAGTGTAGATGACTGCGCTGGGGATATGACACGGACGGGTGTCAAGAAAGTGTATATAGGTATGTGTGAGTGCAAAGAGGATGTCTTCGGCTTTCTGCTGGTGATTTGACACGGACGGGTGTCAGGAAGTATCTGTAATATGGGTGGTTTTGTTTGTAAGGAGTGTTCAGGCGACTTTACTGGGGAAAGATGGCACGGACGGGTGTTGAAATGAGTGTTTACTGGTGTTTGTGACTTGTGAGGCAACTGCTTTTGCTGGGGAACCTGGTGGGGATTTTTCTGTACATTGATGAGCTGTCATTATTCACAAGTGCTGATTTAGAACATGGCTTATGATTATGCTATGTGTTGGATTTTTGCCGTAATGCTCCGTGTTAAAACGGAATGCTACGCTTTGTGGGTAAATATGATGCGAATGCTATGATTGTGCAAAGATACCAAACCGGGATCCGGATCCCGTTGCTGCGAAGATCTTTGATCGATCTGTTGAAGTAGACATCCCAGCTGGGGATGAGATCATGGGTAGATCTGATGATATGATATCTGCTTGGGGATTCGGGCTATAGATAGACCTATCCTTTATAAATGAGAGACCCAGCTGGGGTTTGTAGAAGCTTTCTTCACTTTGTTGTGATCTTCTACGTGCTGCTCTTCTGGATAGAGGCTGGAACTCTGTGGGGAGATAGCTCTCTGACTTTTGTACTCGGCTGAGGGCGAGATGGCAACTCGGCTGGGGAGGAAAAGATATCATTGGGAGACCTCCCTAGGGATTCTGTTGAAGAGGATCCTTGACTCAGCCGGGGATATAGGTGCCTTCTGTGATGCCTGGTAACTCTGATGGGGATAAGCAACAAGTGGCAACTCAGCTGGGGGAAGTCATGGGAGGCAACTCAGCTGGGGAGAAAGCACTTCGGGTGCTAAAATTGAGTGTTGATTTGCCCGCTTGCTAGGATGAGGCTTGCGTGCCCCAAGTTGCACTCTGGATACCTGCAATCCTGAAAAAGATAGAGAGACGCACAAGGTAATCCCGAGGTATCCCTTACTGGATTCCGTCATAGGAGTTAGGGTACTTCTGAGAGTAAGCATATTTCCTGCAAGCATGTTTTTACTTTTGAAGATAAACATCTGTATTCATGCCATCGTTTTTCTTTAAGACATCAGACATTTTTTTGCAAATAAAAATGTACAAGACGAGACATGACTGAAAATCTGATTTTATTAATTCATATGCCCTGAATTGGCGAGATACAGTCAAAGAAACAAGTCCCCTGAAATGAGGAGATTGTTACAAATTGAGAAACAAAATGTTGGCAGTGTTGTTGACGCTTTGAGGAGCTCCCTCTTCACTATGACCCGTATGACTTTTGACGTCCTTCTCATCTGGCTTTTTGAAGAAGGTTGATTCTGATCGAAGCTTGATCCTTTCGAAGCTTACCAAGTTGTAAACGATACAGACGAGTTCAGAATGCAGTTGTTCGCTTATTCCCTTATTTTGCATGGATCGCCCTTCCGGGTTTTCAATCCATCGGGATACCCATTTTTGCCTGAGCTGTCCAATGCGGCTTTTCAACTCAGCGGGTGTACACATTTTTATTTATTTATTTACTTTCCCTTATTTTTGCCCGAGTCTTTTATTCTGTTTTTGACTCGCCGGGATGCCCTATTTTTGCCTGGACTTACATTCTGTTTTTATGTCCAGCGGGTCATTTTATGCGAAGTATTTTTTAACTGCATCTGAATTCACAGGGGATGGGAAATCTTCACCATCCATGGTGCTGAGCAACAGTGCTCCACCAGAGAAAACTTTCTTTACCACGAATGGCCCTTCATAATTTGGAGTCCATTTGCCCCTGTGGTCTGTATGAGGAGGGAGGATTCTCTTCAGCACAAGATCTCCTACTTGGTACTCTCGGTGCCTGACTTTCTGATCGAAGGCTTTCTTCATTCTTTTCTGATATAACTGCCCATGGCAGATTGCAGCCAACCTTTTCTCTTCAATCAGACTCAGTTGTTCGTATCGGGCCCGAACCCATTCTGCTTCACTCAGTTTAACATCCATCAGTACCCGTAGAGAGGGAAATTCAACTTCAACTGGTAGGACTGCTTCCATACCATATACAAGCTGATACGGTGTTGCCCCAGTGGATGTTCTGATTGACGTGCGGTACCCATGCAAGGCAAATGGTAGCATTTCATGCCAGTCTTTGTAGGTGACTACCATCTTCTGCACAATCTTCTTGATATTCTTATTTGCCGCCTCAACAGCGCCATTCATCTTTGGCCTGTAAGGAGAAGAATTGTGATGTTGGATCTTGAAGTCCCGGCACAGCTCTGCCATCATTTTGTTATTCAAGTTGGAACCATTATCAGTAATGATTCGCTCGGGCACTCCATACCGACAGATGATATCTCTTTTCAGAAATCTGGCTACCACTTGTCTTGTGACGTTTGCATATGAGGCTGCTTCAACCCACTTGGTGAAATAGTCAATGGCGACCAGGATGAATCCGTGGCCGTTTGAAGCAGTCGGTTCAATCTTGCCAATCATATCAATGCCCCACATAGCAAAGGGCCAGGGTGAAGACATAACATTCAAAGGATTGGGAGGCACATGCACCTTGTCTGCATAAATCTGGCATTTATGGCATTTTCTGGCGTAAGCACAACAGTCTGCATCCATTGTGATCCAGTAATATCCTGATCTTAACAACTTTTTAGCCATGGCATGCCCTCCGGCATGGGTACCAAAGGATCCTTCGTGCACTTCATGCATTAACAACTCCGCTTCTGTCTTGTCGACGCATCTGAGGAGTACCATATCAAAGTTTCTCTTGTACAGGGAACCATCAGTGTTCAGAAAGAAACTACCAGCGAGCCTTCTCAAAGTCTTCTTATCATTGGAAGATGCCCCAGGTGGGTATGTTTGATCCTCCAAGAAGCACTTAATGTCATGGAACCAAGGCTTATCATCTTTAACAACATCTGCTGCGAACACATATGTTGGTCTGTCGAGTCTGGATACTGAAATCTGAGGTACGAAGTTGGCAGTCTGAACTTTGATCATGGACGAAATGGTAGCCAGAGCATCAGCAAACTGATTCTCGTCCCGAGGGATATACTCAAGCTTGACTGTTGTGAAGAAAGTCAATAGCCTCCTCGTATAATCCCTGTAAGGTATCAGATGATCCTGGTGGGTGTACCATTTTCCGTTGGTCTGATTGATTACCAAAGCTGAATCTCCGAATACGGTCAATGTCTTGATCCTGAGGTCAATGGCTTCCTCAAGACCCATAATGCAAGCTTCGTATTCAGCTTCGTTGTTAGTGCAGTTGAAAGTGAGTTTTGCCGAGAAAGGCATGTGAACTCCCTTAGGTGTAATGAGTACTGCACCAACACCACGACCATTCATGTTAACAGCCCCATCAAACATCATAATCCATTCTTCTTCCGGGTCAGGCCCTTCAGTGTGAACAGGCTCTTCATGATCTTTTGCTTTTATGAACATGATGTCTTCATCAGGGAAGTCAAATCTCATAGGCTGGTAATCATCAATAGGTTGCTCAGCAAGATACTCAGACAATACACTGCCCTTGATGGCTTTCTGAGATGTGTATTGGATGTCGTACTCTGTAAGGATCATCTGCCATCTTGCAACCCGTCCGGTAAGAGCTGGCTTCTCAAATATGTACTTGACTGGATCCATCTTTGAGATCAACAAAGTAGTGTGGGTCAACATATACTGTCTTAGTCGGCGAGCAGCCCACGCTAAAGCACAGCAAGTTTTCTCGAGCAGTGAATAACGTTGTTCACAGTCGGTAAACTTTTTGCTTAGGTAGTATATTGCATACTCTTTTCGACCAGACTCGTCATGCTGGCCCAGCACACACCCCATCGACTCTTCTAATACTGTCAAGTACATTATCAGAGGTCTTCCTTCTACTGGAGGCATAAGGATTGGAGGTTCTTGCAGATATTCTTTGATCTTGTCAAAAGCCTTCTGTCAGTCTTCATTCCACCTGACCGTTTGTTCTTTCCTTAACAGCTTGAACAAGGGTTCACAAGTTGCAGTGAGGTGAGATATGAACCGTGAGATGTAGTTCAATCGACCTAAGAACCCTCGAACTTCTTTCTCAGTTTTCGGTGCAGGCATCTCTTGGATGGCTTTGACTTTATCAGGGTCAACTTCAATCCCTTTCTCGCTTACAATAAAACCCAGCAGCTTACCGGATCGCACCCCGAACGTGCATTTGTTGGGGTTCAGCTTCAGTTGGTACTTCCTCAGACGCTTGAACAACTTCAGCAGATTTACCAGGTGGTCTTCTTCAGTGAGGGACTTGGCAATCATGTCATCCACATAACATTCTATCTCTTTATGGATCATATCGTGGAATAATGTCACCATAGCCCGTTGATATGTGGCACCAGCATTCTTCAGCCCAAATGGCATTACCTTGTAGCAGAAAGTGCCCCAGGGTGTGATGAATGTTGTCTTCTCCATGTCTTCAGGTGACATCTTAATCTGGTTGTATCCTGAAAATCCGTCCATGAAGGAGAATACCGAGAACTGAGCCGTATTATCCACCAATACATCAATGTGAGGTAATGGGAAATCATCTTTCGGGCTAGCTCTATTCAGATCCCGGTAGTCAACACACATCCTTACTTTGCCGTCTTTCTTAGGCACAGGTACTATATTAGCAACCCACGGTGGATAGCTAGTCACAGCAAGGAACCTGGCGTCCCATTGCTTTTGTACCTCTTCCTTGATTTTCATTGCCATGTCTGGGCGAGTACGGCGCAGCTTCTGTTTAACCGGCGGGCATTCTTCTCTTAAAGGCAGCTTGTGCACAACAATGTCGGTGTCCAACCCTGGCATATCTTGATAAGACCAAGCAAACACGTCCACATACTCTTGAAGCAGTTCAATTAGTTGTCTCTTCACTGAGTCTTGTAAGCAGGCCCCGATTTTAACTTCTTTCACGTCTTTATCTGTACCAAGATTGATCACTTCAACCTCCTCCTAGTGAGGAGTAATAACCTTTTCCTCTTGCCTTAATAACCTGGCTAGCTCTTCAGGAAGCTCATATTCTTCTTCAACCCCTTCATCAGCTTGATTGATCGGATTGTCAAAGTCATACGAAGTCATAGCCGTGCTGTTGTCGGTGCTGTCAGGAAGGCACTCTCTGCAAGGGTTCAGTTTGTTCATTTTAGTGATTTGATTTTAATCTTGTTTTAGAAAAGTGAAATAAAGTTGTCATTTTGAAAACACTGCCATTTATTTTTTGTACAAAAAAGAAAAATGGAAAAACAGTGAGCGGAAAAGGAAAAGACTCATTTGCAAAAAGATGTCTGATATTTCATTGATTAATCTTGTTGCACAAAAAGTACAGATGGCCCGATTACAAAATGAGTCTTGTCATCTTGGGCAAGATGCAAGACTTTGATGCATGCTATAAAAATACAGGAAATAATAATTACTCTGCATGAGTAACTCTTATAATTTCCTGGGAAGACCAGTTTGAGATACTGCTCCCCGGGACCTTTGGACGAATCCAGCTTTCCAGGTTGCGTTCTTCTTCCAGCTCGTCTTCCAGACAGTTGACAGCATCAGGGGTGAGCATCCCCCCACTCACAAAGTTGGGCTTTTTCGCAGCCTCTGCTTGATCTTGTTGAGTTGGTTTGTAACCCAACCCAAATCCGTCCTCTTTCTTCTCCACCGATAGCAGTTTGCCCCAGCCTTGGGCGTTTCCTCCCTCAACAACCTTCCGGGCTTGTTGATATGATGATATTGAAGTACCAGGCACAGCAGATGTTTCATTGACATTCAAAGCTTCAAAACCCTGACTCATTGTTTCATGGATCTCCCCGTCCATCTCAATATACTTATAGGTAGCCAGGTGGCTGACAAAAATATCCTCCTCTCCACAGATTGTAACGATTTGACCCTCCCACTCGTATTTTAACTTCTGGTGAAGGGTAGAGGTCACGGCGCCAGCGGCGTGAATCCATGGCCTACCCAATAGACAACTGTAGGCAGGCTGTATATCCATCACGTAGAAGGTCGTTTTGAAGGTCTGCGGGCCAATCGTTATGGGCAACTCAATCTCTCCCAGAACCGATCTCTTTGAACCATCAAAGGCTCTCACCACCAGGTTGCTAGGTCTCAACGCCAATCCGTCATATTCTAGCTTCACCAGGGCCTTTTTAGGCAAGACATTGAGGGATGACCCCGTGTCTACCAGCACATGGGAAAGGACAGCACCTTTGCATTCCATGGTTATGTGCAAGGCTTTGTTATGGTTGCGGCCTTCCGTTGTCAAATCAGTATTGGTGAACCCTAGTCCGTGACTAGCATTAACATTTCCAACTACAGCTTCCAGCTGATTGACAGTGATCTCTTCAGGAACGTAAGCTGCGTGCAAGACTTTGAGTAGTGCATTCCGATGGGCTTCGGAGCACATAAGCAATGATAGGATTGAGATCTTGGAAGGCGTCTGATGAAGCTGATCCACTACTTTATAATCACTCTTTTTGATGATTCGCATGAACTCATCAACCTCTTGATCGAAGGGTGTTTTCAAAGCTTCTTTAACAACCTGCTCTTCCTGCACCAAGCTTTTTCCTTTTGCCTTAGCAGCAGCTTCTGCTTCGGCAGTGGGTCTCTGAATTTGTGGAGCGAAAAGACGTCCGCTTCGGGTGAAGCCTCCGCCTCCTCCCACATTGTCGATTTGTGGTGCAGGGGTTGATGATTCAAAAGTGATTCTTTGTCCTTCACAGTACAAGTCAGAGCCGTAATGCCAGGGGATAGCATTACTGCTTTCATAAGGTACTGGTCCAGGCACCGTGATAGTGACTGGACTGGTTGCAGCTGCGGAAGGAATTGTGATAGTTTGCGGATCATAATAAATTGTGACTGGTGCTCTGATGGGAGCAGCACCTTCTGAGTTGTAGGCAGAGTTGTTTTCAGGATCATAAAATATTGTGACAGTTGAGACATCTTCATGATTTGTTGCTGGTGTTGTAGGAGACATTGGTGGAAGGATGGATGTTGTTGTTGTAGGAGTTTCAAAATGGAGTGGTGCCGGAGTTGTAGAGGGGACATTTGTTGATATCTGGTCAGTCGAAATGACAGATGAAACACTTGTTGATGAAGCCGAAGAATTGTCAGGAACAATGGTTGTTGCAGTTGTGGGAGGTTCTGGAATTGTTGCCGATGAGATTGCTGGATTTGTTGGAAATGATGTGGTGATCTGAAGTTGGCCACTCTGAATGAGACCATCTATACCATTCCTCAGGTTATCGCACCCATTGACTGAAATATTGCAGTAAGCACACCCCAACTCACACCCTGGGAACATTTGACATTCGAGGAGTTGAGCCTTGATTTCTACCAACGGTGTCCTGATCTGACCCACACTGGTTATTAAATAAGACGGTTTGTCTTCTTCAATAGCGTTAATCCTGGGACCACCGTGGTTTGGCATGGGGTTCTTATTGACATTAGGTGGTGGTGCGAAATTCAGAGCTTTTGAGTCTACCAGGTCTTGTACCTTCATGTGCAAAGCTCTGCACTTTTCTGTACTGTGGCCAGGCGCATTTGAATGAAAAGCACATCTGGCGTTGGAGTCATAATTCCTGGGTAGACTGTTGGGATCTGGAGGTGCCAACGTCCTTAGCTCAACTAGGTTGAGTTTCAGGAGTTGTGGCAGCAATGTAGCATATGGCATAGGGATCGGATCGATCACCCTATTAGCTTGAGATGGCCTCTGTTGGAATGGCCTTTGCTGGTTGTTGTTGTTGGTGTTGCTGTTGTTGTAATTTCTCGGAGGATACTGATTCTGTTGATGGTACTGAGGTTGTTGTTGATAGTTTTGTTGCGGAGGTTGATAAACTGGCTGAGGATGAGCTGGAGCGGGAATGGTGACTGTTGCCACTGATCTGTGAACATATGGAGGTCTGCCCCTGTTGGTGTGGATGGCATTGGTCTCGCTAGTTCTTCTCGGGCCTGCAAAAGGCTTCCTTGTACTACTGGACGAGCTGGCACCATTGTCAGAAATCTTGCCCATTTTCAACAGGCTCTCAATTCTCTCTCCAGCTATGACAACATCTGCAAAGCTAGTGGAAGAGAAAGCAGCCAGCCTGTCAATGTAAGTCCCCTGAAGGGTGTTCATAAACATGTCTGCCATTTCCCTCTCAGACATAGGTGGCTGAACAGCAGCAGCCAGTTGCCTCCATCTCTGGGCATATTCTCGGAAACTTTCCCTTGACGACTGTGACATTCCCATTAGAAGAGTCCTGTTGGGTGCCATATCTAAGTTGTACTGATACTGTCTGATGAAGGCCTCTGCCAGGTCCTTCCAACACCTGATAGTTGCCCTTGTCAAGTGAGAGTACCATTCTCTTGACGCTCCAGTTAAGCTATCCTCGAAATAGAACATCCAGAGCTTCTCATACATAGTATAGGCCTTCAGCCTCCCCAGAAATGATTGTAGATGAGTGCGGGGGCATGAAGTCCCGTTGTATTTTTCAAAACAAGGAGGCTTGAACTTATGGGGAATCCTGACCCCGTCTACCAAGCCCATGTCCATGACGTCGAAACCCAGAGAGTTTTGAGACTCCAAGGACCTCAATTTCTCAGCTATCTCATCCAGCCTTCTATCATAAGCTTCCTCCCCAGCACCCATTACTGTGAACTGATCCTCCTGGGGGTCTTCTTGAAGTACCCTGGCTGCAGTGGCAGTCCCTTGAACATTTGCAGGAATGTTGACCTCTGGATGAAGATAGGGGCCAAATACAGGGGGATTAACATGAGGTTGGACCCTTTCATTGTTGCTGGTGCCGGCAGTCCCTATATGTGGATCTTCTTGATTTTGCCTTTCCACCATGGCCTTCAATCTTTCCTGGCTCTGAGCCATGTTGTTCATCACTTCCATAAACTGAGTCATCTGTGTTCTCATTTCCAATCTTTCGTTTGCCATTTGATTTCTAACCTCTGCAAGGTCCTGCTGTACCTGATCCATTTGGATGCCCGGAAGATTGTTACGGGTTGGATAACGGTGCGGATGGTTGAGGGGAAATACTCAGCGTCGAGCAATAGTTCCTGAACATCACAACAGAGTTAGTGGCAATAAATCAAGAAAACCTACAAAACAAACAAAAGGGTTAGCATGCAATGCAGTATGCTTATTTGTTTTCAAGGTATCCGGTTTGGCATTCAGTTTTGACCCTTCCAGACCCTTGAAGATGCTGTTGATGTTGCTTTCGAAGTGAAACTCGGATGAAACAAACTAATACATATATTACAAAAGGCAAATGGTACATAGTTTGTTTACAAATACAAGCCCTCTGAGGGGTCAAAATACATTACAGGAAAATAAGAGTACATGGAATGAAAGCAACAACAAATAAATGGTCAAACACCAAGACCAAACTCATCCTCACGAACTTCCTTGAGAAGTGCTTCGGTCACAGGATCAGCCGGACGCTCCGTGAGATTCCTGATGAGGAGATTTCGGGTCGTAACAGTTGCTGTTAGCTTCTTGTGCTGACTTTGGTCTTTTGACCTCTTCACTCCAGCTTTGATCTTCAGCTCTGATATCTCCCTTTGGGCTGCTGCCAGGGCTTCTTGTTGCTCTTTTGCATTAGCTTCCATCTGCTCTATCTTGTCTTGGACCCTCTTGTCCTCCAGGGTACGAGCCTCGGTGATCCTGACCCACCGGGCCTGACTCTCCTTCAGATACAAGTCTGTCCTTGCTCTCTGGAACTGGGCTTCCTTGCAAGCATTCTTCAGAATTTGTTCTCCAGCCTTAGACTTTTTGATATAATCCCCAGACTTCTCAATCTTAGCCAGATGCTCCACTCTCAACTTCTCTAACCTCTCAATCTCTATCCTGCCATCACTCCTTTCCCGGAGGGTCTTCTGCAAAGCCTGAGTCAACTTCTCATTTCTTTCTTTCAAGCCCTCAAACTCCTCCAAACTGATAGTGGCAGGGGGTGGTGCTGAAGATGGTCCAGGCATATCCTCCATGGTAAAGGGCATTCCAGAGAATTGAGCCCTGGCATGGGACCACTCATAATATTGTGCTGATGCCACATTGCTGCACTTCCCCAAAATGGTTACTCCCTTGGTTTGAACATTATCCCAGGCCCAGGCTGCCTGCCTAACAGTAGCCAGATTAGGCTTGTTCTCACAATAAAGAGTCTCCACCAAGTCCTGTGCCTTAGGAGTGTGGACCAGTGCATAGCCCAGTTGTCTTCTAAACAGCAGAGGGTTGTAATTAATACTCCCCCTAACTCCTATTAGGGGCACATTGGGAAAATGCCCACAGCTGGTGATGATATCCCTGCCTTTGGTGCTTTGAGTGCACCATATGATATCGTCTGAAGTTAGAGCAGTGAGTCTCTTAGCCCAGTTTCTCTGCTGATGAGGATTCAAAAATGCATCTGTCCTGGGTAGATGCCTGAGAAGCCAAGTATGGAACAATGGAGCACAACACCTCACTAATCTTCCCCTCTGCTTTTCATTCCTCTGATGCACTGAGTAGTAGAGATCCCCCAATAAAGTTGGCACTGGGTTCTTCAAGATGAAAAGATGGATTGCATTCTTGCTAATGAATCGAGGCTCATCTGCAAACAACACAATTCCATATATGCTCAAGGCCAATAAATCACAGACAGCTTTCCACTCTCCTAAAGAAGCTTTCAGGGTAGCTTGGGAGATCAAGAAATCCAGATGGAAGCCAGGGATTCCAGCTTTAGAAGTCATATGCTGCTCAATCAGAACAGGTTCCAGATGCAAAGCCTTTGCTACCTCTTCATTACCAGGAAAGACCATCTCAGGGTTGAAAGGGACTCCACCCCTGATAGGTATACCAACCAATGATGAGTATTCTTCCAATAGAGGGCCCAACTGAAAGTCTTGAAAAGTGAAACATCTTAGTGGGGGATCATAAAACTGAAGGCAGGTGTGGATCAGGCTTCTCTGTGAAGGGTCCAGATCCATAACCATATCAAGTATATCTCCATAGTGTTCCCTGAACAATGGTATATGATCTGGAGTGATCAGGGTCTGAATCCTCCTGATGTCAGATAGCTCTGGCTGGAAGAAGTGGTAGGTGATGTTGCTCTTTTTAGGAGACATGATGCTGGGACTGAGTAGAGACAAGTGCTGATGATGATACTGAAGAAAGGGCCACTGATTGGCTGAAGTAGATAGCTGAAGCAGGTGCAAATGAAGATAGGTCAATACTGAAGATGGGGTCAAAACCAAAACCAAATGAAGATGGATACCCTGAAACACAAATAAGCAAATGTCAATATGATGCAATGAGTATGTATGCAAATGATATGCAAGGGTTTGTGACTGAGCTGGATCTGATCAAATACTCTGATATAGGTCCAAGTATGTTCAAGAAATCCAGATGGAGGTCTGTAAATCCAGTAACCAAGGTGGGGGACTCAAATAAAGAGTCACATGTCCAGGGTTTTAGAATCACAAGAACTGTCCCAAAATGGAGTAATCTTAATCAAATCAAAGTAACAGGGTATTCTGGGGTCAAGGTACCTGCAAACCTGTAAACAACCCCACCCCCTCACAGGTGGTGTTCTAAAACAAGGATCCTCAGACTTGGATCAGTTATGAGAAGTGTAAACACTTCTAACCCAGAGGTACAGTGTTTATAATAACCATAAAAGTTCCTCCTCTAATTCACCCCAGTTTCTGAAGGTCAATACTAAAAGGTCATCCAGACTTAGCAGGCTTCCCAGATAGCCCTAGCATTGCAGGAAATCTGCAACACAGAGTTCTCAAGAAGAAACCCATATCTGAACCGTGTTTCATATTCCCGCACCAGACCGAGATGGAATGGGAAAGAATATGATTCACTCTAGCCTAGGTGTCACTCAGGTCCCAGGTATAGGACCTTAACTCTCAATGGAACACCCACCCACCAAAGCAAAACCAAGATCCAGCCAGCAGCACAGTATGACAATATGATAATATGTGCATAAAGCTATAAAGAAAGCAATAAACAAAACTGTACAAAATAAATACAAATACACAAACACAAATAAGCACATAACACCCCAGTAAACACAAATCAAACAAGCGCTAGGAGGAACCCACAAAAAGAACCAGAAGCCCTGGTTGCAGTATAAGGTTCCCCAGCAGAGTCGCCAAGCTGTCGCTCCCGATAGATGGGAATGGCCCAGATAAAGGTACAGACGCGAACGGTCGGCGAGAGGGACAATGAGAACACACAGCCGTGAACTCACTGGAGATGAATAGAGTCGCCAGCTAGGCATTTTTATCCCGGAGGAAAGGCAATGCTGCATAGACCTAGAAAAGATGGATAAGACAGTTGCGAACCAGAGAGACTGAGAAAGGGGGTTGGTTACAACCTGGGAAGGTATTAGCACCCAGATTGTCCGCCGTACTCGACGGGATCCACGCTTAAAAGATTTGTGTTTTAAAGGGGTAGTGTTAGTGCAATTTGTGTATAAATGAACTGGAAAAGGATGTACAGGTGTCAGTGTAAAAGAAATGTGTAGTGTATAAATGATGTGTCAGTGTAAGGACAGGAATAAGATGCTCAAGATCATGAGGCTAAAAGAATGATGATGGAAGGAGGGGGGAATATACAGAGACTTTTGTTCGATAACTGTTAAGTTATGCCTACGTATCCTCTCGTGCAATGAGGAAGTCAGAACACCGTAGTTCGACCCAAAGAGACTGAAAGGTGAATTGACTTGTGAACTGCTTACTTGTCTATGCTCAAGTGTATGACCTGTCTGGCTCAGGTGCAAACTGTCTTGCATTAGACGGAAGAAGCGAGCTCTCGTTTGTGAGTGAAGGTGATGAGAAAAGAATCCCGAAGGAGACGATTATTGTTTGTTTTTGAGTTTTCAGTCTTTTATTGCTTTTGAGAATTTGTCATAAGTCAATGAGCTTAAGCCTAAACCAGTGGATTTAGTAAACTCATCACATCTTCCCTCTGATTAGGGGTAATGAGAATACCTTAAGTGTGAAGTCAGATTCTCACACCTAATCACCTTTGGTATAGGATTAAGATCATTAACCTATTTGTGATTAATTAGATGTTTTTGGTGTTTTTGTTTAGTGTTAAGTAATGAGGTTAAGCCATAATCAAGGATTAAACAGACTCATTACACCATCCTAATAGAAGGATAATAGATGAGAATGTTTAAGCTGAGGAAAGCTCCTCAACTTAATCCATGATTAGGGATTAAACTCATGACAAAACAAGCCTTTGATTAAGTGGATTTTATTTAGTGGTATGATGATGAAGTGGATTTTATGATTTGTAAGACAACTTGAGGGGGACTTGTCCATTAACACTAGGGTTAGTCCTTCTTAACCAATTAAGGAAGAATTAGAACCCTAATGCAAGGCCCAAGTTACAAGTGTAATGTCTTGATACTTATTAAATGAATTGATTAAGAGATTTAAACACAATAAGGGTTTAACACTTAGGATTAAAGTTATACACTCCATCCTAAGAGAAGGATGCAGGCATAAGCTTAATCACAAAGCCTTAAAGCCTTTAGGGTTTAGTCCCTGATTATGAGATGAGAAGAGAAGACTCAAAAGATACACAAAGGTAAAACTAAGAGGGGAAACTAATCAAAACCCTAATCATTGTCATGCTTGGTTGTTCCTAAGGTTTGTGAGGTTTGCAAGAACAATCTTCAATGGAACCACCAGGAAGCAGATGAAAGGATCCAGAGAAGCAAAGCAACTTGCTTCATTCAAGAAGTCAAGTCACTTGAAGAAAGAAGGTGGGAAGAAGAAGAATGAGCAAGCTCAAACTCAAACACAAACAAAAATGCAGCATGGGTGCAAGAGAGTGATGAAGAGAAAGTTATGAGAAGTGAAGGCAAATCCACTTCTCAAAGTCACTTACCACCTGAAAGGTTAGAAAAGAAATGCAATGCAATGCAAAATGGGATGAGATGACATGATGAGAAACAAAACCAGAAGCATATACATGATGCTAATGATGCTATGAGATGCTACAAACATGAGGCAGCACATGGAAATGATCATACAAGTTTATGAATGCAAATGAAGCAAGTTAGGGACCATGAACATACATGAAAAGTTATGAAGTGCACATGGCATACAACATGGCCAATACATGATGCAATGATAAAACATGCTTTCAATATGTATTATGATGTCAAATGAATCAAATGGATGCTTGAAATGTCATGGCAAGTCATGTTATGCAAGAGAATGCAAGGTGTATGCATATGGAAGCCCAAATTAGGGTTTATGAACCATACATCAAACAAAAACCAAAATCAGAAGCAAACCCTAAGATAAAAATTGAAAATGCCACTCTAAGGACCCCTAATCCTATACTAAACCAATGCCCAAAGGAGAGGTCTCAACTCTTAACCAATCTCAAGTTATGATTTTTCTAAGATTTCTAGGGTTTTAGGGTTTCCAAACAAAAGAAATGCCAAACAAATGGAAAATGAAAGATCAAATCATGGCCATTTAATCTCACAAACTACATGCTAAACACAATGCAATGCAAAAAGAATCAATGTCCAACTCTTCATGGATAGGCAGGAATGATTTTTTGAACTTTGGATCAAAATAATGCACAAAAATAATTTTAATTCAATGAGAAATTCTTAAAATGCATCAAGATCTAAAAATAAATTTGGTTTGAAGGTTGGACAATGTTTCTAAATGTCTTAGAACATTTCATGAATTTTTTGGTGATTTTTAAATACCTAAAAGTATTTTTAATAAATTAATTTCCATTAATCCATTAAAAATAAACTTTTAAATATTTAAAAATACATTTTAAATGCTAAAAATGAAAACAAAAATATTTTCGTGTCATAAAAATTAATGAAACTCTTGAGAAAAAGTTTCATAATTTTTAAACAATTTTTACTATTTTAAATAAATTATGGAAGTTAAATGACAAAAAATGAAATAAAAATAAGATAAATGAAAAGTATTCAGATCCAATGGTGGAGATTTGAACTGGGTTTGAATGAGTTGACTGGCACGCGAATCCAAGGGCTGTGGTTGGTTCAGATTAAATTAATTTAATTAAGATTAATTAAACTAATTAAAGGTGATTAGGGCAAAGCAAAAGGATCTGGACCATTCATGCGCGCGGGAGGTCAATGGGGTCAAGGGATCCTACGCTCAATATTCAAACTGCCTTAATGACCTGAGATTAGGGCTAACAACATTCAGGTGACCGGAGAAAAGCTCCGGTCATCTTCTCCGGCGGCAACACAACCCTAATTCATGATTCAGGCATCTAAACAACAAATTAAACACACCCAAATGATCCTCTAACAACCTAGGTCACAAATCCAGCCTCAAACATCATTTAAACACCAAGAATCAAGCTAATCGAAAGAAACAAATTTCACGGGTGAAATTTCAGAGTGACCATACAAGCTCATTTCTCATCTATTTTCGATTCTAAAAGTATCCCCATGACCAGCAAAGCATAAGCAATTGATTTATAACTTAAAATGCAAGCTTTGGGAGGAAATGTTCATGTTCATACCTGAGCTGGAAAGCTTCAATATTGAGCTTCCAGAGCCTCCTTTGCGTGCAAATGAACTTCTTTGACTCCCTTGAACCCAAAGAGAAACTCCAAAGTCCTTGTGGATGGCTGATTTGAGAGGAAGAGTTCTGATGTAGCAGACTGCACAGTCAGGATTTGTGAGGTTTTAAGCTATTCCAATGGTGGATTCTTGCTCCTTTGAATGTTTTTGACTTGTTGGTGAAGAGAGATGGGGTGTTTGGTGGCTGGAAAGTGAGATTCGAAGAGAGAAGAGTTTTGGACAGTTTTGTGATATGCTATGTTCTGGCCAGCTTCAATGCTCAAAGGCTTGCTATATCATCTCCAACTTGTGTGGATAGACTGTGAGGCAGGTCAGTAGGGTGGCTGGATACTGTGCCAAGAGTATGGGAGCCTTTTGCAAAAAAGTCAAGTTTGTGTCCTTGAGAGCATGGGTCATGGCAGCAACTGTGTGAGGTCATGTCTTGCTCCAGCTTGAGTTGAGGAGAGCCCTTGGATTGTTTGTAGCTGACTGCAACATATGGATGACAAGCTATGCTAGCTTTTGCAACTTGACAACTTGTGTTTTCTCATGAGTTTATGCTAAGTACATGAAACAATGCTTGCTGAATTTTGTCACATGATGTCTCAATTGGTCATGGCAAGGTTTAGAGATCAGCTAGTGATCACATAATTCCTTGAAGCATGATTTTGCCAAGAATCCTCTTTTTGCATACTTATGAAAATGCTTTATGGAACTTTGAAAATCAAGGCAAGCCATCCAAAATTCCTTGGGCCAAATTTGTTTTTGGGGTCATGTGTGATCATGTAATGCAGCTTTGAAGTCACTTTGAAGTTACTAGAATGCTTGGTTCATGAAATTGCAAGTTTTCTTTTTAGTGCATAACTTGAAAATTAGTGATTTTTGCCAACTTTGTCACACCATAACTTTTGATCCAAGAAGAATTAGATCATGTTCTTGTACTTTTTGAAAAGGGAAAGATGTATTCTACAACTTTCATGACCAAAGTTTTTCCATTTGAAGCATTTTTGGATCAAAAAGCAAGGCTTGAAAAATGGCATAAAATGACATATTCTTGAAAAGTCAACCATGTCCTAAAAAGTCAACTTTGCAAAAACTTCAAATTCTTGAATTTTGTGAACCTCAATCTTCTTCCATGATCAAATAAAGATCATATACACTCAAAATGATGAAGATCACCCCTTGGTTGGGTCATTGGGGGCCTCAGATGCCCTGATTTTACACTGACTTGTCTGAAAAGTCAACTCTTGATCAGATGACTTCCCCATGGAATTTCTTCATGAAAATTGATATGCATACTCCCTATACCATATAGAGACCAATGGAAACAAGAATGACCAAAAAATTTGGGGTTATGGCCTCTGAAACCAAAACCCTAATTTTAGGTCAACTGTGCAGTCAAACTTGGCTCTGCATCCACACCAAACCCAGTTCTTGTGATCCTTTGGCATTTTTGACTTTGAGGGGATGTAATATGATATAAGAACACTCATGGATCCCTTTGAAGTGATTGATGGCCTTTGGAGTGGCTCAGGAGGCTCTTGGATTGCTCAGATCACAAACCCTAGATGCAGATGACTTAGAAACTATGCAGTGAATCAAAATTGAGATATGAGATGTTATGATTGTGTTTATGCATATGAAATGATCACAAGCCATGGTGTGAATAGGTGAGGGCAAATTTGGGGTGTTTACAAACCTCAACAGAACCCGAAAGGGCAAGCAAATGCCATTACTCTATGAAGTGGGACCGCTTATAAGGAACCCTTAAACCCTAGATTGAGTGAGCCCGAAACTTCTGAGAGAAATAAAGAGAAGGAACCAGAGGAATCTGAAAATCAGGAAAGTCAAGAAAAAGGAGAAGAACCTAAAAACAAAACCTATATACCACCACCGCCATACAAACCACCAATACCATACCCTAAAAGACTAAAGCAAACCCAGATCAATAACCATTATCAAAAATTCGTTAAGGTTATAAAAAAACTTCACGTAGAAATCCCCTTTACAGAAGCCATCACCCAAATACCTTCTCATGCAAAGTTTCTCAAAGACATACTTACAAACAAACGTAGACTTGAAGATCCAAAACCCGTGGAATGTAATTCTATTTACGAGAATAAGTTAGCAAAGAAAGATAAAGATCCTGAAAATTTTTCCATTCCTTATATTTTGGGGAATCATGTAATTGAAAAAGCTTTTCTAGACTTAGGAGCTAGTGTGAGCTTAATGCCTTTAGCAGTTTGTGAAAGATTAAACTTAGGAGAATTACAACCTACTAAGATGTCACTTTAATTAGCCGATAGACCTGTTAAATACCCTATAGGCATACTTGAAGACGTCCCTGTTAGGATAGGTCAGCTGTTTATACCTATTGATTTTGTTGTCATGGACATTAAAGAAGATGACGACATACCAATCCTCCTAGGTAGACCATTCTTATCAACCGTTGGAGCCATAATAGATGTTAAAAAAGGGAAACTAACCTTTGAGGTAGGTAACGAGAAGATAGAATTTGTACTCTCGAAATTTCTTATGGCACCTGTAATAGGAGATGCTTGTTATGCCTTAGATATCATTGATGAATGCATTAGGGAATTAGAACAGGATGAAGAAACTGAATCAATAAAATTGCCATCAACTCTTATTTGGGAAGATGACAGTTATAAAAAACCCTACATTGATGATAACCTTCATGAATGCTTATCTCTTACACCAGATCCTATGCCTTGCCCTATGAAACCAACCGTAAAACTTAAGGAACTGCCTAAAATCCTGAGATATGAGTTTCTTGATAAAGAAATGGACCGTCCAATTATAGTCAGTGCTACCTTAAACCAAGAGGAAACAAACCAATTTGTTAGATGTTTTACGAAGGTACCCCTCAGCCTTAGGATATAAGATCTCTGATCTAAAAGGACTAAGCCCATTGTATGCATGCATCGGATTTTGCTTGAAGAAGATTCAAAACCCTCCAGAGAACACCAAAGAAGAATAAATCCTATGATGAGTGAAGTAGTTAAGACTGAAGTTCTTAAGTTACTAGAGGCAGGTATAATATACCAGATCTCGGACAATAAATGGGTAACTCTTGTGCATGTAGTACCTAAAAAGGGAGGCATCACAGTCGTGCAAAACGAGAAAGGCGAACATGTAGCAAAAAGAACTGATGTAGGATGGCGTATGTGCATAGACTATAGAAAATTAAATAAAGCAACCAGGAATGACCATTTCCCCTTACCATTTATAGATCAGATGTTGGAGCGCCTAGCCAGACACTCTTACTTTTTCTACCTAGATGGATATTCAGGATTCTTCCAAATACCCATTCACCCCGAAGATCAAGAAAAAACTACCTTTACATGCCCTGTTGGAACTTTTGCCTATAGACGAATGCCTTTTGGACTCTGTAATGCCCTAACCACTTTCCAACGTTGCATGATGTATATCTTTGCAGACTATCTAGATGGAATCATGGAAGTATTTATGGACGATTTCTCAGTTTGTGGATTTGATTTCAAAAATTGTCTTATCAACCTTGAGAAAATCCTGGAAAGATGTGTGGAGGTAAAGCTTGTGCTAAATTGGGAAAAATGTCATTTCATGGTTACCGAAGGGATTGTTTTAGGACATATAGTCTCCGAAAAAGGTATAGAGGTAGACAAAGCTAAAATAGAAGTCATAGAAAATCTAAAACCGCCGAAGACTATCAGGAAAATAAGAAGTTTTCTTGTACATGCCGGATTCTACCAACGTTTTATCAAGGAAATCTCAAAAATAACAAAGCCCTTAACTGGCCTTTTATCAAGGAAATCTCAAAAATAACAAAGCCCTTAACATGCCGGATTCTACCAACGTTTTATCAAGGAGGTACATAATATAATTGAGCATTGTCACTCTGCACCCTATGGTGGACATGCAAGCACATCTAAGACCTACGCCAAGATTCTTCAAGCTGGCCTATTCTGGCCCACCATGTGGCGTGATGTCCATGCTTTCATTGTCAAATGTGACAGATGCCAACGTACAGGAAATATTTCACGACGTAATGAAATGCCTCTAAGAAGGTGGGACCGTTTCCACCTTCTTTAGGAAACCAGTATATCTTAGTAGCTGTTGACTATGTGTTTAAGTGGATTGAAGCTAGCGCCGCACCCACGAATGACACCAGAGTAGTCATCAAATTATTTAAAAATTATATATTTCCCAGATTTGGAACACCCCATTTAGTCATAAGTGATGGAGGATCACACTTCATATCGAGAATATTTGATAAACTTTTAAGCAAGTATGGAGTTAAGCATAGAGTAGCAACACCATACCACCCACAGACTTATGGACAAGTAGAAGTATCTAATTGGGAGATCAAACAAATTCTTGAGAAGACTGTCTCTATATCTAGAAAAGATTGGTCGCATAAACTTCAAGAAGTGTTATGGGCCTACAGAACCACTTTCAAAACCCCTATAGGAACAACCCCTTATCAACTAGTCTATGGAAAATCATGTCACTTACCTTTTGAATTAGAGCATAAAGCCTATTGGGCCATTAAAACTTTGAATTTGGATTACCTAACTGCTGGTGAAAAACGTATCCTTGATATCCACAAATTAGAAGAGCTCAGACAATCAGCCTACGAGAATGCCATTATATACAAAGAAAGAACAAAAGCTTGGCATGACAAAAGAATCATAAGAAAAGACTTCAAAATAGGCGATCCTGTTCTTCTGTTCGATTCTAGGTTATGACTTTTTCCAGGAAAGCTTCGTTCAAGATGGACTGGCCCTTTCGAAGTATCTATGATTCTAAAATTTGGAGCTATTGAAATCAAGAACCAAACATGTAAACTGTTCATCGTCAATGGACAAAGACTAAAGCCCTACGAAGGAGGCGACATTCCAACAACATACTCCAGCCATACTCTAAGTGATCCACCAAATCCTTCGAATGATGTGTAAAATCCGGTCGTCGAGCTAATGACGTTAAACAAGCGATATATGTGAGGCAACCCATGGTTTTCTTATCTTACTTTTATTTATTTTTACTTTACTTTACTTTGTTTCCTTTATTATTCTGTCAGGACTAGCGATTGAATGTTTTATGTGATTTCAGGACCGTTTTTGCTAACCTTGTGCAGAATGCTGAATCCCGACGACATGCACATGGCCTTCAGAGACGACGCACAAAGAGAGCGTTACTATGTCCACATGAGATGCCCTATGGCACCTACACGGTACCCAGACCAAGATTTCATGGATGCCTTGGGGATAGATCCAAGCGTCAGATTCTAATGCCACCAACTCCAGTGGGACCAGTTCGATGATATGAACAATACTTACAGGAACTTGACTCTTGAGTTCCTCAGATCGTTTAATTATGACCCCTGGGCTGGACCAGATGGACATGCTGTTTTCAGGTTGTTCGGGACTGAATACTTTTTCTCTCACAAAGAGTTTGGTGATTTACTAGGTTTTCAGACTACTCCTGATGCTATTCCAGAGACACCGATGGGGTACTTTATGAGCAGAGAAGTGGAGAAGTTTTGGAGTAACATCTCAGGTGGATGGAGCCAAGATCCTTCCACTCAATTTTCTCAGGTCATCCACAACCCTGCGTTAAGGTACTTCCAGATGATTCTAGCACACTCTTTCATCGGTTTTCCAGATACAAAGACTTTGCTGAGTGAGGAGGAGATTTTCCTACTGTTTTGTGCGACTCAGTCACACCCTGTTTCTTGTGGCAACTTTCTGTTGAAGGGCCTTTCCAGTGTCGCCAGGTCATCTGTAGGCATTATACATGTCGGTGGGATTGTTACACAGATTGCTATTGCATTGGGTTTATCCCGCAAATTATTACATCTCAGGACCTTCTGCAGCTACACCACCATGGATGTTGACTTTTGTCTTGATAGAGGATTGATGAGGAGGGCCTCTTTTGAGCCTAACATGTTTAGATTACTGATTGACGGCAAAGTGATACATTACTTTACATTACCTGACCCGCTGATGACTAGTGTCCACGACCCTGCTAATTGGAGTTATGCTTTAGAGGGTTATGGAGAGACTGTCGAAGAGCCAAAATCACCTCTCGCCACTGAGTACACTCCTACACCTCCTTCTCCTCGAATCACTGTTATGTCTAACAATATGTCTTTATAGCCGCCTGATTTACAGACCCATATTTATGAGCTCCGCAGGGAGACTGTCCGGCTCAAACAGGAAATAGCATACTTGGCATTACAGATTGAGATATCTTACCTCACCCATGCCACAGAGGCAGACGCTCTATATCAGGAGATTGGAGAGCTTCAGAGGGAGATTGAGGAGATTCGTGGATCGGACCAGGCAGAGAAGCCTACAACATGATCATTTTACACTGAAATTATTTCTCTAGTATTTAATATTTCATGCTTTATTTTATTTCTCGCATCTCCAGACATATTTTATTTTATCGCATATGCTACATTTTCCATGTATTTTTGTTGACAAATCATTTATATATATATATATATATATATATATATATATATATATATATGCCTTATTATATGCATGAGTATTTATTTTTTATATATGTGTCTCTAATAAACAAAAATAATAATAAAATAAAAATATATTTTTCTCTATGTTTAATATCTGTTCAAGGTATGCAAGCTTTGTTCCTTAGAAAAAAGAAGAAAATGCTATCCGGACCCCCCGAAGACAAAAGGTACGCGAAGCCCAATTGGGGAATTAAAAAAAAAATCGGCCCATAAGGAAAATGGCCTTATGGCGCCCGCCATAGGTCTATGGCGTCCGCCACGCCGTTCCACCTTATTTTGGGGCAGATTCATCTCCCCCCACCATTTTCAAACTTTCAAACTTCCAAAACCCATTTTTCCATCTTCCAAAAACCCTATTAAACCCCATTAAAGCTCCCACCATTCTCATACATTCACCATCTATAAAATCCATCCAAAATCCATTTTTATTTTCATTCACTACAAACCATAAAAATCCAATCTTTACCATTTCCTACATAAACCACTCTTCAACACATTCAACTTCTCAAGGGGCAACAACAATAGAGTTCAACGGATATATTCTTCGTGATGGAAAACCGGGAGATAGACAGAGAAAGATCATTCAAAGGCTTCAGAGTCGAGAAATTCTCTCGACTAGGCACGTAGATGATAACTATCTGTACTATTTGGGTCTGTATCATAGTGTTTTTCATTTATTAGATTTTCTAGGCTTGCATAATATTTTTGTGAATCAAGAACCCACCTTTGAGAGGCTGACAATTGAAATTTTGAGTTCGTTAATATATAATGTCAGTCCTAACACTGCTAGCACAATCGATACTGTTAACTTTAGACTGTTTGGAATTGAATACGAATACAATACTAGCGAACTAACAGGCTTGTTAGGCATCCCTCATTGGAAAGGTGCTATATGTGAGGCACCTTTGGATTCAGAATGGTCGGCCGAAGTATTTTCCTTCAGGCAGAGGCTGTCAAGTACTTCAATAAATTCTTTTGAAGGAATACTTGCGTCGACCATCCATAACTCGGCCATAAGAGTTTTCAGATATCTTTTGGCATGTACTATTTTAGGCCGGGAGAGTCCAAATAAGGTAAACGCTAAAGAGCTTCTATTTTTGCAAGGAAGCCTCACAAATAGTCATATCAATCCGGTCCTGTTTATGCTTGAACACATGGCTTTAACTGTTAATAAAACATGACCGATTATTATTGGAGGACTTATTACGTCTATTGCTCATGCCCTTAACATGAACAATGAGATAGCTACACTTGAACCCCTACCTCCTCGCACAATTAAATTAAAATTTCTAAAAGACATGAAATTGTGCCGAACGAGGAGAGCAGGTGGTTATGAGTTGATGGTTCATGGTGTAGCTATCCCATCTGTTCCTTTGCCTTGTATTAGATGTACTGATGTACGTCATGAAAGGAACTGGACCTATGATTTGAATGCTCCACCTGTTTTGGGTCAACTTCCTCCTAATGTTCCTGATTGGGAGGGACATGACACTGATGAAGAATATGATCGGAGAGAGCATTCTCCTGTACCTCACGTGTCCCCCCATAATCCTTCATAGTCACACACCGCACCATCTTCCTCTAACCCTATTGCAGGTGCTACTCCTATATTCTATATCACTTAGGAGATGTGGCGTGATATGAAGGATAGAGAGGAAAGGTGAGACGGCCTACTCTCTACCATTTCACAACAACTGGCGGACAACATGAGCTATATGGAACAATCGCGATTGGTTTCGGATCGTGCCTACGGGAACGTTTGCCGCACCTTGACCGATATCACATCAGAGCAGGCCCGCCAGCGAGAAGTCAACCTACGACACCACCAGCTTATGGAGGCCACTCAGGGTTCCATCCTAGGTAACCTTCGAGAGGTCCGAAGTGAACAGGCTTCTTTATCGGCACGACTAGACCAGAGGGACCAGCAGCGCAGTAGATCCTGTCATTACAGACCATCACAGTAGGACGGCAAGGGCACCAGTGGTCCTCCGCAGTAGTTTTCCAGGTTACTCTCCTTATCTTATTTTGAAACATTGGGGACAATGTTCGATTTAAATGTGAGAGGGGATTTTATTGCTTTCTGTTATTTCCCTTTTCTTAGTTATTTATTTACTTTCTGTTATTTTCCTTTTCAGTCAGTTATTTAGTTTAATTTTTATTAGATAATGCATCAGTCTGACGAGTCACCAATATAGTGTGTCTTTAGTACATCCTCATTTTCCCCATTTCCTTAGCCTTACCAAAAATATTTCAAAAGAAAACAATGTTGTTTCACATGTTTTTTGGGCTTTAAGACAGGTTTGGATTAGGATGTGGTGACTTAGGTGAACTTTTTGAAACATCAGTATCATTTTAGCACCATAGACTTCATGAATATAGGAATCACTCCTAAACCCCCGCATACCATGGCCTTTATTATCATTCAAAAAATTGTCCTAATTAGTTTATTCTAGCAGTCAGCTCTGGCCTAAGCATGCTCTACGTAGGGGGCCGATGAACATAAGTGAGTGATCCAGTGCTAATAAAAAAGAGAAAAAGGAAAACTCTGGGATAGGTGACCCTCACAAAGTCATTTAAACCAAAAAGAGAAAAAAATTCTTGCCGCAAAAAGAAAAAAAAATGCAGTCACCTATTGTTAGTTGGTTCAGAGGTATCTGGCACTGAACTTAGTAGGGCGGATTACGATCCGATCCCCTGCAACTACATTTAGGTCAAATAAAAAAGGGTTTACACATGCTTATGTGCCAGAAACCCTATGCTATGGATCAAAATCACTAACCGGTTACTCTACTATGAAGCATGTACAGATAACGGGCTTAATGTGATTGCGCCTGAATGAAAGGGACCCAAAAATAGATGAAAAGGTAGGCCTAGGTATTGTGGGATGATATGGGTTGGTTAATATAGGATTGAATTTTATGTCCGTGTCATTATGATACCCTTGGTTCACTTAGTTAGTACCTGTCACTGTAACCTGACCTAAACTTAGAAGCCCTTTTAGCCCAAATCACATATTGACACCAGTTTTCTTTGTTGAGCTTTAAATGTTTGCTTGAGGACAAGCAAAGGTCTAAGTATGGGAGGATTTGATAACACTAAATTTCACCGTATTTCTGACTCCGATTTCGCATGCATTCTAGGTCTTTATTGCTATTTTGTTGAGTTATTACTTTGTTTTTCTTTATTTTCAGGTTTTTTATGTAATCGGGGCCTCAATCGAGAAAATGAGTGAAAAAGGAGTTGAAAAGAATAAAAATCAAGAAATTCAGCATTTTGCACTTGCGACACCCACTGTGGCTGGCGCCATGGGGTCAGCCATGATGTGACCACGTCTCAAAACCACTCCACAACTACCATATGCCCATGATCCCCACTTTCTCCACCATATTACACCCATGGCGGGCGCCATGCGCCTGTGGCGGGCGCCATGCGCCTGTGGCGGGCGCCACAAGGCAAAAGTGGTTTCCCTCCACTTTTTAGTGGATGGGGCATCCTAGTCTTTTCCCATTTAATGTTTGCCTATAAATAGGACTTTAGAGTTTCGTTTTTATCATCCAAACTTAGAATCTCTTAGGCATATATCAGTTTTAAAGAAGTAATCACTTCATATCATGGGTGTTACTACAATCGAGTGATCGAGTTTGTATACGTCTGTGTGATCAAGTCTTGGAGCACTTTGGGAGGAAGTTAATCCTGCCGCCATTTTATTTTCAGTTCATATTTTATTTTTCCGCACTCGCTTTACTTTATTTACTTTCCGCATTGCCTTACTTTATTTATTTCCTGCACTCGCTTTACTTTATTTATTTCTCGCACTCGCACTACTTTCGTTTATTTCTCGCATTCACTTTACTTTCTTTATTATCCGCACTCGCACTACTTTTATTTACTTTCCGCACTCGCACTAAAAACTTTTATGAAAAATAATAAAATGAACTTTTACTTTACCATGTCTAACTAATTTTATAAAGGTTAGAATGTAAGGATCATAATTGAACTGGTAATCCGTACAACTGTTCGTAGAAACTCTTAAGGGCTATTTTAACTTTCAATATAAGTTTCATGCTCTTTAAAGTCCCGTTGGGTAAGATCGAAAGCTGTCCAACGCCTATTTAACTTAATTGTTTTTAACTACTTCAAAAACAGCCAAAAGCGCTTTGTCTAGATCATTAGGAGTTTTTAGATTAAAAAGAAAAGAGATTTTAAAACTATTTTCGGACAAGTTAAGAAGTTTAGAGTCTGGTTCATAAGAACCTCTTTTTGCTAAGAAATCCAGGTCAAAATACTTTTCAACTTAGTTAAGATACTATATTTCTTAAAAATAGGTTTACTACTCTAACGCAGTACGAACGTTTTTATCCGTTACAATAGGAGGGGTTAATTAGAGAGTACAACTCGGTTTTAAATACGCGAAAGCAACAATTCCCGTTAAATTAGTTCTTTTCAAAGTAGAAAACATTGCCCATAAGTAGTTCTATTAACAAGTACTGGATTATCAATTGGTTATGTGAATTGCATTTGAACCTGCCTTTATCAATTAATTAAAATTACTATGTTATTTATCATTGTGCACTCTTTAAAACCATTATTTTCGATTGCCTTAGATACACACAATAACAACAGATACGATAGATTGACACTTGGTCTATGTGGATTCGACAATATTTTATATTACTCTGACGTGTTCGTACACTTGCGAAAAACACGCATCACATTCCAACAACAGTTCGGGAGCAACCTCTTCCCCCACTTAATTCCAAACCAACACTAGCAGATCACGACTAAAAACCAACAAACAAGTACTGATAGTGTTTCAGACACATGCCAAGTACTAAGGAGTAAACAACATTAATAACATTGGTCGGACGGACTGACCTGCTCTGATACCACTAATGTAACACCCCATTTCTACCCGACGATTATATAAACAATCAGAGTATTAAAAAATCAACCAACAAGTACACAAACAGGATGATACATTTTTCAACTTATAAAAACTTCATTTAATTTCATGAAAATTGATACATAACACTTTCGGTTCGTAAGAAACTAAAACATTAACTTTATTTCATTTATGAAACCAAATTCAACTTTTACAACTATGCAACGTATTTTCAACTTATTCAACTAAACAAGGTATAACATGTTATTCAACTTAAAACAACCTAGTAACTACATATTTAAATTAAAACCACTTGAAAACCATACAAAACAACTAAGCGTCCATTCCTCGAGTGTTACGTATCAGAGCACCGACACCGACTCGAACTAGTGAAGATAATCATCTTCCTTCAAGCTACTTGCACGTTACCAACATATGGGTAACATTCAAATAGACGGGGCGAGATATCGATAATTATAAACGATATATGATAAAAAATACTTAGATAAGGATCATAAACAATTCACCAGTTCACAACATCAACCAAAACAACAACTTAACAATCATCCACTTTTTATCAACCTATTTTACTACTTATTATATCCATCGACATTTTCTACATAAACCGCATAATCATATATTCAACACGAACTACTTAATCAGCCTAATCAACACAATTCACTCAATTAACTTGAAAACAACATAAACAACTTATCAACTTGAACGACATGCACAACTTATCAACTTGAACAACATAAACAACATAATCGACATAAATAATGCAACTCAGATACGACTCGACTATGCAAATGCATGTGGTACCATTCAGAGTAAAACTCCCAACTTAAAATTATTGTCAGGTTATCGAGGCAATCAAGGCATAAAGCCTTCAACTTTCAGCTTGGTGCCAATCTAGGCTAACATGGTGTGAGCGACGACTCTGACATAAAAATGAAAATGATCTACATAACATGCACAACTTTACAACATAACAACATACATCCTTAAACAGCACAACCAGCTTATACAACTTGAGCAACTTAAATTAGCATTGGCTATTAAGCCTCCAACTTGAACAACATAACAACTTCGACAACGCAGAGCAACATATACGACATAGGCAACTTAAAAATCAACTTTGGCTTATAAGGCCTTCAACATAACAACTTAGAGATTTTCTGTAAACCGGAATCATTACCAACTCAAATGTACCTGTAACTCAACTTTACAACATCTTTTCAACCAAACATTGCAACAAAAATCAACTATTAAACTACCCGATTTACTCCGATGATTTTTGTTAAATTCCGGGCAACTAAGTTTTTTCGCCTAATTCTGCTAAACTGACTAAATGTCGCTCCTGAAAAGACTTACGTCCCCGGTGCAAGCGCGAAACGTCGGCGATGTTGGAGGTTGAGGTTGAATAGAGTCTCCAGCAAGGCATTTTTATCACGAAGGAAAGGTAATGCTGCATAAACCTGGAAAGGGTATGGATAAGTCGGTTGCGAACTAGAGAAACTGAGAAAAGGGGGTTGGTTACGACCTGGGAAGGTATTAGCACCCAGATCGTCCGTCGTACTCGACGGGATCCACGCTTACTTTATTGTGTTTTAAAAATAGGGATAGTGTATATGTTGACTGTGTATAAAAGCTAGGGAGGAATGTACAGTGTGACCGTGCAAAAGAGAGGGTGAGATGCTCAAGACTGAGGCTTAGAAAGGATGCTGAAAGAGGGGGATGACAAAGAGACTTTTGTTCGATAACTGTTAAGTTATGCCTACGTATCCTCTCGTGCAATGAGGAAGTCAGAACACCGTAGTTCGACTCAAAGAGACTGAAAATGATTTTTGACTGTGAACTGCTTGCTTGTCTATGCTCAAGTGTATGACTCGTTGGACTCGAGTGCTAACTGTCTTGCATTAGAAGGAAGAAGCAAGTTCTCGTTTATAGAATGAGTATGATGAGAAAAGAATCCCGGAGGAGACGATTATTGTTTGTTTTTGTGTTTTCAGGTTTTTATTGTTTTTTTGGAGTTTTGCATAAGTTAATGAGCTTAAGCCTAAATCAAGGGTTTGTAAACTCATTATATCCTCCCTGATTAGGGATAATGAGCCTACTTAAGAATGAGATAAACATCTCAACTTAATTACCATGATGATATAAGATTAAGATCATTAACCTACTTGTGATTATTAAGATGTTTTTGGTTTTTTTGTTTAGTGTTAAGTAATGAGTTTAATCTCTAATCAGGGATTAGTAAACTCATTACACCATCCTAAGAGAAGGATGATAGATGAGAACACTCAAGCTGAGGAAGACTCCTCAACTTAATCCATGGTTAGGGATTAAATTCATTATATAACAGGCCTTTATTAAGTGGATTTTAAATAAAGGATGAGATTAAGAAATGAGTTTTAAGTTTGTAAGACAACTTGAGGAGGACTTGTCCATTAAACACTCGAGTTAGTCCCTCTTAACCAAAAGGAAGAGATAGAATCCTAATGTAAGGCCCAAGTTACAAGCTTATGTCTTGATCATTATTAAGTGTTTTGATTTAGAGGTGTAAACAAATTAAAGGTTTAACACTAAGGATTAAAGTTATACACTGCATCCTAAGATAAGGATGCAGGAATAACCCTAATTCAAAGTCCTACAGCTTTAAGTGTTTAGCCTCTAATTATGAGATGAGAAGAGAGACTCAAAGGTAAAAACTAAAGGGAGACTATATACAACCCTAAAGACTATCATGCTTGGATATCCTATGGTTTGTGAGGCTTAAAGAAAGGTCTTCAGGAGGCCACCAAGGAAGAAGAAGCAGATGAAAAAGAGCAAGAGAGAAAGAATAAGTTACTTACTTCCTGAAGAAGATAAGTAACCTAAAAGAAAGAAAGTAAGAAAGAGAGCATAAGTGAATTAGATTCACTTCAAATACAATTAAATAATGCATATGAAGAAATGAGAAGAAGTGGGATGTGAAGGCAAATCCACATCCCAAACAACTTACCATAAGCCCCTGAAATGTTAGTATGAATGCATAAGACTTAAAGCAAGAGGAAATGAGATGAATGAAGATGCAAAGACCAAAACCATAAGTTCATATTCAAGGCAAATGTGTTATGAGATAATGCAAAGTCATACATAATGCTTATGAATGTTCATACAAGGGTGAGATGCAATGGAAGCATGTTTAGAAGCATGAAAACACATGGATGTTTATGAAATGTAATGAATGCAAAACATAGCAAATGAATGAAGATGTCATAACATGTCTAAGATGTCTAAGATGTCTAAGATGTCATACAAATGCTTGAAATGTCATGGCAAGTTCATATGATGATGATATGCAAAGTTGAACGCAAATGAACATGAGAAATTAGGGTTTTAAGGCAACATGAGATGCATATGACAAAAACAGAAGCATACATCATGATAAAAATTTGAAATTGAACTCAAACAAACCCTAATCATACACAAGATCACTACCCAAAGGAGAAGGTCAGAAGTTATTCCTAGGCAAAGTTATGAAATTTCTAAGTTAACTAGGGTTTTTAGGTGTTTCTAACGGGAAAATGCAAGTCAAATTGAAAATGCAATGAAAAAATGTGAGATAAATAAACTATATGCAATGTATGAAACAATGCAAAAAGAATCAAGCTCAAACTCATCATGGTTAGGCAGAAATGAAATTTTCAAGTTAGAGTTAAAAAATGTGAAATTTAAGAACCCTAATTCAAAGATAATTGTGAAAATGTGATCAAATCTAAAAAGAAATTTGTATGGTGAGTTTGAAAATGTTTGAAAATGTTTAAGAATGATGCATGAATTTTTTGGTGATTTTTAGAAACCTAAATGCATTTTTAATTAATTAAAATCAATTAATTAATTAAATAAAACATTTAAATATTTTAAAAATACTTTTTTAATGCAAAATTTAAAATAAAAAATGTTTTTGAGTTAAGAAAAATATTTGAAACAAAAATGCAGAGAATGAGATTTTTTTAATTGTTTTTGCTATTTTTAAAAAATTATGTGAAAGAAATTCAATAAAAATGAAATAAAAATCAATTAAAATGGGAAGTCAACTGATCTAAAGGTCAGGATTCAAAGCTTGGTTGACTGGCGCGCTAATGAGGGGTCAGGATTCAATCTGAGATTTTAAACTAATTAAACCTAATTAAAACTAATTAATTAAAGATTAGGGCTAATGAGTCAATCTGGGCCACACACGCGCGCGGGCAAATCATATCCAAGGGTCCATATTCAAACTGGCATTTAATACAGGATTAGGGTTTAATGACTCTCAGGTGACCGGAACAGTGTTCCGGTCATCTTCTCCGACGACACCCTCACTTGACTTCACTCAAAACGCCATGAAAACTTACCAAAACCTCCAAAATGGATCATCTAACACCCCTAAGCAAGAATCCAGTCCCAAAACCACTTTATTTACATGAATCCAGAGAATCAAACAAGAACATTTTTCACGGGCAAAGTTTCAGAAGCTAAATACATCCTGGTTTCTCAACCATTTTAAAAAATAATCACATCACAATGATCAGGGGAGTGCATAGATTCATTTTAGAACTTAAAATGATGGTTCTGGAAAAAAGTTTGAGATGACTAACTGAGATGGAGCTTTCTGATTCCGAGCTTTCTGACCACTCCTCTGATGCAAAACCACTCCTATGATCCCCCTTGTGCTTCTGAAAGGCTTAGAACAAGTTTGTATGGCTTGGTTTTTGAGATTCAGTTCTGCTAAGGCAGAAATCGTGTCTTTGATTCAGAGGCTTTTAGGGAAAAATGAAGGGTGGTTTGTGATCCTTATGATGTGTGGGATGATTGGTGTTGAAATTTTTGAGGTTTGATGTTTGTGTGATGAGATTCTAAGAGATGAATGTTTTTGGGTATTTTTGTGAAACTAAGCTTAGGCTTCCATTCAGGCTTGTGTGTCTTATGTTTTGTGTTGCTTGAGGTTTGTATAAACCAATGGGAGTGATCAGAATAGTTGGTGTGGCACAGCTTGATTGGTATGGGCAAAGTTGCAAAAAAGTCAATGTTGTGTACTATGAGGCATGGCACGGGTCAGAGGCTGTTTGAAGGGGTGTCTGGCCTCAGCTTGATTCATGAAAGGCCATTGGATGAAGTTTATGCAGCTGGATGGCCTTGATCAAGTGTTCTCATGGTTTATGCAATTTGGCAACTTTGAAGTTTCTTGAGAAATAAGTCATGGAAATGCTTGGTACAAAGGCCAATTCTGATCTTTAGAAGTTTTATTGACATGTTGTGATACATTTGAGTGCATTAGAGGTCATTTGAATGCTTGAAACTTGATTTTGCAAAAATCCCTCTTTGGCATGAACTTGAAAATTATAGGATTTTTCCCAACTTTGCAAGGCCATAACTTGAGTTCTAGGATGAATTAGAATGAGTTCTTGTACTTTTTGAAAATGGGAAGATCCAATCTACAACTTTCATGTTTAAGGAGTTTTCATTTGAAGCATTTTTTCTCAAGAAAGATGAGGTTGAAAATCTTTCCCAAAATGGAAAGTTTCCATTACAAGTCAGTCCAAAAATGGAAAGTTTGCAAATGGCTTGAAATTCTTCAATATTGTGAACTTCTAACCACTTATAAGATCAAATAAATATCATAGAACCTCAAAATGATGAAGATGACCCTTTGGTTCCATTATGAGGGGCCTCAGATGCCCTGATTCTGACGTTTCTTGCACAACAAGTTACCAGTTGATCAAATGACTTCCACAATGAATTTCTTCATAAAATTTGGTACACATGCTCCTTATAACATATTAAGACCATTATAATCAAGAATGACCAAAAAATTTGGGTGTAAGGCCTCTGAAACCAAAATCCTAATTTTAGGTCATCTGTGCAGGAAATCTTCAGTCTGCCTCTATGCCTTTGCCATGCTTTGTGATCTCTTGACTTCAAAGAACTTTGGGAGGCATAATATGACCATAGAACACCCATGGACTCTCTTGGCAAGCTTCAAGGCCTTTGAGATGGCTCAGATCACTTCTTGGATTGCTCAGATCACAAACCCTAGATGTAGATGAAATGAACTATGTAGTGAGATGACATGCTTATGCAATGCCATATGAAAAGATCACAAGCCATGGTGTGAGAAAAAGTGAGGGAAAATTTGGGGTGTTTACACTAAACCAACACTATTCCCGCTCTTACTATTAATACTGATTTATCACAATATCTTGTTGTAAACACCCCAAATTTGCCCTCTCTTTTTCTCACACCATGGCTTATGATCATTCATATTGCATTTGCATAAGCATATCATCTCATTGCATGACTGCACAATTAGGGTTTGTGATCAGAAGAATCCAAAAAGTGATATGAGCCATCTCAAAGGCCTTGAAGCTTGTCAAGAAGGTCCATGAGTGTTCTATGATCATCTTATGCTCCCCAAAGTTCATTGAAGTCACAAAATCAAAAAGGATTGCACAGAGGTCCAAGCAGGCTAGGGTTTTCTGCACAGATGACCTAAAATTAGGGTTTTGGGTTTGAGGCCCTTAACCTCAAATTTTTTGGTTATTCTTGATTCTAATGGTCTTAAAATGTTATAAAGAGCATGTGTACCAAATTTGATGAAGAAATTCATTGCGGAAGTCATCTGATCAACTCGTAACTTATTGTGCAAGAAAAGTCTGAATCAGGGCATCTGAGGCCACCACCAATGGTACCAAAGGGTCATCTTCATCATTTTGAGGCTCTATGATCTTTATTTGATCTTATAAGTGGTTAGAAGTTCACAAGATTGAAGAATTTCAAGCCATTTGCAAACTTTCCATTTTTGGACATGACTTGTAATGAAAACTTTCCATTTTGGGAATGATTTTCAACCTCTTCTTTCTTGATCTAAAAGGATTCAAATGAAAAATCTTCAAACATGAAAGTTGTAGATTGGATCTTCCCATTTTCAAAAAGTACAAGAACCCCTCTTGATTCATCCTAGAACTCAAGATATGATGTTTCAAAGTTGGGAAAAATCTTATAATTTTCAAGTTCATGCCAAAGAGGGATTTTTGCAAAACCAAGTTTTAAGCACTCTTGTGACCTCTAATTGACCTCTAAGCATCATAACAACATCATATAACTTGCATTTATCAGAATTGTGCCAAGAATCACAAGTTTCCATGACTTGCTCTTCAAGAGATCTCAAAGAGGGAAAATTGCAAAACCACCTCTATCTTATGAATCAAGCCATCCAGTTCATGAAATCAGATCCAAGGGCCATCCTTGAATGAAGCTGAGGCAGGACAAGATTTGTGATCTCATATGACCTGTGACATGCTCATAGTTTCCAACTTTTGACTTTTTTGCAATTCACCCATACCAATCAAACTGAGCCACCACCAACTTTCTGACCAATCACAATACTCTATACTAACATCAAGGACCTCAAACATAACAACATTGAAGCCTGAAACCATACACACACTCAGAATCACAAAACTTGCAAAAAACTTCATTCCTTCGAATCTCTCAATACAGCCATCAAAACTTAAAACTTTCTTCACCATTCATCTCCACATCACTCATAGAACACAAAACACCCTTCACCATGGCCTGAAAACCCCTCAAACACAAACACGATTTCTGCCTTAGCAGAACTAAAACACACAAACCAGCTCATTTAAACACCATTCAAGCCTTTCAGAAGCATCAGGGTGATTATTGGAGTGGATTAACATCAAGGAGAGGGCCAAAAAGTACCAAACTGAAAAGCTTCATCTCAGGTAGTCACCAAGAACTTTTTTTCCAGAACTTGTATTTTAAGTTACAATATCAATCTACATGCTTCACTGATCATTGTGATATGTTTATTTTTGAAAATGGTTGAGGATTGAGCATGTATGGTGTTTCTGAAATTTTTGACCTAAATATTGTTTTGCTTCGATTCATGCTGTTCTTGAATGATAAATGATTTTTGATGCTTGATTCTTGTTTAATGTTGTTTGGGGATACATTCTGGGGATTTTGGGGTAGCTTATAAAGAGAGATAAGGATGACGAGTGGCCAAAGAAGATGACCGAAACACTGTTCCGGTCGCCTGAAAAAGATTAGGGTTAATCTCATTAATTAGCCAGGTTTGAATCTCCACCCTTAGATCTTGTGTTTCCCGCGTGCGTGAGTGGCCAGGATTCGCTCAGTTAGCCCTAATCACAATTAATTAGGTTAATTAATTTAAATTATTTAGATTCAATCCTAGCCTTAGGATCACGCGCCAAGTCTCTCAACTTCAAATCTGAGCCTTTGATTCTACATACTTTTTAGTTTTCTTTTTATTTATTACATTTTATTTTACATAATTATTAAAAATAGCAAAAAGACTTTTAAAAATCTCATTTTCTGCATTTTTCATTTCAAATATTTTTCTCAACTCAAAAATATTTTTATTTATAATTTTTGCATTAAAATAGTATTTTTAAATCATTTAAATGTTTTATTTAATTAATTAATTGATTTTAATTAATTAAAAATACATTTAAGTATTTAAAAATCACCAAAAAATTCATGAAGCATTCTTAGGCATTTAGAACAATTTACAAACTCACCATACAAATTTATTCTTAGGTTTGATCATGTTTTCATAATTTACTTTGAATTAGGGTTCATAAATTTCACATTTTTCTAACCCTAACTTGAAAAAATCATTTCTGATCAACCATGATGAGTTTGAACTTGGTTCTTTTTGAATTCTTTCACACATTGCATCTAGTATCTAGGTTATTTAACTCATAATTTTGCATTGCATTTTCAAATTGTTTTGCATTTTTCCTTTAGAATCACCCAAAAACCCTAGTTAACTTAGAAAATTCATAACTTTCTCTAGGTTTAGCTTCTGACCTTCATCTTTGGGTAGTGATCTTGTGTGTGTTTAGGGTTTGTTTGACTTCATTTTCAAATTTTTATCATGATGTATGCTTCTGTTTAGGTCATGTGCATCTCATATATTCATAAAACCCTAATTTCTCATGTTCATTTGCATTCATCTTTGCATATCATCATCATATGAACTTGTCATGCCATTCCATGCACTTGTATGCCATCTTAGACATCTTAAGACATGTTTGAACATTGCTTGATCATTTATTCATTCATTTGGTATGCTTTGCATTCATTGCATTTCATGTTTATCCATGGGTTTCTAAGCTTCTAACATGCCATCTGTTGCATCTCATCCTTTGTATGATCATTCATAAGCATCTCCCATGTCTTTGCATCATTCCATATCACATTTTCATAGCATACTAACTTCTGGTTTTGGTCATTGCACCTTCATTTGTCTTATTTCCTTTTGTTTCATACCTTATGCATTCACACCAACATTTCAGGGGCTTATGGTAAGTTGTTTGGGATGTGGATTTGCCTTCACATCCTATCTCTTATCTTCTAATTTGCATATTTACTTGTCTTTGAAGTGAACTTGCTTCACTTGTGCTTTCTTGCTCTTATCTCTTTCTTTTAGGTTACTTATCTTCTTCAGGAAGTAAGTAACCTATTCTCTTTCTCCTTCTCTTTTCATCTGCTTCTCTTCCTTGGTGGCCTCCTGAAGATCTTTTCTTTAAGCCTCACAAACCATAGGAACATCCAAGCATGATAAATTTAGGGTTGTATATAGTCTCCCCTAGTCTTTTCCCTTTGAGTCTCCTTGAGTCTCTTTTCTCATCTCATTATCAAGGCTAAACACTTAAAGCTTTAGGACTTTGAATTAGGGTTATGCCTGCATCCTTATCTTAGGATGGAGTGTATAACTTTAATTCTTAGTGTTAAACCTTTAATTTGTTTACACCTTCTAATCAAAACACCTAATAACTATTAAGACTTAAGCTTGTAACTTGGGCCTTATATTAGGGTTACATCTCTTCCTTATGGTTAAGAGGGACTAACCCTAGTGTTCAATGGACAAGTTGAGGAGTCTGATGATGTAATGAGTTCACCCTTTAATCTCACCCTTTAACTAAAATCCACTTAATAAAGGCTTGTTATCTGATGAATTTAGTCCCTAACCATGGATTAAGTTGAGGAGTCTTCCTCAACTTAAGTGTTCTAATCTATCATCCTTCTCTTAAGATGGTGTAATGAGTTCACTAATCCCTAATTAGAGATTAAACTCATTACTTAACACTAAACAAAAACTCAAAAACATCTTAATAATCACAAGTAGGTTAATGATCATAATCTTATATCATCATGGTAATTAAGTTGAGATGCTTATCTCACACTTGAGTAGGCTCATTATCTCTAATCAGGGAGGATATAATGAGTTTACAAACCCTTGATTTAGGCTTAAACTCATTATCTTATGCAAAACACCAAAAACAATAAAAAACTGAAAACTCAAAAAAACAAACAATAAACGTCTCCTCCGAGATTCTTTTCTCATCACACTCACTCTGAAAACGAGAATCCGCTTCTTCCGTCTAATGCAAGACAGCTAACACTCGAGCCAGACGAGTCATACACTTGAGCATAGGCAAGCAAGCAGTTCACACCAAAATCATCCAGTCTCTTTGAGTCGAACTACGGTGTTCTGACTTCCTCATTGCACGAGAGGATACGTAGGCATAACTTAACAGTTATCGAACAAAAGTCTCTGTGTCTTCCCCCTCTTTCAGCTTTCTGTCTAAGCCTCAGTCTTGAGCATCTCACTCTTTTTTTTTGCACTGACACAATGTACATTCATTCCTAGCTTTTCACACACAGTCAACACATACACTACCCCTTTTAAACACAATCAAGTAAGCGTGGATCCCGTCGAGTATGACAGACGATCTGGGTGCTAATACCTTCCCAGGTCGTAACCAACCCCTTTCTCAGTTTCTTTGGTTCGCAACCGTCTTATCCATACCCTTCGAGGTTTATGCAGCATTACCTTTCCTTCGGGATAAAAATGCCTAGCTGGCGACTCTATTCAACCTCAACCTCCAACATCGCCGACGGTCCGTGTTTGCCCCAGGATGAAAATCCGGGGAGCGACACCTGTAACTTTTCTGCTTACTAAATTAAAGCCTCTGCTACAATTTTAGTTCTCTGCCATAAGTTTCTCAAAGTTCAATTTCTGTCAAAACAAAATTTCCTTCTTCTGTTAAAACCTGCTACATTATTATAACACTCCGTTATACCGAATTATCATAGTTTTACATACCCCTAAATTTCTATACATAAGGTATAATATGGTAATATTGGATTAGTAGTACTTTATATAAAAGAAAACTTAGATTAATTTATTCTGTAAGAATACCAATTAAGAACTACAATATTAATATTTAATTAACAAAATTTAGGTGGACCCCTCCCTAACAGGTGGCTTGCGCCACCTTCCCTTGCTCTCACCATGGCTTGCGCCATTTGGATATATGGGAGGTGGCTCCCGCCACTAACATAATGTGGCTCCTTCCACTTTAATTATTTCTCCATTTAGGTGGCCTGCGCCATCCGTATTTGAATGGTGGGTGGTCTGCGCCATCCCTGTACTTCTGCACAAGGTTCATCGTCCCAACTTAGGTTTTTCCAGAATTCCACAAAATCACAGCAACATATCAATAAACAAGATTCGACAAAATCAAGACAACAATTCAACTTAACCACAACCTACTCATCATCACCCAGTCAACAATTATACGAAATCAATCAACAAAATAAACAACACAATATATGAATGAACATAAATCAACATCGACATCAAACAAAATACAACATATACAACCACCCAAACCTAGTACTGATTATCATACCTGGTTATAAGGATCGAAACCCACCCTTACCTTGGATTAACGGTTGTGTCGCACCCCGAAAAAATACGACCTTACGCGATCTAAAGGAGAAGAGCCGCGCGTTGGGCAGACATGAGAGTTGTCACCTAATTCTAATTTATTCCCGAGAGCGGAAAGGGAAGATATATATAAAACCCGGGAAGAAAAGAATAAAGACAAGGTCATCGGAACCATTGCGTGGGTTCGGAAGCCAATTATACAGGGTGAAGGTATTAGCACCCCATACATCCATCGTACTCGATGGGAACCATCAAGTTGTCACGCGCGAAAGGATGTCTATGCTTAATGAGTTACTTGCTAGAGGGAAATGATTTTAAATTATAAGTTTGATTGATCCAAGGTGCTCGTCAAGGATTGAGATCCTTGTGCCTAAGTACTCCCGCGTGCAATGGGAAAGTCAGAGCCTCGTAGGTCGGCCTACTATGGTTGGTTGGTTGTTGATTTTATTACCTTTCTTCGATGAAAGGGTTTATGAGTCGAATTGCACTAAAGACTATGGGTAGAGGTGATTATTCGGAGCCAACAAGACGAGCGTCTTGCGATGAAATAATCGGAGCGAGTAATGAGATCTCATTATCCTCCTTTCTACCACTTAAGGCTCGTGGTGTACAATTCTCCTCGTATTATTAGAGTCCTTTATTAACCTACGACTGCTTGACGTTGGATCAAGGGTTTGGATCTAAAAGAAAACATTTTGTTTTTTTTTAGGTTTATGGTGATTGAAAATTGAGTTTTATTTTGTGGTTTGTTAGCGAGGAAAATGTGCTCGGCTCGCAAGGTTAGGTGGATCCTAATAAACAAAACGATAACTGAACAAATAAAGTGGAGTGTGTGTGAGTGCAACCACTCAGCATTGGACCAAGGGTTCGCGAACTAAAGCGAAAAAAGTAAATAACGTACATTAAATGGGGGGAGGGATACAAAATAAATTACACGAGATTGCGAGAAATAAAAGGGTCTCGTTGTAATTTGCCCAAGAGAAAGCGTGTGTGTAGTGTTTTCGAACTATTCGGAGGCGTTGTACCTTTTTATTCGGAGGCAACTATTAGGAGGCGTTGGACCTTTTCGAATGCGTCAAAATATGGCTCATTAACTTCCTTAGAACTGATTTAACGTTAAAATCATTCTATGAGGAGTCGAGTCGATTATTTGTATAAAATTCAAAAATAAAGTAAACTAAATTAAATAAAGTGGTCTCATCACTAATCGAGATTTCAAGTCGGCTCGCGACGAATCTCAAGATTATTCGGATGTTCATCGACCATAAAAAAACATAAACGATAAAATAAAATAAACTAAATTAAATTGTTAAAATAGAAAATAAATTGAAATAAGATAATAAAATAAAAAGACTAAACTAAGTGCCCTCATATTAATCAAGTTTTCCGATTTAATGAAATCGAAAACCAACTTAATTTTTTAATATATCATTGGCCCTAATAATAAAAATAAAACAGAAAATCAAAATGAAATATGAAAAAATAAACTTCTAAGGCAACATGATAACAATAAAAGTATTTAAAATAAAAGAAAAAAACATAAATACTAATAACAAACATAATGAACAGAGGGGAGGTGGTGGTGAAATGAGGGTAATGAGGGTGTATGTGCAGTAAATCGGACATGCTTTATAAAGCCCATAACAAAACAACAGCAGAAAACCTTAAACCAATTAAAATTATTAAAAACTTATAATAATAAAAAGAAAGGAGTAGAACACGGTTTAAAAGGGTTATTTTCATAAAAAAGGCAAAAGAAAAGTAAGCAAATCATAATGGAAAGGAAAGGAATGTCACGATTGTTCAACGTAAAAGTAGAAAAAACAAAAAAAACACCCTCTTAAATAAAAAACGTCGGCGGCTGTTCTCTCTCAATCGCCATTCAACGATCTCACGGCGGACTCGTTCGGCTTCTCACGCGGATCTCTCTCGGCGTTTCACAGTTTGTCTCTCGGGTATGTGGTTTTTGTGCGGTGTGTTTTGGATTTGCGGTTGGGTTGCGGTGAATGGTGGTTTCAGATTGTTTGTTGTGTTTCTCACGGCGGAACGGTTTGTGGTTGTATGAAGTGGTTTAGCGGTTTACTCAGTGGTTGAGGGTCGGAATGGTCTTTTTTTCGCGGTTTCTTTGTGCTTTGTTCACCATCTCATTTCTGTTTCTTTTTTCTTTTCTGCAGTTTGGATTTGAACGAAAAAAAATGCAGTGGTGATGATGAAGGAGGGTGGCGGAAGGTCAAGGTTTGTTGTGGTTTGGTGTTAAAGATTTTCGTATTGTTTTCGGTTTTTTGGTTTTGAAGGTATTTGGTTATGGCGTCGGTGGAAGATTTGCGGTTTCTTTTCTTTGTTTCTGTTTTTTCGCGATTCACAGTGGGTCGTGTGTTTAAGTTTTTATCTTATTTCGGAGAGTTAATTGTGGTGGTGGTTTGAAGGTATTGTCATTTGAGGATTTGAAGAATGGAGATTTGGTTTTGAATGAAGGTTTATTATTTTTTTGATTTTTTTGAAGCTTGAAGTTTGATTTTTGCAGAGGTTTAAGATGTTGTCCAAACTTTTTTATTGAAGGAGAATGAGGGCTGTTATATAGAAGGAGAGATTGAGGGTGAAATGGAGATTTGCGGAAAGTTTGTTATTGAAATTGAGAGGAATATTTGAAATCCTTGCTGAGTTGTTTTGTATGTGAGTGGAAAGCATAAACTTGGTTGTGTGATGTGGGATAAATGCGCTGCAGTGATATGAAGGTGGGGTCAAAAGTTTTGTGGGTTAACAATATGTGTATGAAATTTGAGAGTTGTATAAAGAAATTGAAAAAATAAAGAATTGAAAAAAAAGAAAAACTGAATGATGTGGAAAATGTGGAAAAAAAGAAAGAAAAGTTTTGTGGGGTCAAATGGGGATTTTGTAGAAAAACTAGAAAAAAAACTAATTTATAGTAACAATAACACTTATAATAATAATAATCATAATAATAATAGTAATAAAAGATGTGGAGAATAAAAAATAATAAAAAGGAAAAGGAAAAATAATAATGATAAAATAATAATAATGGGATAATGATTTTTAATTTTGTGAGTTTAAGAAAAAAAATGGTGATGATAAAAATAGTAAAAATGATAATAGTAATAATAATAAAGAGAAATATTAAGCAATGACATTTTTTTTTTGTGATAATAGTAAATGGACTTAAGAAGAGAGATAATGAGCTTATGTGAAATGATTTTAATAGAAATAATAATAGTTTTTTTATTCTTTTTTTTATAATGACTAAATAATAAAAATAAAATAAAAACTTATGATGATATAAAAATAAAATTTGAATTTTTTAGTTTGAAAATAATAAATGCATTTTGGACTCTTGGTAATTGAATTTTTTTTTGGAAAAAGGATAAACAAAACATAAGGTGATAATTGAACAATTGGCTCCACACAATACACCATACACACTTGATGAACTCAAACTGACTCTATTTTTTCGCACAAAAGAAAATGACATATTTTTGGATTTTTTTTTAATATGCGGTTAGACAAAAAATAAAATGGTACATATTTTTGGATTTTTGAATAAAGGTTAGACAATAAAATAAAATGGTGCGGGTAGGACAAATTTGGGGTATGACAGTTGCCCCTATCGAATTGACTTAGACTGAGTAAGATGAACTAGCTCGCATTCAAACTTTCAAGGTATAAGATAATTAGATACTGACAGACTCCGAATTTGTCCGACAAAAGAAAAATGTGTAATGATAAAAGCTAATGATTTAAAACTGGAAAAACAGGTGACACAACGAAGAAACAAGTTGACTGAAAGTAAATTACTATCACCAAAAGGATGATAAGGCGATCCCAACATTCTATCTAGGTCGATATGGATGCTGAGTGACAGAAAATTAAATAATCGCTACCACCAAAAGGATGATAAGGCGACCCCAGCACTCGATCTAGGTCGATATGGATGTCGATTGATAGAAAATTAAATAATCTCTACCACCAAAAGGATGATAAGGCGACCCAGCACTTGATTTAGGTCAATATGGATGTCGAGTGACAAAAAATTAAATAATCGCTACCACCAAAAGGATGATAAGGCGACCCCAGCACTCGATCTAGGTCGATATGGATGCCGAGTCATAGAAAATTAAATAATCGCTACCACCAAAAGGATGATAAGGCAACCCAACACTCGATCTAGGTCGATATGGATGCCGAGTGACAGAAAATTAAATAATCGCTACCACCAAAAGGATGATAAGGCGACCCCAGCACTCGATCTAGGTCGATATGGATGCTGAGTGACAGAAAATTAAAATAAATGACCCCCGCCAACAAAGGGAAAACCGGGTGACTGAAATTAAATACGACCCCCGTTGCCAAAGGGAAAACCGGGCGACTGAAAAATAAATGCGACCCCTGCCGCCAAAGGGAAAACCAGGCGACTGAAAAATAAATGAACGACCCCACCACCAAAGGGAAAATCGGGTGCCTGAAATATTAAATACGACCACCGCCGCCAAAGGGAAAACCGGGCGACTGAAAAATAAATAAACGAATCCCCGCCACCAAAGGGAAAACCGGGTGACTGAAAATTAAATAAATGATCCCCGCCGCTAAAGGGAAAACCGGGCGACTGAAAATTAAATAAACGATCCCCTCCGTCAAAGGGAAAACCGGGCGACTGAAAATTAAATAAACGATCCCCTCCGTCAAAGGGAAAATCGGGCGACTAAAAAAATTAAATAACGACCCCCGCCACCAAAGGGAAAACCGGGTGACTGAAGATTAAATACGACCCCCGCCGCCAAAGGGAAAACCGGGCGACCGAAAATTAAATAATCGTTACCACCAAAAGGATGGTAAGACGACCTGGTTGAGAAATGCTGGTAAAATAAGTAAAAATTGCTTGGGGAACAAAAGGTTGAAGAGAATTATCCAATGGGGGATAAACACTGAATAACACTTGGTAAAAAGATGCTTTGAGAAAAACTGAATAACCGAGAAACGGAGCTTAAAAAAAGAGTGAAGAGAAAAGTTATGTGGGGAATGCCCCCTGGAATTGATGAGGAGATGCCTGGAATCTTCGGTCGATCCTGGATCCTGACTTATGCTTGTATATTTGATTTTTTTAAATGGTATTCCCTAATGATGGAAATACATTGCAAATGCTTATGCAATGAATTGGAAGTTGAAATGTAAATGTTGGGGATGTGAAAAATTGATTTGCAAATGATACGTATGAGGTAAATGATGCATAATGATACTTATGACTAATTGATGCATAATGATGCATATGATTGATTGGAATGATGAAAGGTGCCAACTTGGTGGACTTTTGGTATGGTAGTTGCTAATGATGATTGGAATTTGGGTGGGTGGAGGGTTTGATCCCCCGACACTCGATCTTTGACAATGCATGGCCAGAAGATGAATCTGTACGCTCCAAGTTCGGTCACTTGCTGATGAGCAATGCGACTTGATTGACGCATGAGAATTGATTTTGCTTTGAATGATTGCCAATCTCCGACAATATCTACTTGTTAAGCTGGGGAGTAGAGATAGGAAGATTTTCTCCTTGTTTGCTTGCCCTTGTTTGTTGGGTATTTGAAATAAATCTGGTGGGGAAGCTTTGACAATGGCCATGGCATGATCTACCCCAATGTTTGGATTTGGTAGGCGTCTGCCCCTGATTGAGATGTTAGAAGATGACTTGCCCCTAATTGAGCTGTTGAGAATGATTTTGCCCCTGATTGAGCTGATTTTGAAGAAGTATTGATTCAAGTTCCTCTTTCGATTGCCCTTTGTTGGGATTACACTGACGTCAAGCACTGATTTGCAATTAAATTGTTCATACACAAATGGTAGTGTTAATGCAACGTTCATGTAAGTTTTGAAAAAGTCAATTTATTTGAATGCTATGAAAGTGTGACGAATGGACCGTTAGTCCAAACGAGGTGCTGATTTAGAAAGTGCGTGAAAGATGCAACAAGAATAATGTGCAATCGAGATTGAAGATTAACAAAGATATGGGAGTCAGTTTACGCAATCTTGTTGATAGCATGCTTTCAGAATAAACCGTGCCTCAATTAGGACTTTTGAGGGTTGTAACATGGTCTGGTTAATGGTTTGAGAAACAAAGGTATAAGGCTCAAAGATTAATTTGTACCCACCCCTTCTTCATAATGTTCTCCAGTCCTATGTTCAGTTAACTTCTACACATGCATTTGTTTTGACATTTGCAAGAGCGGAGATGAGGCTTTAAAATTTGCTTGAAGTGGCAGTCATCTTATTTTGTTGGATATTGGTGACCCTTTGATTCTTGATTTGGTGGTCACTGATCTTTGTTTTGTTTTTGCTGAGGATCCGAGCTCCTCTTCTTGTTTTGTTCTTCTTCTTTTTTGTGACTAAGTCTCCTATTGGGTGCTCAACTTAGTGGTTTTCTTTGATTTTTTTCTTTTTTGTTCTCGCTTAAGTCTCTCTTTGGGTGCTCGACTTAGAGGTTTTCTTTTTCTTTGTTTTTGCTGTATTTTGTTGAATGTTGTGACTGCCAAGTCATTTGTTGATGGTCCTCTGACGGGATGTCTCATCTTGCAATTTGAAGGTGTAGTCAGGTTAACTAAACAACTACCCTGCCCCGGGTTAAGCGTAAGGGTTTGTATTTGAAAGAAACTCCTACTTATAGTCTCGAATTGGTTGACTAGGGATTAACTCCTTATCTCTCTAGTGTTTGGGGATTTGAAAAAATGCCTATACATCATTGACGAGGTTTTATCCGAAAGCATACCGCAACAGTTATGGGTATCTAGTTTTCATCATCCTCCCTCAAATCTTTGCTAAAGTGACGTGAGAGAATATTTTTTTGATTTTTGTGATAAATGATAAATGATGAGCGAATGCGAATAGACTGATTCAAAACATGCATAAACATAATATTAACAAAAACCAAGTAGAAATGACAATGTTCAGAGCAAATAATACTTAAGCAAACAATACAAAATAACAAGAATGCGGAATGATAAATGGCGATGACTGCCTTGATTTGAGGAATTAAACTTCTCTTGATTGAATCTGCTTAAAGTTGGAGACTACTCAGCTTGGTATTCGACAACCCCTTCAAAAGCATTCACTTGCGGGTCCCGTGCGGTGGCATTGGATTATTCTAAATGTTTTGATTCATTTGAGTGAAGGTGAGATCCTTAGAGTCAACCAGGTCTTGAACCTTATGCTTGAAAGCTTTGCAATTCTCGATTTTATGGCCTGGAGAACCTTTGTGATACCCACGGCGAGCATTAGCATCATAGTCCTGGGAGGTACCAGTTTGTGGTGGCATATCCCTCAAAGTGAGAGATCCATTTGCCATCAACCCATTAAAGATTTTGCTGTATGACATAGGCAATAGATCAATGTGTCTGTCAGGTCCTCTTTGCTGATTTGGCGGACGCTGTTGAGGAGCGTGTTGCTGTTGTTGACCTGGCTGTTATGGATAAGCCAGTTGCTAGTGTGGATTAGGTGCATATTGCACAACAACAATTAGAGGATATGGACGCGGTTGGTAAAGCATCTGAGTCGGAAATGGAGCTTGAATAACTGGCTGATAAGGCATTGGAGGAACTGGTTGATAAGGCACAAGAGCATATTGTCCAGCAGCAACATATGGATACTAGTAGTAGGGGATTGAAGTAGGCGCACTCTGTTGAGGTTTCCCACTTGCAATAGAAATGGCATTTGTTTCACCCTTTTTGTACCCGTTGAAAGGCTTTTTGACTCCATCTTGGCTGCTAGAACCTCCTTGAATTTTTCCACTTTTCAAACCCTCTTCGATTCTTTCTCCAACCATCACCATGTCTGAGAAACCAGAAGACACGCTGCTGATCAGCTTTTCGTAGTATTGCCCTTGTAGGGTACCCATGAAGATATCAATCAGTTCACGGTCAACCAATGGAGGATGCACTCTAGCAGCTAGCTCCCTCCAGCGTTGTGCGTACTCCTTGAAGGATTCGTTCTCCATTTGAACCATACTCTGAAGTTGAGTACGATTAGGAGCTAAGTCAGTGTTGTACTTGTACTACTTTTTGGATGCATCAGATAGATCAAGCCAAGTACGCACATTGTTGCATTCAAGCTGCATGTACCATTCTAGAGATGCTCCAGACTGGCTGTCTTGGAAGCAATGAATCATGAACTTATCATCTTTAGCATGAGCGGCCATTTTTCTACAATACATCCTCAAATGGAGTTCAGGACAGCTAAGACCTTTGTATTTCCCGAATTCAGGAAATCTGAACTTAGTAGGGATTACAACATCTGGAACTAAGCACATGTCTGAGGCACTCAGAGAAGTTGAATTATGTCCTTCCATGATTCAGAGTTTTTCAACTAACTCACGACACATCTTCATGGCTTCTGACTCTTGAACAACATGAGGATTGGTGATTGGAATAGCAGTGTGCATCTCGTACTCAACTTGTTGATCCTCTTAAGCATGAGGCATATGAACCTGAGTAACGGTAGGTTGAGTTTGAGGAATAACACCGCAGTAACACCAGAGGTAGGTATTGGTTGAGAAGTGACTTCTTCAACAACGAGAGTAAACCCTGGAGGCAAACCATAGAACAAAGGATTTGGAACAGGAACTGAAGGCATTGTGTGCGAGGTAGATCCTTGCACAAGAACATTGTTCCTTGCGGCAGCAGCTTCGCGACGTTCCTCTATTCTGGCCAAAGCTTGTAAAGTCTCATAAATCTGGTCGATCTTGCTCTTGACCGAGTCAATCTCTTCCCTCAAAGCAGCTTGCTCTTCTTGAATCACGTCCATCAGTATTCTAGTGTTGGCTCGACGGGCGTCGAGAAAGATATGTGCGTCGAGAAACCAGCTTGATTTACTGAAGATGGAGGAACATGAAATGAGTTTTCAGATTTGGAATGAAATGCAAGATGAATAATTAATGCAAATAAAATGATATGCAATGTCAGCATCCATGATCACAAGATCAAGGTCTTGATTTAATCCAGAATTATGATAACAGGAACTCATGATTTAATCCAAGATCACAAGGCAAAAGGGTTTCCCTCAATTTTTTGGTTGCAAAGGGCATCCCCGTCTTTTCATATTATTTGTTTTCCTATAAATAGGACTAGTTTTTCATTTTTCATCATCCAGACTTAGAATTCTTAGGCATATATCAATTGTAAAAGTAGTAACCACTTCACATCGGAGTGTTGCTACAATCGAGTAATCGAGTCTGTATACGTCTGTGTGATCGAGTCTTGGAGCACTTTGGAAGGAAGTTAATCCTGCTGCCATTTTAATTCCAGTTCGTATTTTACTTTCCATACTGCTTTACTTTATTTTATTTCCGCACTTCTTTACTTTATTTAATTTCCGCACTCGCACTACTTTATTTAATTTATGCACTCACACTACTTTCATTTATTTTTCGCACTCGCACTACTTATCTTTATTTCCGCATTGCCTTACTTTTATTTACTTTCCCATACTCTCACTTTACTTAATTTACTTTCCGCACTCGCACTAAATATCTTTTATGAAATATATTAAAATGAACTTTTACTTTACCATGTCTAGCTAATTTTATAAAGGTTAGAATGTAAGGATCATAATTGAACCGATAATCTGTACAATTGTTTGTAGAAACACTTAAGGGCTATTTTGACTTTCAATATAAGTTTTCACGTTCTTTAAATTTCCGCTGGGTAAGATAGAAAGCCGTCCAACGCCTATTTAAACTTAATTGTTTTTAACTATTTCAAAAACAACCAAAAGCGCTTTGTTTAGTTCTTTAGGAGTTTTTAGATTAAAAAGAAAAGAGATTTTAAAACTATTTTTCGGACGCGTTAAGAAGTTTAGAGTTTGGTTCGTGAGAACCTCTTTTTGCTAAGAAATCCAGGTCAAAATACTTTTCAACTTAGTTAAGATACTATATTTCTTAAGAATAGGTTTACTACTCTAACACAATACACGCCTTTTTATCCGTGACAATAGGAGGGTTTGATTAGGGAGTACAACCCGGTTCTGAATACGCGAAAGCGACAGTTCCCATTAAATTAGTTCTTTTCAAAGTAGAAAACATTGCCCATATGTAGTTCTATTAGCAAGTACTTGATTATCAATTAATTATGTGAATTGCATTCGAACATGTCTTTATCAATTAAATTAAATTTACTATTTTATTTATCATTGTACACTCCTTAAAATCTAATATTTTCAATTTCCTTAGATACACACCATAACAACAGATAATGATAGATTGACATTTGGTCTCTGTGGATTCGACAATCTTTTATATTACTCTGACGCGTTCGTACACTTACAAAAAACATGCACCAAGTTTTTGGCGCCGTTGCCGGGGACCAATTTCATCAAATTTCGTACCCTATAGTTATACTATTTAGACTAAGGTTGTTACCTACCGATCAATGCGAAAGACTCGCAGTACCGAAAGCTTAGTAGACTCTTTAGCTGAACCTGAACGTTACGCTCGCGCACGTTTATTTTTCCATAGAATTAGGAGAGCTATGTCCGAAGATCAAAATCTAAGACCTCTTAAGGATTTCTCCCAACCATCAAACGAGGAACCTAGTTCCAATATAGTAAACCCCGTCATCCCAGCTAATAATTTTGAACTTAAACCATCCTTGCTGTAATTAGTACAGCAGAGACAATTCGCATGTCTTGCTACCGAGAACCCAAATCAACATTTAAAAAACTTTCTCCAGTTAACAGACACCTTTAAAACCAATGGAGCCCCTCCTGAGGCGATCCGCTTAAGATTATTTCCTTTTTCCCTCAGAGATAAATCCATATCATGGTTAGATTACCTTCCACCCAATTCCATAACAACTTGGGAAGCCCTTAGAAGAGTATTCCTTGCTAGATATTTTCCCCTGAGTAAGACCGCTGTTCTTCGAAACCAAATAACCAGATTTACCCAAAACCAAGGAGAATCGTTGTTCCAAGCCTGGGAGAGATATAAAGAGATATTAAGAGCATGCCCACATCTTGGTTTAGAAAATTGGTTAATCATTCAAACCTTCTATAATGGACTTCACTATAACACTAAGAGGACCATCGATGCTGCCGCAGGTGGCGCACTGATGAACAAACCTTACCCTGAAGCTAGCGCCCTTATCGAAGATATGGCCCAAAACCATCAATCATGGGGAGTAGAAAGAGCGACAGTGGAAAAGAAGGAAGTCCAAGGAGGAATACATGAGTTAAGCTCTATAGACATGATACCAGCTAAAATGGACGCGTTGGCTCTTAAAGTTGAACATAAATATGCAACCTCGAATACTGTAGCTACAGTTTCGTCGAATTGTGAGATATATGGGACGCAAGGACACCAATCCGCAGAATGCAGTCTGTTAAATGAGACCAGCTCTGAACAAGTAAACTACACCCTAGGGAACCCATTTTCAAACACCTACAACCCAGGATGGATGAATCACCCAAACTTATCTTATAAAAATAATAACCTTATTCAAAATACCGCACCTCCAAGACAACAAGGTTACCAAGCCCCGAGATCAAATCAACCTATGCAACCTGTGCCCCCCAAAACCGAGCCGAGAAAAAATTATGGAAATTTTTTATCACTTCTCAAACACAACAAAACAAAGAGTTCATGAACCAAAACGTTTATGTTAACGAACTGATTACCCAGTTAGGGACCAAGTTTGACCAAATAATCACTCACAATAAGATGCTTGAAACCCATACCTCTTAGGTAGCTTTAAACCAAGCCCCTTAGACTATACCTGGAGGACAATTCCCTGGACAACCTCAACAGAACCCGAAAGGGCAAGCAAACACCGTTACTCTACAAAGTGGGACCGCTTATGAGGAACCCTTAAACCCAAGATTGAGTGAGCCCGAAACTTCTAAGAGAAATGAAGACAAGGAACCAGAGGAATCTAAAAAACAGGGAAGTCAAGAAAAAGGAGAAGAACCTAAAAACAAAACCTATGTACCACCCCCGCCATACAAACCACCAATACCATACCCGAAAAGACTAAAACAGACCCATATCAATAACCAATATCAGAAATTCGTTAAGGTTATAGAAAAACATCACGTAGAAATCCCCTTCACAAAAGCCATCACCCAAATACCTTCTTACGTAAAGTTTCTCAAAGACATACTTACCAACAAACGTAGACTCGAAGATCCGAAACCCTTGGAATGTAATTCTTTTTCCGATAATAAGTTAGCAAAAAAGGATAAAGATCTCGAAATTTTTTCCATTCCTTGTATTTTGGGTAATCATGTCATCGAAAAGGCCTTTATAGACTTAGGAGCTAGTGTGATCTTAATGCCTTTAGCAGTTTGTGAAAAGGTTAAACTAGGGAGAATTACAACCTACTAATATTTCACTTCAATTAGCCGATAGATCCGTTAAATACCCTATAGGCATACTTGAAGACATCCATGTTAGGATAGGTCCACTGTTTATCCTTACTGACTTTGTTGTCATGGACATTAAAGAAGATGGCGACATACTAATCCTCCTAGGTAGACAGTTCTTATCGACTGCTAGAACCATAATAGATATCAAAAAAGGGAAATTAACCTTTGAGGTAGGTGGCGAGAAGATAGAATTCGTCCTCTCGAAATTTCTTATGGCACCTGTAATAGGAGATGCATGTTATGCCATAGATATCATTAATGAATGCATTAGGGAATTAGAACAAGAAGAAGTATTTGAAACAATAAAGTTGCCATCGACTCTTATTTGGGAAGATGATAATTATAAAAAACCCTACATTGATGATAACCTTCACAAATGTTTATCTCTTACCCCAGATCATATGCCTGCCCTATGAAACCAACCGTAAAAATTAAGGAACTGCCTAAGAACCTGAAATATGAATTTCTTGATGAAGAAATGGACCGTCCAGTTATAGTCAGTGCTACATTGAATCAAGAGGAAACAAACCAATTGTTAGATGTTTTACGAAGGTACCCCTTAGCCTTAGGATATAAGATTTCTGATATAAAAGGAATAAGCCCATCCGTATGCATGCATCGGATTTTGCTCGAAGAAGATTCAAAACCCTCCAGAGAACATCAGAGAAGAATAAATACTATGATGAGTAATGTAGTTAAGACCGAAGTTCTTAAGTTACTAGAGGCATGTATAATATATCAGATCTCAGACAGTAAATGGGTGAGCCCTGTGCATGTAGTACCTAAAAAGGGAGGCATCACAGTCGTACAAAACGAGAAAGGCGAACCTGTAGCAAAAAGAACTGATGGAGGATGGCGTATGTGCATAGACTATAGAAAATCAAATAAAGAAACCAGGAAGGATCATTTCCCTTTGCCGTTCATAGATCAGATGTTGGAGCGCCTAGCCAGACACTCTTACTTTTGTTATCTAGATGGATATTCGGGATTCTTCCAAATACCTATTCACCCCGAAGATCAAGAAAAAACTACCTTTACATGCCCTGTTGGAACTTTTGCCTACAGACGAATGCCTTTTGGACTTTGTAATGCCCCAACCACTTTTCAACGCTGCATGATGTCTATCTTTGCAGACTATCTAGATGGAATCATAGAAGTATTTATGGATGATTTCTCAGTTTGTGGATTTGATTTCAAAAATTGTCTTATCAACCTTGAGATAATCCTGGAAAGATGTGTGGAGGCAAACCTTGTGCTAAATTGGGAAAAATGTCATTTCATGGTTACCGAAGGGATTGTTTTAGGACATATAGTCTCCAAAAAAGGTATAGAGGTAGACAAAGCTAAAATAGAAGTCATAGAAAATCTAAAACCACCAAAGACTATCAGGGAAGTAAGAAGTTTCCTTGGACATGTTGGATTCTACCGACATTTTATCAAGGACTTCTCCAAAATAACAAAGCCCTTAACTGGCCTTTTAATGAAAGATGTTGAATTCATCTTTGATGAAAAATTTAATGAAGCGTTTAATCTCTTGAAGCAAGCTTTGATTTTAGCACCTATAATGAAACCCCTTGATTGGTCAGAACCGTTTGAGATAATGTGTGACGCTAGTGACTATGCTGTTGGAGCCGTTTTAGGTCAGAGAAAAGATAAAAAGTTACACGTAATTTATTATGCCAGTAGAATCCTAAATGCTTCCCAGCTCAACTACACAACAACTGAAAAGGAACTCCTAGCTGTAGTTTTTGCTATAGACAAATTTAGATCTTATTTAGTATGAGCCAAAATTATAGTTTACACCGACCATGCTGCCATCTGTTTTCTACTAAGTAAAAAGGATGCCAAACCCAGGTTACTTTGATGGATTTTGTTACTACAAGAATTTGATTTAGATATCCGTGATAAGAAAGGCACTGAGAATGTAGTAGCTGATCACCTTTCTAGGCTAGAATACCTGAAGCCTGACTCAGTACCCATAAATGATGATTTTTCCTATGATAGACTGATAGCCAAACTAGAAACTATTGAAGACGATAACCCAGACCCTCATGAGCACTCTCAAAAATCCTTAGCTATAAGTAACGTACCCTAGTATGTAGACTTTGTTAATTATCTAGCCGCTGACATCATACCCCCAGATCTCAATTACCACCAGAAGAAGAAGTTATATAGTGATGTAAGAAACTTCTATTGGGACGAACCATTTCTTTTTAAGAGAGGTAAAGATGGAATTTTCCGTCGTTGCGTCCCAGAAGATGAGGTACATAGTGTAATTGAGCAATGTCACTCTGCACCCTATGGTGGACATGCAAGAACCTCTAAGACCTACGCCAAGATTCTTCAAGCTGGCCTATTCTTTCCTACCATGTGGCGTGATGTCCATGCTTTCATTGTCAAATGTGACAGATGCCAAAGTACAAGAAATATTTCAAGACGTAATGAAATGCCGCTAAGAAATATCCAAGAAGTAGAACTCTTCGATGTGTGGGGTATAGATTTTATGGGACCATTCCCACCATCTTTAGGAAACAAGTATATCTTAGTAGCTGTAGACTACTTGTCTAAGTGGATTGAAGTTATTTCCGCAACCACAAATGACACCAGAGTAGTGATTAAATTATTTAAAAATTATATATTCGCCAGATTTGGAACACCCCGTTTAGTCATAAGTGATGGAGGATCACACTTCATATCAAGAATATTTGATAAAATTTTAAGCAAGTATGGAGTTAAGCATAGAGTAGCAACACCATACCACCTATAGACTAATGGACAAGTGGAAGTATCTAATAGGGAGATTAAACAAATTCTTGAGAACACTGTCTCTATATCTAGAAAAGATTGGTCGCAGAAACTTCAAGAAGCATTATGGGCCTACAGATCCGCTTTCAAAACCCCTATAGGAACAACTCCCTATCAACTAGTGGAAAGTCATGTCACTTACCTTTTGAGTTAGAGCATAAAGCCTATTGGGCCATTAAAACTTTGAATTTGGATTACCTAACTGTTGGTGAAAAATGTATCCTTGATATCCACAAATTGGAAGAACTCAGACAGTCAGCCTACGTGAATGCCATTATATACAAAGAAAGAACAAAAGCTTGGCACGACAAAATAATCATAAGAAAAGACTTCAAAATAGGCGATCCTGTTCTCCTGTTCGATTCTAGGTTACGAATTTTTCTAGGGAAGCTTCGTTCAAGATGGACTGACCGCTTCGAAGTATCTAAGATCCTTAGATTTGGAGCTATCGAAATCATGAACCAGATGTGTAAACCGTTCATTATCAATGGACAGAGACTGAAACCCTATGAAGGAGGAGACATTCCAACAATATACTCCAGCCATACTCTAAGTGATCCACCAAATCCTACGAATGATGTATAACTTTCGGTCGTTGAGCTAACAACGTTAAACAAGCGCTGCATGGGAGGAAACCCATGGTTTTCTTATCTTATTTACTTTTATTTACTCTTATTTTATTTTATTTTATTTTATTTATTATTTTGTCAGGACTAACATTTAAATGTTTTTGTGATTTCAGGACCTTTTTCCTAACCCTGTGCAGGATGCAGAATCTCGAAGGCATGCACGTGGCTTTCAGAGACGACGCCCAGAGGGAGCATTACTATGTTCACATGAGGCACCCTATGGCACCTATGCGATACCCAGACCAGGATTGCATGGATGCTTTGGGGATTGAGCCAAGCATTAGATTTTTATGCCACCAACTCCAATGGGATCAGTTCGACAACATGAATAACACCTACAAGAACTTGACTCTGGAGTTTCTCAGCTCGTTTGATTATGACCCCTGGGTTGGACCCGATGCACATGTTATTTTCAAGTTGTTCGGGACTGAGTATTCTTTCTCTCACAAAGAGTTTGGTGATTTACTAGGTTTTCAGACTACCCTTGATGATATTCCCGAGACGCTGCTGGGATAATTTATGAGTAGAGAAGTGGAGAAGTTTTGGAGCGATATCTCAGGTGGAGGGAGCCAGGATCCTTCCACTCAGCTATCCCAAGTTATCCACAACCCTGCACTGAGGTACTTCCAGATGATCCTAGCACACTCTTTCCTTGGTTTACCTGATACTCAGACTTTTCTTAGCGAGGAGGATATATTCCTGCTGTTTTGTGCGACCCAGTCACACCCTGTGGCATGTGGCAACTTTCTGCTGAAAGGCCTTAGTAGTGTCGCCAGGTCATCCGTAGGCATTATTCATGTCGGTGGGATCATTACTCAGATCGCTACTACATTAGGTCTGTCTCGCAAGTTGTTACATCTCTGGACTTTCTGTAGCTATACCACCATGGATATCGACACTTTCCTAGACATAGGGTTGATGAGGAGAGCCTATTTTGATGCCAACATGTTCAGATTACTGATTGATAGCGAGGTGATACATTACTTCACACTACCTGACCCACTGATGACCAGTGTCCCCGACCCAACTAATTGGAGTTATGCTTTAGAGGGTCATTGAGAGATTGTTGAGGAGCCAAAATCACCTCTTGTTACTGAGTATACTCCTACACCTCCTTCTCCCAGAGTCATTGTTTTGTCTAACAATTTATCTTTGCAGCCGCCTTATTTACAAACTCAGATTTATGAGCTCCGCAGAGAGACTGTCAGGCTCAAAATAGGAGGTAGCTGACTTGGCTTTACAGATTGAGGTATCCGATCTTACCCACGCCACTAAGGCAGACACTCTATATCAGGAGATTGGTGGGCTTCGTCGGTAGATCGCTGAGCTTCGTGGATCGGACCAGGCAGAGGAACCTACTACATGATCATGTTACCCTGACATTATTGCTCTAGTATTTAATATTTTATGCATCATTTTATTTCTCGCATCTCCAGACATATTTTATATTATCGCATCTGCTACATTTTTTATGTACTTTGGTTGAAAATCATTTATATATATGTTATATTATATTATATCCATGAATATTTATATTTTATATATATATATATATATATATATATATATATATATATATATATATATATATATATGTCTAATAACAAAAAATAATAATACAAAAAAAAAGATTTTCTTTTTATGTTTAATATTTATTAAAGGTTGTGCAAGTGTCGTGCCCAAGAAGAAGAAAGCAAACGCTATTTGGACCCCCAAATACAAAAAGGTATGCAAACGCCCACTTGGAATATTCAAATTTTGGCCCAGCCTCGAAATGGCCTTGTGGCGCCCACCATAGAGGCATGGCGTCCGCCATAGAGGCATGGCGTCCGCCATGACGTCCCACAAAATTCGAGACAGATTCATTCCCCCCACCATTTTTGAACCTTCAAACTTCCAAAACCCATTTTTTCCCTCTTCCAAAACTCCATTGAACCCTATTAAAGCTCCCACCTTTATCATTCATTCACCATCCATTAAACCCTTCCAAGTTCCATTTTTATTTCCATTCATTACAATCCATAAAAATCTCACTTTTACCATTTTCTATTTAAACCACTCTTCACCATCTTCAACTCATCCAAGGAGCAAGAACAATGGAGTTCGGCAAATTTATTCTTCGCGAAGGAAAACCCGGGGATAAGCAAAGAAGGATCATTCAAAAGCTTCAGAGTCGAGAAATTCTCTCGACTAGGTACGTGGATGATAACTGTCTATATACTTTGGGTCTGTACCATAGTGTTTATCATTTACTATATTTTTTAGGCTTGCATAATATTTTTGCAAATCAAGAACCTACCTTTGAGCGGCTGACAATTGAGTTTTTTAGTTCTTTAATATATACTGTCAGTCCTAACACTGCTAGCACAGTCAGTACTGTCAATTTTAGAATGTTTGGAATTGAATATGAATACAATATCGGCGAACTAACAGGCTTGTTAGGAATGCCTCATTGAGAAGGTGCTATATGTGAGGCCCCTTTGGATTCAAAATGGTCGGCCGATGTAATTTCCTTCTGGCAGAGACTGTCAAATACTTCAATAAATTCTTTTGAAGGAATACTCGCATCGACCATCCATAACCCGACCATCAAAGTTTTTAGATATTTGTTGGCATGCACTATTTTTGGCCAGGAGAATCCAAATAAGGTAAATGCTAAAGAGCTTCTATTTTTACAAGGAAGCCTCACAAATAGTCATATCAATCCGGTCCCGTTTATGCTTGCACACATGTCTTTAACTATTAATAAAACAGGGCCAATTGTTTTTGGAGGACTTGTTACGTCTATTGCTCGGGGCCTTAACCTGAACAATGAGATAGCCACACTTGAACCCCTACCTCCTCACACAGTTAACTTAAAATTTCTAAAAGACATGAAATTGTGCCTATTGAGGAGAGCATGTGGTTATGAATTGATGATTCATGGTGTAGCTATCCCATCTATTGCCTTGCCTTATAGTAGACGTACCGATGTATGTAATGAAAGGAATTTGACCTATAATTTAAATGCTCCACCTGTTCTAGGTCCACTTCCTCCTAATGTTCCTGATTGGGAGGGACATGACACTGATGAAGAATTTGATCGAAGAGAGCAATCTCCCGTACCTCACGTGTCCCCCCATCATCCTTCACATCCACACACCGCACCATCTCCCTCTAACCTTTTGCAGATGCTACTCCTGGACTTTATATTACTGAGGAGATGTGGCGTAATATGACGGCTAGAGATGAAAGGCGAGACGACATACTCTCTACCATTTCACAACAACTGGCGGATAACATAAGCTACATGGAACAATCTTGATTGAGGTCGGATCGTGCCTACGGGAACGTTTGCCGCACCTTGACTGCGATCACAGCCGAACAGTCTCGTCAGCAAGAAGTCAACCGCCGACATTACCAGCTTATGGAGGCCACTCAGGGTTCCGTCCCAAGTAACCTTCGAGAGGTTAGAGATGCCCAGGTAGCCTTATCGGCCCGACTAGACTAGAGAGACCAGCACCGCAGCAGATCCCGTCGTTCCAGGCATCCTTAGCAGGACAGCGAAGGCACCAGTGGTCTTCCGCAGTAGTTTTACAGGTTACTCTCCTTATCTTATTTCGAAACATTGGGGACAATGTTCGATTTAAGTGTGGGAGGGGATTTTATTTCTTTTATTGCTTTCTGTTTTATTCTTCCCTTTTCTTAGTTATTTATTTGCTTTATGTTTTTCCTTTTTTTTCCAGTTAGTTATTTACTTTTTTACCTTATAGTTGTTTAAGTTTTTTCTAGATAATGCATGAGTCTGACGAGTCACCAGTATAGTGTATCTTTAGTGCACCCTCATTTTCCCCATTTCTTTAGCCTTACAAAAAAAATTCAAAAGAAAACAATGTTGTTCCACATGTTTTTTGGGCTTTAAGACAGGTTTGGATTAGGATGTGGTGACTTAGGTGAACTTTTTGGAACATCAGTATCATTTTAGCACCATAGACTTCATAAATATAGGAATCACTCGTAAACCCCGCATACCATGACCTTTATTATAATTTAAAAAATTGTCCTAAGTAGTTTATTCTAACAGTCAGCTCCGGCTTAAGCATGCTCTATGTAGGGGACCGATGAACATAAGTGAATGATCCAATGCTAATAAAAAAGAGAAAAAGGCAAACTCTAGGATATGTGACCCTCACAAAGTCATTTAAACCAAAAAGAGAAAAAAAAATTCCACAAAAAGGAACAAATTGCAGTCACCCATTGTTAGTTGGTTCAGAGGTATCTGGAATTGAACTCGGTAGGGCGGATTACGATCCGATCCCCCACAACTACACTTGGGTTAAATAAAAGGGTTTACACAAATGTATGTGCCAAAAACCCTATGTTTTGGATCAGAATCACTAATCGGTCACTCTACTTTGAAGCATGTATAGATAACGGGCTTAATGTGATTACGCCTGAATGAAAGGGACCCAAAAGAGATGAAAAAATAGGCCAAGGTATTGTGGGATGATATGGGTTGGTTAATATAGGATTGAAGTTTATGACCGTGCCATTATGATACCCTTGGTTCACTTAGTTAGTACCTGTCACTGCAACTTGACTTGAACTTAGAAGCCCTTTTAGCCCAAATCACGCGTTGACACTAGTTTTCTTCTTTGAGCTTTAAATGTTTTGCTTGAGGACAAGCAAAGGTCTAAGTGTGAGAGGATTTGATAACACTGAATTTCATCGCGTTTCTGACTCCGATTTCTCATGCATTCTAAGTTTTTATTTCTATTTTGTTATGTTATTACTATGTTTTTCTTTGTTTTAAGGTTTTAGTTTAATCGGAGCCTCGAGTAAGAAAAGGAACGAAAAAGGAGCTGAAAAGAGCAAAAATCAAGTAATTCAGCATTTTGCACTTGGGGCACCCACAGTGGCTTGCGCCATGGAGTCAGCCATGACGTGGAAACGTCTCAAGCCTCTCCCCAACTGTTAATCCCCACGATTTATATTATTTGTTTGCCTATAAATAGGACTTTAGTTTTTCGTTTTTCATCATCCAGATTTAGAATTCGTAGGCATATATCAGTTGTAAAAGTAGTAACCACTTCACATTAGAGTGTTGCTACAATCGAGTGATCGAGTCTATATACGTCTGTGTGATCGAGTCTTGGAGTACTTTGGAAGGAAGTTAATCCTGCCGCCATTTTAATTCTAGTTCGTATTAATTTCCGCACTACTTTACTTTATTTTATTTCCGCACTGCTTTACTTTATTTAATTTCCGCACTCGCTCTACTTTATTTAATTTCCGCACTCGCACTACTTTTCTTTATTTCCGCACTCGCACTACTTATCTTTATTTCCGCACTACCTTACTTTTATTTACTTTCACGCACTCGCACTTTACTTAATTTACTTACCGCACTCGCACTAAATATCTTTTATGAAATATATTAAAATGAACTTTTACTTTACCATGTCTAGCTAATTTTATAAAGGTTAGAATGTAAGGATCATAATTGAACTGATAATGTGTACAATTGTTTGTAGAAACACTTAAGGGCTATTTTGACTTTCAATATAAGTTTTCATGTTCTTTAAAGTTCCGTTGGGTAAGATCGAAAGCCGTCCAACGCTTATTTAAACTTAATTGTTTTTAGCTATTTCAAAAACAACCAAAAGCGCTTTGTTTAGTTCTTTAGGAGTTTTTAGATTAAAAAGAAAAGAGATTTTAAATCTATTTTTCGGACGCGTTAAGAAGTTTAGAGTTTGGTTCGTGAGAACCTCTTTTTGCTAAGAAATTCAGGTCAAAATACTTTTCAACTTAGTTAAGATACTATATTTCTTAAAAATAGGTTGACTACTCTAACGTAATACACGCCTTTTTATCCGTGACAATAGGAGGGTTTGATTAGGGAGTACAACCCAGTTCTGAATACGCGAAAGTGACAGTTCCCGTTAAATTAGTTCTTTTCAAAGTAGAAAACATTGCCCATATGTAGTTCTATTAGCAAGTACTTTATTATCAATTGATTATGTGAATTGCATTCGAACTTGTCTTTATCAATTAAATTAAATTTACTATTATATTTATCATTGCGCACTCCTTAAAAACTATTATTTTCAATTTCCTTAGATACACACCATAACAACAGATAACGATAGATTGACATTTGGTCTCTGTGGATTCAACAATCTTTTATATTACTCTGACGCGTTCGTACACTTGCGAAAAACACGTACCACTACTGAATAAAACCGCTAACTGGAACTGGAATGCGAGAGGAAATTGGAAAAGAAAATGGGAAATGTAGGGAAAATAAAAAATGTTCTTGAACGGGCCTACCCCTCTACCTACGTACCTCATCAGGAAAATGAGGATCATAGCCGACGTAGTTCGCCTAACTAAGGCGAGAACTATCTGTTTGTGTTTTTTATGAGTTGGAACTGTTTGTGTATATGCTCAGGTTTCGCGGGCTCTCCTTGAACGAGTGCGTTACCGTCTTGCAAATGAGACAAGTCGTCGCAAGTTTGCGCGGAGAGTGAATGAGATGAGAAGAGAGTTCCCGCAGGAAAAGACGTTTATTTTTTGTTGTTTGTCTTTTAGAGAAGTGTTTTGATTGTTTTTGTTTATGAAAATAACCTCATGATTAGACTTGTACATCATGCTAGACAAACCCATACTATTCCAAGATGGAATAAATATGAGTGCCCCATGGAATAAGTCTCCGCATCTAAGACTACTTCAACCTTTATTAAAGTGTTTTTTATCTTTTCGTTATGAGATGAGAAAGAATGACTCAAGCTGTGGAAGGTGTAACGCCCATATAATATATATCTAGTATAATATCATACAAGTGTTATTTTGGTACTGACACCATCATAAATGCATACTAGTATAATTCACATTCTTGACCAATTCTAAAATTCTAAATAACAATGGTACAAGACATGGAAATCATACTGAAATAAAAACACTAAGATCAATACAATATCCATTATTGTACGAAAGATAGAAAATACACAGCGGAAACTAAAGTCTCTTCTTCTCTTGAAACATCCAGGGCATAGCTCCACTTGTAAATCAACCTGTAAAAGAAACCTGAAAAGCAACAAAAGATAGTGGGGTGAGATAACAACATCTCAGTGGGTTCCCTATCTTAGAGTTCTCTCAGCTCTAAAGGTTCAATCTAAACATTCTCAAAGCTTAACCATTCTCTCACAAGAAACCAGAATCAAATGGAACTAAGATCCATACATGCCCTCGATACACAAAACGTGTAACATCTAACACAAGTCTTTACGGATGCTTCTCGTGGGACTAAGAATCACCCACCTTAAGACTTACTCACACTTCCTGCATAAACCAATGTAGTACTCACCTCAAGACCTTACTAATGCTTCTTGTAGGGCTAAAATAACCCCCCCAAAGACTTACTCAGACTTTATGGAGGATCAAGTAACGTACACACCTCAAGTCTTTAAGGATTCTTCCCGTGGGACTAAGAATAACCCACCTCAAGACTTACTCATACTTTACGGTGGTCCCAGTGTAATACATACCTCAAATCTTTACGGATGCCTCCCGTGGGTCTCAGAATAATCCACCTCAAGACTTACATAGACTTTATGGAGGATCTAGCGTATTATACAAATCAAACCATTATCCTAGTCTCACTACGCGATACCTCAGACCTTTACGGATGCTTCTCGTGGTACTCATAGTAATCCACCTCAAGACTTAATCATGCTTTTTACAGAGGAATACCGTATAATACACACCTCATGCCTTTACAGATGCTTCCCGTGGGACTCAAGGCAACCCACCTCAAGACTTACTCAGGTCTTTACGGAGGTCCTAGTGTATTACGTGCTAATGGTTTTGTATCAAACCTAGGGTAGTCCTAAACATCTCACAAGTTATACCTTATTATTTCCAATAGCTCACAATTCCCTAACTAACATAATTACAATTAATTAGAAAAGTCGGGTAAAATTCGGCCTAAAATAATATTTCACAGTCTCATAAGATATGGCATATTATTAGCTTCAAATCGGTATAACGAACAATTAAATTGGATAAGGGTTAAAGGAGTTAAGAAGCTTTTAAAGAGGAATCAAAATTAATATTTTTAATCGGCATAAAATAAATAATTATTTTCCTCTTTAAAAGTAATATTTTCCTCTACCAATGGATAATACGTTGTCTTAGATTTCCAACGATATAAAGTTTGCCTTAATCGGATACCCGAGTATAAAGTTATGAATTTTCTAAGAACTAACATTTTTTCTCCAAAACCTACAGCGTTAACCGGTTAAAGTATATGGTTAACTGGTTAGTCGACAATCAGAAGGCCCAAAACCTGCATTTTTCACATCCAAAACCTCTCCAAACCCATCCCAAACATTAGGGATCATCCAAGAAAACTTAGTAGGTTCAAACCACACATAACCCGACTATTCTACCCGATTATTTCAGCATTTTATTTTTTAGATTTCATGATTAACAATTTTATCATTTCTAACCTAAACTTTAAATATCAAAAACTCTTATAAGAAAAGCTTCTAACTAGATTCCACCTTTCAATCGACGAGGAGTTTGGTGAAGATGATGAAGATTGATGATGATCCAAGCTTCTTCCTCTTCTCTTAGGGTTTCTTTCTTCTTCTTTCTTATCTTCTCTTATTTCTCTTTGTTTTCCTTTTCTTTCTTACTCACTAACTAACTTTATTCTTCTCTTTTCTTATAAAAGTCCTTTCTCTCTCTTATAACAAATAACAAAATATCTATCAGTTAGTAACATTAATTGGTCTGAATTGAGAGTATCCAAAAATGTCTCTGAGTTAAATATTTAATAAAACCTCTAAGTCAGATAATACTAATTAATTAATTTAAGTTCGTTAGTTGCTCTAATTATTTTAAATTGAAACTCTCAGAGCACACCGAAACCCTATTAACCTTAATTAATATTATCCAGGGCATTTAATTAAATACGGGGTATTACATCATCCCCTCCTTAAATTGAAATTCGTCCTCGAATTTCCTTTACTCATCCACAACGACGGTTTACAACATTCTCTTAGATCCATACTTATCCTTACTTTCGATACATACTCTGACATATTCAAATTCAAATATGACTTCACGGTCCAAGGTCCTTGTTTCATAGCAAACCAAACTTCATGTCCTTACCCATACGCTTGTTCCAACATTAGGTTAACTTCTAACTTACTATTTTCGCAATCCGTCTGTTGTTTCATACTGAAACACTTAGGCTCATCTCTCCTTCGGACAAGCATACCCCTCTAAATCCTTCTATTGAGTCATAACATAAAGCATAATGCTCCAGCTTGATTTTGAAACCACAACACTTGACAAAACTCCACAAGGTAAATTAGTGAAATCTTATCTATAAACAATTTCCAGCAAAAGCTCTTATTAAAATCCTTCAATTACTAAAAACCATTTCAAAGTTTCCAAACAACTTATGTACCAATTCCACTTTGTTTGATGTTATACGTTGTAACCATTTACGTCCGACACTCCATCCTTTCAGTGTCTTACTATAGACAACACACTTAGAAAAAAATTCTCTTACCTCAACACTTATAAATAATTCTCTTTTGATTCTTAATAATCCGACTGAACTCTTTCGTATGTCTATTTCACTACATTCTCAAGGTCTAACAATGGAGATACCATGAATTCTCAAGCGACACTAGGTGGTTGATAGTCTGCGAAGAACACACGTATCCATTGGAGTTCTCACCAACCAACAAAATAAAACTTGCAGACATTTAGGGATACAATAACTTACTTGTCAATCACATAAAAATAACATCGGTCCAAACTCTCCAACGATAGAGATACAGGGTTGTACTGTTGGAAACACAACTGATACAATTGCCAAAACTTACAATGTTAACCGGTTAACACATTACGTTAACCGGTTAACCAGATCAAAAATCCAGTTCCAGTAGCGTACCAAAATACTGTTAACTGATTAACACATTCTGTTAACCGGTTAACCAACTTCCAGTAGCTCAAAAACCTGCATTTACTTATGCAGAACCTATCCGATTCAGCTTAACAAATCTGACATGGCTAATATACTCCATATCAATCTTCTCTACATGATTCCATACACTATAGGTTTTTGCTGACTCATGGTTTCCCTTAACAACATAGTAACGCCATAGAGCTTACAATCATTAGCGAGTTACTAGTACCAAACTTAATTCATCCTTATCATACGTACGGATTCCCAAAACACTTGCATGTTGCATACAATAATCCATATACGCACCTTTGAATATTACACAAAACATATCGTTCAAAACCATTTCTCTCAAGGGTCTCGTTCCTTAGAAGGTCCAATTTACATGTTTAACTTTGGAACATTCATCTCCCACTCTTACCTGGAAGGTAACTAAAAATCCATATCCCTGAGTACGACTCAACTTCACACATCTGGTATTACTCTTACGGAGTCCATAACTGATGTTGGGAATTAACGATATAAAAACTGACCAAATGTTCGTCTCTTATCCACACAATAATCTAGATACCAAAATGTTTCCTGGAATAACAATACTCCATGAGTCTCTTATAACTTCTTAATTTAGGTCCTCAGTGGTTGCAATAACAACACACCATCTATTCAAATCATTTGCCATCCACCAAAACATGCTCAAAGGAAAGTCCAATACTTTATCCTCTAACACTTTGAATAGAAGCCAAAATGGACTTACAGTTCAAAAAGTACGATTCTCTAAAGTCCTCCACAAAAGTCATGAATCGATTTCCTATCTGAGGCTAAACGGTTGAACACAACTAAACTTGTTCCTTTTGCTAACAAATAATCCAACTTAAAATTACCAATCTAGTCCACACTAACTTACAATATGATTCTCACTCGCGATTTCTAAATCTGTGTAACATTGGCCCACCATTCACAACTCAAGGTAACACATAACGGGCACAACATGCAGATCACATACTACAACAAGAAACGAAGTAGAACTACAATTTCTTTTACGGTCACACCATGAATACTCAATGGAATAGTTTGATTCCACTCGCACAACAGAGTTAGTTGGAAAATGACAATGACGACCTCAAAAGGGTCTTAGTCGCAAGTTAACATTTGGTTCGTCCATAAACAAAATCCAACACACAATCATTATCGGGTAAAACAACATGATGAACATCTCATGTCTAGTATACAACTTTGTCCTCTCTCTTGAATTCCTTGGCAAGAATTAAAACAACAACAACAACATCCTTAATCCCACTAGGGATAAATTCCAAATATTCCGAACGTTCACAAATACATGAGTTTTCCCTTACACCTGAAAACTGAGGTAATGCACTCCTCTGAAAAACCTAGCTGCCTCTACTTACATATCAATCAGGGTTCCCTTACCCTCTACTAATCATCACATAGAAAGTTTCCACAGCTTCCTATCGGTACCAAGAACACTGCAATCGGGAACCCAAGTCCAAATGTATGCATCTTAGCAAAATCAAATTTTCAAAACTTAATAATGATAACCGGTCACTACCAGGAGGGTAACCGATTACTCAGTGCAAACCTAGACTTCTAGCAGCTAAAAGAGATTTTAGAAACTCAATTTTGTAACTGGGCACTACCTAGAGGGTAATCCGATCACTTCAAACACATAAGCACAATTATGGTTTTCACGGTTACCTAAACCTCCCAAACTCATTCCAATCGCGTTCAAAAGTTATAACAATTATCAACAGATGACTTCACACATATAGTAATCATACTACCAGAGTCCTAATGAGTGAACCATCATTGCTTACACTTTCTTATCTTTAGTTTCAACAAAAACTTAACAATTCCATAATACATTCTTCCAAAATACATTTCGTTATCACTTTCTCATATCGCATTGTTAATACCGTTTCCATACCGTGTTCATTTCACACTCTGTGGCAATATTCTCATTCCCAAACATAATCCATTTTACTTGAAATCTCCCGAATCCAAGGTGCTTACTCTATCACTTAACACAACTTCATCTGGTCCATACCAAATACACCTCATGTTACTAAATAAGGCTCATTCTTTCTCCGACACTATACCTTATACCATTCATTGGGTAATTCAATGCTTCTGAATTGATGCCTTACTAAGTATAACATCCTGATGTATTACTCTAAAATTTTCTCCTCGGTCATAACCAAATATACAACTCCAAACTTCTACTCTTCGTTCAGGGTATACTTGTCTCACTTGAAACGTGTAATCATATCCTTGTGTTCCTTTTCACACTTCACCACGAGTTTAGGTTCTCAAAAGAAAACGAACATTCTTAACTTGTAACTTTTATCCATCCATAAGGTATTATCTAAATACATTCCTTGAAGTACTCACGTTTATCTATGATGCCACCACGATCTTAGAACTAAAATACTAACAATTAACTCACTCTCGAACCTGTGTCACAAGTTCCACAACACATATTCTCTTTCCATGGAATGAGATTTCTTAACACTCTTTTCTATACCAGTGACCAATACTGATCCACCAGTGACTTTACTTATTCCTTGGTACACTGACCACTCCTCCTGTAGATATCTGTACCTTTCAGACTCTATCCATTCCAAAGGATTTCTCGAACAACACACTACTCTACAACTCCATGTTACAAGAAGTAAAACTCATATGAAGACTCCGACTGAGCTGACCAAAGCTCCCTCTGCTAACTCTTGGCTTGATCCTACTCCCACATCACAAGTTACGACAACACTTCAAAGTCCTCATGGTCGCACAACCATGTTTCTACCTATCACATATATAGCATTAGGTTGATCAGGCCAAATACTACATAATAGGATATTAAGAATCATGCCGACAAGATACACTTAAGAGGCATGAAAGATTTACTTATGATGTTTCAAGGCTAGCTCGAGGATACGACCTGCTCTGATACCAACTGTAACACTCATATAATATATATCTAGAATAATATCATTCAAGTGTTATTTTGGTAATGACACCATCGTAAATGCCATCAAGTATAATTCACATTCTTGACCAATTCTAAAATTCTATAAAACAATAGTACAAGACATGGAAATCATACTGAAATAAAAACACTAAGATCAATACAATATCCATTTTTGTACGAAAGATAGAAAATATACAGCGGAAACTAAATTTTATGCTTCTCTTGAAACATCCAGAGCATAGCTCCACTTGTAAATCAACCTGCAAAAGAAACCTGAAAAGCAACAACAAATAATGGGGGTTAGATAACAACATCTCAGTGGGTTCCCTATCTTAGAGTTCTCTCGGCTCTAAAGGTTCGATCTAAACATTCTCAAAGCTTAACCATTCTCTCACAAGAAACCAGAATCAAATGGAACTAAGATCCATACATGCTCTTGATACAAAAAAGTGTAACATCTACCATAAGTCTTTACGGATGCTTCTCGTGGGACTAAGAATCACCCACCCCAAGACTTGCTCACACTTCCCGCGTAAACCAATGTAGTACTCACCTCAAGCCTTTACTGATGCTTCTCGTGGGACTAAAATCAACCCACCTCAAGACTTGCTCAGACTTTATGGAGGATCAAGTAACTTACACACCTGAAGTCTTTACGGATGCTTCCCGTGGGACTAAGAATAACCCACCTCAAGACTTACTCAGACTTTACGGAGGTCCCAGTGTAATCCATAGCTCAAGTCTTTACGGATGCTTCTGGTGGGACTCAGAATAACCCACCTCAAGACTTACTCAGACTTTACGGAGGATCTAGCGTATTACACAAATCAAACCACTATCCCCGTCTCACTATGCAGTACCTCAAGCCTTTGCGGATGCTTCTCGTGGTATTCATAGTAATCCACCTCAATACTTACTCAGGCTTTTTACAGAGGAATACCATGTAATACACACCTCAGGCCTTTACGGATGCTTCTTGTGGGACTCAAGGCAATCCACCTCAATACTTACTCAGGTCTTTACGGAGGCCCTAGTGTATTATGTGCCAACAGTTTCGTATCAAACCTAGGGTAGTCCTAAACACCTCACAATAGCTCACAATTCTCTAAGTAACATAATTACGGTTAATTAGAAAAGTCGGGTAAAAGTCAGCTCAAAATAATATTTCTCGGTCTCATAAGATATGGCATATTATTAGCTTCAAATCAGTATAACGAATAGTTAAATCAGATAAGGGTTAAAGGAGTTAAGAAGCTTTTCAAGAGGAATTGAAATTAATATTTTTAATCGGCATAAAATAAATAATTATTTTCCACTTCAAAAGTAATATTTTCCTCTACCATTGGATAATATGTTGTCTTAGCTTTCCAAAGATATAAAGTTTGCCTCAATCGGATACCCGAGTAAAAAGTTATGAATTTTCTAAGAATTAACATTTTTTCTCCAAAACCTACAATGTTAACCGGTTAACCGACAATCAGAAGGCCTAAAACCAGCGTTTTTCACATCCAAAACCTCTCCAAACCCATCCCAAACATTAGGGATCATCCAAGCAAACTTATGAAGTTCAAACCACACATAACCCGACTATTCTACCCGATTATTTTAGCATTTTATCCGTTAGATCTCATGATTAACAATTTTATCATTTCAAACCTAAACTCTAAATATAAAAAACTCTTTAAAGAAAAACTTCTAAATAGAATCCACCTTGCAATCGACGAGGAGTTTGGTGAAGATGATGAAGATTGATGATGATCCAAGCTTCTTCCTATTCTCCTAGGGTTTCTTTCTTCTTCTTTCTTCTCTTCTCTTATTTCTCTTCCTTTTCTTTCTCACTCACTTACTAACTTTCTTCTTCTTTTTTCTTATAAAAGCATTCTTTCTCTCTTATAACAAATAACAAAATATCTATCAGTTAGTAACACTAATTGGTCTGAATTGAGAGTATCCAAAAATGTCTCTGAGTTAAATATTTAATAAAATCCTTAAGTCAGATAATACTAATTAATTAATTTAAGTTCGTCAGTTGCTCTATGTCGCTCCCCCCGAAAAGACACATGGTCAGATAGGGTACAGACGCGAACGGTCGGCGAAAGGAGAAATGAAGTGAACTGAATAGAGTCCCCAGCTAAGCATTTTTATCCTGAAGGAAAGGTAATGCTGCATAAACCTAGAAAAGATGGATAAGACGGTTGCGAACCAGGGAAACTGAGAAAGGGGGTTGGTTACAACCTGGGAAGGTATTATCACGCAGATTATCCGTCGTACTCGACGGGATCCACGCTTGAAAGATTTGTGGTTAAAGTGGTAGGTGTATGTGCTGTCTGTGTGCAAAATCTGGAAAAGAATATACAAGTGTCAGTGCAAAAGGGTGAATGCTCATGAACTGAGGCTTAAAAGAGAATGCTGAAAAAGGGGGAAGACACAGAGACTTTTGTTCGATAACAGTTAAGTTATGCCTACGTATCCTCGCGTGCAATGAGGAAGTCAGAACACCGTAGTTTGACCCAAAGAGACTGAAAGATAAATTGACTTGTGAACTGCTTGCTTGCCTATGCTCAAGTGTATGACTCGTCTGGCTCGAGTGCTAACTGTCTTGCATTAGACGGAAGAAACAAGTTCTCGCTTGTGAATGATGATGATGAGAAAAGAATCCCGAAGGAGACGATTATTGTTTATTTTTGTGTTTTCGACCTTTTATTTGTTTTTGGTGTTTGTCATAAGTTAATGAGCTTAAGCCTAAATCAAGGGTTAGTACACTCATTATATCCTCCCTTTTATTAAGGATAATGAGAATACTTTAAGTATGAGATACAAATCTCAACTTAATTACCATGATGATGTAGGATTAAGATCATTAACCTACTTGTGATTATTTAGATGTTTTTGAGTTTTTGTTTAGTGTTAATTAATGAGTTTAAGCCATAATCAAGGATTAGTGAACTCATTATACCATCCTAATAGAAGGATAATAGATGATCACACTTAAGCTGAAGAAGATACCTCAACTTAATCCATGATTAGGGATTAACCTCATGACAAAAAAAGCCTTTATTAAGTGGGTTTAAATTAAGGGATGAGATTAAGAAGTGAATTTTATGGTTTGTAAGACAACTTGAGGGAGACTTGTCCATTAAACACTAGGGTTAGTCCTTCTTAACCATAAAGGAAGAATTAGAACCCTAATGTAAGGCCCAAGTTACAAGATGAAGTCTTAATGATTATTAAGATGATTTGATTAAGAGGTTTAAGCAAATTAAAGGTTTAACACTTAGGATTAAAGTTATACACTCCATCCTAATAGAAGGATACATGCATAACCCTAATTCCAAAGTCCTAAAACTTTAAAGGTTTAGTCTCTAATGATGAGATGAGAGGAGAGACACAAAGAAGACTCAAAGGTAAAAAATAAGGGGGAACTAATCACAACCCTAATTATTGTCATGCTTGGGTGTTCCTATGGTTTGTAAGGCTTGAGAAAGATCTTCAAAGAAGCCACCAATGTAAGAAGCAGAAGAAATGAGAAGGAAGCAGAAGAAATACGTTACCTACTTCATTGAAGAAGATAAGTAACTTAGAGAAAGAAAGTGAGAGATGAACATGAATAAGCAAGCCCACTCAAAGACAAATAAAAATGCAGCAAAGATGCATATGAAGAAGATGAAGGGAAATGAGAAGTGAAGGCAAATTCACTTCTCAAGTTAACTTACCACCTGAAAATGTTAGTACAAGGTGCATAAAGAAAGAAATGACATGAAATGATGCATATGTAATGACAAAGAAACAAAACCAGAGGCAAACATATGATGTAAATGATGCTATGAGATGATGTGAGAGCATACAAGGTGCACATATGTGATCATACAAGGGAATGAATGCATATGAGGCATGTGGGAAGCATGAAAGCACATGGCTGTTTATGAAATGAAATGGATGCAAAGCATAGCAAATGTATGAATAAATGACCAAGCAATGTCTTAAGATGTCTAAAATGGCATACAAATGCTTAGAATATCATGGAAAGTTCATATGTTCATGCAATGCAATGTAAGATGCAAGTAAGGATGCAAAATTAGGGTTACATGAAAGGATGAGATGCAAATGATCAAAACAGAAGCAATTCACATGATAAAAAATTGAAAATGAGCTCAAACAAACCCTAACCCCATATGATATCACACCCCAAAGGAGAAGGCTAACTCCTAAACTAAAGAAAGTTATGATTTTTCTAAGTTAACTAGGGTTTTTGGGTGCCTTAAAAGGAAAAATGCAAATTAATTTGAAAATGAAAGATAAATTCATGACAAAAATATCCTAGAAACTACATGATATGTGGAAAACAATGCAAAAAGAATCATCATCAAACCATTCATGGTTAGGCAGAAAAGATTTTTCAAAGTTAGGGTTCTAAAAAAGGAATTTTATGAACCCTAAATTCAAAGAAAATGTCAAAGTATGTTCAAAACAAAAAAGAAATTTGTATGAATGGTTTAAAAATGTTTCTAAATGTCTTAAGATGCAATGTGAATTTTTTTGTGATTTTTAGAAACCTATATGGTATTTTAATTAATTAATTTCCATTAATTAATTAAAATAAACATTAAAATATTTTTAAAATGCTTTAAAAATGCAAAAAATAAAAATAAAAATATTTTTGGTTTCTGAAAAATTAATAAAAGACTTGATAAAAAGTTTCAGAATTTTTTTAATGATTTTTACTATTTTTAATAAATATGTAAAATAAAATGCAAAGAAAATAAAATAAAAATAAAATAAAGGGGAAGTATGACAATCCAAAGGATGAGGTTTAAACTGGGGGGAAAACCATTGACCAGCGCGCAAATCAAAGGATGAGATTCATTCTGGCTTAATTAAATTAAATTGAATTAATTAATTAAAAATTAGGGTTAATGAGGGATTTGGACCATCTAAATACGCGCGGGAGACATCATCCAAGGGCCAGAATTCAAACTTCCTTAATTACGCAGATTAAACCCTAATCAGTCTCAGGTGGCCGGAGAAGACTTCCGGTCGTCTTCTCCGACGAGGCCAAACTACAAACTTCTTCCCTAGGCCATTTCAGGAGCTCTAAAGCTCCAGATCAAATCCCCAAACCTTCCCCAGCAAGAATCAACCCTCAAAATCAATTTCTAATGCATCATGAACAAGATACGAATCGAAACTCAAAAATGGCAAAACTTTCAGACAGCCATGAAATACTCAATACACAACCATTTTCAAAACCAACAAGTGCAGTGTGATCAGTGAAACATATATATCATTTCTATAACATAAAAAACAAGTTCTGGAAAATTTGTTCTTGAGGTATACCTGAGATGAAGCTTTTCAGTTTGGCACTTTTTGGACCTCTCTCTTGTGCAAATAGCCTCCACTTGATCCACTGATGATGTTGCAAGGCTTGGAAGGAGTTGAAATGAGCTGGTTTGAGAGATTGCAGCTCAACTGCACTGAAATCGTGTTTTGTGTTTGTGGGGTTTCAGGCTTGTTTAATGGTTGGGAAAGGTTCTATTGATGATGGTGAGTTGAATGGTGAAGTTTGTTTGAGGTTTGAGTGGCTGAGCAGAGAGAATCGAAAGCTTGAAGGTTGAGGGTGATTTTTTGAAACTTGGTGTGTGAGATGATTCAGGCTTGCGTGTCTTGTGTTATGGCTTGCTTTTGGTCCACATAACATGTCTCTATTGGCCAGAGAGTTGTTGTGGCTGTAGCTGATTGGTATGGGTCCAATTGCAAAAAGTCAACAAATTGTGTACTTGAGGTATGGGCTTGTGCAACAGCTGTTTCATGGCATGTTTGGCCTTAGCATGAATCAAGGAGGTCCATGGAATTGAAATTATGCAGCTGGATGGCTTGGAGGGAAAAGTTTCATAGGTTTTGCAAAACTTTGCAATTTTGCCCCTTTTGAGAAATCTTGTGATGCAAGTCATGAAAGCAAGTGATTCTTTGGGCAATTCTGGTCACAATGATTTGTACTATGTCTGTATGATGCCTAGAGATGCATTAGAGGTCACAAAATGACTTGGCATGTGGTTTTGCAAAAAATCCTCTTTGGTGTATTCTTGAAAATTATAGGATTTTTGCCAACTTTGCAAGGCCATAACTTGAGTTCCATAATGAATTAGGACATGTTTTGAAAAGGGAATGATCCAATCTACAACTTTCATGACCAACACTTTATCATTTGAAGCATTTTGGGTTGAGAAAGAGGAGGTTGAACAACTTTCCCAAAATGGAAAGTTTCCATTACAAGTCATTTCCATTTTTGGCAACTTTTGGTTTAGCTCAAACTTCTTCAATTTTGTGAACTTCCAAGCACTTCAATGATTAAATAAAGATCATATAACTTCAATTTGATGAAAATACCCCATGGGTTCCATTGTTGGGGGCCTCAGATGCCCTGATTTTGCTCTGACTTGCTCAAGAAGTTACCCAATGAACAAATGACTTCTACAATGAATTTCCTCATCAAACTTGGTACACATGATCCTTATAACATCTTAAGAAAATCTGAAACAAGAATGGCCCAAAAATTTGGTGTTGAGGCCTCTGAAACCAAAACCCTAATTTTGGTCATCTGTGTAGTGAAAACCCTAGCTTTGCTTCCATGCCTTGCCAGTTCTTGTGATTTCTTAACTTCCTTGATCTTTGAGGGACATAATATGATGATAGAACACACATGGACCCTCTTGGAGTAATTGGAGACCTTTGGAGTGGCTCAGATGGATCCTTGGATTGCTCAGATCACAAACCCTAGATGCAGATGAACTTGAACTTATGTAGTGGAACAAAATGCAATATGAGATGGTATGCTTATGCTAATGCAAATATGAAAGATCACAAGCCATGGTGTGAAATTAGTGAGGGAAAATTTGGGGTGTTTACAGCTTCCCCTATTCAAGCATGAGTTAGCTGTGCAGGATGTAAGCGCCTGGATTAACAGACAAACAAGATAACTTGTGGTTGAATACCAAAGACAGTCCAATATTTGTACTCGCTGGGGAGAAGAAGAAAAGGGATATAAATTGTAAATGGTAGTATAGCATGATTATCAAATGAAGGCGATGGAGGGCGACCATCAGGCAGAGGACGACTGCTGGGGATAAAACAATGACGGGGACAACCGACAAGCTTGGGAAATAAGAAATCATGATAGGGATGGCCATCAAGTAAAGGAACAAGATTCTCTGGGGATTAAAGTAAAGGCAATGATGGGGACGGCCATCAGGTTTGCAAGGTAAAGTAAACAACGATGGGGACGGTCATCGGTTCAAAGAATAAATGAAATAATGATGAGGGACGATCATCAAAGGTGAAGGACGATCACCTAGCAGGGGACGACTGCTCTTTATTACGACATAGGACGAATGTCGGATAGGAAAAAAGTCGACAATGGGGACGGCCATCAGATAAGCATGATGAAGGATGATCATCAAAAGGTGAAGAACGATCACCTAGCAGGGTACGGCTGCTCTCGAAGTTTTATCACGACATAGAAAGAATTTCGGATAACAAGATCAACGATGGGGACAACCATCGGATAAAATGATGAGGGACGGTCATCAAAAGGTGAAGGACGATCACCTAGCAGGGGACGACTGCTAAATATCACGACATAAGAAGAATGTCGGATAGAAAAGGGTTCCAATAATGGAGACTCCACTAGGGGAAGGGATGAGGGACGGTCATCCAAAGGTGAAGGACGATCACCTGGCAGGGTACGGCTGCCGAAAGTATCACGACATAGGACGAATGTCGGATAGAAGAAAAGTTGCTTTGCTGGCGACTTACTGGGGAATAGTAAACACGGACGATTGCTTACGCTTAAGAAATAAAAGGTATAAGTGTTTTGACGCTGTGTATAGATTAAAAATGCGGACGAGCATCCTTAAGACCACGATACGGACGAGTATCGGTAGAAACAAACGCTGACGCGTGTTCAGGGATGATGATATGGACGAGTACCAACCGGTTAACAAAGAACACGGACAAGTGTCGAATCTGTTGATGAGTGATATATATATATATATATATGAGATATGGACGAGTATCAAATATTTCTGTATAAGTATGAGTGAAGTATGAGCAAGACACAGACGAGTGTTCGACTTGCTGGGGAAAGGTGACACAGACGAGTGTCAGCAGAGAAAGTGCATAAGTTACGAACAAATCTGTATATGAGAATGTAAAAGGTGTTTCGGCAACCTGTGGGGATAGGACGACTCGGACGGGTGTCGACAAGAGTGTACTATGAAGAGGTGTTTGGTTTGCCACTAGTGATTGGGCAACCGTGCCGGGGAAAGGTGACACGGACGGGTGTCAAAAGGGTATATAGGCACCTGTATTTAAGAATGCAAAGAGGATGTTTTTGGCTTATATCTGCAGGGGAGTGATATGACACGAACAAGTGTCAAAAGAGTACATATGAACATGTATCTGTGTTGGAGAGTACAAAGAGGATGCTTTAGCTTTTATCTACAAGGCATGTGAACTTTTATATACATTGCTGATGAAATTCTGGTGGTATTTGCAGGTGACTGGTTCGAACCAGGCTTGTGATCATGCAAATGTTTGATTTTTTCCGTAATGCTCCATATTAGACGGAATGCTACGCTCTGTGGGGAAAAATGATGCGAATGCTATGATTATGCAAAAAGAAACCGATCCGGGATTCGAATCCCACTGTTGTGAAGATCTCTGGCTGATCTTCCTGGAAGGATATCCCAGCTGGGGAAGAGATCATTGGAAGATCTGATAAGATATATGGCTCTGCTTGGAGAACTAGATCATTGATAGACCTATCCTGTAAGGAGAAACCCAGCTGGGGAGAAGGAAGCTTCTGTCACTTTGTTGTGTGAGAGTTTCAGGCATTGCTCTTCTGGGGAGAGGTTGGAATTTTGCGAGGAGATAGTTTTTTAGAATCCTGGCACTCTGTTTGGGGAAGAAAAGATCACTGAACGATCTTCCTATAGAACTTTGTGGGGATCCCGGCTGGGGAAGCTCCTGTTCGAATAGACTCTTGTTGGGGATGAGGAGGTCTTGACAACTTCGCTGGGGAAAAGCATTCCAGATACTGCTTGGAGGAGGTATGCTGGGGAAGTGATGCTTGGCATGCCCCATGCTGCGTATTGAATACTTTCAATCTGTTAAGACAAAGGAAATGCACAAGTATCCCGAGGTATCCCTTACCGGATTCCATCATAGGAGTTAGATATTCCTGAAAGTAAATATATTTTCCTGCACGCATTTATTAAAGATGGCTCATTTGTTTTATGCAAATATTATATCATGGATATTGAACATTTTGCAAACGAAACAAAAATGTACAAAAAGTGGTGTGACTGAAAATCTGATTTTATTAATCTGGGTGCCCTGAACTGGCGGATACAATCAAAGAAACAGATCCCCTGGAATGAGGAGATTGTTACAAATTGAAAAAAGTAAAAGTGTTGGCAATGTTGACAACGCTCCGGTGAACTTCCTTTGCTATGACCTGTATGACCTTGACGTTCTTCTCATCTTGCTTTCTGAAGAAGGTTGATTCTGACCGATGTTTTATCCTTTCGAAGCTTGCCGTGTTGTAAGTAATACAGACGAATTCAGAATGCACTTGTTTGCTTATTCCCTGATTTTACGTGGATCGCCCTTTCGGGTTTTTGATCCACCGGGATACCCATTTTTGCCTGAGCTGTCCAATGCGGCTTTTCAACTCAGCGGGTGTGCATTTTTTTAATTTTCCCTTATTTTTGCCCAAGTCTTTTATTCTGTTTTTGACTCGCCGGGATGCCCTATTTTTGCCTGGACTTACATTCTGTTTTTATGTCCAGCGGGTCATTTTATGCGAAGTACTTTTTAACTGCATCTGAATTCACAGGGGATAAGAAATCTTTACCATCCATAGTAGTGAGCATCAGTGCTCCACCAGAGAAAACCTTCTTTACTATGAACGGACCATCGTAATTTGGGGTCCACTTGCCCCTGTGGTCTGTATGAGGAGGAAGGAGTCTTTTCAACACAAGATCTCCTACTTGGTATTCCCGAAGCCTGACTTTCTGATCGAATGCTTTCTTCATCCTTTTTTGATATAACTGCCCATGACAGATGGCAACTAATCTCTTTTCTTCGATCAGATTCAATTGGTTGTACCGAGATTGGACCCATTCTGCTTCATTCAGCTCTACATCCATCAGTATCCGTAAGGAGGGTAATTCAACTTCAATAGGCAGGACAACTTCCATACCATATACCAACTGATAAGGCGTTGCCCCAGTGGATGTTCTGATTGAGGTTCGGTACCCATGCAAAGCAAATGGTAGCATTTCATGCCAGTCTTTGTATGTAACCACCATCTTCTGCACAATCTTCTTAATGTTTTTGTTTGCTGCCTCAACAACGCCATTCATCTTTGGCCTGTAAGGAGAAGAGTTGTGATGTTGAATTTTGAAGTCCCGACACAGTTCTGCCATCATTTTGTTGTTCAAATTGGAACCATTGTCAGTAATGATTCGCTCGGGTACTCCATATCGACAGATGATGTCTCTTTTTAAGAATTTGGCTACCACTTGCCTGGTGACGTTTGCATACGAAGCTGCTTCAACCCACTTGGTGAAATAATCAATGGCTACCAGGATGAATCTGTGGCCATTCGAAGCAGTCGGTTCGATCTTTCCAATCATGTCAATGCCCCACATGGCAAAGGTCCAAGGTGAAGACATTACGTTCAAAGGGTTTGGAGGTACATGCACTTTATCTGCATAGATCTTGCATTTGTGGCACTTCCTGGCATAGGTACAACAGTCTGCATCCATTCTGATCCAGTAGTAACCTGATCTTAACAATTTCTTAGCCATTACATGTCCTCCAACATGGGTACCGAAAGATCCTTCATGCACCTCGTGCATCAACAAGTCTGCTTCTTTTTTGTCAACACATCTAAGCAGCACCATGTCAAAGTTTCGCTTGTATAATGAACCATCAGCATTAAGGAAGAAACTACCGACCAGTCTTCTTAATGTCTTCTTATCATTGGATGATGCCCCAGGTGGGTATGTTTGATACTCCAAGAAGCTTTTGATGTCAAGGAACCAAGGCTTGTCATCTTTAGCAATGTCTACAGAGAATACGTATGCTGGTCGGTCTAGTCTGGATACCAAAATCCGAGGCACAAAATTGGCAATTTGAACCTTGATCATGGAGGAAATGGTAGCTAGAGCATCTGCGAACTGATTTTCGTCTCGAGGGATATACTCAAGTTTGACTGTTGTGAAGAAAGTCAATAATCTCCTCGTGTAGTCACGGTATGGGATCAGATGCTCTTGGTGAGTGTACCATTTGCCATTGGTCTGATTGATTACCAGAGCTGAATCTCCGAATACAGTTAAAGTCTTGATCCTGAGGTCAATGGCTTCCTCAAGATCCATGATATAGGCTTCGTATTCGGCTTCGTTGTTAGTGCATGCAAAGGTGAGTTTTACCGAGAAAGGCATGTGAACTCCTTTCGGTGTAATGAGCACTGCACCAACTCCACGACCATTCATATTGACAGCCCTATCAAACATCATTGTCCATTCTTCTTCTGGGTCAGGCCCTTCAGTGTGAACAGGATCTTCATGATCTTTTGCTTTTAGAAACATGATGTCTTCATCAGGGAAGTCAAACCTCATGGGATGGTAATCATCAATGGGTTGCTCAGCCAGATAGTTAGACAATACATTGCCCTTGATGGCTTTTTGAGATGTGTACTGAATGTCATACTCTTTCAGAATCATTTTCCATCTTGCAACCCTTCCGGTAAGTGCCGACTTCTCAAATATGTACTTGACTGGGTCCATCTTTGAAATCAACAAAGTAGTGTGAGTCAACATATACTGTCTTAGTCGACGAGCAGCCCACGCTAAAGCAAATCAAGTTTTCTCGAGCAGTGAATAACGTTGTTCACAGTCGGTAAACATTTTGCTTAGGTAGTATATTGCAAACTCTTTTCGACCAGACTCGTCATGGTGGCCCAACACACACCCCATTGACCCTTCTAATACTGTCAGGTACATTATTAGAGGTCTTCCTTCAACTGGAGGCATAAGAATTGGAGGTTCTTGTAAGTACTCCTTGATTTTGTCAAAAGCCTTCTGGCAATCTTCATTCCACCTGACCGTTTGTTCCTTTCTTAACAATTTGAAGAGGGGTTCACAGGTTGCAGTAAGGTGAGATATGAACCTTGATATGTAGTTCAATCTGCCTAAGAACCCCCGAACTTCCTTTTCAGTCCTAGGTGTAGGCATTTCCTGAATGGCTTTGACTTTGTCAGGATCAACTTCAATTCCCTTTTCACTTACGATAAATCCCAGCAACTTACCGAAACGTACCCCGAATGTGCATTTGTTGGGGTTTAACTTCAGCTGATACTTTCTCAGACGCTTGAACAACTTCAGCAGATTTACCAGATGATCTTCTTCAGTGAGGGACTTGGCAATCATGTCATCCACGTAGCATTCAATTTCTTTATGGATCATGTCGTGGAATAATGTCACCATAGCCCATTGATAAGTTGCGTCGGCATTCTTCAGTCTAAAAGGCATTACCTTGTAACAAAATGTGCCCCAAGGTGTAATGAAGGTAGTTTTCTCCATGTCTTCGGGTGACATTCTAATCTGATTATACCTTGAAAATCCATCCATGAAAGAAAATACCGAGAACTGAGTTATGTTGTCGACCAATACATCAATGTGAGGTAATGGGAAATAATCCTTTGGGCTAGCTCTGTTCAGATCCCGGTAATCCACACACATACGTACTTTACCATCCTTCTTAGGCACTGGTACAATATTAGCAACCCACGACGGGTAACTAGTTACAGCAAGGAAACCGGCATCCCACTGCTTTTGTACTTCTTCCTTTATCTTTATGGCCATATCCGGACGAGTACAACGTAGCTTCTATTTCACTGGAGGGCAATCTTCATTCAAAGGCAGCTTGTGCATAACAATATCCATATCTAGACCTGGCATGTCTTGATAGGACCAAGCAAAGACGTCGACGTATTCTCGAAGCATGTCAATGAGCTGTTCTTTTACTGAAGCTTGCAGACTGGCCCCAATCTTCACTTCTTTCAAATCCTCTCAGTACCAAGATTAACTGTTTCAACCTCCTCCTGATGAGGAGTGATCACTTTCTCTTCTTGCCTCAACAACCTGGCTAACTCTTCAGGTAACTCATAGTCTTCTTCAACCCCTTTATCAGCTTGATTAATTGGATTGTCGAAGTCATACAAGGTCATAGCAGTTTTGTTGTTGGTGCAATCTGGAGGATAATCTCTGCAAGGGTTGAGATTGGTTCGTTTTAGTGATCAATTTTAATCTTGTTTAGAAAAGTGAAAATGAAGTTATTTATTTTGAAAACATTGCCATTTTATTGTTTTGTACAAAAGTAAAAAATGAAAAGACAGTGAGTGAAAAAAAGACTCGTTTGCAAAAGATGTCCGATATTCATTGATTAATCCATTTGCACAAAATTACAATATGGACCTATTACAAAATGAGTCTTGACACCTTGGGCAAGATGCAGGACTTGATGCATGCTAAAAGACAGGAAATAATAATTATCTGCAGGAGTAACCCTTATAATTTCCTGGGAAGACTAGTTAAGGACTTGGTGCCCCAGGATCCTTGGACAAATCTAGCTCTCCAGGTTGCGGTCGCTTTCTGCCTCGTCTTCCAGGTTGTTAACAACATCTGGGGTGAGCATCTCCCTACTGATGAACTTAGGCTCCTTAGCAGCCTCTGATTGATCTTGTCGGAATGGTTTGTAACCCAAACCGAATCTATCTTCCTTCTTCTCCACTGGCAGTAGCTTGCCCCAACCTTGGGCATTACCGTCTTCAACAACCTCCCGGGCTTGCTGATAGGAGACAATTGAAGTACCCATCCTGTCCTCCTAGGATGCAAGAAATACTTCAGTTTTCGCCTCATTGACATTCAGGGCCTCGAACCATTGGCTCATACTTTCATGGATTTCACCATCCATCTCAATATATTTGTAAGTAGCCAGATGGCTAACAAATATGTCCTCCTCATCACAGATGGTGATAATCTGTCATTCCCACTCATATATCAGTTTCTGGTGAAGGGTCGACGTTACTGCGCCTGCGGCGTGAATCCAAGGTCGGCCTAACAGACAGCTGTATGTCGGCTGAATGTCCATCACATAGAAAGTAGTCTTAAAGAATTGTGGACCAATTATCACCGGCAACTCCACCTCTCTAAGAACAGATCTTTTGGAGCCATCAAAAGCCCTGACCACAAGATTACTTGGCCGAAGAGCTATCCCATGATATTCGAGCTTGACAAGAGCTTTCTTGGGTAAGACATTGAGTGAGGACCCAGTGTCTACAAGGACATGAAATAGTACAACTCCTTTGCACTCCAGGGTTATGTGCAAAGCTTTGTTGTGGTGACGTCCTTCAGTGGTCAAATCAGCATCAGTGAAACCTAGCCCATGGCTAGTATTGACATTTGCCACAACTGTTTCAAGCTGATTCACTATGATCTCTTCTGGCACGTAGGCAGCGTGCAGAACTTTGAGTAGTGCATCCCGATGGGCTTCGGAACACAACAGCAGGGATAAGATAGAGATCTTAGAAGGAGTCTGGTGGAACTGGTCCACAACTTTATAGTTGCTTCTTTTAATTATCCTTATAAATTCATCCATATCCTGATCAAAGGATGATTTATGAGTCTCTTTTGGTGCAGATTCTTCTGGTATCACACTCTTCCCTTTGGCTTTGGCAACAACTTCTGCCTTAGTATTAATTCTGGGAGCTTGTGACGCAAAGAGACGTCCGCTTCGGGTGAAGCCTCCGCCTCCCCCAACATTGTCCACTTGGGGAGTAAGAACTGGAGAATCAAGAAGGACTTTTTCTCTGTTGCAGTAAAGGTCAGCACCATAATGCCATGGTATAGCACTGTCTTTGTCATATGGAATTGGCCCGGGCACCGTGATAGTGACTGGGCTTACTACAACAGATGTTGGAACCATAATTGTCTGTGGATCATAGAAAATAGTAATAGGACCTCTGGTGGATGTTGGTGGTGGTGAACTGAAGCTCGGTTGAAACTGTTGCTGGGGTTGCTGAAAGTTGCTGGAATCTGGGACCGTTGTTGGGTCATAATAAATTGTGACTGTGGAGACATCATTGTTGGTGGTTGCTAGAGTTGTAGAAGGAGATGAAATGGAATTGTTGTTTGTTGAAGTGAAGGAAGAAATGGTTGCTGAAGTTGTAGATGAATCAGTAGGAACAATGGTTGTTGCAGTTGTAGGAGAATCACTCGGAACAATGGTTGTTGCAGTTGTAGAAGATTCACTTGTTGTTGACAAAAGGGCTGCTGGTGTTGTAGAAGCGGTTGTCGTAATTTGCAGAATACCTTCTCTGATTAAGCTATTAATGCCATTCCTCAAGCTTGCACACCCATTCTCGGAAAGTTTTCATAATTCACAACAGGCCTCACAACCTAGAAACACTTGGCATTTCAAAAGTTGGGCTTTAACCTCTGCCAGAGGTGTCTGAATACATGCAATGTCTTCTATTAAACTTATGGGTGAACCTTCCTCTATAGCATTAATCCTTGGCCCACTATGGCTTGGCATAGGATTTTTCATTATGTTGGGAGGTGGTGCAAAGTTCAGGGCTTTTGAATCTACCAGAGCCTGAACCTTCATATGCAGAGCTCTGCATTTTTCCGTAGAGTGACCAGGTGCATTGGAATGAAAAGCACACCTAGTGTTGACATCGTAGTTTCTTGGAAGGTTCTGAGGATCAGGCGGAGCCAATGTCCTCAACTCAACAAGATTGAGCTTTAGGAGTTGTGGCAGTAGTGTAGCATATGGCATTGGAATAGGGTCAATCACCCTGTTGATCTGAGATGTTCGCTGTTGAAAAGGGCGTTGTTGTTGTTGATTGTTGTTGTTGTTGTATGATCTCTGTTGAGGAAATTGTTGTTGTTGCGGAAAATGTTGTGGTTGTTGGGTATACTGAGGAGGCGGAGCAGGGATAGTAACAACAACAACTATTCTGGGCAGGTATTGGGGTCTCCCTCTTCTTATGTGCACAGAGTTTGTTTCACCAGATCTACGGGGCCCAGCAAATGGCTTCCTTGTACTGCTTGAACTGGCACCGTTGTCGGAGATCTTTCCCATCTTCAATAGGCTCTCTATTCTTTCTTCAGCTATCACCACATCTGCAAAGCTGGTAGAAGAAAATGCAGCCAATGTGTCAATGTATGTTCCCTGGAGGGTATTCATGAACATGTCTGCCATCTCCCTTTCAGACATAGGGGGTTGAACTGCAGTAGCCAGTTGCCTCCACCTTTAGGCATATTCTCTAAAGCTTTCACGGGAAGATTGAGACATTCCCATCAGAAGGGTCCTGTTTGGAGCCATGTCTAGGTTATATTGATAATGACGGATGAAAGCTTCAGCCAAGTCTTTCCAATTTCTTACTGTGGCTCTGGTCAAATGGGAATACCATTCTCGGGATGCCCCTGTTAAGCTATCCTCGAAGTAAAACATCCACAACTTCTCGTCCATGGTGTATGCTTTCAATCTCCCCAAGAAAGACTGAAGGTGGGTGCGTGGGCAGGATGTGCCATTATACCTTTCAAAACACGGGGGCTTGAACTTGTGAGGAGTTCTCACCCCTTCCACCAATCCCATGTCCATGACATCAAAACCTAGAGAGTTTTGGGATTCAAGAGACCTCAGTTTCTCTGCAATTTCATCTAACCGACGGTCGTAAACCTCATCTCCATCCCCAACCACTGTAAACTGCTCTTCTTGAGGATCTTCATGCAAGATCCTTCCTCCAGCAGTGTTACCCTGGGTATTTCTTATGGCATTAATCTCTGGATTTAGATGAGGTCCAAATTCCGGTGGATCAGTGTGAGGCTGCACGTGATCGTTGTTACTGGTACCTCCTATACCTGGATGGTGTTCTTCAGGAGTTTGTCGCTCAACTAACTCCCTCAGTCTCTCCTGGCTCTGAGCTAAACCAGTCATTACTGTCATGAACTGAGTCATCTGATTTCTCATCTCAACCCTTTCATTGGCCATTTGGGTCCTCACTTCATTCAAGTCTTGCTGAACTTGATCCATCTGGAGTCCCAGAAGGTTGTTTCTTGTCGGGTATCAGTGTATTCTGTTGACAGGGAACACTCTTCTGCGAGCAATGTTTCCTGAAACCACAACAAAGTGAGAAACAAAAACAACCAAATACCTACAAAACAAAGAGAAATGTTAGTATGCAATACAGGATGCCTATTTGTCTTCCAAGGGTATCCGGTTTGGTTCTTTGGTTTTGACCTTTCCAGACCTCGAGGAAATGTTGATGATGAAGAAAGATAAAGCCCACCAAAAATAATACAAACCACATATATTACAAAGAGTGAAAATACATAGTTTGATTACAACAACATCCCCATGGTGGGTCAAAATACAACAACAAAATCAAAAGTACAACAAAAGAAAAGTACAAGCAAAAGAGTCAAACATCTAATCCAAAGTCATCCTCTCTGACTTCCTTCAAGAGGGCCTCAGTCACTGGGCCAACCGGGTGCTATGTGATAGTCCTGATAAGGAGGTTCCTGGTAGTAATGGCACTGGTCAACTTCTTATGCTTATCCTGATCCCTTGACCTCTTTAACCCCCCCGGAGTTTTAATTCAGATATCTCCTTCTGAGCTGCTAATAATGCCTCCTGATGCTTCTTCTCACTAGCCTCCAGTTGCTCTATCTTAGCTTGGGTTCTCTGATCCTCCTGTGCACGAGCCTCAGTGATCCTGATCCACCTAGCCTGGCTCTCCTCTAGATAATGCTCTGCCATAGCCTTCTGAGTCTTTGCTTCCTTGCAAGCATTCTTTAGTACTAACTCCCCTGCTCCATCCTTTCTGATGTAATCATCCGTCTTCTCAATCTTGGTCAAATGCTCGATCATGAGCTTCTCCAACCTCTCATTATCCAGACGGCGGTCATTTCTCTCCCAGAGAGTCTTCTTCAAGGCTTCAAAGAGCTGAGTATTCCTTTCTTTCAGCTTCTCAAACTCTTCCAAACTGACAGTAGTTGCAGGTTGCACTATTGAAGGTCCAGGTGTATCTTCCAAGGTGAATGGCATCCGGGTGATCTGAGCTCTGGTACGAGACCAATCAAGATACTGTGATGAAGCAATGTTGTTGCACTTGCCAAGGATGGCTGTCCCTTTAGTCTGAATGTTGTCCCAGGCCCAGGCTGCCTGTCTGACAACAGCAGAGTTGTAATGGATTTCACAATAGAGTGTCTCAGTCAAATCTTGCCCTCTTGGAGGATTAACCAAAGCATACCCTAATTATCTCTTAAAAACTAAGGGGTTGTAATTGATGCAACCTTTTACTCCAATCAAAGGCACATTAGGATACTGCCCACAGCTAGTAATGATGTCTTTGCCCTTGGTGCTTTGAGTGCACCATCTGATGTCTTCTGGTGTCAAGGCAATCAATCTCTTAGCCCAGTTCCTTGGATGGTGAGGGTTCAAGAAAGTGTCAGGCTTTGGAAAATGTCTTAACAACCAAGAGTAATAGAGGGGAGCACAACATCTGACCAATCTTCCTCTTGGCTTCTCATTCCTCTGGTGTACTGAGTAGTAGAAGTGTCCAAGCAAGGTAGGAATGGGTTCCTTAGTAAGAACAGGTGAATGGCATTCTTGCTTACAAACTTTGGATCGTCTACAAACAAGATAATCCCATATATGCTGAGTGCCAAGAGTTCACAAACAGCATCCCACTTTGCTACTGCAGCATGCAGGGTGGCCTGGGAGATCAAGAAGTCCAAGTGAAGGCCTAGAACCCCAGCCTTGGTGGTCATGCTCTGATCAATGAGGGCAGACTCCAAATGCAATGCCCTAGCTATGTCTTCATTCTTGGGAGCAACCATCTCAGGGTTGAAAGGAATCCCTCTCCTGATAGGAACTCCTAACAACATGGAAAATTCTTCTAGCAGAGGTCCCAACTAAAAATCAGGAAATGTGAAGCATCTGAGAGGAGGATCATAAAACTGCAAGCAAGTATGGATCATGCTCCTCTGGGATGCATCCAGGTCAATGATCATGTCCAATATGCCTCCATAGTGTTCTCTGAATAGTGGGACATGATCAGGAGTAATGAAAGACTGGATCTGCCTGATGCCTGTCAGGGTGGGCTCAAAGAAGTGGTATGTGATGTTGCTCTTTCTTGAAGTGTCCATACTGATAATGGGTGCTGGTGAAGAAACTGAGAGTGACTGCTGATGAAGGTAACTGCTAAAGACTGATGAAGACAACTGGAGGAGAGTCTCTGACAAACTGACGAAGGTGTTGGAGAAGATAACTGAAGAAGTATGAGCAGCAGAATGGGTCAAAACCAAACCAAAGATAATAAGGTGGATACCCTGTAAAACAAATAGGCAAATGTTAAATGATGCAAAAATGATGTATGCAAAATGATATGCAAAGGCTTTGTGATCAAAAGTTGGATCTGGTATCTGCCTGGATAAGGTCCATATGTTCATAAGTCCGGATGGAGGTTTAGAAAACCAGTAACTAGGTGGGGGATACAAATAAAGAGTCACAAGTCCAGGGTAATCACAAGAACTGTCCAAAGTGATGCATTCTTAACAAAACTAGTAACAGGGTATGATGAGGCCAAAGGGTTCCTGCAAACCTGTAAACATCCCAACCCCCTCACATGTATTGTTCTAGAACAAGGATCTTCAGACTTGGATCAGTTATGAGAAGTGTAAACACTTCTAACCCGGAGGTACAGTGTTTACAATAACCATAAAATATCCTCCTCTAATTCACCTCAGATGCTGAAGGTCATAAAAGGTCATCCATACTTAGCAGGCTTCCCAGATAGCCGTAGTACTACAGGAAATCCGTAGCACAGAGTTCTCAAGAAGAAACCCATGTATGAACCGTGTTTCATATTCCCGCACCAGACCGAAATGGAATGGGAAAGAATATGAAGCCACTCTAGCCTATGTGTCACTCAGGTCCCCGGTATAGGACCTTAATCACTCAATGATCCCCACCCACCAAGGAAAACACAGATCCATCACATGATAATGACAGTATGAAATGCATAAAAAACTGTAAATGAAAGCAATAAATAAAGCTGTACAGAAAGCAATAAATAAAGCAATAAATAAGCATAAGTAGCACATAACACCCCCGTAAACACAAATCAAACAAACGCTAGGAGGAACCCACAAAAAGAACCAGAAGCCCTGGTTGCAATATAAGGGTCCCCAGCAGAGTCGCCAAGCTGTTGCTCCCCTGAAAAGACACTCGGGTCAGATAGGGTACAGACGCGAACGGTCGGCGAAAGGAGAAATGAAGTGAACTGAATAGAGTCGCCAGCTAGGCATTTTTATCCCGAAGGAAAGGTAATGCTACATAAACCTAGAAAAGATGGATAAGACGTTTGCGAACCAGAGAAACTGAGAAAGGCGGTTGGTTACAACTTGGGAAGGTATTAGCACCCAGATTGTCCGTCGTACTCGACGGGATCCACGCTTGAAAGATTTGTGTTTAAAGGGGTAGGTGTATGTGCTGTCTGTGTTCAAAAGCTGGAAAAGAATATACAAGTGTCATTGCAAAAGGGTGAATGCTCAGGAACTGAGGCTTAAAAGAGAATGCTGAAAGAGGGGGAAGACATATAGACTTTTGTTCGATAACAATTAAGTTATGCCTACGTATCCTCGCGTGCAATGAGGAAGTCAGAAAATCGTAGTTCGACCCAAAGAGACTGAAAGATAAATTGACTTGTGAACTACTTGCTTGCCTATGCTCAAGTGTATGACTCGTCTGGCTCGAGTACTAACTGTCTTGCATTAGACAGAAGAAACAAGTAATCTCTTGTGAATGATAATGATGAGAAAAGAATCCCGAAGGAGACGATTATTGTTTGTTTTTGTGTTTTCAACCTTTTATTTGTTTTTGGTGTTTGTCATAAGTTAATGAGCTTAAGCCTAAATCAAGGGTTAGTAAACTCATTATTTCCTCCCTTTGATTAGGGATAATGAGAATACTTTAACTATGAGATAAACATCTCAACTTAATTACCATGATGATGTAGGATTAAGATCATTAACCTACTTGTGATTATTTAGATGTTTTTGAGTTTTTGTTTAGTGTTAAGTAATGAGTTTAAGCCATAATCAAGGATTAATGAACTCATTACACCATCCTAATAGAAGGATAATAGATGAGCACACTTAAGCTGAAGAAGATACCTCAACTTAATCCATGATTAGGGATTAACCTCATGACAAAACAAGCCTTTATTAAGTGGGTTTTAATTAAAGGATGAGATTAAGAAGTGAATTTTATGGTTTGTAAGACAACTTGAGGGAGAATTGTCCATTAAACACTAGGGTTAGTCCTTCTTAACCATAAAGGAATAATTAGAACCCTAATGTAAGGCCCAAGTTAGAAGATGAAGTCTTAGTGATTATTAAGATGATTTGATTAAGAGGTTTAAAAAAATTAAAGGTTTAACACTTAGTGATTATTAAGATGAGATGAGAAGAGAGACACAAAGAAGAGTCAAAGGTAAAAACTAAGGGGGAACTAATCACAACCCTAATTATTGTCATGCTTGGGTGTTCCTATGGTTTGTAAGGCTTGAGAAAGATCTTCAAAGAAGCCACCAATGGAAGAAGCAGAAGAAATGAGAAGGAAGCAGAAGAAATAAGTTACCTACTTCATTGAAGAAGATAAGTAACTTAGAGAAAGAAAGTGAGAGATGAACATGAATGAGCAAGCCCACTCAAAGACAAATAAAAATGCAGAAAAGATGCATATGAAGAAGATGAAGGGAAATGAGAAGTGAAGGCAAATTCACTTCTCAAGTTAACTTACCACCTGAAAATGTTAGTACAAGGTGCATAAAGAAAGAAATGACATGAAATGATGCATATGTAATGACAAAGAAACAAAACCAGAGGCAAACACATGATGTAAATGATGCTATGAGATGATGTGATAGCATACAAGGTGCACATATGTGATCATACAAGGGAATGAATGCATATGAAGCATGTGGGAAGCATGAAAACACATGGATGTTTATGAAATGAAATGGGTGCAAAGCATAGCAAATGTATGAATAAATGACCAAGAAATGTTCAAGCAATGTCTTAAGATGTCAAAAATGGCATACAAGTGCTTAGAATGTCATGGCAAGTTCATATGTTCATGCAATGCAATGTAAGATGCAAGTAAGGATGCAAAATTAGGGTTACATGAAAGGATGAGATGCAAATGATCAAAACAGAAGCAATTCACATGATAAAAAATTGCAAATGAGCTCAAACAAACCCTAACCCCATATGATATCACACCCCAAAGGATAAGGTCTAACTCTTAACCTAAAGAAAGTTATGATTTTTCTAATTTAACTAGGGTTTTTGGGTGCCTTAAAAGGAAAAATGCAAATTAATTTGAAAATGAAAGATAAATTCATGACAAAAATATCCTAGAAACTACATGATATATGGAAAACAATGCAAAAATAATCATCATCAAACCATTCATGGTTAGGCAGAAAAGATTTTTCAAAGTTAGGGTTCTAAAAAAGGAATTTTATGAACCCTAAATTCAAAGAAAATGTCAAAGTATGTTCAAAACCAAAAAGAAATTTGTATGACTGGTTTCACAATGTTTCTAAATGTCTTAAGATGCAATATGATTTTTTTTTGTGATTTTTAGAAACCTAATGGTATTTTAATTAATTAATTTCCATTAATTAATTAAAATAAACATTTAAATATTTTAAAAATGCTTTAAAAATGCAAAAAATAAATATAAAAATAAAAATATTTTTGGTTTCTGAAAATTAATTAAAGACTTGATAAAAAATTTCAGAATTTTTTAATGATTTTTGCTATTTTTAATAAATATGTAAAATAAAATGCAAAGAAAATGAAATAAAAATAAAATAAAGGGGAAGTATGACAATCCAAAGGCTAAGGTTTAAACTGGGGGGAAAACCATTGACCAACGCGCAAATCAAAGGTTGAGATTCATTCTGGCTTAATTAAATTAAATTGAATTAATTAATTAAAGATTAGGGTTAATGAGGGATCTGGACCATCCAAATATGCGCGGGAGACATCATCCAAGGGCCAGAATTCAAACATCCTTAATTACGCAGATTAAACCCAAATCAGTCTCAGGTGGCCAGAGAAGATTTCCGGTCGTCTTCTCCGGCGAGACCAAACTACAAACTTCTTCCCTAGGCCATTTCAGGAGCTCTAAAGCTCCAAATCAAATCCCCAAACCTTCCCCAGCAAGAATCAACCCTCAAAATCAATTTCTAATGCATCATGAACAAGATAAGAATCGAAACTCAAAAATGGAAAAACTTTCAGACAGCCATGAAATACTCAATACGCAACCATTTTCAAAACCAACAAGTGTAGTGTGATCAGTGAAGCATATAGATCATTTCTTAACATAAAAAACAAGTTCTGGAAAATTTGTTCTTGAGGTATACCTGAGATGAAGCTTTTCAGTTTGGCACTTTCTGGACCTTTCTCTTATGCAAATAGCCTCCACTTGATCCACTGATGATGTTGCAAGGCTTGGAAGGAGTTGAAATGAGCTGGTTTGAGAGATTGCAGCTCAACTGCACTGAAATCGTATTTTGTGTTTGTGGGGTTTCAGGCTTGTTTAATGGCTGGGAAAGGTTCTATTGATGATGGTGAGTTGAATGGTGAAGTTTGTTTGAGGTTTGAGTGGTTGAGCAGAGAGAATCGAAAGCTTGAAGGTTGAGGGTGATTTTGTGAAACTTGGTGTGTGAGATGATTCAGGCTTGTGTGTCTTGTGTTATGGCTTGCGTTTGGTCCACATAACATGTCTCTATTGGCCAGAGAGTTGTTGTGGCTGCAACTGATTGGTATGGGTCCAATTGCAAAAAGTCAACAAATTGTGTACTTGAGGTATGGGCTTGTGCAGCAGCTGTTTCATGGCATGTCTGGCCTCATCATGAATCAAGGAGGTCCATGGAATTGAAATTATGTAGCTGGATGGCTTGGAGGGAAAAGTTTCATAGGTTTTGCAAGACTTTGCAATTTTGCCCCTTTTGAGAAATCTTGTGATGCAAGTCATGAAAGCAAGTGATTCTTTGGGCAATTCTGGTCACAATGAGTTGTACTATGTTTGTATGATGCCTAGAGATGCATTAGAGGTCACAAAATGACTTGACATGTGGTTTTGCAAAAAATCCTCTTTGGTGTATTCTTGAAAATTATAGGATTTTTGCCAACTTTGCAAGTCCATAACTTGAGATCTATAATGAATTAGGACATGTTCTTGTACTTTTTGAAAAGGGAATGGTCCAATCTACAACTTTCATGACCAACAATTTTTCATTTGAAGCATTTTAGGTTGAGAAAGAGGAGGTTGAAGAACTTTCCCAAAATGGAAAGTTTCCATTACAAGTCATTTCCATTTTTGGCAACTTTTGGTTTAGCTCAAACTTTTTCAATTTTGTGAACTTAAAAGCACTTCAATGATCAAATAAAGATCATATAACTTCAATTTGATGAAAATACCCCTTGGGTTCCATTGTTGGGGGCCTCAGATGCCCTGATTTTGCTCTGACTTGCTCAAGAAGTTACCCAATGAACATATGACTTCTACAATGAATTTCTTCATCAAACTTGGTACACATGATCCTTACAACATCTTAAGAACATTAGAAACAAGAATGTCCCAAAAATTTGGTGTTGAGGCCTCTGAAACCAAAACCCTAATTTTTGTCATTTGTGCAGTGAAAACCCTAGCTCTGCTTCCATGCCTTGCCAGTTCTTGTAATTTCTTGACTTCCTTGATCTTTGAGGGATATAATATGATGATAGAACACACATGGACTCTCTTGGAGTGATTGGAGACCTTTGGAGTGGTTCAGATGGATCCTTGGATTGCTCAGATCACAAACCCTAGATGCAGATGAACTTGAACTTATGCAGTGGAACAAAATGCAATATGAGATGGTATGCTTATGCTAATGCAAATATGAAAGATCACAATACATGGTTTGAAATTAGTGAGGGAAAATTTGGGGTGTTTACACTCTAATTATTTTAAATTGAAACTCTCATAGCACACCGAAACCTTATTAACCTTAATTAATATTATCCAGAGTATTTAATTAAATACGGGGTATTATAGAAGGACAAAAACTAAGGGGACTAAGACCAACCCTAAGGTGTTTATTGCATGGCATGTACAATGGTTAGTGTGGTCTTCTAATCCTAATGATAAAAAGTAAATAAAAAGAAACTAGAAAGCAACTTACTTCTCTAAAGAAGTTAATTTGTTTCTAAAGAGGGAAAGATGGAAGTTGTACAAACAAATCCTAAAGGGCTAAGACAACCAAAATTTGAAAGCATAAAGAAGATGGGAAAGAATTTGTATGAACAAGGCTTACCTCAACCTCCCTAAAAAATAAAGGTTAGCCTTACAAAGCATATTAAAAACATAAAGCATGGCAAAAGCTCAAACTAGCTCAAATTAGCCAAGGAAAATCACTAAGGGCTTCCTAGATTAAGACCTAAAACTAAAGGATCTTAAATGATAAAAGGACTTATAAAGTCATTATCTAAACCCTATTAAAGTATTCTAATGTTAAGAAATCAGACAACCACAATCTATATCCTAATGAGGTTTTAAACCCTAATGGAAATCAAGGTGAAGTTAGATGAAGAAAGTTGAATGAAAGTACAAAGCAACCACAACTTGAAAGTATAAATAAGATAAGGAATAAGTTTTATAAAGAAACATACCTCACCCTCCCTACAAAACAAAGGTTAGTACAAAAATAATTTGCATATTGGAAACAAAAACAAAGCATAAAGGCGATTAAGTACCATACACATCCTAGAATGGAACTAGGGTTCAAAATAAGACCTAAGTCTAAAGGTGAAGGTACCTAAAGGTTATATGACTTATAAACTCAGTAGCTACATGCTATAGATCCCTAAGGGTGATAGGATACCTCACACGATCAAACTATGTCAAACTATGTACAAAACGTTCATATAAGTTCACATGAAAGCAAGTTAGGGTTCAAGAATGAAGTATGAGTGCATATGGCATACAAGCTTGAATTAATACATGAAATGAGTATCAAAATAATTAGTGAATTCATATGAATGTAGATGAATTAACATACCATCATGGATGCAATGATTTAGTCATATGGAGTAAGGAGAAGAAGATGTGAGAAGAAGTGGAACAAGTATCACATATGATTACAAATGATGCAAGTTAAGGATGAATGCCATATGAATATGAATGAGATGATTATGGGTCAGTAGAATAAAAATTATGAGATGAAATTAGAAAGCATGTATTGGAATTTATGATTCTCACATAAGTCATGTTAACAATTAGAGGAGAAGAGAAGCAAGTTTAGGTTAAACTAAATCAAGTAAGGATGCATTTTGAAACACCAAAAACAAACCAAATGAAGATGGTTCCAAAAAGTGATCTATAACTGGAATTAAGGACCGAAAAGTAACCTATAATTAGGTCCTATAGGTTACCATAAAGTATCTCAAGCAAATGGCATGAATGCCTTCCTAACATCTAGGGTATGGAGCAAATAGGCACACAATCGGACCTATAATCTAGGTGACATGTAAAAAAGCAAAAAGGCTTGAAAATTTATGAAATTAAATACATAGCATGTTGAAGTCAGTAGATTACATGTTATAAAAGTATTTCACAAAATTATGCACCAAAGTGCCAAAACAATTTACTTAATGAGTGAATAGCAAGGCATGATCGCCGAAAAACAACTCCACAAAGTAGATCAAAAATGGCATTAAAAATTATGAAAAAAAATGCCTAAGGAGCATAAAAATGTCATAAATTCCATTGTTTAATCACACACAAAAAATAGGTCTCACACCTATTGGAAAAAATTGTGTTTCGGTCCCTTATTTCAAAATAACGTCTTTCGGTACAACTTGGAATGAAAAATCCACATTAATTACTAAAACCACCCAAATCTGGAACAAAAAATATACAAAATTAATTAAGAGGATAAAGATCACTCATGAAGTTTTCCATAATTTTATCACACCCAAAACTATTTTTAATAATTGCAACGAAACGGGCAAAACGATGTTTTTAGGGAAAGTGAAAGGAAGCAAATTCTATCATTTGTAACCTAATCCATAAGCTCCGAAATCGACACATATCATCAAACATCACAAATAAATCCAGTGCCTCATGTGGGAGGGCTCAATATGCAACTTACGCTATATGATACTAAGCCGCATACAAACTAGAATGATGCAATGAAGTGGAGAAAGTCGAGATTTCTTACTTGATTGAAGTAACGATTCTTCATATAAAGAAATCAAAAAACTCCATGCAAGATCTTTTAATATCCCTCCCATAAGCAAAATAAATTCTTATCTTCCATTATCACTTTGTGAAGATCCACCATAGTCAAAATCGATATGTATCGATCAAAAAAGCTCATGGACAATTTAGTCCAAAATTAATTCACAACCATAATGAAAATTATCACCAAAATTCCACTTAGAATTGTCAAGGAATTAATCAAGGCGTTGATTAACAAAAATTAATTAACAATGAAATTAATTAGCCAATTTCTACAAGAAAAAATCAATTAACAATTTTTCTAAAGAACAATGAAAGCAAAGGAGTGTAATTGAGATTATAAGAGTGCAACCAAAAAATTGGACCCAGGCCCAATCTGCCTATCCATAGGCGTAGAGAGGGGTGTATATAGTACATTCGGATGGTGTGGAAAGGAAAATCCATGTCCCAATCAACTCATGAAGCTTAACGTAGGAGTGTGTGTTTGGCGAAACAAGGGGGTGCTGATAATAGATCCATGGCTAAATTTTGTAAAGCCCAATCCAAGTCTGTCTTTGAAACCCTAAATGATAAGTAAAGAGAAGCAAGACTCAAGCTCCGATGAAAACAAAGAAAGCAATCCTCTTCTTCTAGGTTTCATATTGCGGCTTTCTTATTCCTCTCCATCTTCATTCGGCCATTAATCTCAACAATCGCTTCCCACCGTTGAATCGCGTCTCACCATTATCCTCTCCTTCAACATTCATGTCTTGTCATGGCTCTATTCGCGACTTCTCCTCATCTCGCCTTCACTCTCGTTCCGATTCGCCGCCAACGCTTTCCAATCCCATTCATATCATAGTATCACCGGACTAATCGATCCAGCGGCCACCTTGATTTAGAATTTGCTCAGGTATGCTAGCTCTTACACACAGATACTACTTTGATTCGATTCACCCTATTATTCTTGCTATGAACTCACGATTGCGTTTCTCCTCGTTGATGTTGTTCTTATATGATTTGTTATAAATTCCAGTGATGATGACGCGAAATCGAGGAAGACTGAAATGTTGTTAGAGGTGTGCATTGACGGTGTTATTGATCAATGATATTGTTGAAGTTGTTATGTGATTATTATGCAAGGTGTTCGAACCGTTGCTGAATCTGATGCAGTTCTTTTGTTTGCAGACGAAGATGATGGTGAGGAATGTTGAATTCTTGTTTTGGTGATTTCTGAAATTGAGGAATGCAAAGGTTGAGTATGATGAAGAATGTCGAGTCGAAGATGATGATGCTGTGAGAATTTGAAGAGAGTTTTCTTTTTTGTTAAACAAGGGTTTCAGAAAGGTTGAAAGAGATGTTGATGCCGAGTGATGGAGAGATCAATGAAGATTGAAGGATGAAACTTAAAGAGGAGTGATGAAGATTGCAGAGAATTTTTCAGAATAGATGATGGTGATGATTGATGAGATGTGAGATTGAAGATTCTTGTTTTGGTCAAGATCCGGAAGTGTGTTGCACGAGAGTTTATAAAACTCAGTTCTGTTAAGTTCTGTAACTGTTTTTCTAACTGAATTTTTATTCAGTTTTTTCTGTTATCCCTCCGTGTTCTGATTTTCTATTCTTTATGTTAGAAATTTCAACTTATTTTATGTTATAAAATTGCAACTGAAGTTAGGTCCTTTTTGTTGAATTGTTCAGTTGGAACCTTTTTTAGAGAGATTGGTGATTGAATAATATTTGAAGACTTAAATTCTAAACTTCTGTTGGAGTGTGAAGTGAAGTCGATAATCATCTTTTGTAATTGTCTTTATGATAGGCTGTGTTTTTTTGTTAACTCTTTATTTTCACTACAAAATGATACTGGCTTCTTTTTTTGTGAAACAAGCTGCCAATGTATTTCTATTCTTGTTTTGAATTCAAATTCAACATGGAATTGAATAATCATTAACTCATATCACCGGCCAATTTAATCACACATGAGGACATAAGACCTTTAATCACAAAAGAAATATTTGGTTTTGAAACTTCATCACCATAGAAACAAATATCCTATTATATCCAACTCACCCCATTGATCGAGTATTGACATATGATAAAAAGGGAATGTATTCCTTAAACTTAACCAACAATCCTCCATACGCAAATTTTATATCAAGTCCTTGTATAAAAACTGAATACTTATATTCTTCAATGATCAACAACCCTAATTTCCACAAACACATCAAGATCTCCTCAATAACTTGAATATTGCTATATGGCTGAAGTTCTTTGCATGGTAAGATATGATGATGATAAAACTTCCCAGACAAACCTCTCGAAATCCCTACTATAGGAAATAAACCCTAATTCACGGTTCAAGTGACAAAAATGGCCCAAGACATTGAGGATCATAGTTCATGGTAGAACTCAATCATAGCCCCGATGAAACTCTAGCACTTGAGATGTGTCTGATGAAGTGAGAAGCATGGGATATTGAAAGTAAATAAACTCACTATGTCTTGATCCAACGCTTGTAATGGAACCTCCGAACAGGAAAATTTTGGAACTTAATGAACCCCACAAAAAAGTTGCTAATGATGATGTGAGTTCAATCGTTGCCTTAACCTCGTGTGCACTAGCCAGATGAATCACCTCTAAATACAAAAATCCATATCACAAGGAAATACTTTTATCCCATGTCTTAGGAGCCAATGAAAATGCATGAATACGAGTGTTAATGACCTAATGGAACATGCATATGGATGAAGCATAAGACAGTGAAGGTAATAAATATGAGGGCAAATTTTGGGGTGTTACAGCTGCCCCTATTCAATCAACTGTAGACCTGAATGGATGATAGTAAAGGTTTTCAGAAGTTCGAGGTATGCAGAGATTGTATACCCGAATAAACCAGAAAATTTGCACTATGTGGGAAATGAAGTATGTTGGAAAGAATGTCATTCTTGGATGACAACTCAAATTATGATCCTCAGATCCAACACGAAACCATCCTCGAATGGAAACACAATGGTATACCGGCCACGGTTGATAACCAGAAACACAAAGACTGACCTCAGACAGACTTTGCACAAGAGACATACTGACCTCAATCAATAAGCTCAAAATCAGAAGGAAGGACTTGAAGAACTTGAAGAAGAGAATGCCATCCTCGAATGACAACTCACAAAAGATCCTCGGATCTAACACAAAACCATCCTCGAATGGAGATGCAATGGTATACCGACCTCAGTCGAAAACCAGAAACACAAAGACTGACCTCAGACAAACTTTGCAAAAGAGACATACTGACCTCGATCAATAGACTCAAACAAAGATGCGAAACCAAGCCGAAAGTGGAATCATAAATGTAAGGCTAATCCGAAGATAGACTTACGAAAGAATTTGAGAACAAGCCGAAGGTGAACTCGAAAAAGTAAGACCAAGCCGAAGGTGGACTTACAAAGAATGAGACTAAGCCAAAGGTAGACTCAAACAAAGATATGAAACCAAGCCGGAGGTGGAGTTGCAAACGTAAGACTAAGTCAAAGGTAGACTTACGATAAGATTAGAGACCAAGCCAAAGGTGAACTCGAAAAAGTAAGACCAAGCCGAAGGTGGACTTACAAAGAATGAGACTAAGCCGAAGATAGACTCAAACAAAGATACGAAACCAAGCCGAAGGTGGAATTGTAAACGTAAGGCTAAGCCGAAGGTAGACTTACGATAAGATTCGAGAACAAGCCGAAGGTGAACTCGAAAAACAAAGACCAAGCCGAAGGTGGGCTTATAAAGAATGAGACTAAGCCGAAGGTAGACTCAAACAAGGATACGAAACCAAGCCGAAGGTGGAATCATAAACGTAAGGCTAAGCCAAAGGTAGACTTACAATAAGATTCGAGAACAAGCCGAAGGTGAACTCGAAAAAGTAAGACCAAGCCAAAGGTGGACTAACAAAGAATGAGACTAAGCCGAAGGTAGACTCAAACAAGGGTACGAGACCATCGTACTTAGACGAAATCGAAAAAGAATTTATCACACTTGGGAGATAAAGTGAACAAGACACATTGTGAGTGAGCTTAAAAAGAGACTATCATAACTTGGATGATAACTCAAACAACGAAACCGGACTTGGCAGAATCGACAAGTATTTCTCCCGCGTAGGAGATAAAACCTGAAAAAGAAAATATCATAGTGTGGATGATAACTCGAACAACGAAATGGGACATGGCGGAATCGACAAGTATTTATCACGCGTGAAAAGATGTTATGGGTCTTTGTACAAGGTACCCAAAACTGGCCTATGTTGGTATTCATATGTTTGAATTTTTCCATGGCGTAATGCTCCATAATGATGGAAATTCTACGCTTTTTGAGGATGAAAATGTAATGATAATTAATAAATGCAAATGCAAAGATGATTTCCTGGAGAAGAGATAACAGACATCCCTGGTAGCTTCACTGGGGAAGAAATAATCACTGCATCGGTTTGATGAATCCCTGTGGGGAAAAAGCGACTTTGCGGGGGATAGTGTTAATGACATACTGGCACTGAACTACCACCATTGCCAAAAATAAGTTGGACTTTAAGATCGGAGAGCCAAGACCCTATTAGGGATGAACTTTATTCGAGAGGTACGCTACCCGTTGAACTTCGTTGGAGAAGTGATCCTTCTGGCTCGGTTGGGGAAACATAAGTGTTGGTACTCTGCTAGGGAATCTCTCAGATACACAATCTTCTGCTAGGGGAAGAGATGCCAATAAGGATTGGACTTTATTTGGCAACTACACTAGGGAAAACTGCGAACAATGTTGTGCAAGAAAGAAAATCCTCGGGTTCTTCCCTACCTTCGCCTCTGCTAGGGAGTGAGACACATCCATGTATTGCTGGGTATAAGAAGTCTCTGATGGGGAATATTTCTCTGTTGAAGGAGGGAAACTCTCTGCTTGGGGAGAACATCACCAGCCTTCTGTTATAATGCTGGGGAAGATTTGAATCTCCAACTATACTGGGGATGATGGAGAATTTCAATGAGAAGGCTTCTTGCTGAAGACAAGAATTTTAAGATCGCCTCTTGCATAGGATAAGAGGTGTAAATCATCTCGTGTTAGGGATGAGATATGTAAGGTGTCCCATGCTGGGGATGAGCGAATATAGAGCATCTCTTGATAATGGTACCCTTTTATGGTTGCTCTGTTGCAGAAAAGATAATCTGATGAGACTTGCTGAGGAATCATGCTTAATAGAGCCTGCTGAGGAAGAAACTCCTTGATGCCTCTTGCTGGAAATGGCTTTGTTTCCAACCTTTAGGCTGACCGACTGCCTACTAATCATGAGTGAACAATGGTTCCTTACAATTTTTAACTCTCCTCGGACTAAGGTCCATCGGAAGAAAATGTCTCAAGAGGATTTTACAGAAGACATGGCACCCGAGATGCTTCAGTGTCTTCAAATTCTTGGAGAGATTCGTCGGGTCTCGAGATAACTGCCCCAAACTGCATGATCTATGAAAGAATTTTGCCTCGCGAGGATTCATGAAAAATCTCATATCATTGTGAGATATTCTGCCCCAGTATTTTGAACTCTGGATAGGTGCCTCTGATTGTTCGTCTTCAGGAGAGAGTAACTTCTAGTGCTCTTGGGGTGGCCTGCCCCAGTACGAGCCTTGAAGTGATCACCTATGATTGACTGTGCTTTGAAGAAAACGCCCAGATTTATTGCTCTTGGAGAGATATGAATCTCGAAGTGATTGCCCCTGTTTGGCTAAAATTTGAATGAATGCCTCAAACTAATGGTTCTTTGAGATATTTGATCTCGAAATGATTGCCCCAGTTTGGATGAAATTTGAATGCATGCCTCAGACTAATGGCTCTTTGAGAGATTTGATCTCGAAGTGATTGCTCCAGTTTGGGTGAACTTTGGAGAGATTGCCTGACGTGATTGCCCCGGATTGGCTGGCTCTTACCACGACTGGTTGGGAAAGTTCCTACTCAATGGAGTCTCTTGGAAAATTTCATCTTCATATGCTGGTCCTTCAGAAGTTTCAGACCTCTCAACTTTGGCAAGATTAAGCTTCTAGACTGAGGTTCCGTATGTGAACTCCTTTGATGTCAAACAAATGTATGCAAGCAGAAAATGTTTAATCTGAGAATGAAAATTCTAATCCAACTCACATGTAAAAGTTTTAATGAAAAAGATGTCGCAAACCTTTGTGAGTGAATCACTGGTTAAGATACGACATTAATTTTTTATGTAAGCATGTACATGCAACACCAACAAAAATCTTTCAACATAACTCATAGGAGTCAGGAACACAGTCTCGTGGTAGTACACTCTCAAAATAATCCTGTTTCATTTAGGACTCTTGAGGGTTGTATCGTGGTCTGATTCACGGTTATAGAAAAAGGATATAGGCTCGAAGTTTATAGGTACCCACCCTTCTTCATGATGTAATTCATTCCTATGTTCATCTAGCTCGGCACAAGCGCTCACCTTTCGTAAGGGTTTTGTGATGGTTGAGGAACCAATGACACTAACGGTTCAAACACCAATCAAATTGTCGTTTAGAGTCAGTCACCCCTATTTGTCTTTTGTGTCTGTATCACACGACTTTGTTCTTGTTCGTGGATCTTTCTTTTATAATCCTTTTCGTCTTTCGCTTTTGCATTCTTTTTCTTATCGCTAACTTTTGCATGGACTGATTCTTGTGAATCTTGGATTGTGAAGTCCAGCAGGATGCCCTAATTTTTGCCTAAGTCACTTGTTTTCAAGTTTCAACTTAGCGGGCTTTTCCATATATTTTTTCGATTCCCTTTTTTTGAACAAATCGTGTGACTGACTCACTTTTCAGTTGATGAGGGATAACCATTGTGGTTTCCGATCTTTGGACCTTTTAATTGGGATAACTATTGTGGTTTTTGGTATTTGGACCTCTTGATTTGGTACAATGAAATGTAATGGATCCTCAAATACCCATGGGTTGAATGCATGGTTTGTTTTCATGCGAAAAAGAAACTCCTGCTTCAAGGATCAAATGGGTTGGCGAGGGTCTATCTCCCTTATATCTCCAGTGTTTAGGATTTGAAACAATGTTTGTACATCGTCAACAAGGTCTTTCTCAAAAGCACATAATCAGAGATTTTTGTTTTTTCATGTCGTCATCCTCCCTCATAGAGTTTAAGCATAACAGTTGGTATTACAATGCACATTCACAAAATCATGAGTGAATATGAATGAATTACTTCAAGAAAAACATGTGCATTTTATTATAGTTATCATTCAAAAACAAATAAGTTTCATGCATGTATATTAATGTTTAAACAAACAAAAGAAACTACAAATGAAAATGCAGTAAAGAAGCTGAACATTGTCGTCATTGAGGCGACTTGACTCCGTCTGGACTTACTGCTTCTGAAGATGCCCTTGAAAACCGGGTACTCCATTTGGTGAGGAGGCTTCAATGTGTGGGCAGATTTTTTGGCATGATGACCTTTGAGTCGGCTGAATTTTGCACCTTGTGCCTGAACACATCTAAGTTGTCAAAAGGTATGCCTAAATGCCCCTGAGTGGTACTTGCATCTATCATTCACATTGTGGTTGCCATTATTGTGGAGGCCTGACTCTGTCTGGACTTATTACTCTCGGAGAATTTCAGTAGTCAAAAGTCTTGATGTTCATTCCAATACAATTTTGGTGCCATATTCCCACCTTTTCCTAGCGTGAACACAATAGTCTTGAAGTCAATCAAATTCGCGACCTTGTTTTTACCTTTGTCTCTGAAAGACTTGCACTCTTCAATCAATGGTCGGAATCCCCAAAATGGAAGCCATACTTGGCATTGAAACCCCAAAGGAAGCTTTGTCGGAGATGATCCTGATGCAACTAGCTCAACCAGTTCGAATTTGAGCAAATGAGGAAACCTGTTGCACGTATGGAATCATAATATGATAAAACTTCTTCTCAAGTTGCTCCAACCTTTAGCCCTATGCTCTGCCCCTAGGAATCTCTTGGGAAGCTTAGGTTGGATGCTGATAAATGACATCTGGAGGGAAGAGGTTGATAAAATAAGGTTGCTCGCAAAGATCTCATGTGATCTCCTGCCTACGTATCTCCATTGACTAATGGAGAATCAGAGTGACGTAGTTCCCCTCACTAGGGATGAAAATAGGTTTGTTTCCTTAACAGTGCATTCATGATTTCCATATCTAGGCTCATCTGAATCTTGATCTGGTTGACTTTTTCTTTCAGCAGTTTTTGAGAAATAAAGCTTGCACCTCTACCTGAATTACACCAGCTGGGTCTTCCTTTGGTTACCTCCAGCCGGAGTTGTTCCAAATCCATACCTCAAAGATTGTGATTCAAGTTGTCCATTTTGAAGAGAAACCAAATCAGGATATTAATTTGTATCTGAACACCTGTAATGAATGCAACAATGTATGCAAATGCCATGTTCGGTTATTTCCAAGGAATCTATCTGCTTTGATTCAAGTTTTGATACAAAAATATCCAACAGCCTGATTTAGATGTGCGGGGAAATGTTATGATGTCATGTAGGCAGCAAGCATGTGATTAATGGTCTAATGTTGGTGTTGAGCAGTGAACCAACTGTCTGTATAGAACCACAATAGTAGTACCATCTTTGTATAGATCCCCATAACTAAGAACCCAATAACTGTAGAACTGGATAACATAATAGAACAATCACTGATGGTGTTGAAGTTGAACAACGAGCCAAGTGTCTGTAGAGAGCCATAATAACAATCACAATAACAGGGTCACAATGGCAATCATAGTAACAATTTCTCTGAATAGAAATCCCGGATCTCAAAACCAAAGAACCATAGAACACTGAAAAATACTGGAAAAGTGGGTATGTTGGAAGTTTAGGGTTCCTGCAAACCTATAAACCCCTCCCATCTCACGGGTGTGCTACTCCAGGTCAACATCATAGACTCTCAAAGCCGAGCAACAATAATATGTTCACCATTTCCGAGAAATGGCTCATGACCAAATCAGGGAATAGGTTTGGCATTATGTACTACTCTGGGAGGTCTCAGTTGAGTTTGGGGAAAACAAGCATCCCTCATAAGTTCCCAGCTTCAAGCACTGAATCAAGAAACAATACTACATTCAGCCCTTGGGATACAGTACTATCGTCATACAAACAGTTTTCCTTAACTGGATTCCTATGAGAGAACCAGGTCATCCTATACGAATTCCCCGTGGGCCCTCGGATGGGAGTGGGTTTGCCAAAAAATGTGGTCTGCCACTGTAATCACTAGAGAGGGACGTTTCCACAAAGGTCCTCAATGATCGGTCCCTAGCTGCACATAACTATCAAGGTTGTGTATTGACCCAGAAAGATTCCGATATCAATACATTTCCAAGACGGTCACAAGTCTGGGTGTGGAAATCACTAATACTAACATAGCAAGATGCCATGAAGCCAGAGTGGAACCACTCTAAGTCCTAGGTGCACTCAAGTCGGGTACTTGGCTTATCTCACAGTAACAATCTCCATCCCATAGAAAAAAATCCAAACTAGCACAATCCAATATATATGATGCATGGAAAATAAATACTGACAGCGGTAAATAAATGTTGTAATGTAAATTGTAAATGAAAACAATAAATAAACACACAACAATACACATATAAACACCCAAAGAAACAAAGGCAAACAGGCGCTAGGATTGACTCTCAAAGGGGAAACCAGAGATTCTGGGTTCGTCCCCAGCAGAGTCGCCAGCTGTCGCTCCCTGGATTTCCATCCTGGTACAAACGCAAAAGTGGCGCGGAAAAGGTAGAGTCGCCAACCAGGAATTTTTATCCCGAATGAATGGGAAAGATAATGCTGCACAAACTGAAGAGAAAAGGAAATGACAAAGTCCTACGAACCAAAGATCTAGGTTCGGGAGTCGGTTACGACCTGGGAAGGTATTAGCACCCTAGACCATCCACCGTACCCGACGGGATCCACGCTTGTTTGTCTGTTTCAAAGGGTGAGAAATAAAGCTGTTGCTGAATAAAACCGCTAACTGGAACTGGAATGAGAGAGGAAACTGGAAAAGAAAATGGAAAATGTAGGGAAAATAAAGAATGTGCTCCAACGGGCCCTACCCCGCTGCCTACGTACCTCATCACGAAAATGAGGATCAGAGTCGACGTAGTTTGCCTAACTAAGGCGGGAACTATCTGTTTGTGTTTTTTATGAGCTGGACCTGCTTATGTCTATGCTCAGGTGTTGCAGGCTCGCCTTGAATGAGTGTGTTACCGTCTTTCAAATGAGACAAGTCGTCGCAAGTTCGCGCTGAGAGTGAATAAGATGAGAAGAGAGTTCCCATAGGAAAAGACATTTATTGTTTGTTGTTTGTCTTTTAGAGAAATGTTTTGATTGTTTTTGTTTATGAAAATAGCCTCACGATTAGAATTGTACATCATGCTAGACAAGCCAATACTATTCCAATATGGATTGAATATGAGTGCCCCATGGAATAAGTCTTCGCATCTAAGACTACTTCAACCTTTATTAAAGTGCTTTTTTAGCTTTTCTTTATGAGATAAGAAAGAATGACTCAAATGTGGAAGGACAAAAACTAAGGGGACTAAGACCAACCCTAAGTTGTTTATTGCATGGAATGTCATATGGTTAGTGTGGTCTTCTAATCCTAATGAGAAAAAGAAAAGAAAAAGAAACTAGAAAGCAACTTACTTCTCTAAAGAAATTAAGTTGTTTCTAAAGAGGGGAAGAATGAAGTTGTACAAACAAATCCTAAAGGGCTAAGACAACCACAATTTGAAAGCATAAAGAAGATGAGGAAGAATTTGTATAAACAAGGCTTACCTCAACCTCCCTACAAAACAAAGGTTAGCCTTACAAAGCATATTGAAAACATAAAGCATGGCAAAAACTCAAACTAGCCAAGGAAAAGCACTAAGGGCTTCCTAGAGTTAAGACCTAAAACTAAAGGATCTTAAATGATAAAAGTACTTCTAAAGTCAGTAGCTAAACCCTATTAAAGTATTCTAATGTTAAGAAATCAAATAATCACAATCTATGTCCTAATGAGGTATTAAACCCCAATGGAAATCATGGTGATGTTAGATGAAGAAAGTTGAATGAAAGTACAAGGCAAACACAACTTGAAAGTATAAATAAGATAAGGAAGAAGTTGTATAAAGAAACTTACCTCACCCTCCATACAAAACAAAGGTTAGTACCAAAATAATTTTCATATTGGAAACAAACACAAAGCATAAAGGCAATTAAGTACCATACACATCCTAGAATGGAACTAGGGTTCAAAATAAGACCTAAGTCTAAAGGTGAAGGTACCTAAAGGTTATATGACTTCTAAAGTCAGTAGCTACATGCTATAGGTCCCTAAGGGTGATAGGATACATCACACAATCAAACTATGTCAAACTATATATAAAAAGCTCACATAAGTTCACATGAAAGCAAGTTAGGGTTCAAGAATGAAGTATGAGTGCATATGGCATACAAGCATGAAGTAATAAATGAAATGAATATCAAAGTCAGTAGTGAATGCATATGAATGTAGATGAATTAAAATACCATCATAGATGTAATGATTTAGTCATATGGAGTAAGGAGAAGAAGATGTGAGAAGAAGTGGAACAAGTATCACATATGATTACAAATGATGCAAGTTAAGGATGAATGCCATGTGAATATGCATGAGATGATTATGGGTCAGTAGCATACAAATTATGAGATGCAATTAGAAATCATGGATTGGAATTTATGATTCCCACATAAGTCATGTTAACAATTAGAGGAGAAGAGAAGCAACTTTAAGTTAAACTAAATCAAGTAAGGATGCATTTTGAAACACCCAAAACAACCAAATGAATATGGTTCCGAAAAGTGATATATAACTAGAATTAAGGACCTAAAAGTGACCTATAATTATCTCCTAGATGTTACCACAAATTATCTCAAGCAAATGGCATGAATGCCTTCCTAACATCTAGGGTATAGAGCAAATAGGCACATAATCAGACCTATAATCTAGGTGACATGAAAAATAGAAAAAAGGCTTGAAAAATTATGAAATCCCTAGCATGGTTAAGTCATTAGCTTAAATGATCTAAATTTATTTCATAAAATTATGCACCAAAGTGCCAAAACAATTTACTTAATGAGTGAGATAGCAAGGCATGATTGCCGAAAAACAACTCCACAAAGTGGATCAAAAATTGCATAAAAAATTATGAATAAAAATGCCTAAGGAGCATAAAAATGTCACAAATTCTAGTGGTTAATCACACACAAAAAATAGGTCTCAAACCTATTGGAAAAAATTGCTTTTCGGTCCCTTATGTCAAAATAACGTCTTTCGAGATAACTTGGAATGAAAAATCCACATTAATTACTAAAACCATCCAAATATGGAATAAAAAATATATAAAATTAATTAAGAGCATAAAGATCACTTATAAAGTTTTCCAGAATTTTATCATACCCGAAACTATTTTAATAATTGCGACAAAACGGGCAAAAATGGTGTTTTAAGGGAAAGCGAAAGGAAGCGAATTCTATCATTCGTAACCTAATCCCTAAGCTCCGAAATCGACACATATCATCAAAAATAACAAATAAATACAATGCCTCAGGTGGTAGGGCTCAATATGCAAATTACGCTATATGATCCTAAGCCGCATACAAACTAGAATGATGCATTAAAGTGGAGAAAGTCGAGATTTCTTACTTGATTAAAGTGACAATTCTTCATATAAAGAAATCCAAAAACTCCATGCAAGATATTGTAATCTCCCATAAGAAAAATAAATGCTTATCTTCCATTATCACTTTGTGAAGATCCACCATAGTTGAAATCGATCTGTATCGATAAAAAAAGCTCGTGAACAATTTAATCCAAAATTAATTCACAACCATAATTAAAATTATCTCCAAAATTCCACTTAGAATTGTCAAAGAATTAATCAAGGTGTTTATTAACAAAAATTAAGTAACAATGAAATTATTTAGCCAATTTCTACTAGAAAAAATCAATTAACATTTTTTTCTAAAGAACAATGAAAGCAAAAGAGTGTAGTTGAGATTATAAGGGTGCAACCAAAAAATTGGACCCATGCCTAATCTTCCTATCCATAGGCTCAGGGAGGGGTGTAGATAGCACATTCAGATGGTGTGGAAAGGAAAATCCATGGCCCAATCAACTCATGAAGCTTAACGCAGGAGGGTGTGTGCTTGGCGAAAAAGGGGGTGCTGATAATAGATCCATGGCTGAATTTTGTAAATCCCAATCCAAGTTTGTCTTTGAAACCCTAAATGATAAGTTAAGAGAAGCAAGACTCAAGCTCTGATGAAAACAGAGAAAGCAATCCTCTTCGTCTAAGTTTCATATTGCGGCTTTCTTCTTCCTCTTCATCTTCATTCGGCCATTAATCTCAACAATCGCTTCCCACCGTTGAATCGCGTCTCACCGTTCTCCTCTCCTTCAACATTCACGTCTCTTCATGGCTCTATTCGCGACTTTTCCTTATCTCGCCTTCACTCTCCTTACGATTCACCTCCAACGCTTTCCAATCCCGTTCGTATCACAGTATCACCGGACTAATCGATCGAGCGGCCACCTCGATTTAGAATTTGCTCAGGTATGCTAGCTGTTACACACGGATACTACTCTGATTCGATTCACCCTCTTATTCTTGCTATAAACTCACGATTGCGTTGCTCTTATAGGATTTTTTGTAAATTCCAGTGATGATGACACGAAATCGAGGAAGACTGAAATGTTGTTAGAGGTGTGCATTGGCGGTGTTATTGATCAATGATATTGTTAAAGTTGTTGTTGTTATGTGATTCTTATGCGAGGTGTTCGATCCGTTGCTGAATCTGATGCAGGTCTTTTGTTTGTAGACGAAGATGATGGTGAGGAATGTTGAATTCTTTTTTTGGTGATTTCTGAAATTGAGGAATGTAGAGGTTGAGGATGATGAAGAATGTCGAGTCGAAGATGATGATGCTGTGAGAATTTGAAGAGAGTTTTCTTTTTTCTTGAACAAGGGTTTCAGAAAGGTTGAAGGAGATGTTGATGCCGAGTGATGGAGAGATCAATGAAGATTGAAAGATGAAGCTTGAAGAGGAGTGATGAAGATTGCAGAGAATTTTTCAGAATAGATGATGGTGATAATTGATGAGATGTGAGATTGAAGATTATTTTTTTGTCAAGATCCTCTAGTGTGTTACTGTCGCTCCCGAGATTTTCATCCTAGTACAAACGCAAAAGTGGCGCAGAAAAGGTTGAGTCGCCAACCATGCATTTTTATCCCGGATGAATGGGAAAGGTAATGCTGCACAAACCGAGGAGAAAAGGAAATAACAAGGTCCTGCGAACTAAAGATTTGGGTTCGGGAGTCAGTTACGACCTGGGAAGGTATTAGCACCCCAGATCGTCCACTGTACCCGACGGGATCCACGCTTGTTAGTCTATTTCAAAGGGTGAGGAATAAAGTTGCTACTGGATAAAACTGCTGACTGAAAATGAGGATGGAAATGAGAAAGGGAAATGGAAGAGAGATCGAAAAGAAAGAAGGAAATGTAGGGAAAATAAAGAATGTGCTCGAACGGGCCCTACCCCACTGCCTACGTATCTCATCAGGAAAAAGAGGATTAGAGTCGACGTAGTTCGCCTAACTAAGGCGGGAACTATATGTTTGTGTTTTTAATGGGTTGGAACTGATTATGTCTATGCTCAGGTGTTGCAGGCTCGCCTTGAACGAGTGCATTTACCGTCTCGCAAAAGAGACATGTCGTCGCAAGTTCGCGTTGTGAGTGAGTGAGATAAGAAGAGAGTTCCTGCAGGAAAGTCGCTTATTGTTTGTTGTTTTCTTTTTAAGAGTTTCTTATGAATTTGGCACAAGAAAGTGATTTCAAACTCCTTTCCATGGAATGTATGCTTACTACCACATTCTAAGATGGAATAGTAGAACAAGCACACCAAGTAAGGAGAATTTATCCAAGACTTGTTTCCAAGGATTAGGGTCTAAGTTCACTAGCTTGTTGAACTTATTACATGTTTTATGTAGCTTTTGAAGAAATGTCTTTTATGTTTTCTTTGTGAAGATATTCTCATGATCAAACTTGTACATCATGCTAGACAAGCCCACACTATTCCAAGATGGAATGAATGTGAGTGCCCCATGGAATAAGTCTATACACAAGAGGCTATTTCTATCCTTTATTAAGTGTCTTTTGGCTTTTATGTTTGAAAATGAGAGAAGATGACTCAAATGAGAAAGGACAAACACTAAGGGGTACTAAGACACATTCCTAAGTCATTTATTATATACAAAAGGATGCTCTAAAGGTTTGTGAGGTTTTCTAATCCTAATGAGCAAAAGGAAAAGAAGAAAAGAAGCTTAGAACTCAACTTACTTCTTAAGGAAGTTAAGTTGATTCTAAAGAAACAAAGGGGAAGGCCTAAAAGCAAAGCACAAAGTGCTAAGGAAAACAAATTTAGAATGCATAAGGAGATGAGCATGAAGTAGTACTTACCTCAATCTCCCCCCACCCTACAAAACAAAGGTTAGCATGATAAAGCATTTTGAACATGTAAAGCAAGGCAAAACTCCAACAAAGCTCATACTAGCTAAAGGAAAAGAACTAAGGAGCTTCTAAGGCTAAAACCTAGGCCTAGGGTATCCTACATGGTAAAAAGCTTCTAAAGTAAGTATCTAACTCATACCAAAGTATTCTAAAGTCATAAGGATGAACAACTTCAAACTATACCCTAAAATGGAGATAATCCCTAATAGGAGTTAAGGTGAAGTCACATGAGAAACTTAAGTGGTTAAGCATGGTAAACTTGCATGAAGTCAAAGGTAAATGTAAAATCCAGAAGCTAACACTTAATGAAAGTTTCCTAAGATGTGAAACACAATGGAAATAAAGGGATTCAAGTGAGAAAGACTCAAACACTATGTTGAATGAAGATGAATAAGAAGAATTTAAACATAAATCTTCAAAGGAAGAAAAAGCTTAGAAGGAAAAGTCAAACATGGTCAAAGGAATTTGAACTCCCCCTACATAAACAAGGGTCTTGATAAAATGTTAGAATGAAGCTTAGACCTAAAAATTAGCCACAAATGGATTAGGGTGAATGACATTGGGTTTAAGGAAACAAGTTTGATTTGAAATTTTAAGGAGTCATGTGAGACTAAATGAAGCATGAAGACTTATGAGTTGAAATGAATACATGAGAATTATTATGGAATACTTATAGGATATATAACAATGATATGACATGGTTGGAATACTCATGAGGTGAATTTAGAAGTGTGAAGATGGAAGGAGGAGAAGAATTAGGGAAAATGGGCATATATGTGACTTATGGATAAAGTAATCAACAAAAATCAAAACATGAAGGCCTAAGATGGATACAAATCACTTAGAGACTCTTAGTAAGACCTAAAAGACTCAAATTAATGACATCAAGTGCATGGCATAAATGCCTTACCAAAATTGAGTAAGAAGAAGTAGAAATGAGGACCAAAAATGTAACTTGCAACACAAGGGACCAAAAAATATCAAATGGCATTGAAAAATTATGAAAATTTACATCTAGGATCACAATCCAGGGGCGAACCTAACTATAAAACATCTCACCAAAATTCACATTCTAACTCATTCAAATGGATGCATGAAGTGACTTAGGGTTTTATGGACACAAACTCAAAGAATGGGTTCAAAAATAATCCCATCAATGACCTAAAAATAAGAGAAAAAATATTTTTAAGGAACTTGAGGTGTCATCTGAATAGGGCAAAAAGAATGGTATCGATATCATTTTTGGTTTGAGAAAAATAAAATGGGGAAGGATCATTGGTCAAAAATGGAGAAATTTGAAAAGAAATAAAAGGAAAATTAATTTCTGGACAGAAAATAAATGGAAAATGAAATTAAAAATTATGAAAAATTTGGAAAAATATTGAAAATGGTGTATGAATTTATTCAGAATTTTTAGAGAGGATTTGGTATTCTTAAGAAATTAAAATTGAACTAAAATAAAATGAGAAAAAAAATAAAAGGAGAAATGATGAGAGGGGTGCGTTCAGAAAGAAAATAAGCTGAATATTCCTTGGGCTTTTGAAAGTTAGGGTGTGAGTAGACATTTGGGGCCCAGTCCAAAGGCGTTGGGTTCACTGGATTATAGTGAGGACTCAGTCAACATTTGACTCCTATCTGGACCTTGAGATTGATCTAATGCGCATGAAATTAGTCAAACTATGAAAATAAGAGGGATAAGATTGAGGCACATGATAAAAAGGATGGATGACACACACTCAACACACTCAGGTCCACTTAAGCTTGCACGTGATAGGCACACGTTCATTTATTCGCTGGCAGGCTCATGAGCGTTAGATGGAAATGATCTAAAGGCTGGAACATAATCCTGGTAATAAAACTAGGGCATTGTTCCAGTCACCGGAGAAGACCTCCGGTCATCTTCTCCAGTGATATTCCAGTTTGGGCAACCTCAAACCACCACTAGGATGGAATCCAAAACCACCACAATGTTCATCATGCTTCACACATCTATAATCTAGCTTCACATTTCATTTATCACACAAGATCATTGCAAATCGAACCAAACAAAAACCAACCTAAAAACTGGATCTATGCACTTGAGGTGCCTATCAACTAGCCAGAATGTGCATAGCTCTTATCAAGTCTTAAACCACACAAATCAACTAAAACAGAAAGAAATTGTGCAAATGGAATTTCAGAGAAACCTGGAAATACAGATCTTCAGTTGTGGAGGAAACCCATAGAGGAGATTCCACTTGTACTCTACACTTGCCCTTGATCCTTGAATGAGTGAAATAAACACTCAAAAGTTGTGGAATCTTGATGAATTGAAGGAAATGCAGGAAAATGCAGAAGCTTGCTCTTGAGAATTTGAATGAATTGAGCTGTGAAAATTGATCACAAGATGATGAAGTTTAATTGATGATGATTGAGATGTATCAATGGAGTCTGAGGCTTGCTCGAAGCAAAAAACCAGAAGAACCTCTTCACAAAACCAGAGAAAATCAGAGAGAGAGTGATGAAGTTTTCTGTGTGATTTTGATCAAAATGAAACTCTTATTATAATTCTGTTATGGAAGATCCTTTTATATCCACAGTTAGTTATAACTAACTCTAGTTGATGGTTAGAACTAGAGTTAGTTCTTAACTTAAGGTGCAAAGCTCAATTTGAAGGTGTATAGTGTAATGGTGTATCTGAATTAGTTTCCTCGAATTCTATCCAATGTAATGAAGAACATGATTATTATGATGAGGATGATTGAAACTAAAGTCAATGCAGCTTGTATGTAATTCTATCCTTCCCATTTTGCTTGAATCCTCACTAATGTGCATGGCATCTAAAGTGATCATGCAGGTATGTGATACATTGCACCCTAAGTGATGAAGTTTGTGAGCATAGCATGTGAAAATGAAGCATTCAAACTTGGATTGAACTGAACATGACTACGTTACAATGCCTTGGTACATAAGAAAACCAGAATTCAAATTATGATCTTCCATGGCATGAATCTTCAAGTTCAAGGCATCAAAGCATTGACTTTTTGTGCTCAATTTGAAGATGAAGCTTCATAGAACAAGTTTGGAGTTCACATCAAGATGCAATAGGGTCTCTATGTCAATCAAATTTGCCATTGAACACGAGGAAGCAAAACTGCATACTTGGCCTGTAGGAAATTAGCTTGCCTTGGGGCTAATTGCCTATGGAGGAATCAGTGTGGGATTATCACTTTGCTCTAGAAATATCTCCCAAACCATTGGTCAAATAAAAATTCTCTAAACATCAAATTTGTAGAGGACATACCAATGAACAACTTTGTAGTTCAAAGAAAATTCATCTGAAGCCTCCTTGATGGAGTAAAATTCCCATACTTCTTGCACACCACCTGCTTGATGGAATACCTAGAAGGGCGCGCGCGCCTGGCCTGCCTTGCCTAGCCCATGGCCTAATTTTGCCTTGATTTTCCCCAACTTTGCATGATCATAACGTCTTCAATTTTGATGGTATGGACATGTTCCACCTATAGATTTGAAGCTCAAGATGTCCTCTTTCAAAGAGCCCAAGTGGAATTTTCATTTGACTTTTATTTTGGGAGAAGGCCTCTCTTGAAGTTGGCTGCAAAATGACCAAAACTTGCCATTTTTGGAAACCCTAATTTTCCAAAAATGGTAAGTTTTGGTTTTCTTGATTTCTCATGATTCCTTCATCATTTCTTGATCAAATTTGGTCCATAGGCTCTTTGTAACCTTAATTTCATGAATTTGACCTCAAAAAGTCAGGAGTTGACGTTTTGCTCAGCATGGTTGACTTTTCCCAAATTCCTTGATTTTCAATCAACTGAACAATTGAGGACCTTCCAAAATGATTCCATGGATGAAACTTCAACCCTAGATACTTAATATCATGTAGAAAACAATGAAATCAAGTTTAAACAAAAATTTCCTTGGGAAGCTCAGTTAATCAGAAACCTTAATTTGGCCCCTTTTTGTCAGGAGATGTTGCACTGCTTGAACTCTCTGATCAATCCATTTCTTTCTAGGACTTGTGGCCTCAAATAAAACTTGTGGGATGTTGTGAACCCTCTTCACAATATTGAGAAGCCATGTTTCCCTTTGATTGTCTTTGGATGGCCATCAACTGCTCCCACCATTGATAACCAGCCTTATGCCTCAGCTATGATGATTATGATGCAATGCTTTACGTCATGATATGGATTTAGGTATGTAATGTTATATGCTAAATTCCATGAAAATGAGAGGGAAAATTTTGAGGTATTACAACTTCCCCTATTCAATCATCTGCAGACCTGAATGAATAATAGCAACGACTTTTAGATATTCAAGGCATGCAATGATTGAATACTCGAATAGATCCTGAAAAATTTGTACTCTATAAGACAATGAGAATGCCATTTTGCTTCTTTTCTCTATTCTTTTTTTATTATATATTTTTGTTGACCTTTGTCAGGACGAAAAGAAATGAGCTCATCGTACTTAGATGATAACTCGAAGAGCACGAGGCTATCGTACTTAGACGGACTCGAAGATGAAACCATTGTACTGAAATGGAATCAGAAAGAATGGGATCATTGTACTTAAATGATTGCCCATGATGCGACCGTTGTACTGAAATGGAGATGCGAAAAGGTGAGCCTATTGTACTTAAACAAGACCCGGACACGAGACCATTGTACTTAAACAGAACATGGAATGAACTAGATCGTTGTACTTAAACGATAACCCGCGACGCGACTGTTGTACTTAAACCAAACGCGAGAAAATGAGACTGTTATACTTAAACATGACTCAAGAACGAAATCATTGTACTTAAATGGAATCGAGGGGTTGAAATCATCGTACTTAGATGAAGTCAAAGAAATAGGATTGTTGTACTTAAACGAAAACCCAATACGACCCCGTTGTACTGAAATGAGACGTGAAAACTGAGCCTGTTGTACTCAAACAAGACTCAAAGACGAGACCATTGTACTTAAACGAAACACGACGAATATGAAACCATTGTACTTAAATGGAGTCAGAGAAATGAAATCATTGTACTTAAAGGAAGTCATAGGGACAAATTCGTTGTACTTAAAATATGACCTGCGACGCAACTGTTGTACTGAAACGAGACGCAAAAAAGTGAGCCTGTTGTACTGAAACAAGACTAAAAAACGAGACCATTATACTTAAATGGTTCGAAAATAATGGGATCGTTGTACTTAAACGAGAGCCCGAGACGCGACCGTTGTACTCAAACAGAGACGCGAAATAAACGAGGTTTGTTGTACTGAAACACGACTCGATTGGGGATAAAAAACATTGACTTGGAAGGGAAATGATGTTTGGAAAATAAATTGGTATTCTATGTGGGGAGTACTTCAGTTTGAAAAGATGTTATGGGTTTTTATATAATATACCCCAAAACTGGCCCATGTTGGCATGCACATGCTTGAATTTTGCATGGCGTAATGCTCCGTAAAGATTGAAATGCTACGCTTGAAAATGCAAATGTAATGAAGATTACTTAAAATGAAAAATGCAAAGAGATCTCCTGATAAGGAGATAACAGGTATCCCAGGTAGCTTGATTGGGGAACGATGATCACTGCACTGATCTGGTTAATCCTTGTGAGGAGAAAGCACCCATGCAGGGGATATTTTTAATGATACATCGGCTCTGAACTGCCGCCATTGCCAAAAATAAATTGGAATTTTAAGATTGGAGAGCAAAGATCCTGTTAGGAATGAACTTGACTTGCAAGGTACGCTACCCGTTGAACTCCGTTGGGGAAGTGATAACCCTCTGACTCGGTTCGGGAAACAGATGTATTGGTATTCTGCCGAGGAAGAAATATGTTGGGGGAATCCCTCAGCTACATCACTTTTCCTGATATTTGTTGGGGATGAATGACCTCCTTGTGCTGCTGGGGAGCGCTCCTTTGTTGAAAGGCCATCTCTGCTTGGAGAGACTATCAGTCTTCACTCCATTGGGGATTATCAAAGAAAGGTGTTGTTGAGGACACCCGTTCAAAGAACCTGCTGGAGGAGACCTCTTGAGGACCTGTTAGAGATTTGCTAGCAACACCTGTACCTGCACCTACACAAACACAACTGATAGCGCCTACAACATTAAGAGTTAGTCTGGCCTGTATGCCCCAGGCTTATGGTTTGAATCACCATCCCGGTCACTCAACACTTTAGAGTTGCATTAAATGTTTTTGTCCTCCTGCATGAGTTAGAAAGCATTCAAATGTTCATAATGCAACTTTTATCACAATTTGCTGGGCGTTTTTCTTTGCAATCAATCAATGTTAGATGAAAAACAAAAAAAAAATCATGATCACAGATTTGACTGAAATTGAATTTTATTAATTGGACAATGGCCCTGAATAGGCATTACATCAAGAAGCAATCCCTGGAAAGAGGAAATTTCTCAAAAGGAAAACAAACTATCCAATTGGCAATGTGAAGCATTGATCTCATCAAACTCCGACCTGGCTATGACTTGTATATCTTCATGACTCTCCGCTTGCTTCGCCTTTGAGGAAAGTGATTGAATCGGTCTTCATCCCTTAGGATGCCCTTGGTTGCAAATGGATCACAAACCTCGCAGACTGCAGTCGTTCGTGTTAGTCCCTCTTTTGCGTGGATTGTCCTTTCGGGTTTTCAATCCACTGGGATACCTTTTTTTGCCTGAGCTGTCCAATGTGGCTTTTCAGCCCAGCGGGTGTATATTTTTCAATATTTCCCTAATTTTTGCTCGAGCCTTTTATTCTGTTTTTTGGCTCGCCGGGATGCCCATTTTTTTCCTGGATCTTTATTCTGTTTTTCTCTAGTGGGTCTTTTTACACGAAGTATTTTCTTACTGCGTTTGCGTTAACAGTGGATTGGAAGTCTTTGCCATCCATGGTCGTTAACATCAAGGCTCCGCCCGAGAAGACCTTTTTAATCATGAATGGACATTCATAATTGGGTGTCCACTTTCCCCTGTGATCATTAAGAGGAGGAAGGATCCTTTTCAGCACTAAGTCACCTGGTATATAGCGTTGAAGCCGCACTTTCTTGTCGAAAGCCTTTTTCATTCGTCGTTGATACAAATGTCCATGGCATACATCTACTAGGTGTTTTTCTTCGATGAGGCTCAATTGTTTGTACCTGGCTCGGAGCCATTCAGCTTCATCCAATTTGACATCCATCATTTTTCTCAACAAGGGGATCTCAACTTCGACTGGTAGGACTGCCTCCATACCGTACACAAGTGAGAACGGGGTTGCCCCTGTCGATGTACGCATAGACGTTCGGTACCCATGTAGTGCAAATGGTATCATATCATGCCAATCCTTATATGTCACAACCATCTTCTGAACAATTTTCTTGATATTCTTGTTGGCCGCTTCGACGGCGCCATTCATCTTCGGGCGGTATGATGAAGAGTTGTGATGCTCTATTTTGAAATCCCGGCACAAGTCAGCCATCATCTTGTTATTGAGGTTAGAACTATTATCAGTAATGATCCTTTCGGGAATTCCATACCGGTAAATGATATCCCTTTTAATGAATCGGGCGACCACTTGTTTTGTAGCGTTGGCATAAGATGCCGCTTCGACCCACTTTGTGAAGTAGTGACTGTTGGAAGCTATTAGCTCAATCTTGCCAATCATATAAATGCCCCACATGGAGAACGGCCAAGGTGAAGACATGACGCTCAATAGATTTGGAGGTACATGGACCTTATCAGCATAGATCTGGCACTTGTGGCACTTGTGGGAATATTTACAGCAATTGGATTCCATGGTGATCCAATAATACCCCGATCTTAACAGCTTCTTTGCCATGACATGCCCCCCAACATGGGTACTGAAGGAACCTTCGTGAACCTCTTGCATAAACAGGTCTGCTTTGTGTCTATCCACGCATCTGAGTAGGACCATGTCAAAGTTCCGCTTGTATAGCACATCATCTTGATTCAAGAAGAATCCACCTGCTAGCCTCCTGAGAGTCTTCTTGTCTTTACTGGATGCCCAGTCGGGTATTCTTGAGACTTCAGGAATTGCTTGATATCATGATACCAAGGTTTATCATCTTCAACACTGTCAGACGTAGGTAGGTCTTTCGAGACGAGAGACCATGATTCGAGGCACGTAGTTCTCTTGACAAACTTTGATCATGGAAGATAAAGTTTCCAGAGCTTCAGCAAACTGATTCTCATCTCGTGGTATATAATGCAGCTTGACCTTGGTGAAAAAAGTTAACAACCTCCTGCTATAGTCCCTATAAGGAATCAAGTGAGGTTGATGAACTAACAACTTACCATTGACTTGTTTTACGACCAGAGCAGAATCTCTGAAGATCTCGAGGTTCTTGATTCGCAAGTTGATTGCTTCCTCGATCCCCATGATGCAAGCTTCATACTCTGCTTCGTTGTTGGTACATTTGAATGTCAGCCAAGTAGTGAAAGGCATATGGACCCCCTCTGGTGAAATAATGACAACACCCACTCCGCTTCCGTTCATGTTCACAGCTCCGTCAAACATCAATTTCTATTTGCATTCGAGGTCTGCCCCCTCCTCCGAAAGTGGTTCTTCACAATCTTTCAACTTGAGGAACATAATGTCCTCATCCGAAAACTCAAACCTCATTGGTTGGTAATCATCAATTGGCTGATGGGCCAGATAATCCGACAATACATTTCCTTTGATTGCTTTTTGCGAAGTGTATTGGATATCATGTTCTATCAGAATCATCTGCCATCGGGCTACTCTTTAGGTTAGAGCTAGCTTTTCGAAGATGTACTTTATAGGGTCCATCTTGGAAATCAGGAAAGTAGTGTGAGTCAGCATGTACTGTCTTAGCCGGCGAGCAACCCATGCCAAAGCGCAACAAGTTTTCTCGAGTAGTAAGTAGCGTGTCTCACAATCGGTAAACTTTTTGCTAAGGTAATAAATTGCATGCTCTTTTCGAATAGACTCGTCCTGCTGACCCATCACACATCCCATTGATCCTTCGAGTACAATGAGGTACATGATTAAGGGTCTCCCTGGCACTGGAGGCATGAGAATAAGAGGTTCTTGCAAGTACTCCTTGATTTGATCGAAGGCCTGTTGGCAATCATCATTCCATTTGATAACCTGATTTTTCCTCAGAAGTTTGAAAATAGGCTCGCATGTGGCTGTAAGGTGTGAGATGAACCGTTCAATGTAGTTTAACCTCCCTAAGAAGCCCCGTACTTCTTTCTCACTTCTTGGTTCAGGCATCTCTTGGATGGCTTTTACCTTTGCAGGGTCGACCTCGATTCCCTGTTCACTGACAAGGAAGCCTAGCAGCTTACTGGAACGTACCCCGAAAGTGCATTTGTTTGGATTCAACCTTAGTATGAATTTCCGAAGCCTGTCAAACAGCTTGGCTAAGTTGACTAGATGCTCCTCTTCTATCTATGACTTCGCAATCATTTCATCAACATAGACCTCAATCTCATGGAGAATCATATCATGGAATAATGTCACCATTGCACGTTGGTAAGTTGCACCGACATTTTTCAAACCAAACGGCATGACTTTATAACAGAAGGTGCCCCGGGCGTAATGAATGTAGTCTTCTCCATGTCTTATGGCGCCATTTTAATCTGATTATAGCCCGAGAAACCATCCATGAAAGAGAATACGGAAAACTGAGCGGTGTTGTCAACTAGCATGTCAATGTGAGGCAAAGGGAAATCATCTTTAGGGCTGGCCCGATTCAAATCCCTATAATCCACGCACATTCTGACCTTACCATCCTTTTTAGGGACTGGTACAATATTTGTGACCCATGGGGGATAACTTGTTACGGCCAAGAATCCAACGTCAAATTGTTTCTGCACCTCTTCTTTAATTTTAATGGCCATATCAGGGCGTGTTCGTCTCAACTTTTTCTTTACATGTGGGAACTCTTCCCTGAGAGGTAGTTTATGCACCACGATGTCAGTGTCCAATCCAGGCATGTCTTGATAACACTAGGCGAAGATGTCAACATACTCTCGAAGCATGGAAATTAGACAAATCTTGATAGATTCTTCTAACATGGCTCCGATCTTTACCCCTTTATTGTCTTCTTCAGTACCCAGATTTATCACCTCAATAGCCTCCTCATGTGGCTGAATCATCTTCTCCTCTTATTTAAGCAACCTGGCTAGCTCTTCGGGCAGTTCACAATCTTCTTCACCTTCCTTGTCGGCTAGGTAAATCGGATTGTCGAAGTCATACTGAGCCATAGCAAGGTCGTCGTTGATGAGACTCGAGGATGAGCATTTCCATGAATGATGATTCATGCTAGATTTTAGAAGTGGTGTGAGATGTGAAAAACATTTCCATTTATTTTGAAAACAAAAATAAAAATGAAAGATGGGGAACAACATGTCATGAATGCAAAAACGTCTGCTTTATTGATGATTATGAAATCACATTATGAACAAAAGAACCCTTACAATGAGCTACTACGCCTCGGGTAAGGCGCATGGCTTGAATACAGGAAAACAAAAAATAAAAAACTATTACTCTTCAAGCCGAGTGACAGAGATGAGCTTTTCCGCCGACCAGTTGTTGAGTTGTGTCCCTGGAGTACAAGGCTTAACCCACTCATCAATACCGCAGTCACTGTCAACCATATCTTCTTGTGTAGCACATACATTTCCATGATCAACCCACCTAGCACTGGTGAAGGTAATTGGGTCTTTCCGACCTCTAGCACTTTGTCCAAGCGTTGACAGACCCGACTGGTAGCCAACTCCATACATGTCTTTCTTTTCTAGGATCTCAATTGTCTTTCCTCAACCTTCTTTCGCACCTGATTCCACCACTTCTAAGGCTTGTTTGTAAGAAGCTATAGAAGCTCCTTTCTTCGGGTCTTCAGATAAAGAAACTGATGCATTCTCAAATTTGATGGGTTCAAAAGCTTGGCAGGGAGTCTCGACAATTTCTCCATCCATTTCCACATATTTGAATGAGGCTAGGTGGTTGATGAAGATGTTTTCTTCTCCTGACACTGTTACAATTTGCCATTCCCACACAAACTTTAACTTTTGATGAAGGGTTGAGGATACTGCCCCTGCTGAATGAATCCACGGTCTCCCCAATAAGCAGCTATAGGCCGGCTGAAAATCCATCACGTAGAAAGTAGCATTGAAGACTTGTGGTCCCACCTGGATAGGCAACTTTACTTCTCCGAATACTGACCTCCTTGAACCATCGAATTCCCGTACGACTAAGTCGCTTGGCCTCAGTACGACTCTTTCATAATTCAACTTCATGAGGGATTTCTTGGGAAGCACATTTAATGACGACCCTATGTCCACCAGCACATGGGAGAGCACAGCCCCCTTGCATTCCATGGAGATATGCAAGGCGCGATTGTGATTGCGTCCCTCGGATGTTAAATCCATATATGTAAAGCCCAGGCCATGGCTAGAGTTTACACTCGACACCACCGTTTCCAACTGATTTACCGATATATCCTGCGGTACATACACGTTGTTCAGGATCTTCAATAGGGCTTTCCTATGCGAATCCGAACACATTAATAGGGATAAGATCGAGATCTTCGAAGGCGTCTGCTGTAAGTGGTCTACGATCTTGTAGTCACTTTTCTTGATGATTCTTAAGAATTCCTCCGCATCCTTATCAAAAGTGATGTCAGGATCTGTTGAAGGTGCAGGTGTATCATTAGTCATGGGCAGTTTGCCCCTGGCTTTCGCTTGAGCCTCGGCAGTATCTTTTGGTGGCAATGCACTACCTCTCAGAGTTTCTGGCGCAAATAACCTACTGCTTCTGGTAAATCCCCCAACTCCAATATTTTCAACTTGGCACGGAGAGGAAATGGATACAGTTAAGTCTTTCTTATGGCCATTATAGTACACTCAACCTCCATAATTCCAAGGAATGGCTCTCTCACTCTGGTATGGAACAGGTCCAGAAATGGTAATGATTATGGGTGCCACTCTTGCTGCAGCAGGAACCTGTGTTGGGTTGTAATAGATCGTAATAGTTGATATATCATCACTCTTCACAACTTTATCGAACTGTATACTTCCTTCATTGATCATCCTATGTATCCCCGATCTCAGCTGATCGCAACCATCAAGGGAACTAACACAATCTGGGCAATTTTCTCCACAACCCGGGAACATGTCCTTTTTGACCAAGCAAGATTTTACTGCCATTAGTGGAGTTTTCAAATCATTGACATCAGATATCAAATTCAAACCTTCACCGTTATCAATAGCCCCCATAATCCTTCAATGAGGAGGCATAGGATTCTGGATTACATTTGGAGTAGGAGCAAAATTGATTGCCTTAGAGTCAATCAAATCCTGGAAAACGCGCTTCAAAGCTTTACAATTCTCCGTGTTGTGACCGGGAGCCCCAGAATGGAACTCACATCGAGTATTGGTATCATACCCTTCAGGGATTTTCCCCGGTCTTGTAGGTTGTAGGGTCCTTAATTGTACCATCTATAGTTGTAGAAGATTCTGGAGGAGCTGGGAATATGACATGGGTGGCGTCTCAAGATGTCTATCTCTTGTTCGGGGAGGATAATATGGCCTAGGAGCCCTTTGTTGTTGGTAGTTTGGTTGACGTTGTTATGGCTGAACCCGTGGTTGGTTTGCTGGAGAAGGAATGGTGACAGGAGCTGCTTAATATTCTGATTCCCTCTTCTGTTTTGAGTGTACACGGCCCCAACTTCCCCTTCTCGGCGCTTCACAAATGGCTTCTTTATGTTGGAGGTTGAAGCTCCGCTATTCTGGATTTTTCCTTGCTTCATCCAGCTTTCTATTCTTTCACCCGTCAGGATAATGTCCGAAAACCCACTAGATGAACAACCTGCTAATCTTTCCATGAAATGCCCTGGGAGGGTATCTATTAAAAGATCCACCATTTCTCTCTCCAGCAAAGGTGGTTGTACTCTGGCGGCAACCTCATGCCATCTTTGAGCATAATCCTTGAAGCTTTCTGAGTTCTTCAAAGATAAACTCTGGAGTTGAGTACGGCTGGGCGCCATATTAATATTGTACTGATACTGCTTAAGGAAGGACTCCCTAAGCTCTTTCCAGTTTCGGACATAATTATTTTCTAACTTCATATACCACTCTAGTGAGCCCCCAGAGAGGCTGTCCTGGAAGTAATACATCCAAAAATTTTCATCTTTAGTGTGAGCGGATATCTTGCGGTAAAAAGCCTGTAAATGTGTCTTGGGGCAGGGATTGTCATTGTACTTATCAAAGCTTGGAGGTCTGAATTTAGGAGGGATAACCACCCCGGAGACCAAACCCATATTAGATACATCAATTCCAAGAGTGTCCGTACATTCAAGGGCCTTAACCTTCTCGGCTAGCAACTGAAAATCCTAAAAGTTTCCACCCATACGAAAACCCATATCATCATTAGTAGGAGGGAACGTGTCTTCTTGGCGATCTTCTACAGGGATAAGATTAGGTGTGTTAGTTTCCGGACCCTGAGGTCCGTCTCCTCTGTTGTTGTTGGGAGGATTTCCCTGGGCATCCGGAGTAACCACTAGAGGGTCAGTTTGGGGAGGAGTAAGCCTCTGCATAGCACTTCTCAACTCTTGATGCCCTAGGTCCATGCCCTGCATCGTAGCCATAAACTCTCCCATTTGGGTGCGGAGTTCGTTGAGTTCTATTTGCACAGTATCCATAATGTTTCTTTGATTGTTGTGGGTAGCATAATGGTGAGGAATGCTCTGTCTGGGATAACAGGTTCTGGCTGCTCTCGCAATATTTCCCTGAAAATGAATAAGATAAGTACCTTGAAGAAACCTACTAAATAAAGGAAATGAAAATGATATGTAGGCATGCAATGTTGTGTTCCTTTTTATCCTTAAGGTTTTTTACTTTCCCATTTTGGTGTTAAGAGAATATCTTTTGGAAGAAAACCCGATATGATGTACAGATAAGGTGATGGCCGTGGAGAATTGGTGATTATTACCCGTGTTAGTGCAAAAGATAGCAACCAGAGATTCAAGGCAAGTCAATCATATAAACTGAAATTCGAAGCAACAAAGTCCCCTAAGGGTGCCAATAAAAAAGAAAAGCGAAGTACATCAATAAAAAGGAAACCCACAATAGACATGTGGGTAATCCAGGTATAAGAACATGCAACTAGACCCTAGGAAGTTCTATATCTTGCAACCTCCAACTAAGGTGCTTGACACCTTGGAACAATTGGGCTATGTCTAGATGATCTGACTCCTATATGAGCTTCTGGATTAAGAGAACCCTGAGGTCAAAAGAAGCATGCAACTCCTCAATTTGCTGTAGGAACACTTTCTCATTTTCTTTGTTCGCACTTGACTCGGTCTTGATTTTCTTAACATCAGCCCGAAGCTTTAACTCCTCTATCTCTTTCTGAGCGTCTTCCAATGTCTGTTGACTTTTTTCCATATCCTTAAGGTAATACTTTTGTTGGTGGTGGGCCTTTTGGAGCAGCTCTACTTGTTCAGCTAAGGAATCCTGAAGGCTTTTGATCTCCAGTTTGTATTTGGCCTCTAACTCTTTTTGCTTCTTCAGATTACCTTCCCATTTCTCCTGCCATAAAGTTATAGCTTCATTAGCTTCGTTCAAATATTTCTTATCTTTTCGGTGTTGTTTCGCCTTGTGAGTTTCAGCTAAACCTCTTTTCTTGAAGCAAAGTTCTCTCTCCTGGAAGTCCTGCTGCTTGAGCCTGGCCATCTCTTCAGCCTGGTGAGCTCTCTCTTCTAACTTCTGATTCTGAATCATCAACTTTTGGCATGAATTATTGGCCTCTTGATTTTCCACTCTAAGCTGCTTAACCAAGGCCTCCAATTTCTGGTAGTTTTTGAGAGGTACTGAATCCAAGGATGACTTCTCTTTAGGGTATAAAGGGGACTCCAGAGAGAACGGGAGAAGTAAGACATTTACACGATCTTTCAACCATGTAGAAAAAGAATCATATGTTTTTGGGTCCACCTTCCCAAAAATCTTTCTTTCCTTTCCATGTTTCCTTCTGTCGAGAAATACAACGACTCAACTACCTCTTCAGCTGATGGTGGAACCTTCAGAGAGTAACCAAATTGTTTTCTGGATAATGAAGGATTATAGTTTATTCCCCCTTTTCTTCCCAACAAGGGTACATTGGGGAAAGTACCATAGCTAGCAATAATCTCTTTGCATATCAAGTCTCTATTGCACCCCCAAGATATGTTGTCTGAGGTTAAGCCCATCAATCTTTTGGACCACTTCCAAGCTTGTTTCAAGTCTTGAAAAGGTCCTAATTTTGGGAGTTGCCTTACAAACCAGTCAACAAACAAAGGAGCACAATAGTTCACATACCTTTTTCTCTTCTCATTCCTGTAATGGACCCCATAGTAGAAATCACCAAGCAATGTAGGCACTGGGTTTCTCTTGACAAAGATGGTAATAGCCTCCATGATAATCAACCCTTTCTCTCTTGGGAACAAAATTATCCCATATATCATCATAGCTAGCAATTCCCTGAATCCTGCCCACTTGTTTGCCAATGCCATAATATGAGCTTCTGTGATGAGAAAATCCAAGGAAATCCCCTTATCCTCATTAGCTTCTAGCCCCATCTTGACTCTGAGCATATTTAAGTGACAGGAACCAGTTATGTCTTTGTCGCTCCCGAAAAGACTTGCATCGCGGTGCAAACGCGAACCATCGGCGATGTTGGAGGTTGAGGTTGAATAGAGTCGCCAGCTAGGCATTTTTATCCTGAAGGAAAGGTAATGCTGCATAAACCTGGAAGGGTATGGATAAGACGGTTGTGAACCAAAGAGACTAAGAAAGGGGGTTGGTTACGACCTGGGAAGGTATTAGCTCCCAGATCATCCTTCGTACTCGACGGGATCCACGCTTACTTGATTGTGTTTAAAAGGGGTAGTGTATGTGCTGACTATGTATAAAAGCTAGGGAGAATGTACAAAGTGTCATTGCAAAAAGAGAGGGTGATATGCTCAAGACCGAGGCTTAGAAAAAGAAAGTTGGATGAGGGGGATGACAAAGAGACTTTTGTTCGATAACTGTTAAGTTATGCCTAAGTATCCTCTCGTGCAATGAGGAAGTCAGAACACCGTAGTTCGACTCAAAGAGACTGGAATGATTTGACTGTGAACTACTTTCTTGTCTATGCTCAAGTGTGTGACTCGTCTGGCTCGATTGCTAACTGTCTTGCATTAGATGGAAGAAGCGAGTTCTCGTTTATAGAGTGAGTGTGATGAGAAAAGAATCCCGGAGGAGACATTTATTGTTTGTTTTTGTGTTTTCAGTTTTTTATTGTTTTTGGGTGTTTTCATAGGATAATGAGCTTAAGCCTAAATCAAAGATTTGTAAACTCATTATATCCTCCCTAATTAGGGATAATGAGCCTACTTAAGCATGAGATAAGCATCTCAACTTAATTACCATGATGATGTAGGATTAAGATCATTAACCTACTTGTGATTATTAAAATGTTTTTGGGTTTTTGTTTAGTGTTAAGTAATGAGTTTAATCTCTAATCAGGGATTAGTGAGCTCATTACACCATCCTAAGAGAAGGATGATAGATGAGAACACTTAAGCTGAGGAAGACTCCTCAAATTAATCCATGGTTAGGGACTAAATTCCTTATATAACAAGCCTTTATTAAAGTGGATTTTAATTAAAGGGTGAGATTAAGAAGTGGATTTTAGGTTTGAAAGACTAGCTTGAGGGGGACTTGTCCATTGAACACTAGGGTTAGTCCCTTTTAACCATAAGGAAGAGATGTAACCCTAATATAAGGCCCAAGTTACAAGCTTAAGTCTTAATCATTATTTGGTGTTTTGATTAGAAGGTGTAAACAAATTAAAGGTTTAACAATAAGGATTAAAGTTATACACTCCATCCTAAGAGAAGGATGCAGGCATAACCCTAATCCAAATTCCTAAACATTAATTGTTTAGCCTCTGATTATGAGATGAGAAGAGAGAATCAAGGAGACTCAAAGGTAAAAAGCTAGGGGAGACTATATACAACCCTAAAAATTATCATGCCTTGGATATCCTATGGTTTGTGAGGCATAAGAGAAGATCTTCAGGAAGCCACCAAGGAAGAGAAGCATATGAAAAGAGAAGAGAAAGGAGGATAAGTTACTTACTTCCTAGAGAAGATAAGTAACCTAAGAGAAAGAGAAGGAGAAAGAGAGAACAAGTGAAGCAAGTTCACTTAAAAGACAAGTAAATATACAAATGAGAAGATGAGAAGAGGTGGGATGTGAAGGCAAATCCACATCCCAGACAACTTACCATAAGCCCCTGAAATGTTAGTATGAATGCATAAGGAAAGAAATGAAATGAAATGCTAAAAGTAATGATGCAATGACCAAGACCAGAAGCAATCATGCAATTTAAATGTGTCATGAGAGGATGCAAAGTCATACAAGATGCATATAAGTGATCATACAAGGATGAGATGCAATGCAAGCATGTTTAGAAACATGAAAACACATGGATGTTCATGAAATGTAATGAATGCAAAGCATATCAAATGAATGAAGAAATGATCAAGCAATGTGCAAACATGTTCTAAGATGTCTAAGATGGCATACAAATGCTTGGAATGTCATGGCAAGTTCACATGAGGATGATATGCAAAGATGAATGCAAATGAACATGAGAAATTAGGGTTTTATGAATGTATGAGATGCATATGACCAAAACAAAAGCATACATGATGATAAAAAATTTAAATTGAACTCAAACAAACCCTAAACATATACAAGAACACTACCCAAAGATGAAGGTCAGAAGCTAAACCTAGTGAAAGTTATGAATTTCCTAAGTTAACTAGGGTTTTTGGTTACTTCTAAAGGAAAAATTCAATTCAAATTGAAAATGCAATGCAAAAATATGAGATAAATAACCTTGATACTAGATGCAATATGTGAAACAATGCAAAAATAATCAAGTTCAAACTCATCATTGTTAGGCATAAATGATTTTTTCAAGTTAAGGTTAGAAAAGTGTGATTTTTATGAACCCTAATTCAAAGATAATTGTGAAAATGTGATCAAACCTAAAAAGAAATTTGTATGGTTAGTTTGAAAATGTTTCTAAATGTCTAAGAATGCTTCATGAATTTTTTGGTGATTTTTAGAAACCTAAATGTATTTTTAATTAATTAAAATTAATTAATTAATTAAATAAAACATTTAAATGATTTAAAAATACTTTTTCAATGCAAAAATTAAAATAAAAATGTTTTTGAGTTAAGAAAAATATTTGAAATGAAAATGCAAAGCTTGAGATTTTTCAAAAGTCTTTTTGCTATTTTAAAATAAATATGGAAAAAAATGCAAGAAAATGAAATAAAAATGAAATAAATGAGAAGTCAACATGATCTAAGGCTGGGATTTGAACCTGGGGAGACTGCGCGCGTTATCCTAGGGTTCAGATCAAATCTGGCTAATTAAACTTAATTAATTTAATTAATTATGTTTAGGGTTTAATGATCTAATCCTTGCCATTCACACGCGCGGGCAAAACAGATCCAATGGCCACAATTCAAACTGACACCTAAACCCTAATTAAAACCCAAATCACTTTCAGGTGACCGGAGAAAGCTCCGACCATCTTCTCAGGTCACCCTTCTCACATGAATCCCTCAAAACGCCACCCCAAGCCCTCTAAAGCTCCAGAATCAACCATTTAATAACCCTAAACATGAATCCAGCCCCAAAATTCATTTATTTTGCATCAACAACAAGAATCGAAGCCAAACGGAAAATGTGTAAAAATTTCAGTAGTTGAATACATCCTACATACTCAACCATTTTCAGTGATTCAAAGTGCATAATGATCAGGGAAACATGCTTTATCACATTGTAACTTAAAATTAAAGCTCTGAGAAAAATGTTCTTGAGTTATACCTGAGCTGGGGTTGAGAAAATATGGACCTCCAAAGCCTGCCTCTTGTGCTAGACACCTCCTTTGATCACCCTGATGCTTTTAAGAAGCTTTGAAAGAGTTTAAATGGCCTCCTTTTGAAGATTCATTTCTGAGAGGTGGAAAATCGTGTTTGAGTTTAAGTGACTTTCAAGCCATGGCAATGGGTGGTTTGTGATCCTTATGATGTGTGGAGATGATTGGTGGAAGAAGATTTGAGGTTTGATGCTTGTGTGATGAGATTCAAAGAGATGAATGTCTTTTAGGTTTTTTGTGAAACTGAGCTTAGGGCTTGATTCAGGCTTGTGTGTGTTTTGTAATGAGCTCCTTGATGTCCACATAAACAATGCTGATTGGCCAGAGAGTTGTTGTGGCACAGGCTGATTGGTATGGGACGTTTTGCAAAAAGTCAAGATTGTGTACTATGAGGTATGGGCTCGGGTCATAGGTGATCTAAAGGGTGGATTTTCCTCAGCTGACTTTGTGGAGGACCTTTGGATCAGATTTCATGAGCTGGAACACTTGGATCATGTGATAGCATAGATTTTGCAACTTTCCCTCTTTGAGAATTTTGTGAAAATGGCTTATAGAAACTTGCAATCTAAGGCATAATTCTGATCAAGGCAAGTCATGTGATGTTGTTATGATGCTTAGAGGTCAATTAGAGGTCATGAAAGTGCTTAGAACTTGAATTTGCAAAAATCCCTCTTTGGCACATACTTGAAAATTACAAGATTTTTCCCAACTTTGAAAGATCATATCTTGAGTTCTAGGATGAATCAAGAGGAGTTATTGTAATTTTTGAAAATGGGAAGATCCAATCTACAACTTTCATGTTTAAGGATTTTTCATTTGAAGCATTTTTGATCAAGAAAGAGGAGGTTGAAAATCTTTCCCAAAATGGAAAGTTTTCATTACAAGTCATGTCCAAAAATGGAAAGTTTGCAAATGGCTTGAAATTCTTCAATATTGTGAACTTATAACCACTTAGAAGATCAAATAAATATCATAGAACCTCAAAGTGATGAAAATGACCCTTTGGTTCCATTGATGGGGGCCTCAGATGCCCTGATTCTGACTTTTCGTGCACAACAAGTTACCAGTTGATCAGATGACTTCCACAATGAATTTCTTCATCAAATTTGGTACAAATGCTCCTTATAAAATATTAAGACCATTGGAATCAAGAATGACCAAAAAATTTGGGTGTAAGGCCTCTGAAACCAAAACCCTAATTTTAGGTCATCTGTGTAGAAAACCCTCAGTCTGCCTTCATGCCTTTGCAATGCTTTGAGACTTTGTGAGTTCAAAGACTTCTTGGGGATGTAATAAGATCATAAACCACTCATGGACCCTATTGGAATGCTTCTAGACCTTTGATATGGCTCAGATCACTTCTTGGATTCATCTGATCACAAACCCTAGATGCAGCTTATGCAGATAAAATGAACTATGCAGTGGGAGATGAAATGAGATGTTTATGCAAATGCAAAATGAAAGATCATAAGCCATGGTGTGAGAAAAAAGTGAGGGAAAATTTGGGGTGTTTACAGCTGCCCCTATTCAAGCATGAGTTAGTTGTGCAGGGTGTAAGTGCCTGGCTTAACAGACAAACAAGATAACTTGTGGTTGAATACAAAGACAATCCGAAATTTGCACTCGTTGGGGAGAAGAAGAAAAGGGATATAAATTGTAATAGGCAGTATAGTATGAGTATCAAATGAAAGCGATTGAGGATGACCATCGAGCAGAGGACGAGTGTTGGGGATGAAAAATATGGTAAGCAAAGCCATGACGGGGACGACCATCATGTTGGGAAATAAAGAGACCGTGACGGGGACGGCCATCAGATAAAATGATGAAGGACGATTATTAGGAAAAAGTAAAATACCACGACAGGGACGACCATCGGGTAAAGAAATAAAACTCACTAGGGATTAAAGAGATGAGGAATGCACTGACGGGGATGACCATCAGGTTAAAGGGTAAATAAATCATGACGGGGACGACCATCGGGTAAAAGAATAAATGAAATAATGATGAGGGATGGTCATTAAAAGGTGAAGGACGATCACCTAGCAAGGGAAGGCTGCTGAAAATATCACGATATAGGACGGATGCCGAATAGAAAAGATCAACGATGGGGACGGCCATCGGATAAGCATGATGAAGGACGATCATCAAGAGGTGAAGGACGATCACCTAGCAGGGGACGGCTGCTCTTGGGGATTATCTCAACATAGGACGAATGTCGGATAACGAAGATCAACGATGGGGACGGCCATCGGATAAAATTATGAAGGACGTTCATCAAAAGGTGAAGGACGATCACCTAGCTGGGGAGAACTGCTCTAAGATATCGCGACATAGGACGAATGCCGGATAGAAATTCCAACAATGGGGATTCCACTGGGGAAAGGATGAGGGATGGTCATCCAAAGGTGAGGGATGATCACCTGGAAGGGGACGGTTGCCGAAAGTATCACGACATATGACGAATGTCGAATAAAAGGATCAACGATGGGGACGACCATCAGATAAAATGATGAGGGACGGTCATCAAAAGGTGAAGGACGATCACCTGGCAGGGGACGACTGCCAAAAATATCACGACATAGGACGAATGCCGGATAGAAAGGTTGTTTTGTTGGTGACTTACTGGGGAATGGTAAACACGGACGAGTGCTTACGCTTTGAAATAAACAGTATAAGTGTTTGACGGTGTGTATAGACTAAAGATGCGGACGAGCATCCTTAGGACCACGATACAGATGAGTATCGATAGAAACAAACGCTGACACGTGTTTAAGGATGATGATACGGACGAGTATCAATCGGTTAAGCAAGGAACACGGATGAGTGTTTGATCTGCGGGGGAGGTGATATATACAAGATACAGACGATTATCAGAGGGTTGTGTATAAGTATGTACAAGTATTTGACCTGCTGGGAAAATATGTGCAAGGCATGGACGAGTGTCAAAAAGATTGAGCAAGGGACACGAACGAGTGTTTGACTTGCTGGGGAAGTATGACACGGGTGAGTGTCAAAAAGAATATGTACAAGTATGAACAAGTATCTGTATTGAGAGTGCAAAAAGTATTTTGGCTTTGTCTGCGGGGGATAAGTTTTGTATATTGCTGGTGAAGTGATTATGATGTTTGCAGGTGATTGGCTCGAACCTGGCTTATGATCATGCAAATGTTTGATTTTTGCCGTAATGCTCCGTATTAGATGGAATGCTACACTTATTTTGGGGGAAAATGATGTGAATGCTATGATTATGCAAAATGAGAGAACTGATCCGGGATCCAGATCCTACGGGGAGAAAGATCTCTGGGCGATCTGTCTGGAGGGAGAACTCCGCTGGGGAAAGAGATCATTGGTCGATCTGTGGGGAGAAAGGATCACCGAACGATCTTCCAAGGGAACTCTGTGGGGATATCAGTTGGGGAAGCTTCTGTTGAAGAGACTCATGCTGGGGATGAGGAGGCTTCGGCAACTCCGCTGGGGAGGAACTGTCAACTCTGATAGGGAACAGAAAGTCCTGGCGACTGGCTGAGGAAAAGGAAAACTCTGGCAACTCTACTAGGGAGAAACTGGAAACTCCACGGGAAAGCAATTCTGCCGACTCTGCCGAGGATGAGAAGATCCTGGCAAATATGATGGGGAACAATAGTTTAAGCATTGCACGGGAGATTCTGCTTGGGGAGAAGAGCACTTCTGGGAAGTAATCTGTTGTAACTCCTTCGTCCAAGCGACACGCTGGGGATTCAATGATTTTCTCGAAGGATTCCTTAAGGGGATAACAACTTCGTGGGGGAATACTTCCGTCAAGTGACCCTGCTGATGAGGTGATTTCTGACTTGGCTGGGGATACGAGGTTTGATATACCTCATACTGTGAGAGATTGTCTGTCTTGAGTACCTGCAACCTGTTAAGCAAAGGAGAAATACAAGTGTCCCGAGGTATCCTCAACTGGATTCTGTCATAGGAGTTAGATTTTCTTAAGAGTGCATATTTCCTTCAAGCACAAATTAAAAATGGCTTATACGTTTTCATGCAAGTGTTGTATTATGAACTTTGGACATTTTGCAAACGACACAAAAATGTACAAAACAGAGTGTGACTGAGAATTCTGATTTTATTGATTTGTGTGCCCTGAATAGGCAAGTACAGTGAAGAAGAAAATCCCCGAAAGGAGGAGATTGCTATAAATTGGGAAAATAAAAGTGTTGGCAATGTTGAAGTTGACGCTCCAATGAGCTTCTTTTGCTATGACCCGTATGACCTTGGCGCTCTTCTTATCTTGCTTTCTGAAGAAGGTTGATTTTGACCGACGCTTTATCGAAGCTTGCCATGTTGTGAGTGATACAGACGAATTCAGAATGCGGTTGTTTGCTTTTTCCCTGATTTTGCGTGAATCGCCCTTTCGGGTTTTCAATCCACCGGGATACCCATTTTTGCCTGAGTTGTCCGATATGGCTTTTCAACTCAGCGGGTGTACATTTTTTCAAATTTTCCCTTATTTTGGCCCGAGTCTTTTATTCTGTTTTTGACTCGCCGGGATGCCCTATTTTTGCTTGGACTTACATTCTGTTTTTATGTCCAGCGGGTCTTTTTATGCGAAGTATTTTTTAACTGCATCTGAATTCACAGGAGATAAGAAATCCTTGCCATCCATAGTAGTGAGCATCAGTGCCCCACCGGAGATAACTTTCTTTACTATGAATGGACCTTCGTAGTTTGGCGTCCATTTGCCTTTGTGGTCTATATGAGGAGGAAGAAGTCTTTTCAGAACAAGCTATCCCACTTGGTATTCCCGAGGTCTGACTTTCTTATCGAAGGCTTTCTTCATTCGCTTTTGATATAACTGCCCATGACAGATGGCTGCTAATCTCTTTTCTTCAATCAGACTCAGTTGATTATATCGAGATCAGACCCATTCTGCTTCATCCAGTTTTACATCCATCATTACCCGTAAGGAGGGTAGTTCAACTTCAACAGGTAGGACAACTTCCATACCATACACCAGCTGATAAGGTGTTTCCCCAGTAGACGTTCTGATAGAGGTTCGGTACCCATGCAAGGCAAAGGGTAGCATTTCGTGCCAGTCTTTGCAGGTGACTACCATCTTTTGCACAATCTTCTTGATGTTTTTGTTAGCTGCCTCAACAGCGCCATTCATTTTTGGTCTGTAAGGAGAAGAGTTGTGATGTTGAATTTTGAAGTCTCGGCAAAGCTCTGCCATCATCTTGTTTTTCAAATTGGAACCATTATCATTAATGATTCGCTCGGGAACTCCATATCGACAGATGATATCCCTTTTCAGAAATCGAGCTACCACTTGCCTGGTGACATTTGCATACGAAGCTGCTTCAACCCATTTGGTGAAGTAATCAATGGCTAATAGGATGCATCTGTGACCATTTAAAGCAGTTGATTCGATCTTTCCAATCATATCAATGCCCCACATGGCAAAGGGCCAAGGTGAAGACATTACATTCAAAGGATTTGGAGGCACATGCACTTTATCTATGTAGATTTGGCATTTGTGGCATTTTCTGGCATAAGCACAACAGTCTGCATCCATTGTGATCCAATAGTAACCTGATCTTAATAACTTCTTTGCCATTGCATGTCCTCCGGCATGGGTACCGAAAGAACCTTCATGTACTTCGTGCATCAGTAGGTCCGCTTCCTTCTTGTCAACACATCTAAGCAAGATAATGTCTAAGTTTCGCTTGTACAAAGAGCCATCAGTATTGAGGAAGAAACTGCTGGCTAGCCTTCTTAATGTCTTCTTATCGTTTGACGATGCCCCAGGTGGGTACGTCTGAGACTCCAAGAAGCATTTGATGTTGTGGTACCAAGGCTTGTTATCAGTGACAGTGTCCACAGAGAATACATATGTCGGTCTGTTCAGTCTGGATACCAAAATTCGAGGCACATAGTTGGCAGCTTGTACTTTGATCATGGATGAAATGGTAGCCAAAGCATCTGCAAACTGATTCTCATCTCGAGGGATGTATTCAAGCTTAACTGTTGTGAAGAAGGTCAACAATCTCCTCGTATAGTCACGGTAGGGAACCAGATGCTCCTGATGAGTGTACCACTTGCCGTTAGTCTGGTTGATTACCAAAGCTGAATCTCCGAATACATTTAAGGTTTTGATCCTGAGGTCAATGGCTTCCTCAAGACCCATGATACAAGCTTCGTATTCTGCTTTGTTGTTAGTGCAGGAAAAGGTGAGCCTTACTGAGGAAGGCATATGAACCCCTTTAGGTGTAATAAGCACTGCACCAACCCTACGACCGTTACAATTAACTGCCCCATTAAACATCATAGTCCATGCTTCTTCTGAGTCAGGCCCTTCAGTGTGAATAGGCTCTTCGCAATAATTTTCTTTTAAGAACATCATGTCTTCATCAGGGAAGTCAAATCTCATAGGCTGGTAATCATCAATGGGTTGCTCAGCCAGATAGTCAGACAATACACTGCCTTTGATGGCTTTCTGAGAGGTGTACTGAATGTCATATTCTGTTAGAATCATTTGCCATCTTGCAACCCTTCTGGTAAGTGTTGGCTTCTCAAATATGTACTTGACTAGATCCATCTTTGAGATCAATAAGGTAGTATGAGTCAACATATTCTATCTTAGTCGGCGAGTAGCCCATGCTAAAGCACATCAAGTTTTCTCGAGCAGTGAATAACATTGTTCGCAGTCGGTAAACTTTTTTCTTAGGTAGCATATTGCATACTCTTTTTGACCAGACTCGTCATGCTGACCCAACACACACCCCATCAACTCTTCTAATACTGTCAGATACATGATTAGAGGTCTTCCTTCAACTAGAGGCATGAGAATTGAAGGTTCTTGATGATATTCTTTGATCTTGTCAAAAGCTCTCTGACAGTCATTGTTCCACCTAATTGTTTGCTCTTTGCTTAACAACTTGAACAAGGGTTCGCAGGTTGCAGTGAGATGAGATATGAAACTTGTGATGTAGTTCAATCTACCTAAAAACCCTCGAACTTCTTTTTCTGTCTTAGGTGTAGGCATTTCCTGAATAGCTTTGACTTTATCGGGATCAACCTTAATTCCTTTTCCTCTTACAATAAAACCCAGCAGCTTACCAGAACGTACCCCGAATGTACACTTGTTGTGATTCAACCTTAACTGATACTTCCTCAGACGCTTGAATAATTTCAACAGATTCACCAAATGCTCTTCCTCTGTAAGGGACTTGGAAATCATATCATCCACATAGCACTCGATTTCCTTATGGATCATATCGTGGAACAATGTTACCATAGCCCGTTGATATGTTGCATCGGCGTTCTTCAGACCGAACAACATTACCTTGTAACAGAACGTGCCCCAAGGTGTGATGAAGGTTGTCTTCTCCATGTCTTTAGGTGACATCTTAATCTGATTGTATCCAGAAAATCCATACATAAAAGGAAATACCGAAAACTGAGATGTGTTATCCACCAATACATCAATGTGAGGTAATGGGAAGTCATCTTTCGGGCTAGCTCTGTTCAGATCCCGGTAATCGACACACATACGCACTTTTCCATCCTTCTTAGGTACGGGTACAATGTTAGCAACCCACGGCGGGTAACTAGTTACAACAAGAAAACCGGCGTCCCATTGTTTTTCTACTTCTTCTTTGATTTTCATGGCCATATCTGGGCGAGTACGGCACAATTTATGTTTAACTGGCGGACAATCCTCCTTCATAGGCAGTTAGTGCATGACAATGTCTGTATCCAAACGCGGCATATCTTGATAGGACCACGCGAAGACGTCGACATATTCCCGAAGAATACTGATAAGTTGTTCTTTCACTAGAGCTTGCAGACTAGCCCCGATCTTCACCTCTTTCACATCTTCCTCAGTACCCAGATTGATAGTCTCAACTTCCTCCTGATGAGGAGCAATCACCTTTTCCTCTTGTCTCAACAACCTGGCCAACTCTTCAGGCAAATCATAATCTTCATCAACCCCTTCTTCTGCTTGATTAATCGGATTGTCGAAGTCATACAAGGTCATAGCAGCGTTGTTGTCGGTGCAATCTGTAGGACTATCTCTGCCAGGGATGAGATTTCTTCATTTTAGTGATTGATTTTATCTTATTTAGAAAAAGTGAATGAGGTTTTATTAAGAAAAACATTGCCATTTATTGTTTTGTGCGAAAATAACAAAAATGAAAAGCATATCAAATGAATGAATAAATGATCAAGAAATGTTCAAGCATGTTCTAAGATGTCTAAGATGGCATACAAATGCTTGGAATGTCATGGCAAGTTCAGATGAGGATGATATGCAAAGATGAATGCAAATGAACATGAGAAATTAGGGTTTTATGAATGTATGAGAAATTAGGGTTTTATGAATGTATGAGAAATTAGGGTTTTATGAACCCTAATTCAAAGATAATTGTGAAAATGTGATCAAACCTAAAAATAAATTTGTATGGTGAGTTTGAAAATATTTCTAAATGTCTAAGAATGCTTCATGAATTTTTTGGTGATTTTTAGAAACCTAAATGTATTTTTAATTAATTAAAATCAATTAATTAATTAAATAAAACATTTAAATGATTTAAAAATACTTTTTCAATGCAAAAATTAAAATAAAAATGTTTTTGAGTTAAGAAAAATATTTGAAATGAAAATGCAAAGTTTGAGATTTTTCAAAAGTCTTTTTGCTATTTTAAAATAAATATGGAAAAAAAATGCAAGAAAATGAAATAAAAATCAAATAAATGAGAAGTCAACATGATCTAAGGCTGGGATTTGAACCTGGGGAGATCCAATCTACAACTTTCATGTTTAAGGATTTTTCATTTGAAGCATTTTTTATCAAGAAAGAGGAGGTTGAAAATCTTTCCCAAAATGGAAAGTTTTCATTACAAGTCATGTCCAAAAATGGAAAGTTTGCAAATGGCTTGAAATTCTTCAATATTGTGACTTTCTAACCACTTATAAGATCAAATAAAGATCATAGAACCTAAAATTGATGAAAATGACCCTTTGTTTCCATTAATGGCGGCCTCAGATGCCCTGATTCTGACTTTTCTTGCACAACAAGTTACCAGTTGATCAGATAACTTTCATAATGAATTTCTTCATAAAATTCGTTAAAAATGCTCCTTATAACATATTAAGACCATTGGAATCAAGAATGACCAAAATATTTGGGTGTAAGGCCTCTGAAACCAAAACCCTAATTTTAGGTCATCTGTGCAGAAAACCCTCAGTCTGCCTTCATGCCTTTGCAATGCCTTGAGATTTTGTGACTTCAATGACTTCTTGGGGATGTAATAAGATCATAAACCACTCATGGACCCTCTTGGAATGCTTCAATACCTTTGAGATGGCTCATATCACTTCTTGGATTCATCTGATCACAAACCCTAGATGCAGCTTATGCAGATAAAATGAACTATGCAGTGTGAGATGAAATGAGATGTTTATGAAAATGAAAAATGAAAGATCATAAGCCATGGTGTGATAAAAAAAGTGGGGGGAAATTTGGGGTGTTTACAGTCTTCATATGGAGGGACCCTCTCTGAAGCATAGTAAGGCATACCTTCTATGATGGTAACTTTCAGGATGCCGGAGACCTCCTCCAAGGTGGGTGCTAAAATGTAATCTGGAAACACAAGGACTCGTAAATGTGGATCATAAAATTGTAGCAAGGAATGCAGGTTGTCCCTTTGATCAACTGTTGGTTTATTCACATATTCCAAGATCTTTCCATACTCTCTCTTGAAGTCATCCAGAACTTTGTCATTCATTAGGCTGATTAATTTTTGAATACCTGTCGCTCCCGATAAATGGGAAAGGGCCCAGATAAAGGTACAGACGCGAACGGTCGGCGAGAGGGACAGTGAGAACACACAGCCGTGAACTCACTGGAGATGAATAGAGTCGCCAGCTAGGCATTTTTATCCCGGAGGAAAGGCAATGCTGCATAGACCTAGAAAGATACGGATAAGACGGTTGCGAACCAGAGAGACTGAGAAAGGGGGTTGGTTACAACCTGGGAAGGTATTAGCACCCAGATTGTCCGTCGTACTCGACGGGATCCACGCTTGAAAGATTTGTGTTTTAAAGGGGTAGTGTCAGTGAAATCTGTGTATACAATAGCTGGAAAAGAATGTACAGGTGTCGGTGTAAAGGAAGTGAAGTGTATAAATATATAGTGTCAGTGTAAGGACAGGAGTGAAATGCTCATGATCATGAGGCTAAAAGAATGAAGCTAGAAGGAGGGGGAATATACAGAGACTTTTGTTCGATAACTGTTAAGTTATGCCTACGTATCCTCTCGTGCAATGAGGAAGTCAGAACACCGTAGTTCGACCCAAAGAGACTGAAAGATGAATTGACTTGTGAACTGCTTGCTTGCCTATGCTCAAGTGTATGATCTGTCTGGCACAGATGCAAACTGTCTTGCATCAGACGGAAGAAGCAAATTCTCGTTTGTGAGTGAAGGTGATGAGAAAAGAATCCCGAAGGAGACGATTATTGTTTGTTTTTGTGTTTTCAGTCTTTTATTGTTTTTGGATTTTGTCATAAGTTGATGAGCTTAAGTCTAAACCAATGGATTTAGTAAACTCATCACATCTTCCCTCTGATTAGGGGTAATGAGAATACCTTAAGTGTGAAGTCAGCTTCTCACACTTAAACACCTTTGGTGTAGGACTAAGATCATTAACCTACTTGTGATTATTTAGATGTTTTTGTTGTTTTTGTTTAGTGTTAAGTAATGAGGTTAAGCCATAATCAAGGATTTAACAGACTCATTACACCATCCTAATAGAAGGATAATAGATGAGAATGTTTAAGCTGAGGAAAGCTCCTCAACTTAATCCATGATTAGGGATTAAACTCATGACAAAACAAGCCTTTGATTAAGTGGATTTTATTTAATGATATGATGATGAAGTGATTTTTATTGTTTGTAAGACAACTTGAGGGGGACTTGTCCATTAACACTAGGGTTAGTCCTTCTTAACCAATCAAGGAAGAATTAGAACCCTAATGCAAGGCCCAAGTTACAAGCTTGATGTCTTAATGATTATTAAGTGAATTGATTAAAGGAGTTAAACACATTAAGGGTTTAACACTTAGGATTAAAGTTATACACTCCATCCTAAGAGAAGGATGCAGGCATAAGCTTAATCACAAAGCCTTAAAGCCTTTAGGGTTTAGTCCCTGATTATGAGATGAGGAGAGAAGACTCAAAGAGACACAAAGGTAAAACTAAGAGGGGAAACTAATCAAAACCCTAATCATTGTCATACATGGTTGTTCCTAAGGTTTGTGAGGTTTTTAAGAGAAGTCTTCAATGGAACCACCAGGAAGCAGATGAAAGGATCAAGAGAAGCAAAGCAACTTGCTTCATTCAAGAAGTCAAGTCACTTGAAGAAAGAGAGTAAGGAGAAGAGGAATGAGCAAGCTCAAACTCAAACACAAACAAAAATGCAGCAATGGATGCAAGAGAGATGAAAAGGAAAGCTATGAGAAGTGAAGGCAAATTCACTTCTCAAAGTCACTTACCACCTGAAAGGTTAGAAAAGAAATGTAATGCAATGCAAAATGAGATGAAATGGTATGATGCAAAACCAAACCAGAAGCATATACATGATGATAAAGATTCTATGAAGTGATACAAACATGAAACAAGGCATGGAGATGATCATACAAGCTTATGGATGCAGATGAAGCATGCTAAGACACATGAACATACATGAAAAGTTATGAAGTGCATATGACATACAACATGGCAAATACATGATGCAATGATCAAACATGCTTTCAATATGTCTTATGATGTCAAATGAATCACATGGAAGCATGGAATTCCATGGCAAGTCATGTTATGCAAGAGAATGCAAGATGGATGCATATGGAAGCCCAAATTAGGGTTTATGAACCATGCATCAAACAAAAATCAAAATCAGAAGCAAAACATAAGATAAAAAATTGAAAATGCCACTCAAAGGACCCCTAATCCTATACTAAACCAATGCCCAAAGGAGAAGCTTCAACTCCTAACCAATCTCAAGTTATGGTTTTCACAAGTTTTTTAGGGTTTTAGGGTTTCCAAACAAAAGAAATGCCAAACAAATTAAAATGAAAGATCAAATCATGGCCATTTAATCTCACAAACTTCATGCTAAACACAATGCAATGCAAAAAGAATCAATGTCCAACTCTTCATGGATAGACAGAAATGATTTTTGGAACTTTGGATCAAATTAATGCATAAAAATGATTTTAAATCAATGAAAAATTCTCAAAATGCATCAAGATCAAAAAAGAAATTTGGTTTGAAGGTTGGACAATGTTTCTAAATGTCTTAGAACATTTCATGAATTTTTTGGTGATTTTTTTAAATACCTAAAAGTATTTTTAATTAATTAATTTTCATTAATCAATTAAAAATAAACTTTTAAATATTTAAAAATACTTTTTAAATGCTAAAAATGAAAATAAAAATATTTTTGTGTTTTAAAAATTATTGAAACTCTTGACAAAAAGTTTCATAATTTTTAAAACAATTTTGCTATTTTAAATAAATTATGCAAATTAAATGAAAAGAAATGAAATAAAAATTAAAATGAACTGAAGTCAACTGGGTGGAGGGCCAGGATTCATTCTGGGGAAGGCTGTGTTGACTGCGCGCGCAGATCAAGGGCTGGAATTCAAACTTGGTTAATCCTGATTTATGAATTAATTAATTGAGGTTAGGGTTTAATGAGTGCATCTGGACCATTCACACGCGCGCGAAGTCAACAGAGTCAAGGCATCCAACGCTCCAGATTCAAACTGCCTTAATTACAGGATTAAAACCCTAATGATTTTCAGGTGGCCGGAGAAGACCTCCGGTCGTCTTCTCCGGTGGGAACCCCACCTGAAAATTCCTAAAACTCTCAAAACGCAACTAAAATGAAATCTAAAAACATGGAAATGATCCCCACAACTTACTGAATCAAAACCCCAAGCCAAAAATCATTTATATTTCATTAATCTCACGAATCGAAACAAAGAAGATTTTAGGGCAAAACTTTCAGAAACAAATTAAACTCTCATCTCTCCACCATTTTCAAAACTAAAGATATCAGAGCAATCATTGAAGCATGGAGAACAACTTTAGAACTTAAAAATCCATTTCTGGAAAAAAAGTTCTTGAGCTACCTGAGTTTCGAAGCTTTCACTCCAGCAACTTTCTGACCTCTCCCTTTGATGCAATCCACTTTACTTGGTCCCCTGATGATCCTTGAATGCTTAGGAGGAGTTTATGTTGGCTGGTTAAGGAGTTTGAACAGCTTCTGCTCAAGCTCAGTTGAAAATGGTGATGGTGATTCAGGCTGTTTCAGGCCAATGTAAGTGGTTCTTTGTGATCAGGGTGATGTTTTGAGAAGGTTTGTGGAGTTTGTTCAAGTGTTTGTGGCCTGTGGAATGAGTTTCGAAAGCTTTGGCTTTGAGAGTGAAAAATGGAAGAATGATGTTCTTGCTTGATTCAGGCCTAAGTCTTGTTGGTTTTTGCTCAGTGAAGCAAGGTGAGTTGATCTATGGAAATGGTTTTTGTGTTTGTGTGTTGTGTAGAGAGATTCGAAGGCTTTTGCTTGAGGGGGTGATTTTGTGAATGTGATGTTGTGATCTGTTTCAGCCTTGCTTGTTATGTGTTATGGCCAGCATTTGCTTTGCATAAAGAACTCCCATTGGTCAGGTGATGTGACCTGGCCTGCTGTGATTGGGATGTTTACTTTTGCAAAAAGTCCACTTTGTTGTAAGAGAGGCATGGGCTAAGTTCTATCTTGGTACAAGAGGCATGGGCTGCGCAGCAAGGTGTGTGTGGAGTGCTAGGAAGGTTCAATGGCCAATGCAGCAAGTGGATGTAAGTGATCATGAGCTTTTGCAACTTGGTTCCCTTTTTGTTCATATGAAACTTTCTTGCCTTACAAGCCATAAAACATGAGGAAACCTTGGTCCAATCTGAACTTTAGGACTTACATGATGCTTGTGTAATGGTTTGATGTCAATTAGAGGTCACAAGAATGCTTGGTACATGAAATTGCAAGTTTCTCATTTGAGGCATATCTTGAAAATTAGTGATTTTTGCCAACTTTGTCACACCATAACTTTTGATCCAAGATGAATTAGGTCATGTTCTTGTACTTTTTGAAAAGGGAAAAATGTAATCTACAACTTTCATGACCAAAGTTTTTTCATTTGAAGCATTTTTGGATCAAAAAGCAAGGCTTGAAAAATGGCATAAAATGACATATTCTTGAAAAGTCAACCATGCCCTAAAAAGTCAACTTTGCAAAAACTTGTAATTCTTGAATTTTGTGAACTTCAACCTTCTTCCATGATCAAATAAAGATCATATACACTCAAAATGATGAAGATCACCCCTTGGTTGGGTCATTGGGGGCCTCAGATGCCCTGATTTTGCACTGACTTGTCTGAAAAGTCAACCCTTGATCAGATGACTTCCCCATGGAATTTCTTCATGAAAATTGATATGCATACTCCCTATACCATATAGAGACCAATGGAAACAAGAATGACCAAAAAGTTTGGAGTTATGGCCTCTGAAACCAAAACCCTAATTTTAGGTCAACCGTGCAGTCAAACCTGGCTCTGCATCCACACCAATCCCAGTTCTTGTGATCCTTTTGCATTTTTGACCTTGAGAGGATGTAATATGATATAAGAACACACATGGACCCCTTTGAAGTGATTGATGGCCTTTGGAGTGGCTCAGGAGGCTCTTGGATTGCTCAGATCACAAACCCTAGGTGCAGATGACTTAGAAACTATGCAGTGACTCAAAGATTGAGATATGAGGTGATATGATTGTGTTTATGCATATGAAATGATCACAAGCCAGGGTGTGAATGGGTGAGGGCAAATTTGGGGTGTTTACAGCTGCCCCTATTCAAACACGAGTTAACTGTGCAGGTTGTAAGCGACGGCTTATCAGGCAAACAAGATAACTTGTGGTTGAATACCAAAGACAGTCCAAAATTTGCACTCACGGAATGAAGAAGAAAAGGGATATAGATTGCAAAGGAAAATAAAGTATAGTATAAAGTGTGGACGACGGAGGACAACCGTCGAGCAAAGGACGACTGCTGGGTAAAAAGCAATGACGGGGACGACCGGCATGCTGGGGAAAGTGCTAGAAATAAAGCAATGACGGGGACGGCCGACATGCTGGGGATAAAAGGTAAAGCCAAGACGGGGACGGCCGACTAGCTGGGAAAAATAAGAAATTATGATGGGGACGGCCATCAAGATAAAGCTGTAAAATTTTCTGGGGATCAATGAAACATGACGGGGACGGCCATCAAGTTCTCAAAGCAAAGTAACCAACGATGGGGACGGCCATCGGGCTAAAAGAAAAAGGGACCACGACGGGGACGGCCATCGGGTTAAAGAATAAATGGAATAAACAGATGATGGGGTACGGCCATCAAAGGTGAAGGACGATCACCTAGCAGGGGACGGCTGCTCTGTTGGGGAATAAAAGAATTATGATGGGGACGGCCATCAAAGGTGGAGGACGACCACCTGGCAGGGTACGGCTGCCGAAAATATCAACGATGGGGACGGCCATCGGATGAGCATGATGGAGGACGACCATCAAGAGGTGGAGGACGACCACCTAGCAGGGGACGGCTGCTCTCGGGGTTTATCATGACATAGGACGAATGTCAGATAACCAAAGATCAACAATGGGGACGGCCATTGGATAAAATGATGAAGGACGATCATCAAGAGGTGGAGGACGACCACCTAGCAGGGGACGGCTGCTAAAATCAACGATGGGGACGGCCATCGGATGAGCATGATGGAGGACGACCATCAAGAGGTGGAGGACGACCACCTAGCAGGGTACGGCTGCTCTCAGGTTTTATCATAACACAGGACGAGTGTTAGATAAAAAGAAATATTGCTTGTTGGCGATCTACTGGGGAGTAGTAAACACGGACGAGTGTTTACATCCAAGAAACAAAAGGTATAAGTGTTTGGTATTGTGTATAGATTAAAGATGCGGACGAGCATCCCTAAGACTACGATACGGACGAGTATCGGGTAGAAACAAATACTGACGCGTGTTCAAAGATGATGATACGGACGAGTATCAACTGGTTAACAGAGAACACGGACAAGTGTTGAATCTGAAGGGACTCTTCTGGGGAATAATAGACACAGACGAGTATCTATATTCGAGAGGACAAAAGTGTTTGACATAATGTATGGATTAAAGATGCGGACGAGCATCCTCAAGACTATGATACGGACGAGTATCATGTAGAAACAAACGCTTGACGCATGTTCTGAGATGATGATACGGACGAGTACCATCTGGTTAACAAAGAACGTGAACCAACGTCGAATCTGTGGGGATATAAGTGGTGTATACAAAATACGGACGAGTATCTGTATAAGTGTAACATGAGTAGTGAGTATGAGTATTGTATAGATGAGTGTTTATCTGCTGGGGAGAGTGACACGGACGAGTGTCAAGAGGAGAAGAGTATAATAATATCAACAAGTATATGGGTTGTAAAAGTGTAGGCGACTGCGCTGGAGATACGACACGGACGGGTGTCAAGAAAGTGTATATAGGTATATGTGAGTGCAAAGAGGATGTCTTTGGCTTTCTGCTAGGAGTATGACACGTATGGGTGTCAGGAAGTATCTGTAATACAGGTGATCTTGTTTGCAAGGAGTGTTCAGGTGACTTTACTGGGGAGAGATGGCACGGACGGGTGTTAAAATGAGTATTTACTGGTGTTTGGGGATTGTGAGGCAGCTGCTTTTGCTAGGGACTCTGGTGGGGAATTCTGTACATTGATGAGCTGTCATTATTCGCAAGTGCTGATTCAAAACATGGCTTATGATTATGCTATGTGTTGGATTTTTGCCGTAATGCTCCGTGTTAAAACGGAATGCTACGCTTTGTGGGTGAATATGATGCGAATGTCGTGATTGTGCAAAGATACCAAACCGGGCTCCGGGTCCCGTTGCTGCGAAGATCTTTGGCTGATCTGTTTGAAGTAGACATCCCAGCTGGGGATGAGATCATTAGTAGATCTGATGATATGATATCTGCTTGGGGATTCGGGCCACTGATAGACCCATCTCAGTAATGAGGGACCCAGCTGGGGTTTGTAGAAGCTTTCTTCACTCTGTTGTGATCTCCTACGCGCTGCTCTTCTGGATAGAGGCTGGAACTCTGTGGGGAGAGCTCCTTGACCTTTGTGCTCGGCTGAGGGCGAGATGGAAACTCGGCTGGGGAGGAAGAGAGATCATTGAGAGACCTCCCTAGGGATTCTGTTGAAGAGGATCCTTGACTCAGCCGGGGATAAAGGTGCCTTCTGTGATACCTGCCCATTCTGATGGGGATAAGTAATAAATGGCTGACTCAGCTGGGAGGAGTCAGCTGGGGAGAGAGCACTTCGGGTGCTAAAATTGAGTGTTGATTTGCCAGCTTGCTGGGATGAAGCTTACATGCCCCAAGCTGCATTCTGGATACCTGCAATCCTGAAAAAGACAGAGAAACGCACAAGGTAATCCCGAGGTATCCCTTACTGGATTCCGTCATAGGAGTTAGGATACTTCTGAGAGTAAGCATATTTCCTGCAAGCATGTTTTTACTTTTGAAGATAAACATCTGTATTCATGCAATCGTTTTTCTTTAAGACATCAGACATTTTTTGCAAATAAAAATGTACAAGACGAGACATGACTAAAAATCTGATTTTATTAATTCATATGCCGTTAATTGGCGAGATACAGTCAAAGAAACAAATCCCTTGAAATGAAGAGATTGTTAAAAATTGAGAAACAAAATGCTGGCAGTGTTGACGACGCTTTAAGGAGCTTCCTCTCTCGCTATGACCCGTATGACTTTTGACGTTCTTCTCATCTTGCTTTTTGAAGAATGTTGATTCTGATTGAAGCTTGATCCTTTCGAAGCTTACCAAGTTGTAGATGATACAGACGAATTCAGAATGCAGTTGTTCGCTTATTCCCTTATTTTGCATGGATCGCCCTTTCGGGTTTTCAATCCATCGGGATACCCATTTTTGCCTGAGCTGTCCAATGCGGCTTTTCAACTCAGCGGGTGTACATTTTTTTGTTTATTTTCCCTTATTTTTGCCCGAGTCTTTTATTCTGTTTTTGACTCGCCGGGATGCCCTATTTTTGCCTGGACTTACATTCTGTTTTTATGTCCACCGGGTCATTTTTACGCGAAGTATTTCTTAACTGCATCTGAATTCACAGGGGACAGGAAGTCTTCACCATCCATGGTGCTGAGCATCAGTGCTCCACCAGAGAAAACTTTCTTTACCACGAATGGTCCTTCATAATTTGGAGTCCATTTGCCCCTGTGGTCTGTATGAGGAGGGAGGATTCTTTTCAACACAAGATCTCCTACTTGGTACTCTCGGTGCCTGACTTTCTGATCGAAGGCTCTCTTCATTCTTTTCTGATACAATTGCCCATGACAGATTGCAGCCAATATTTTCTCTTCAATCAGACTCAGTTGTTCGAATCGGGATCGGACCCATTCTGCTTCACTCAGTTTAACATCCATCAGTACCCGTAGAGAGGGTAATTCAACTTCGACAGGTAGGACTGCTTCCATACCATACACAAGCTGATACGGTGTTGCCCCAGTGGATGTTCTGATTGATGTGCGGTACCCATGCAAGGCAAATGGTAGCATTTCATGCCAGTCCTTGTAAGCGACTACCATCTTCTGCACAATCTTCTTGATATTCTTATTTGCTGCCTCAACAGCGCCATTCATCTTTGGCCTATAAGGAGAAGAATTGTGATGTTGGATCTTGAAGTCCCGGCACAGCTCTGCCATCATCTTGTTGTTTAAATTGGAACCATTATCAGTAATGATTCGCTCGGGCACTCCATACCGACAGATGATATCTCTCTTCAGAAATCTGGCTACCACTTGCCTTGTAACATTGGCATAGGACGCTGCTTCAACCCACTTGGTGAAATAATCAATGGCAACCAGGATGAATCTGTGTCCATTTGAAGCAGTTGGCTCAATCTTGCCAATCATATCAATGCCCCACATGGCAAAGGGCCATGGTGAAGACATTATGTTCAAAGGATTGGGAGGCACATGCACCTTATCCGCATAAATCTGGCATTTGTGGCATTTCCTGGCGTAGACACAACAGTCAGCATCCATCGTGATCCAGTAATAACCTGATCTCAACAACTTTTTAGCCATGGCATGCCCTCCGGCATGGGTACCAAAGGATCCTTCGTGCACTTCATGCATCAACAAATCCGTTTCTGTCTTATCAACGCACCTGAGGAGTACCATATCAAAGTTCCTTTTGTACAGAGAACCATCAGTGTTCAAGAAGAAACTACCAGCAAGCCTTCTCAAAGTCTTCTTATCATTGGAAGATGCCCCAGGTGGGTATGTTTGATCCTCCAAGAAGCACTTAATGTCATGGAACCAAGGCTTATCATCCTTGACAACATCTGCTGCGAACACATATGCTGGTCTGTCAAGTCTGGACACTGAAATCTGAGGTACAAAGTTGGCAGTCTGAACTTTGATCATGGACGAAATGGTAGCCAGAGCATCCGGAAACTGATTCTCGTCCCGAGGGATATACTCCAGCTTGACTGTTGTAAAGAAAGTCAGTAACCTTCTTGTATAATCCCTGTAAGGTATCAGATGATCCTGGTGTGTGTACCATTTGTCGTTGGTCTGATTGATTACCAGAGCTGAATCTCCGAATACGGTCAATGTCTTGATCCTGAGGTCAATGGCTTCCTCAAGACCCATAATGCAAGCTTCGTATTCAGCTTCGTTGTTAGTGCAGTTGAAAGTGAGTTTTGCCGAGAAAGGCATGTGAACTCCTTTAGGTGTAATGAGTACTGCACCAACACCACGACCATTCATGTTAACAGCCCCATCAAACATCATAGTCCATTCTTCTTTCGGGTCGGGCACTTCAGTGTGAACAGGCTCTTCATGGTCTTTTGCTTTTATGAACATGATGTCTTCATCAGGGAAGTCAAATCTCATAGGCTGGTAATCATCAATAGGTTGCTCAGCAAGATATTCAGACAATACACTGCCCTTGATGGCTTTCTGAGAGGTGTACTAGATGTCGTATTCTGTGAGAATCATCTGCCATCTTGCAACCCGTCCGGTAAGAGCTGGCTTCTCGAAAATGTACTTGACTGGGTCCATTTTTGATATCAACAAAGTAGTGTGGGTCAACATATACTGTCTCAGTCGGCGAGCAGCCCACGCTAAAGCACAACAAGTTTTCTCGAGCAGTGAATAACGTTGTTCACAGTCGGTAAACTTTTTGCTTAGGTAGTATATTGCATACTCTTTTCGACCAGACTCGTCATGCTGGCCCAGCACACACCCCATTGATTCTTCTAATACCGTCAAGTACATTATCAGAGGTCTTCCTTCAACTGGAGGCATAAGGATTGGAGGTTCTTGTAGGTATTCTTTGATCTTGTCAAAAGCCCTTTGGCAATCTTCGTTCCACCTGACCGTCTGTTCTTTTCTCAACAATTTGAACAAAGGTTCGCAGGTTGCTGTTAGGTGAGATATGAACCTTGAAATGTAGTTCAGTCTACCTAAGAACCCTCGAACTTCCTTCTCTGTCTTCGGTGCAGGCATTTCTTGAATGGCTTTGACTTTATTAGGGTCAACTTCAATCCCTTTCTCGCTTACAATAAATCCCAGCAGCTTACCGGATCGCACCCCGAATGTGCATTTGTTGGGGTTCAACTTCAGTTGGTATTTCCTCAGACGCTTGAATAACTTCAACAGATTCACCAGGTGATCTTCCTCTGTAAGGGACTTGGCAATCATGTCATCCACATAGCATTCGATTTCTTTATGGATCATATCGTGGAATAATGTTACCATAGCCCGTTGATATGTTGCGCCGGCATTCTTGAGCCCAAATGGCATTACCTTGTAGCAGAACGTGCCCCAGGGTGTGATGAAGGTGGTATTCTCCATGTCTTCAGGTGACATTTTAATCTGATTGTATCCTGAAAATCCGTCCATGAAGGAGAATACCGAGAACTGAGCCGTATTATCCACCAATACATCAATGTGAGGTAGTGGGAAGTCGTCTTTCGGGCTAGCTCTATTCAGATCCCGGTAGTCAACACACATCCTTACTTTGCCGTCTTTCTTAGGCACAGGCACAATATTAGCAACCCACGGTGGATAGCTAGTTACAGCAAGGAACCCGGCGTCCCACTGCTTTTGTACCTCTTCTTTGATTTTCATTGCCATGTCCGGGCGAGTACGGCGCAACTTCTGTTTAACCGGCGGGCATTCTTCCCTCAAAGGCAGCTTGTGCACAACAATGTCGGTGTCCAACCCTGGCATGTCTTGATAAGACCAAGCAAACACGTCCGCATACTCTTGAAGCAGGTCAATCAGTTGTCTCTTCACCGAGTCTTGCAGGCAGGCCCCGATTTTAACCTCTTTCATGTCTTCATCTGTACCAAGATTAATCACTTCAACCTCCTCCTGGTGAGGAATAATAACCTTTTCCTCTTGTCTCAACAACCTGGCTAGCTCTTCAGGAAGCTCATATTCTTCTTCAACCCCTTCATCAGCTTGATTGATTGGATTGTCAAAGTCATACGAAGTCATAGCCGTGCTGTTGTCGGTGCTGTCTGGAAGGCGCTCTCTGCAAGGGTTCAGTTTGTTCATTTTAGTGATTTGATTTTAGTCTTGTTTTAGAAAAGTGAAATAAAGTTGTCATTTTGAAAACACTGCCATTTATTTTTTGTACAAAAAGAAAAATGGAAAAACAGTGAACGGAAAAGGAAAAGACTCATTTGCAAAAAAGATGTCTGATGTTTCATTGATTAATCTTGTTGCACAAAAAGTACAGATGGCCCGATTACAAAATGAGTCTTGTCATCTTGGGCAAGATGCAAGACTTTGATGCATGCTATAAAAATACAGGAAATAATAATTACTCTGCATGAGTAACTCTTATAATTTCCTGGGAAGACCAGTTTGAGATACTGCTCCCCGGGATCTTTGGACGAATCCAGCTTTCCAGGTTGCGTTCTTCTTCCAGCTCGTCTTCCAAACAGTTGACAGCATCAGGGGTGAGCATCCCCCCACTCACAAAGTTGGGCTCTTTCGCAGCCTCTGTTTGATCTTGTTGAGTTGGTTTGTAACCCAACCCAAATCTATCCTCTTTCTTCTCCACCGATAACAGTTTGCCCCAGCCTTGGGCAGTTCCTTCCTCAACAACCTTCCGGGCTTGTTGGTCTGATGATATTGAAGTACCAGGCACAGTAGATGTTTCATTCACGTTCAAAGCTTCGAACCCCTGACTCATTGTTTCATGGATCTCCCCGTCCATCTCAATATACTTATAGGTAGCCAGGTGGCTGACAAAAATATCCTCCTCTCCACAGATTGTAACGATTTGACCCTCCCACTCATATTTTAACTTCTGGTGAAGGGTTGAGGTCACGGCGCCAGCGGCGTGAATCCATGGCCTACCCAACAAACAGCTGTAGGCAGGCTGAATGTCCATCACATAGAAGATCGTTTTGAAAGTCTGCGGGCCAATCGTTATGGGCAATTCAATTTCTCCCAGAACCGATCTCTTTGAACCATCAAAGGCTCTCACCACCAGGTTGCTGGGTCTCAACGCCAATCCGTCATATTCTAGCTTCACCAGGGCCTTTTTAGGTAAGACATTGAGGGATGACCCCGTGTCTACCAGCACATGGGAAAGGACAGCACCTTTACATTCCAGGGTTATGTGCAAGGCCTTGTTATGGTTGCGGCCTTCCGTTGTCAAATCAGTATTGGTGAACCCTAGTCTGTGACTAGCGTTAACATTTCCAACTACAGCTTCCAGCTGATTGACAGTGATCTCTTCAGGCACGTAAGCTGCGTGCAAGACTTTGAGTAGTGCGTTCCAATGGGCTTCGGAGCACATAAGCAATGATAGGATTGAGATCTTGGAAGGCGTCTGATGAAGCTGATCCACTATTTTATAATCACTCTTCTTGATAATTCGCATGAACTCATCAACCTCTTGATCGAATGGTGTTTTCAAAGCTTCTTTAACAGTCTGCTCTTCCTGCACCAGGCTTTTTCCTTTTACCTTGGCAGCAGCTTCTGCTTCGGCAGTGGGTCTCTGCGTTTGTGGAGCGAAAAGACGTCCGCTTCGAGTGAAGCCTCCGCCTCCTCCCACATTGTCAATTTGTGGTGCAGGGGTTGATGATTCAAAAGTGATTCTTTGTCCTTCGCAGTACAGGTCAGAGCCGTAATGCCAGGGGATGGCATTACTACTTTCATAAGGTACCGGTCCAGGCACCGTGATAGTGACTGGATTGATTGCAGCTGCGGAAGGAATTGTAATGGTTTGTGGATCGTAATAAATTGTGACCGGTGCTCTGATGGGAGCAGCACCTTCTGAGTTGTAGGCAGAGTTGTTTTCAGGATCGTAAAATATTGTGACAGTTGAGACATCTTCATGATTTGTGGCTGATGTTGTAGGAGACATTGGTGGAAGGATGGATGTTGTTGTTGTAGGAGTTTCAAAATGGAGTGGTGCTGAAGTTGTAGAAGGAAAATTTGTTGATGGCTGACCAGTTGAGATGATAGATGAAGTACTTGTTGATGAAACCGAAGAATTGTCAGGAACAATAGTTGTTGCAGTTGTAGGAGGTTCTGGAGTTGTTGCTGTTGAGATTGCTGGATTTGTTGGAAATTATGTGGTGATCTGAAGCTGGCCACTCTGAATGAGACCATCTATGCCATTCCTCAGGTTATCGCACCCATTTACTGAGATATTGCAGTAAGCACACCCCAACTCACACCCCGGGAAAATTTGACATTCGAGGAGTTGAGCCTTAATTTCCACCAACGGTGTCCGGATCTGACCCACACTGGTTATTAAATAAGACGGCTTGTCTTCTTCAATAGCGTTAATTCTGGGACCACCGTGGTTTGGCATGGGGTTCTTATTGACATTAGGTGGTGGTGCGAAATTCAGAGCTTTTGAGTCCACCGGGTCTTGTACCTTCATGTGCAAGGCTCTGCACTTTTCTGTACTGTGGCCAGGTGCATTTGAATGAAAAGCACATCTGGCGTTGGAGTCATAATTCCTGGGTAGACTGTTGGGATCTGGAGGTGCCAACGTCCTTAGTTCAACCAGGTTGAGTTTCAGGAGTTGTGGCAGCAATGTAGCATATGGCATAGGGATCAGATCGATCACCCTATTGGCTTGAGATGGCCTCTGCTGAAATGGCCTTTGCTGGTTGTTGTTGTTGGTGTTGTTGTAATTCCTTGGAGGATACTGAGCTTGTTGATGGTACTGAGGTTGTTGCTGATAGTTTTGTTGCGGAGATTGATAAGTTGGCTGAGGATGAGCTGGAGCGGGAATGGTGACTGCTGCCACTGACCTGTGAACATATGGAGGTCTGCCCCTGTTGGCGTGGATGGCATTGGTCTCGCCAGTTCTTCTTGGGCCTGCAAAAGGCTTCCTTGTACTACTGGACGAACTGGCACCATTGTCAGAAATCTTGCCCATTTTTAACAGGCTTTCAATTCTCTCTCCAGCTATGACAACATCTGCAAAGCTAGTGGAAGAGAAAGCGGCCAGCCTGTCAATGTATGTCCCCTGAAGGGTGTTCATAAACATATCCGCTATTTCCCTTTCAGACATAGGTGGCTGGACAGCAGCAGCCAATTGCCTCCATCTCTGGGCATATTCTCGGAAACTTTCCCTTGATGACTGTGACATTCCCATTAGGAGAGTCCTGTTGAGTGCCATATCTAAGTTGTACTGATACTGTCTGATAAAGGCCTCCGCCAGGTCCTTCCAACACCTGATAGTTGCTCTCGTCAGATGAGAGTACCATTCTCTTGAAGCTCCTGTCAAGTTGTCTTCGAAATAGAACATCCAGAGCTTCTCATCCATAGTATAGGCCTTCAGCCTCCCCAGAAATGATTGTAAATGAGTCCGGGGGCATGAAGTTCCGTTGTATTTTTCAAAACAAGGAGGCTTGAACTTATGGGGAATCCTAACCCCGTCTACCAAGCCCATGTCCATGACATTGAAACCCAAAGAGTTTTGAGACTCTAAGGACCTCAATTTCTCAGCTATCTCATCCAGCCTTCTATCATAAGCTTCCTCCCCAGCACCCATTACTGTGAACTGATCCTCTTGAGGGTCCTCTTGCAGTACCCTGGCTGCAGTGGCAGTCCCTTGAACATTTGCAGGAATATTGACCTTCGGATGAAGATGGGGGCCAAATACAGGGGGGTTAACATGAGGTTGGACCCTTTCATTGTTGCTGGTGCCGGCAGTCCCTATATGTGGATCTTCTTGATTTTGCCTTTCCACCATGGCCCTCAATCTTTCCTGGCTCTGAGCCATGTTGTTCAAAACTTCCATAAACTGAGTCATCTGTGTTCTCATTTCCAATCTTTCGTTTGCCATTTGATTTCTAACCTCTGCAAGGTCCTGCTGTACCTGATCCATTTGGATGCCCGGAAGATTGTTACGGGTTGGATAACGGTGCGGACGGTTGAGGGGAAATACTCGGCGTCGAGCAATAATTCCTGAACATCACAACAGAGTTAGTGGCAATAAAACAAAAACCTACAAAACAAACAAAAGGGTTAGCATGCAATGCAGTATGCTTATTTGTTTTCAAGGTATCCGGCTTGGCATTCAGTTTTGACCCTTCCAGACCCTTGAAGATGCTGTTGATGTTGCTTTTGAAGTGAAACTCGGGTGAAACAAACTAATACATATATTACAAAAGCAAAACGGTACATAGTTTGTTTTACAAATACAAGCCCTCGGAGGGGTCAAAATACATTACAAGAAAAATGAAAAATACACGGAATGAAAGCAACAACAAGCAAATGGTCAAACACCAAGACCAAACTCATCCTCACGAACTTCCTTGAGAAGTGCTTCGGTCACAGGATCAGCTGGACGCTCCGTGAGGTTCCTGATGAGGAGATTCCGGGTAGTAACAGCTGCTGTTAGCTTCTTGTGCTGACTTTGGTCTTTTGACCTCTTCACTCCAGCTTTGATCTTTAGCTCTGATATCTCCCTCTGGGCTGCTGCCAGGGCTTCCTGTTGCTCTTTTGCACTAGCTTCCAGTTGCTCTATCTTGTCTTGAACTCTCTTGTCTTCCAGAGTACGAGTCTCGGTGATCCTGACCCACCTAGCCTGACTCTCCTTCAGATACAAGTTTGTCCTTGCTCTCTGGAACTGGGCTTCCTTGCAAGCATTCTTCAGAATTTGTTCTCCAGCCTTAGACTTTTTGATATAATCCCCAGACTTCTCAATCTTAACCAGATGCTCCACTCTCAACTTCTCCAACCTCTCAATCTCCATCCTACCATCACCCCTTTCCCGGAGGGTCTTCTGCAAAGCCTGGGTCAACTTCTCATTTCTTTCTTTCAAGCTCTCAAACTCTTCCAAACTGACAGTGGCAGGGGGTGGTGCTGAGGATGGTCCAGGCATATCCTCCATGGTAAAGGGCATTCCAGAGAATTGAGCCCTGGCATAGGACCACTCATAATATTGTGCTGATGCCACATTGTTGCACTTCCCCAAAATGGTTACTCCCTTGGTTTGAACATTATCCCAGGCCCAGGCAGCCTGCCTAACAATAGCCAGCTTAGGCTTGTTCTCACAATAAAGAGTTTCAACCAAGTCCTGTGCCTTAGGAGTGTGGACCAGTGCATAGCCCAGTTGTCTTTTGAACAGCAGAGGGTTGTAATTGATACTACCCTTAACTCCTATTAGGGGCACATTGGGAAAATGCCCACAGCTGGTGATGATATCCCTGCCTTTGGTACTTTGAGTGCACCATCTGATATCAGCTGAAGTTAGAGCAGTGAGTCTCTTAGCCCAGTTTTTCTGCTGATGAGGATTCAAAAATGCATCTGTCCTGGGTAGATGCCTGAGAAGCCAAGTGTGGAACAATGGAGCACAACACCTCACTAATCTTCCCCTCTGCTTTTCATTCCTCTGATGCACTGAGTAATAGAGATCCCCCAATAAAGTGGGCATTGGGTTCTTCAAGATGAAAAGATGGATTGCATTCTTGCTAATGAATCGAGGCTCATCTGCAAACAACACAATTCCATATATGCTCAAGGCCAACAAAGCACAGACTGCTTCCCACTCTCCCAAAGAAGCTTCCAGGGTAGCTTGAGAGATCAAGAAATCCAGATGGAAGCCAGGGATTCCAGCTTTAGAAGTCATATGCTGCTCAATCAGAACAGGTTCCAGATGCAAAGCCTTTGCTACTTCTCCATTACCAGGAAAGACCATCTCAGGGTTGAAAGGGACTCCACCTCTGATAGGTATACCAATTAATGATGAGTATTCTTCCAATAAGGGGCCCAACTGAAAGTCTTGAAAGGTGAAACACCTCAATGGGGGATCATAAAACTGAATGCAGGTGTGAATTAGGCTTCTCTGTGAAGGGTCCAGATCCATAACCATATCAAGTATATCTCCATAGTGCTCCCTGAACAAAGGTATGTGATCTGGAGTGATCAGGGTCTGAATCCTCCTGATGTCAGATAGCTCTGGCTGGAAGAAGTGGTAGGTGATGTTGCTCTTTTTAGGAGCCATGATGCTGAAGATGAGTAGAGACAGGTGTTGATGATGACACTGAAGAATGGGCCACTGATTGGCTGGTGCAGGTGGCTGATAGCTGAAGCAGGTGCTGATGAAAATGGGTCAATACTGAAGATGGGGTCAAAACCAAAACCAAATGAAGATGGTTACCCTGAAACACAAATAAGCAAATGTTAATATGATGCAATGTTTATGTATGCAAATGATATGCAAGGGTTTGTGACTGAGCTGGATCTGATCAAAATGCCCTGATATAGGTCCAAGTATGTTCAAGAATTCCAGATGGAGGTCTATAAATCCAGTAACCAAGGTGGGGGACTCAAATAAAGAGCCACATGTCCAGGGTTTAGAATCACAAGAACTGTTCCAACAGGGAGTATTCTTAATCAAGTCAAAGTAACAGGGTATTCTGAGGTCAAGGTACCTGCAAACCTGTAAACAGCCCAACCCCCTCACAGGTGGTGTTCTAAAACAAAGATCCTCAGACTTGGATCAGTTATGAGAAGTGTAAACACTTCTAACCCGGAGGTACAGTGTTTACAATAACCATAAAAGTTCCTCCTCTAATTCACCTCAGTTTCTGAAGGTCAAAACTAAAGGTCATCCAGACTTAGCAGGCTTCCCAGATAGCCCTAGCATTGCAGGAAATCTGCAACACAGAGTTCTCAAGAAGAAACCCATATCTGAACCGTGTTTCATATTCCCGCACCAGACCGAGATGGAATGGGAAAGAATATGATTCACTCTAGCCTAGGTGTCACTCAGGTCCCAGGTATAGGACCTTAACTCTCAATGGAACACCCACACACCAAACCAAAACCAGATCCAGCCAGCAACACAATATGACAGTATGATATATGTAAAGCAGTAAAGAAAGTAATAAAACAAACTGTACATAAAGCAAAAATAAAACATATACAAACACAAATAAGCACATAACACCCCAGTAAACACAAATCAAACAAGCGCTAGGAGGAACCCACAAAAAGAACCAGAAGCACTGGTTGCAATATAAGATTCCCCAGCAGAGTCGCCAAGCTGTCGCTCCCGATAAATGGGAAAGGGCCCAGATAAAGGTACAGACGCGAACGGTCGGCGAGAGGGACAGTGAGAACACACAGCCGTGAACTCACTGGAGATGAATAGAGTCGCCAGCTAGGCATTTTTATCCCAGAGGAAAGGCAATGCTGCATAGACCTAGAAAGATACGGATAAGACGGTTGCGAACCAGAGAGACTGAGAAAGGGGGTTGGTTACAACCTGGGAAGGTATTAGCACCCAGATTGTCCGCCGTACTCGACGGGATCCACGCTTGAAAGATTTGTGTTTTAAAGGGGTAGTGTCAGTGCAATCTGTGTATACAATAGCTGGAAAAGAATGTACAGGTGTCGGTGTAAAGGAAGTGAAGTGTATAAATATATAGTGTCAGTGTAAGGACAAGAGTGAAATGCTCATGATCATGAGGCTAAAAGAATGAAGCTAGAAGGAGGGGGAATATACAAAGAATTTTGTTCGATAACTGTTAAGTTATGCCTACGTATCCTCTCGTGCAATGAGGAAGTCAGAACACCGTAGTTCGACCCAAAGAGACTGAAAGATGAATTGACTTGTGAACTGCTTGCTTGCCTATGCTCAAGTGTATGATCTATCTGGCACAGATGCAAACTGTCTTGCATCAGACGGGAGAAGCAAATTCTCGTTTGTGAGTGAAGGTGATGAGAAAAGAATCCCGAAGGAGACGATTATTGTTTGTTTTTGTGTTTTCAGTCTTTTATTGTTTTTGGATTTTGTCATAAGTTGATGAGCTTAAGTCTAAACCAATGGATTTAGTAAACTCATCACATCTTCCCTCTGATTAGGGGTAATGAGAATACCTTAAGTGTGAAGTCAGCTTCTCACACTTAAACACCTTTGGTGTAGGACTAAGATCATTAACCTACTTGTGATTATTTAGATGTTTTTGTTGTTTTTTTTTAGTGTTAAGTAATGAGGTTAAGCCATAATCAAGGATTTAACAGACTCATTACACCATCCTAATAGAAGGATAATAGATGAGAATGTTTAAGCTGAGGAAAGCTCCTCAACTTAATCCATGATTAGGGATTAAACTCATGACAAAACAAGCCTTTGATTAAGTGGATTTTATTTAATGATATGATGATGAAGTGATTTTTATTGTTTGTAAGACAACTTGAGGGGGACTTGTCCATTAACACTAGGGTTAGTCCTTCTTAACCAATCAAGGAAGAATTAGAACCCTAATGCAAGGCCCAAGTTACAAGCTTGATGTCTTGATGATTATTAAGTGAATTGATTAAAGGAGTTAAACACATTAAGGGTTTAACACTTAGGATTAAAGTTATACACTCCATCCTAAGAGAAGGATGCAGGCATAAGCTTAATCACAAAGCCTTAAAGCCTTTAGGGTTTAGTCCCTGATTATGAGATGAGGAGAGAAGACTCAAAGAGACACAAAGGTAAAACTAAGAGGGGAAACTAATCAAAACCCTAATCATTTTCATACATGGTTGTTCCTAAGGTTTGTGAGGTTTTTAAGAGAAGTCTTCAATGGAACCACCAGGAAGCAGATGAAAGGATCAAGAGAAGCAAAGCAACTTGCTTCATTCAATAAGTCAAGTCACTTGAAGAAAGAGAGTAAGGAGAAGAGGAATGAGCAAGCTCAAACTCAAACACAAACAAAAATGCAGCAATGGATGCAAGAGAGATGAAAAGGAAAGCTATGAGAAGTGAAGGCAAATTCACTTCTCAAAGTCACTTACCACCTGAAAGGTTAGAAAAGAAATGTAATGCAATGCAAAATGAGATGAAATGGTATGATGCAAAACCAAACCAGAAGCATATACATGATGATAAAGATGCTATGAAGTGATACAAACATGAAACAAGGCATGGATATGATCATACAAGCTTATGGATGCAGATGAAGCATGCTAAGACACATGAACATACATGAAAAGTTATGAAGTGCATATGACATACAACATGGCAAATACATGATGCAATGATCAAACATGCTTTCAATATGTCTTATGATGTCAAATGAATCACATGGAAGCATGGAATGCCATGGCAAGTCATGTTATGCAAGAGAATGCAAGATGGATGCATATGGAAGCCCAAATTAGGGTTTATGAACCATGCATCAAACAAAAATCAAAATCAGAAGCAAAACATAAGATAAAAAATTGAAAATGCCACTCAAAGGACCCCTAATCCTATACTAAACCAATGCCCAAAGGAGAAGCTTCAACTCCTAACCAATCTCAAGTTATGGTTTTCACAAGTTTTTTAGGGTTTTAGGGTTTCCAAACAAAAGAAATGCCAAACAAATTGAAAATGAAAGATCAAATCATGGCCATTTAATCTCACAAACTTCATGCTAAACACAATGCAATGCAAAAAGAATCAATGTCCAACTCTTCATGGATAGACAGAAATGATTTTTGGAACTTTGGATCAAATTAATGCATAAAAATGATTTTAAATCAATGAAAAATTCTCAAAATGCATCAAGATCAAAAAAGAAATTTGGTTTGAAGGTTGGACAATGTTTCTAAATGTCTTAGAACATTTCATGAATTTTTTGGTGATTTTTTTAAATACCTAAAAGTATTTTTAATTAATTAATTTTCATTAATCAATTAAAAATAAACTTTTAAATATTTAAAAATACTTTTTAAATGCTAAAAATGAAAATAAAAATATTTTTGTGTTTTAAAAATTATTGAAACTCTTGACAAAAAGTTTCATAATTTTTAAAACAATTTTGCTATTTTAAATAAATTATGCAAATTAAATGAAAAGAAATGAAATAAAAATTAAAATGAACTGAAGTCAACTGGGTGGAGGGCCAGGATTCATTCTGGGGAAGGCTGTGTTGACTGCGCGCGCAGATCAAGGGCTGGAATTCAAACTTGGTTAATCCTGATTTATGAATTAATTAATTGAGGTTAGGGTTTAATGAGTGCATCTGGACCATTCACACGCGCGCGAAGTCAACAGAGTCAAGGCATCCAACGCTCCAGATTCAAACTGCCTTAATTACAGGATTAAAACCCTAATGATTTTCAGGTGGCCGGAGAAGACCTCCGGTCGTCTTCTCCGGTGGGAACCCCACCTGAAAATTCCTAAAACTCTCAAAACGCAACTAAAATGAAATCTAAAAACATGGAAATGATCCCCACAACTTACTGAATCAAAACCCCAAGCCAAAAATCATTTATATTTCATTAATCTCATGAATCGAAACAAAGAAGATTTTAGGGCAAAACTTTCAGAAACAAATTAAACTCTCATCTCTCCACCATTTTCAAAACTAAAGATATCAGAGCAATCAGTGAAGCATGGAGAACAACTTTAGAACTTAAAAATCCATTTCTGGAAAAAAAGTTCTTGAGCTACCTGAGTTTCGAAGCTTTCACTCCAGCAACTTTCTGACCTCTCCCTTTGATGCAATCCACTTTACTTGGTCCCCTGATGATCCTTGAATGCTTAGGAGGAGTTTATGTTGGCTGGTTAAGGAGTTTGAACAGCTTCTGCTCAAGCTCAGTTGAAAATGGTGATGGTGATTCAGGTTGTTTCAGGCCAATGTAAGTGGTTCTTTGTGATCAGGGTGATGTTTTGAGAAGGTTTGTGGAGTTTGTTCAAGTGTTTGTGGCCTGTGGAATGAGTTTCGAAAGCTTTGGCTTTGAGAGTGAAAAATGGAAGAATGATGTTCTTGCTTGATTCAGGCATAAGTCTTGTTGGTTTTTGCTCAGTGAAGCAAGGTGAGTTGATCTATGGAAATGGTTTTTGTGTTTGTGTGTTGTGTAGAGAGATTCGAAGGCTTTTGCTTGAGGGGGTGATTTTGTGAATGTGATGTTGTGATCTGTTTCAGCCTTGCTTGTTATGTGTTATGGCCAGCATTTGCTTTGCATAAAGAACTCCCATTGGTCAGGTGATGTGACCTGGCCTGCTGTGATTGGGATGTTTACTTTTGCAAAAAGTCCACTTTGTTGTAAGAGAGGCATGGGCTAAGTTCTAGCTTGGTACAAGAGGCATGGGCTGCGCAGCAAGGTGTGTGTGGAGTGCTAGGAAGGTTCAATGGCCAATGCAGCAAGTGGATGGAAGTGATCATGAGCTTTTGCAACTTGGTTCCCTTTTTGTTCATATGAAACTTTCTTGCCTTACAAGCCATAAAACATGAGGAAACCTTGGTCCAATCTGAACTTTAGGACTTACATGATGCTTGTGTAATGGTTTGATGTCAATTAGAGGTCACAAGAATGCTTGGTACATGAAATTGCAAGTTTCTCATTTGAGGCATATCTTGAAAATTAGTGATTTTTGCCAACTTTGTCACACCATAACTTTTGATCCAAGATGAATTAGGTCATGTTCTTGTACTTTTTGAAAAGGGAAAAATGTAATCTACAACTTTCATGACCAAAGTTTTTTCATTTGAAGCATTTTTGGATCAAAAAGCAAGGCTTGAAAAATGGCATAAAATGACATATTCTTGAAAAGTCAACCATGCCCTAAAAAGTCAACTTTGCAAAAACTTGTAATTCTTGAATTTTGTGAACTTCAACCTTATTCCATGATCAAATAAAGATCATATACACTCAAAATGATGAAGATCACCCCTTGGTTGGGTCATTGGGGGCCTCAGATGCCCTGATTTTGCACTGACTTGTCTGAAAAGTCAACCCTTGATCAGATGACTTCCCCATGGAATTTCTTCATGAAAATTGATATGCATACTCCCTATACCATATAGAGACCAATGGAAACAAGAATGACCAAAAAGTTTGGAGTTATGGCCTCTGAAACCAAAACCCTAATTTTAGGTCAACCGTGCAGTCAAACCTGGCTCTGCATCCACACCAATCCCAGTTCTTGTGATCCTTTTGCATTTTTGACCTTGAGAGGATGTAATATGATATAAGAACACACATGGACCCCTTTGAAGTGATTGATGGCCTTTGGAGTGGCTCAGGAGGCTCTTGGATTGCTCAGATCACAAACCCTAGGTGCAAATGACTTAGAAACTATGCAGTGACTCAAAGATTGAGATATGAGGTGATATGATTGTGTTTATGCATATGAAATGATCACAAGCCAGGGTGTGAATGGGTGAGGGCAAATTTGGGGTGTTTACAATACCCTCTGTCTCTGGTTACGGGAAAGTGTAGTGAACATTCTTCTTCCTTAGAGTTTCCATCTTGAAGTAGCAATGCGACCGGGAATTGGGAGTAATATGAACCCTGAGAATAAAAAGAACACATATGATTAATGATGTCATGATGTTTATGCAAGGCGAGGCATGTGATCAGTGATGTGTTTGTGTAGTGTCAATCATATAAGCAAGTGTTTGTGCAGGGTTACAACATCACTAAATCAAAATAATCATCTGTCTGACCAAAGGTCCAAATCTCATAATCAAGATTTAAGAGAACAGATTACAATACTGAATCATGCTGGCACAGTGGGTGTGTTGAAGGTCGTAAGGTTCCTGTAAACCTATAAACCCCTCCCAATCTCACGGGTGTGCTACTCGGGTCAACATCATGGACTCTCAAAGCCGAATAACAATAATACGTTCACTATTTCCGAGAAATGGCTCATGACCAAATCAGGGAATCGGTTTGGCATTATGTACTACTCAGGGAGGTCTCAGCTGAGTCCAAGAAAACAAGAATCCCTCATAAGTCCCCAGCTTCAAGCACTGAATCAAGAAACAATAGTACATTCATCCTGAAGGGTACAATACTATCGTCATACGAACAATTTGCCTTTACTGGATTCCTATGAGAGAACCAGGCCATCCTATGCGAGTTCCCAGTGGGCTCTCAGATGCGAGTGGGTTTGCCAACAAATGTGGTCTACCATTTTCATCACTTGAGAGGGATGTTTCCACAAAGGTCCTCAATGATCGGTCCCCTGACTGCACATAACTATCAAAGTTGTGTATTGCCCCAGAAAGATTCTAGTATCAATACACTTCCAAGAAGGTTGCAAGTCTGGGTGTGGAACTTACTACTACCAACATAGCAACATGCCATGAAGCCAAAGTGGAATCACTCTAATTCCTAAGGTGCACTCGAGCCCTGGTTACGAGCTCATCTCACAGTAACCCCATCCCACAGAAAAAATGAAAACCAACACAGCCCGACAATCCAGTATATATGATGCATGGAAAATAAATACTGTGAACAGTAAATAAATGTTGTAAAGTAAACTGTAAATGAAAACAGTAAAGAAACACATAGCAGCACACACATAAACACCCAAAGAAACAAAAAACAAACAAGTGCTAGGATTGACTCTACAAGGGAAACCAGAGATTCTGGGTTCAATCCCCAGCATATTCGCCAACTGTCACTCCCGGGATTTTGTCCTAGTACAAACGCGAAAGTGGCGCAGAAAAGGTAGAGTCGCCAGCCCGACATTTTTATCCTGGATGAATGGGAAAGGTAATGTTGCACTAACCAAGGAGAAAAGGAAAGGACAAGGCCATGCGAACCAAAGATCTGGGTTCAGGAGTCGGTTACGACCTGGGAAGGTATTAGCACCCAGATCGTCTGTCGTACCCGACGGGATCCACGCTTGTTAGTCTATTTCAAAGGGTGAGGAATAAAGTTGCTACTGGATAAAACTGCTGAATGAAAATGAGGTTGGAAATGAGAAAGGGAACTGGAAGCGAGATTAAAAAGAAAGAAGGAAATGTAGGGAAAATAAAGAATGTGCTTGAATGGGCCCTACCCCACTGCCTACGTACCTCATCGGGAAAATGACGATCAGAGTCAACGTAGTTCGCCTAACTAAGGCGGGAACTATTTGTTTGTATTTTTTATGGGCTGGAACTGCTTATGTCTATGCTTAGGTGTTGCAGGATCGCCTTGAATGAGCGCATTTACCGTCTTGCAAATGAGACATGTCGTCGTAAGTTTGCGTTGTGAGTGAGTGAGATGAGAAGAGAGTTCCCACAGGAAAGTCTCTTATTGTTTGTTGTTTTCTTTTTAAGAGTTTCTTATGAATTTGGCACAAGTAAGTGATTTCAAACTCCTTTCCATGGAATGTATGCTTGCTACCACATTCCAAGATGGAATAGTAGAACAAGCACACCAAGTAAGGAGAATTTATCCAAGACTTGTTTCCAAGGATTAGGGTCTAAGTTCACTAGCTTGTTGAACTTATTACATGTTTTTTGTAGCTTTTGAAGAAATGTATTTTATGTTTTCTTTGTGAAGATAGTCTCATGATCAGACTTGTACATCATGCTAAACAAGCCCACAATATTCCAAGATGGAATGAATGTGAGTTCCCCATGGAATAAGGCTATATGCAAGAGGCTATTTCTATCCTTTATTAAGTGTCTTTTGGCTTTTATGTTTGAAGATGAGAGAAGAAGACTCAAATGAGAAAGGACAAACACTAAGGGGGACTAAGACACAACCCTAAGTCATTTATTATATACAAAATGATGCCCTAAAGGATTTTGATGTTTTCTAATCCTAATAAGCAAAAGGAAAAGAAGAAAAGAAGCTTAGAACTCAACTTACTTCTTAAGGAAGTTAAGTTGATTCTAAAGAAACAAAGGGGAAGGCCTAAAAGACAAGCACAAAGTGCAAATGCAAACAAATTTAGAATGCATAAGGAGATGAGCATGAAGTAGTACTTACCTCAATCTTCCCCCCTACAAAACAAAGGTTAGCATGATAAAGCATTTTGAACATGTAAAGCAAGGCAAAACTCCAACAAAGCTCATACTAGATAAAGGAAAAGAACTAAGGAGCTTCTAAGGCTAAGACCTAGGCCTAGGGTATCCTACATGGTAACAAGCTTATAAAGTAAGTAGCTAACTCATACCATAGTATTCTAATGTCATAAGGATGAACAACTTCAAACTATACCCTAAAGTGGAGTTAAACCCTAATAGGAGTTAAGGTGAAGTCAAATGAGAAACTTAAGTGATTAAGCATGGTAAACTTGCATGAAGTCAAAGGTAAATGTAAAATCCAGAAGCTAACACTTAATGAAAGTGTCCTAAGATTTGAAACACAATGGGAATAAAGGGATTCAAGTGAGAAAGACTCTAACACTATGTTGAATGAAGATGAACAAGAAGAATTTGAACATAAATCTTCAAAGGAAGAAAAAGCTTAGAAGGAAAAGTCAAACATGGTCAAAGGTATTTGAACTTCCCCTAAAAATTAGGGGCTTGATAAAATGTTAGAATGAAGCTTAGACCCAAAAATTTGCCACAAATGGATTAGGGTGAATGACATTGGGATTAAGGAAACAACAAGTTTGATTTAAAATTTTAAGGAGTCATGTGAGACTAAATGAAGCATGAATACTTATGAGTTGAAATGAATACATGAGAATAATTATGGAATACTTATAGGATGTATAAAAAGGATATGACATGGTTGGCATACTCATGAGGTGAATTTAGAAGTGTGAAGATGGAAGGAGGAGAAGAATTAGGGCAAATGAGCATATATGTGACTTATGGATCAAGTAATCAACAAAAATCAAAACATGAAGGCCTAATATGGATACAAATCACTTAGAGACTATTATTAGGACCTAAAAGACTCAAATTAATGACCTCAAGTGCATGGCATAAATGCCTTACCAAAATTGAGTAAGAAGAAGTAGAAATGAGGACCAAAAATGTAACTTGCAACACAAGGGACCAAAAAATATCAAATGGCATTGAAAAATTATGAAAATTGACACCTAGGATCACAATCCAGAGGAAAACCTACCTATGAAACATCTCACAAAAATTCACATTCTAACTCATTTAAATGGATGCATGAAGTGACTTAGGGTTTTATGGACACAAACTTAAAGAATGGGTTCAAAAATAATCCTAACAATGACCTAAAAATAAAAGAAAAAAAAACTTTTAAGGACCTTGAGGTGTACTCTGAATAGGGAAAAAAGAATGGTATCCATTTCATTTTTGGTTTGAGAAAAATAAAATGGGGAAGGATCATTGATAAAAAATGGAGAAATTCCAAAAGAAATAAAAGGAAAATTAATTTCTGGACAGAAAATAAATGGAAAATGAAATTAAAAATTATGACAAATTTGGAAAAATGTTGAAAATGGTGTATGAGTTTATTAAGGATTTTTAGAGAGAATTTGGTATTTTTAAGAAATTAAAATTGAACTGAAATAAAATGAGAAATAAAGGAGAAATGATGAGAGGGGTGCATTCAGAAAAAAAATAAGCTGAAAATGCCTTGGGCTTTTGAAAGATGGGGTGTGAATAGCCATTTGGGGCCCAGTCCAAAGGCGCTGGGTTCACTGGATTATGGTGAGGACTCAGTCAACATTTGACTCCTATCTAAACTTTGAGATTGATCTAACGCGCATGAAATTAGTCAAACTATTCAAATAAGAGGGATAAGATTGAGGCACATGATACAAAGGATGGATGACACGCACTCAACACACTCATATCACCGACCCATTTAATCACACATGAGGACAGAAGACCTTTAATCACAAAAGAAATATTTGGTTTTGAAACTTCATCACCATAGAAACAAATATCCTATTAAATCCAACTCAACCCATTGATCGAGTATTGACATATGATATAAAGGGAATGTATGCCTTAAACTTAACCAACAATCCTCCCTATGAAAATGTTATATCAAGTCCTAGTATGAAAATTGAATACTTATATTCTTCAATGATGAACAACCCTAATTGCAACAAACACATCAAGATCTCCTCAATAACTTGAATTTTGCTCAATGGTTGAAGTTCTTTGCATGGCAAAATATGATGACAACAAAACTTCCCAAAGAAACCTCTTGAAATCCCTACTATAGGAAATAAACCCTAATTCGCGGTTCAAGTGACAAAAATGGCCCAAGACATTGAGGATCATAGTTCATGGTAGAACTCAATCATAGCCCCGATGAAACTCTAGCACTTGAGATGTGTTTGATGAAGCGGGAAGCATGGGATATTGAAAGTAAATAAACTCACTATGTCTTGATCCAACGCTTGTAATGGAACCTCCGAACAGGAAAATTTTGGAACTTATTGAACCCCACAAAAAAAGCTGCTAATGATGATGTGAGTTCAACCGTTGTCTTAACCTCGTGCGCACTATCCAGATGAATCACCTATAAATATGAAAATTCATATCACAAGGAAATGCTTTGATCCCATGTCTTAGGAGCCAATGAAAATGAATGAATGCCAGTGTTAATGACCTAATGGAACATGCATATGGATGAAGCATAAGCCAGTGAATGTAGTAAATATGAGGGATAATTTTGGGGTGTTACAAAATGCCTTTAAGAAATTAGGGTTAAGGGATGTCAAGTAAAGGTCATGCAAAGTTACTTCAAACACAAGAAATAAAACATACATCAAATGACATTCAAAAAATTATAAAAATAGAACTCAAATTTTCTAATCCAGAGACCAATCACATGCTAAAAGATCAAGCAAAAGTTTAAAGTTTAACTACCTCAAACAATTAGGCAAAGGTCAAGTAGGAAACATGGATCAACGTGAAAAACACAAGGACTAAAATGCAATATGAATTTTTTTTAAAATGAAACAAAAATATTTGTATGAACTTTAGAATGTTAATGAATGAATGAAAAAAGAGTGGTTTAAAAATGTTCGATATGCTATGTGAAACACGTTTTTTGAAGTTAAGGTATGAAAGTAGAGACCATTTGAAAAATAAATAAAATAAAATGTGAAAATAATTTAGAAAATGCATAAAGTCAGAAATAAAAAATGCACAAAATTATTTTAATGTTTGAAAATGCTTCATGATTTTTTGTAGTATTTTTGGATGATTTTAAATTATTTTAGAAAATAAAATGAAAAAACTATGTTAAGTAAAATGAAAAATGAAAGAAATAAGCCAGGGGGTGAAGCAATTGAAAAATCCACGTTCATAATGGAAGATGGGCTCAAATAGGGGGTGATAAAGGCAATGAAGCCCATGTCTAAGGATACAACGCAAGTCAACACACACAATAGTTAGTAGTCAATATATTTGACTCAATCAGGTCCACCAGATGAATCACATGCATGATATTTGGTCAAACAAAACAACAAGTATACAAGATCAACACTCATGATTGCATGCATACACTAATTAACATGATCAGACACACACACATACTAATTATGAAAATGGAATTCACGTGAGAGGCACACATATTTTAATCACTGGCAAGCCATAAACCCTTGGAACAAAAGATTGGACGGCTGGATTGCATCATCTATCTCAAAACTCCATTCACCTGAAAAAAAGAACACAAACGTCGAATCCCTAGCTCCGGTCATCTTCTCCGGTAGAAACTTCCATAATTTTTCCCATAAATTATAAGAAACAACATCGTTCCACTTAAAATCACTTCCTGAGTTCAAATATGCTATCAAAATCATCATACAATGCACCAATTACTCAAAATTGAAGCTAAACATTTTTAGATCTAAAAATTTAGATCAACATTACACACATGATATACGTCCATTTTCAATTATAAACACATCATCATGATCAATAACACTCATAGAACCTAATGCACATGAAAGAATCAAGATCCAATAGGTTGAAAATTGCACTAACCTGAGATTTTTCAGAAGTGAAATTACTCTTAGAAATCCATTTGGAAGCTGCAGATCAAGTCCTTGAATCCTCTAATTGCATAATAAAAGCAATTAGAGATTGAATCTGTTCTAGATATTGAGATTTGAAGAATATGCAACCAAATTCAAATCTTAATTCCTTGCTATGAGCTTCAACCAAGGGTGGATTTGTGTTCTCTGGATCTTATGGATCAAGAATATGCAAATAGTTTTCACTGAAACCCTAGAGAGAGAGAGTTTCAAAGAGAGGAAACTTTTGTGCAATTCCTTGAACTTGAGCAAAATGAGAGGGAAACTTCTCTAACTAGAGGAAAATGGAGCTTATAAGTGATGGATTTTTTGGTCTTGCCATAGTTAATTACCCAATGGATGTATGGTTAAGAGGATTTGAATGCAAATGCAAATTTTCATGTTATGGTGTAACTCATGATTCACATGTGCATGGAGCTCTTTGTCCACATGCATTGCCTTCATTTTGCCTCTTGCTCAGAACTGAATTGATTTAGTGACTTGTAGTAGCTTGGTTTTCAATTTTTGAACCAATTTGCAATTTTGCAAATTCTGGTGAAAGTGAGAAATTCTTCATGCAATGATATGACTCCAAGGCTAATTCTACAATAAATTAAGTGAACTTGAAGTTTATGAACTGACTTTGTCAAATTAAATCAATGCAAGTCACTTTTGAAGCCTTTTTGCAAAAGTGGAAACTTTGGTTCACATGAAAAACCCTAAAACGCACCTTGTGGTCTTTTGATCATAACTTGAGATTTACACATGATATGGAAGTGACCTAGTACTTTTTTGGAAATGGGGGAGAAATATATTCAACTCTTATGTTTTTAAATATTTTATTTGAAGCATTTTTGATGATGAAAATTCAAGTTGAATGTGACTTAAAAAGCTTCCAAAAATGGAAATTTCAAATTACAAGTCATTTCCATTTTTAGTAATTTTTGCCATGAACCTTGATTCTTGATGAATGATGTATATCTTGACATTTTAGGACCATATGAGGATATGGACCTTGAAAATCATGATTCAACCCTCAAAAAGTCATAGTTGACTTTTCTTCTTTCACAATTGACTTTTGCTTAGATCACAAGTAATTTACTGCCTGAAAACCTTCCTTAATGAACCAATGCCTCAAATTTCATCCATGAGCACTTGGAATCACATAGAAGACCATGATAACAAGTTAGAACCAAAAAACCTTCAAGAAACACCTTGCAATCAAAACCCTAATTTGGGCCCATTATATAGGAAGTGAAAGCCTAGGCCAGATTATTGAGCAATTTCAACCTTCCATAGACTTGGGACATCATTTGAGCTTGTGTAGGATGCAAGGAGGCCTTTGATATTTTTTGAGAGACACTTGACCCTTGTCCTTAGCTTTGTATGACCACAAGTTTACAAGTCACTTACCACATGCCTTATGCTTCCAGTTATGGATGTTATGCTTCATCTTTCTATGCTAAGGATGCAATGTATTATATGCAAATGCAATGTTAAATGCCATGAGAATGAGAGGGCAAATTTTGGGATGTTATAGACACATTATTTCCTCCTTAAAAGACAAAGATCCAGAAAATCTCACAAGTGTTGAGCAAGTATATAAAGTTAGATCTAGGTACAATGAAAGCAAGAGAGGTTCATTGACGAAAATGAAAATGTTGTTGAGTATTATTCATAAATAAAAGTACATGTGTTGGTCAAGAAATAGGGAAGACTCAAATGTTGTTGCTGATATCTTCTGGACATATCCCGATTCAATGAAACGGTTGAATATGTTTCACTTGGTGTTGATTTTTTATTATACATTCAAGACCAATAAGTATTGGTTACCGTTGCTTGAGATTATTGGTGTTACGTCAACAAAATTTACATTTTTGGTAAGGTTTTCCTATTTGGAACATGAAAGAGATGAGAACTTCAAATGGGTACTTGAGAAGCTGAAAGAGTTGTTTTTTCTAAGAAATTTCTACCATGTGTTGTTGTCACAGACTGAGAACTTACCTTAATGAATTCACTAGTGTCGCTCCCGGGATTTTCATCCTAGTACAAACGCGAAAGTGGCACGGAAAAGATAGAGTTGCCAACCATGCATTTTTATCCCGAATGAATGGGAAAGGTAATGCTGCACAAACCTAAGGAAAAAGGAAAGGACAAGGTCCTGTGAACCAAAGATCTGGGAAGGTATTAGCACCCCAGACCGTACGCCATACCTGACAGGATCCACGTTTGTTTGTTTTGTTTCATAGGGTGAGAAAGAATAAAGCTGTTGAATAGAAGAATGGCTAACTGGAACGGAAATGAGAAAGGGAACTGGAAAAGAAATGGAAAATAATGAGGGAAATGTAGGGAAAATAAAGAATGTGCTCGAACGGGCCCTACCCCGCTGCCTACGTACCTCATCGGGAAAATGAGGATCAGATTCTACGTAGTTCGCCTAACTAAGGCGAGAACTATTTGTTTGTGTTTTTTATGGCTGGAACTGTGTATGTCTATGCTCAGGTGTTGCAGGCTCGTCTGGTACGAGTGCGCTTACCGTCTTGCATGCGAGACAAGTTGTCGTAAGTTCGCATTGAGAATGAATGAGGTGAGAAAAGAAGTTCCCGCAGGAAAGTTGCTTATTGTTTGTTGTTTGTTGTTTAAGAGTTTTGTAAGAATTTGGCACAAGGAAGTGAATTCAAACTCTTTTCCATATAATGTGTACTTGCTACTACATTCCAAGATGGAATAATAGAACAAGCACACCAAGTAAGGAGAATTTATCCAAGACTTGTTTCCAAGTATTATGGTCTAAATTCACTAGCTTGTTGAACTTATTACATGTTTTTGTAGCTTGTGAAGAAATGTCTTTTATGTTTTCTTTGTGAAAATAATATCTTGATCAGACTTGTACATCATGCTAGACAAGCCCACACTATTCCAATATGGAATGAATGTAAGTTCCCCATGGAATAAGGCTATACACAAGAGATTCTTTCATGCATTTATTAAGTGTTTTTAATCTTGTTTGAAGATGAGAAATAAAAATTCAAGAGACAAAAGGTCAAAGCTAAAGGGGGACTATGACACAACCCTAAGTTATCTTATTATATCCAAGAGGTGATCCTATGGTTTGTGAGGTAATCTAAACCTAAGGAAAAGAAAAGCAGGTTAGAGTTCATCTTACTTCCTAAGGAAGTTAAGTTGAATCTAAAGACCAAAAGGGAAGCCTATGAACAAAGAAACAAGTGCTAAGGAAAATACAATTAAAATGCGTAAGAGATAGGAATGAAGTAATGTTTACCTCAATATTCCCCCGTAAAAAACAAATGTTAGCTTGATGAAGTAATTTGAAAAATTATAAAATGGCAAAATTCAATTAAGACCTCATACTAGCTAATAAGAACACTAATGAACTTCTAAGCCTAAACTAAGTTCTAAATCATTTTACATGTTATCTAACTTCTAAGCGCAGGAGCTAAGTCATGTTAAAAGTATCTAAAGTGATGAAGTGAATCAAGTTCAAACTATGCCCTAAAGTGTTATCTAAACCCTAATGAAACCTAAGAATGAATTAAAGAGACACCTAAGTGCTTTAACATACTAAAATCTCCTAAAATTAAAGGTGAATGAAAAGCCTAGAACTTAACACTAAATGAAAATGAAATATGGGATTAGATCATATGCGAAAGAGGATATTCAAGTTAAGGAGATTCAAACATGGGATTAAAAGATGAAAGAATGCACATGCAAACATGGTTCTAAAAGTGAAGCAAAAGACTTAGAAAGAAAATCCAAAATGACCAAGGAAGCTTGAACTCCCCATACAAAAACCAGAGGCTTTATGAAAAGTTAGAATGAAAATTAGATTCACAAAATATTCACAAATGAAGTGGTAAGAATTGTCTTAAGGCTAAGTGTCACAAATTAGGGTTTTAAGGACCTTTGGATGACAAATGAAACTCAAAAGAATACCAAAACTTCTACACTTGAAGTAAACACATGGAGATGATTACAATACACTTATGAGACACAAAACAATGATACTACAAGGCTAGCTTATGTACAAATGGAATTTGAGATGGTTAATATGGAAGAAGAAGTGAAATTAGGTTAAGGTAAGGCAAACATGACTTATGACTCAAGAAACCCTAAAACATCAAAGGTGAAAACCTAATGAGGGTACTCAGCACTTGAAGACATCCCATAGTACCTATGAGACTCAAAATTAAGATCTCAAGGTAATGGCATAAATTCCTTATTCAAATTGGATCAAAGGAAGTGAAGGAAAGGATAAAAAATGTGACTTATGACCTAAACAACTTAGAAATATATCAAATGGCTTAGAAACAATATGAAACTTGAAATCAAATACAAATTCCAGAAGGTGACTTATGTCCAAAACATCTCACAAAAATTCTTATTTTTGAATGGTCAAATGAGGTGTAAAATGAGATTATGGTTTATGTGCATACATGTGAAAGAATAGGATCAAAACATGACCTACCATGACCTAAAAATCAAAACAATTTTTTTTGGAGGACTAGGGAGTCCTCTTAATAATGCAACAATAATGAACAATTTATCATTTGTGGTTTAGAAGAAATAAAATGGACAAGTGGATAGGTCAGAAATGGGGAAAATAGGAAGAAAATAAATTGGGAATTTAATTCTTCCTTAAGAATAAAAGAAAAATGGAAACAAAAATTTAGAAAAATTCAAGAAAACTATGAAGATCATGTATGAATTTTTGGGGAATTTTTAAAGGTGTTTTGGTATTTTATAAAATCAAAAACGAAAATTGAATAAAATGAAATAAAAGAAAATAAAAGAGATTCAAAGAAATAAAGGATTGGGTCTGGGGGGTGGAAACAGAAAGAAAATGCACTTGAATGGGCCTAACACACACACGTTGGGGGTACAAAAAGCAAGCTGAACTTTCCTTCACAAAAACCACACATGACTTGCATGTTGGTCATTAATGTGTTGGCGTGTTTGTGTGCGTTGGATGGAAAAAAATCAAACGAACACGTTATAAAGTTGAGGAAAAACTAGGACACACTTTTCAGGTGAACGGAGCTAGTCTCTGGTCATCTTCTCCGGTCACCTGTCAGTTAGGGCAACACGAGATCTTCACTAAAACTCAAGCTATGGCCATGGAAATGATTAGAAGACTACGCACAACCATAATCTAGGCTCAAAATCCCTTAATCCTAACCACACAATGCAAATCGAACCAAACAACATCAACCTAAAATTCTGCATCTAAGCACCTGATGTGCATATCAACTAGCCAGTGGATTCAGTGCTTCTATAAAGCTTCAAACATCACAAAACTACCAAAATAACAATGAAACCACATAGTTGAGAACAAAGATGAAACCTGTTTGCAGGGGAGTCAAATGTTGAAGAAATCCAGAGGTTTCAATAGCAATCTTCTAGATGTTTGACCTTGAAGCCTTCTTGAATGAAATAAACATTGACTTCCGTGTGAAATCTTAGAGAAAAATGCAATAATGCAGTGACATTGCAGAACTGGATCTTGATGCTTTCAAGCTATGAAATCCATGGATCTTGTGCAAAACTGGATGTTGATGATGGCTTGAAGGAGATGGGTTCAATCTGGATGAAGGTTGAAGAACCTTGATCAAAAATGCAGTAGAACTTCCAGATTATGCAGTGAAGATTCTTGATGAATCAAGCTGTGAATTCCATGGATGTAATGCAAAGCATGATGATGATGATGAATTGAAGGAGAATGGATCAAAATGGATAGAGATGGAGCTTCTTCGAATCCAAAATGCAGAAGAAAAGTTGAGAGAATTTGAGGAATGAATGTGTGATCTTGATCCAAAGAGGAAGAAGTGTCCTTCAATTCAGTTAGAGAAGCTCTTATATATGCTCAGGTTAACTATTAACCCCCATGGTTAACAGTTAGAACCATAGTTAATCTTAACTTGAGGTGTAAGGTGCAATGAGGGTGTGGAGTGCAATGGTGCAACTGGATTTGCTTGGCACGAGTTTGATTCAATGGTGTGGTATTCATGTTACTTATTGTGTGGATTAATGGTGATGGCATGGAACTGACTTGATCAGGTTGCACAACATGCTTGATCAAATATGAAATTGGTCATTTGGTTTGATCTCTGAATTAATCATATAACACACTGCCTTAACATGCAAGAAAACCAGTTTGATATGTTATTACCCCATGGATGATTTCTTCATGCTCAAGTTACTAAACCCTAACATCCTTGTGCTCAAATCAAAGAGGATGATTCATACAACAAGTTTGTGGTTCAACCTAACATAGAATATGACCTCTAGACACCTAAAATGCATCTTTGAACATCATGCCGCAATACTGTATCATGGGCCTGCACTGCATGACCTTGGCCTGGGCGAGATACCTTGTGAATTTTCAGTTTGAACATCCACACTTTGCCTCTCCATAACTCTTAAACCACTGATCAAATGAAAAACCTTTGAACATCAAAGTTGTTGAAATATGCCAATAAACAACTTTGATATTCAAAGAAAATTCATTTTAATCCTTTTTGATGGAGAAAAAAGACTTGCCTTGTGGCACACAACCTGTTTGACAAATTGCTAGGTAGGGCGCACGCGCAGGCTGCAAGGCATGCCCTGCCTCTTGCCCTGTTTTTCCTTGATTTGTCCAAACCTTGCAAGATCATAACTCACCCAATTTTAATGCTATGAATGAGTTCCACATATGGATTTGAAGCTTAAAATTCCCTCTTTAATTGGCTCCAGGTAGAATTTCCATAGCCCTTGTATTTTGGGAGAAGGCCTCTCTTGAAGTGGCTGCAAAAATGGCCAAAACTTGCCATTTTTGGAAACCCTAATTTTCCAAAAATGGTAAGTTTTGGTTTTCTTGATTTCTCTTGATTCCTTCATCATTTCTTGATCAAATTTGAACCATAGGATCCTTGTAACCCTAATTTCATTATTTTGGTCTCAAAAAGTCGGGATTTGACTTTTTCCTTAGCATGGTTGACCTTTCCCCAATTCCCTGATTTTCAATCATCTGGACAATTGAACCACTTCCAAAATGTTCTTATGGATGAAATTTGAAACCTAGGCACTTGATATCATATAGAAGACAATGGAATAAAATTTGGATCAAAATCTCACTAAGAAGCCCAGTAGAATAGCAACCCAAATTTGGCCCCTTTTCATCAGGAGATGTTGCACTGCTTGCCTCCTCTGATCAATTCAATTCTTTTCAAGACTTGTGGCTTCAAATGAAGACTTGTGAGATGTTGTGAACCCTTTGCACAAGTTTAAGAAGCTTTGTGTCCCCTTGGTTGTCTTTGTATATCCTTCAATTTCTCCAATCAATGATCACATACCTATGCCTCAGCCATGATGAACATAATGCAATGTTTTTGATTGATACAAGAATTTGTTTATGCTAAATGCTATGCAAAATGTTGAGAAAATGAGAGGGAAAATTTTGAGGTATTAAAGCTACCCCTATTCAATCATCTGCAAGCCTGAATGAATAATTGCAATGGCTTTTAGACTTTTAAGGTATGGAGTGATTGAATACTCGAATAAACCTGAAAATTTGAACTATGTGGATGAAGAGAATGCAATCTGCTCTTTTTTTTGTTTTTTTCGCTTTCTCTCTCTTTTTTCGAACTCTGACAAAGAAAATGGAAACAGAACTTGACGGAACGGGATCGTTGTACATAAACGAGAGCCCAGGAAAACAGGATAGTTGTAAAAAACGAGAGCCTGCGACGCGACTGTTGTACCAAACAAGACGCAGAATGGGGACCTGTTGTACCAAATAGGGCTTAAAAACGAGACCATTGTATAAAACGGAACTCGAAGATGGGACATGATTGTTGTACATAAACGAGAGCCCAAGCAAACGGGATCGTTGTACAAAACGAGAGCCTGCGACGCGACTGTTGTACCAAACAAGACGCGGAATGGGGGTCCTGTTCTACCAAACAGGGCTTAAAAACGAGACCATTGTACAAAATAGAACTCGAAGGTGGAACAGGGTCGTTGTACATAAACAAGAGCCCACGCAAACATGATCGTTGTACAAAACGAGAGCCTGCGACGCGACTGTTGTGCCAAACAAGACGCGAAATGGGGGCCTGTTGTACCAAATAGGGCTTAAAAATGAGACCATTGTACAAAACGGAACTCGAAGGTGGAACGGGATCGTTGTACATAAACGAGAGCCTAGTAAAACGAGATCATTGTACAAAACGAGAGCCTGCGATGCGACTGTTTTACCAAACAAGACGCGAAATGGGGGCCTATTGTATCGAACAGGGCTTTAAAACGATACCATTGTACAAAACAGAACTCAAAGGTGATGACAAACATTGTCTTGGATAGGCAAGGATGCTTGGAAATGGTACTGGCATCCTCTGTGGGGAGTACTTCAGGTTAAGAAAATGTTTCGGGTCTAATGTAATATACCTCAAAACTGGCCCATGCTGGAATGCACATGCTTGGATTTATGGCGTAATGCTCCACAATGATGGAAATGCTACGCATTTAAGGATACAAATGCAATGATGATTAATAAATGCAAATGCCAAAGGAGATATCCTGATAAGGAGGTAACAGGTATCTCGGGTAGCTCGACTGGGAAGAAATAATTATCACTGCATTGATATGGTTGATCCTTGTGAGGAGAAAACAACTTTGCGGGGGATATTATCAATGATACACCGGCTCTGAACTGCCACCACTTCCAAAAATAAATTGGACTTTGAGATTAGAGAGCCAAGACCCTGCTGGAGATGGAATCTTCTTGCTAGGTACGCCACCCGTTGAACTCCGTTGGGGAAGTGAAAACCTTCTGACTTGGCTGGGAACCAGATGTACGAGTTGATGCCCTGCTGAGGAAGCAAGCTGTTGGGGAGGAAAGAAACTCCTTGTACTATTGGGGATTGCCCCTTTATTGAAGGGGAGTCTCTGTTTGGGGAGGATACCACTCCTCTGTTGCCTTGTTGGGGGAGATTTCAACTTCCACTTCTACTGGGAATAACAGGAGACACACTGGAAGACACCTGTTCTTGTTCAAGAATATTGTTGAGATATTCCTCCTGGGAGTTCGCTTTAGCTCTACTAGCAACGCCTGTACCTACACCTGCATAAACACAACTGATAGTGCCTGCAACATGGAGAGTTAGTTTGGACCTGTATTCCCCAGGATTATGGTATGAATCATAATCCCAGTCACTTAACCCTTTTTAGAGTTATATTGAATGTTTATGTCCTCCTGCATGAGTTAGAAAGAATTCGAATGTTCATAACACAATTTTAAATCACCACTTGCAGGACGTTTTTGCAATCAATCGATGTTAGATGAAAAAAAAACAAAAGCAAATAGTCACAGGTTTGACTGAAATTGAATTTTATTGATTTGGAAAACGGCCCTGAATAGGCATTACATCAGGAAGCAATTCCCTGGAAAGAGGAAATCGCCCAAAAGGAAAATAAACTATCCTATTGGCAATGTGAAAAATGGATCTCATCAAGTTTCGACTTGGATATGACTTGTATATCTTCAAACCTCTCCGCTTGCTCTGCCCCTTGAGAAAGGTAATTGGACTGGTCTTCAAACCCTAGAATAACCTTAGTTGCAAATGGATCACAAATCTCGCAGACCGCAATCGTTCGTGTTAGTCCCTCTTTTGTGTGGACCACCCTTTTGGGTTTTCAATCCACCGGGATACCCTTTTTTGCCTGAGCTATCCGATGTGGCTTTTCAACTCAGCGGGTGTACATTGTTTCAATATTTCCCTAATTTTTTCCCGAGCCATTTTATTTTGTTTTTGGCTTGTCGGGATGCCCATTTTTTCCTGGATATTTATTCTGTTTTTATCCAGTGGGTCTTTTCACACGAAGTATTTTCTTACTGCGTCTGTGTTGACAAGGGAATGGAAGTCTTCGTTATCCATGGTTGTTAGCATCAAGGCTCCACCTGAGAAGACCTTTTTAACCACAAATGGACCTTCATAATTGGGTGTCCACTTTCCCCTGTGATCGTTGAGAGGAGGAAGAATCCTTTTCAGCACCAGATCACCTGGTATGTACCGTTGAGGCCGTACTTTCTTGTCGAAAGTCTGTTTCATCCACCGTTGGTACAACTGTCCATGGCATACAGCTGTTAGGCGTTTCTATTTAATGAGGCTTAGTTGATTATACCTGGATCGGAGCCCTTCAGCTTCATCTAGCTTAACATCCATCATTATTCTCAACGAGGGGATCTCAACTTCGACTGGTAGGACTGCCTCCATACCATACACTAATGAGAATGGGGTTGCCCCTGTTGAGGTACGCACAGACGTTCGGTACCCATTTAGCGCAAATGGTAGCATCTTATGCCAATCTTTATATGTCACAACCATCTTCTGCACGATTTTCTTAATGTTCTTGTTGGCCGCCTCGACGATGCCATTCATCTTCGGGCGATATAGCGAAGTGTTGTGATGTTCTATTTTGAAATCCCAGCACAAGTCAGCCATCATCTTGTTATTGAGGTTAGAACCATTATCAGTAATGATTCTCTCGGGAATTCCATACCGGCAAATGATATCTCTTTTGATAAACCAGGCTACCACTTGCTTTGTAACATTGGCATAGGATGCCACTTCGACCCCCTTTGTGAAATAGTCTATAGCAACCAGGATGAAGCGGTGACCGTTGGAAGTTGTTGGCTAAATCCTGCCAATCATATCAATGCCCCACATGGCGAACGGTCAAGGTGAAGACATGACACTCAATGGATTCGGAGGTACATGGACCTTATCGGAATAAATCTGGCACTTGTGACATTTGCGGGAATATTTACAACAATCAGATTCCATGGTGATCCAATAATATCCCGATATTAACAGTTTCTTTGCCATAGCATGTCCTCCAGCATGGGTACCAAACGAGCTTTCATGAACTTCCTGCATCAACAGGTCTGCTTCGTGTCTATCCACGCATCTGAGCAGAACCATGTCGAAGTTTCGCTTGTATAACACATCATCTTGATTCAAAAAGAATCCACCTGCTAGCCTTCTGAGAGTCTTCTTGTCTTTACTGGATGCCCCAGTCGGGTACTCTTGAGACTTCAAGAATTGCTTGATATCATGATACCAAGGTTTGTTATACTCACCACTACCAACTGCGAAGACATAGGCAGGTCTTTCAAGACGAGAGACCATGATTCGAGGCACGTAATTCTCTTGACACACTTTGATCATGGATGATAAAGTTGTTAGAGCATCAGCGAACTGATTTTCATCTCATGGAATATAACTCAGCTTGACTTTGGTAAAGAAAGTTAGCAACCTCCTGGTATAATCCCTGTAAGGAACCAGGTGAGGTTGATGAACAAACCACTTGCCATTGACTTGGTTCACTACCAAAGAAGAATCTTCGAAGATCTCGAGGTTCTTGATTCACGAGTTGATTGCCTCCTCAACCCCCATGATGCAAGCTTCATACTCCACCTCATTGTTGGTACATTCGAAAGTCAGTAGAGCAGTGAAAGGCATATGGGCACCCTCTGGTGAGATGATGACAGCACCTACTCCGCTTCCGTTTACGTTCACAGCTCCGTCAAACATCAACTTCCATTTGGATTCGGGGTCTGGCCCCTCCTCCGCAAGTGGTTCTTCACAGTCTTTCAACTTGAGGAACATGATTTCCTCATGAGGAAACTCGAATCTCATGGGCTGATAATCATCAATTGGCTGTTGAACCAGGTATTCTGACAATACACTCCCTTTGATTGCTTTTTGTGAAGTGTAATGTATATCATATTCTGTGAGAATCATCTGCCATCGGGCTACCCTTCCTGTTAAAGTCGGCTTCTCGAAGATATACTTTACAGGATCCATCTTGGAAATTAGGAGAGTGGTGTGAGTCAGCATGTACAGTCTTAGTCGGCGAGCAGCCCATACCAAAGCGCAACAAGTTTTCTCGAGTAGTGAGTAACGTGTCTCACAATCGGTAAACTTTTTGCTAAGGTAATAAATTGCATGCTCTTTTCGACCAGACTCGTCTTGCCGACCCATCACACATCCCATTGATCCTTCGAGTACGGTGAGGTCCATGATTAAGGGTCTCCCTGGAACTAGAGGCATGAGAATCGGAGGTTCTAGCAAGTACTCCTTGATTCGGTTAAAAGCTTGTTAATAGTCTTCATTCCATTTGATAGCCTGATTCTTTCTTAGAAGCTTGAAAATAGGCTCACACGTGGCTGTTAGGTGCGAGATAAACCGTGCAATGTAGTTTAGTCTCCCTAAGAAACCACGTACTTGCTTCTCAGTTCTTGGTTCAGGCATCTCCTGGATGGCTTTTACTTTGGCCGGGTTGACTTCGATTCCCTGTTCACTAACAATGAAACCCAATAGCTTTATGGACCGTACCCTGAAGGTGCATTTGTTCGGATTCAACCTTAATATGAATTTCCGGAGTCTGTCAAACAATTTGGCTAGGTTGACTAGGTTCTCTTCTTCTGTTTGTGACTTTGCTATCATGTCATCAACGTAGACCTCAATCTCGTGATGAATCATGTCATGAAATAGCGTCCCAATTGCACGTTGATAAGGGGCTCCAGCATTCTTAAGACCAAACGACATGACTTTATAACAGAAGGTGCCCCAAGGCGTAATTGTCGTACCTCGAAAAATACGATCCTAAAACAAAACAACAGAGCCGCCACCTAATTCTATTTATTCTACGAGAGAAAAGGGAGATATAGATACAACCTAAAGGAAGGATAAGAAATGGTCTACGAAACCAAATTCTAAGTTCGGGAGTCGGTTACGCAAGGGGAAGGTATTAGCACCCCTCACGTCCGTTGTACTCAACGGGAACCTCTTAGCTAACTATGCGATTAAATGTTTGATCTTAATTATTTTTGTCTTCTACATGGCTATTAATATGTTTGTTCTAAGGAAATTAAAGTTAAAAATTATTATGACAGAGAAAAGATTGAAGTTTTTTATTATTGATTTAAACGGAAAAATAATTAAATTTTTTATTAGGGTGCTCGCGAATGATTAAAATCCCCGTGCCTACGTATTCCCTTGTGCAATGGGAAAGTCAGAGCTCCGTAGTTCGTGCTACTACGGTTTGTGTTTTTTTAATTGAACGATTGTTTGAAATGCATTCTACTATTAAGCATTGGCTTATACTCGCGGTGGAGGCTGAAGCACTAGCTTGTTCGAGAGATAGAATGATTTAAACAATGTTCGTTTGAGAAAATGTTTGACTTTGTTAAGATGTTTTAAACGAAAGGGCAAATGAACACATCGCGTGGGGCTAGCCCATGTTGCGGTCCAATCCAGAACGTGCGGAATGCTAGACTCCGGAGTTCCGTCTTTCGATAATTAATTATAAAAATGATTTAAATTTGTTGGTATACGAATGATGATTGAACCATCGCGTGAGGCTAGCCCATTTGCGGTTCAATCAAGAACGTGCGGAATGCTAGACTCCGGAGTTCCGTTTTCGTAATTTTTATTTATAAAATGATTGGAAAGTTTTGATATACGAATGGTGATTGAACCATCGCGTGAGGCTAGCCCATTTGCGGTTCAATCCAGAACGTGCGGGATGCTAGACTCCGGAGTTCCTTTTTCGTACGATTAAATTATGCGATTATGATTTGAAAGTTTTGACATACGAATGGTGATTGAACCCTCGCGTGAGGCTAGCCCATTTGCGGTTCAATCCAGAACGTGCGGAATGCTAGACTCCGGAGTTCCTTTTTCGTATTTTAATTTAAATAAAAGATTTGAATATTTTTATATATATTGCATTTTTTTGCAAGAGATTTATGATCGGTGAGATACAAGTAATCAAACGAACGCAAACGTGGTATCAAATTTGTGACAAGACAAAAAAAAGATAAAATCGAGTTTTAGCGGTACCTAGCGGAGAGGGTCTACTACCTCTGCAATGCGTGCTAATCAAATTGAAGATACACTTTGGAAACTAATCTCAACCGAATTAATCCTCAATTGCTTAATACCGTCCAAAATATGGTTAGCTCAAATAAAATTATAGTAAGAAACTCAAATAAGGTTATGTTCAAAACCAAATGATAACCATTTACAAAGTTCTATTAGAAATAAAATCTAATTAAACAAAACTTGTATTAAACAAATGAACCACTTAAACTAATAACATTCAACTTAAAAGAAAAAATAAAAGATTTAAATCAACATAAAACTTTAACCATTTACTATTAAAAAACAAATAAACTAAACTAAATAACAATTAATAAAAAGATTAATAATATAAGAAAAATAAAATAAGAAAAACGAGACAGAGGATGCTGGTTGGCTTGTGGGTGATTAGCTGTGGATCGTTGGGCTTAGCCCATATGCAAACAGATAGAAAATGTTAAAAAGAAAATTAAAATCAAAATGAGAAATAAGTAAAATTGGAAAAGTAAATGAAAAATTTATCAGTGAAACGCACAAAGGGAAACGAGTATGTATCTCTCTTTCTCAGAAAAAGTTGACACCGACGAACCCTTTTCTCTCTCTCTCGTCGAAATCGACTCAGTCACGACTAATCGGCGCCTCTCTCCCAGCCTGTAGCGTTTCGGATCTGCGGATGGTTCAAGGCGGTCGCGGTTGATGGATGATGGTCGTGATGTCTGTTGAAGAAGGTGGCTTTTGCGAAGTCAATCAAGAACGAGAGAGTCCTTTTTACTGTGTTCGGTTGTGTCGTTGAGATGATGATGAAGGTGGCGGTGGACGGTTGGCTTGAAGTTGGACGGAGGTTTGGTGGTTTTGTGGCGAAAACAGGTTTCGTACTTGGTGAGTTCTTTTGCGTTCTTTGAAAACTTTTTGAGAAGAGATTAGGTTTTTTTTCCTGTGTTCTTGCCGCTAGGGTTTTCTCTGAACTTAGGGTTTTCGGATGCGGCTCCCCCTCTTCTTCAATTGTGCTCCCCTTTTATAACCTAAAAATTAGGGTTTGCAACTTTGGAAAACTTGCTGAGAAAATGAAATTGGAATAGGTCTGTCATCTCTTTTTGCGTCAAAACCTGCTTTTTACCAAATTTGTGAAACATTGGGTCTTGCATCTTCTGACTTTTTGTCTGTTAATGCACCTTGGTTAGCCTAGCTTCAAACTGATTTTTTTGAAATGAACTTCATAAGTTAAACCTGGACTGGATTCGTTATCTCCTTTTAACTGCTGTAAACCCTCCTTTTTTACAGTTTGTTCTCCTTTTTTAACTGCGGTAAAAATCTTTGCAGGGTGCAGTCAATGAGCAAGTCAATGAGCAAGGCATTTCTGTTTGGAGTTTCGAGTAGTATGTTATCGAGTTTGCGAAGAGCTGGAAGATTGATACAAATATCTGTCCTAGGCCTGCAAGTCATTACTTCGAGTTTCCTTCCATCCGGAGATGTTTGCCAAGAAGGTATCAATTCAACAATGTGATCACTAATGCTAACAAGCCATCTCATCTCTCTCTGCCACATTTCTTTCTTGTCACCAGGTAGTGGTTCTAGCCCCCATAGTTGCCCAAATGCAGTAGCACAAAGATTAGTAATGGCATTGGAGATATCCAAAGCAGCGCAAGCCCCTTTTTACCGTTTGTTATCTTGCTAACCAAAGTGAAAATTCCAACCTTGCAGGGTCAATCAAAATGGGAAACAGAATTATCTTCAAAACCTGGGCCTTGGCACATGAGGAATTCGATGATGGTGGACGCAGACATACTCAGAGTTTGCTTTTACTTCAAATTTAAGTGCCTTACATCCTTCATTTGCTTGAATTTCTTTCGAATTACCGCTCTTCTGGTATGAATCAAAGTAGCAATTTGTTCAATCCTTGCTGTGTGATATTCTCGCGACTTTAACAGAAATTCGACCTTGAAAACTTGGGCATGAACCTTTGTGTGGTTGTACTTTGATGCACTAATATCACTTATAATTGTATGAACAGATTTGCTCATGCTTCCTTTTTATGTTTGCAGCGCCGCAGGGGATACATTAGTATAGAACCGTTTAACATGCCTACATTCTTCTTCTCAACAGTATTCAAATCGGTGATGGCATTACCGACAACTTCCTTTGACAGGTAAAGAGTCATTCCAACACCTATGGACATGAGCATAATCCTTACATCTAAATAGTCCTTTAAACTTTATTTCTGGTAGCCCAGATTTCTTGTTACAGTGCCTTGTAATTAAACGTACAAAAATCGCAGCATGCGATACTAATTATCTTCCTGTGGTCTCTCCTTCTAGCATTCCATCCAGGATGAACAAAAGGACACTCAGTCCAGTCATGAGAGTATGCACGGGAGCATGGGCGAACCTTGAATGAAAACATGCGAAAATCATTTGTGGCATATATACTGTTTTTATATCAGGAAATGATGAATCAATTGGGTATTCTGTTGCTGCAGAAATTGGGATTGCATAAGCGGGAAAGACGTCGAAAGAGGTTGCCATAGTTGTTGTTGTTATAACTATTTCAACTTGTTTTTTCTCTTACCAAAGATGAAATTCTAAATTCTGTCGATATGCATTTACTGTCCTTGATAACGCACGTTCTGTTCTTGATAACAAAACGCACGTTCGCAACAATCCTCACTAACCGTCTTTTTTGTCTTGCAGGCGTGAAACATTGTTGATGGACCATTTAGTGAAATTACCGATCATGTTTTGTGTGTTGAGCAAGAGAATTTTCTGGTCTGAATATTTTGGTGGCTGTGGTGTTCCCCTTCTGGAAATGATTTATTTTATGAAGACTTTGCTACGTTCGAAATCATTCCATAATGGAGTTACTGGCGGAGGTAAAGTTGGGAAAATGGAGGCGGAGATTGTTTTGTAGTTGAAGATTGTTAAAACTTGTGATGTCATATCCATGGATTGAGATTTATTACTAATTTTTGTATACATGCCCTGTATCTTTTCAGACTTATGACTCTTTAATGACTATATGATTCCTTTTTGTAAACTCATATCAAAACAATGGACACACATCTCCTTTTTTCAATGTGTTTCTCAATTTAATTCTATTAGAATAATCATCTTTGGTTCATGTGTCCTCCACTTAATTCCGGTAGAATAATCATCTTTGATTCATGTATTATTCTAAATCTTTAAAGAAAATAAGACTTTCTTTCCTTAAAGCAAAAAAGAAACACACTCATCTTTAAAGAAAATAAGACTTTCTTTCCTTAAAGCAAAAAGAAACACACTCTTTAGTGACTAATTGAAGAGGCCTTGACAATTCCGTTTGCATTTCATGCATCTTCCTTTCCTTTCCAAATCATCAAACATATGCCCGCATGACAAACAATTCTGAGCAAATCATGTCTTATTTTCTTTGATAACCCTGATCCAATTAGCAACATAATTCCAGTAAGCCCAATTCACCTATCTAGGCTTCCAGGGATTAAACCAAAACTTCTCACACCATAAAGATCAAAATCCCAAATATTTGTTTCAAAACGAAACAGGTCCTCCTTGCCATTTCTGCAAAAACTCACAATACAATGTATGCATTTGGTGTGCTGATGATGAGAAAGAAAAAAAACATGATACAAAAGTTTAGGGGTAAAATTTGGGGTGTGACAGTTGCCCCTATTTAAATAACTTCACTAGACAAAATGAGTGATGTTAGTCCTCATAAAATCGAGGTGAAAGGTATTTAAATATAGAAATAACCGAAAATTTTACCCCTAAATGCAATGGTATGCTATGAACTCATGAGGGACTATTTTTTGTTGGAGATATGATATGCAAGATGCAATGACCTAACATGCTGATTTTTTTAATGATGAATATGCTGGATATGGTATGATGCAGACAAATGCAACGGTGGTTCACAGAAATGCAAACGAGGGTGAAGACTCACTGGGGATAACAATATGCTGGGGATGACAAGACGAAGACAAGATATTCAAAGTGATAGATCAGCAGGTTCAAGTGTAACTGCTGGCACTAAGAAATGACAGAAAACGGAAAACAAAGCGAGATTAAAGACAGACTGTCGGGAAAGATGAGTTAGCAAGTTTAAAGTGATTGTTGGGGATCTCAATACAGCGATTCGGTGATTGAGAAAGATAGAAATGATCTCGACTCGGCAGCCAGGAGAACCAAATAGCAAACACTGACACAACAGTCAGGAATAAACAAGCATTGACATGGTGATCGAGAAATAAAATAACAGACATCGACGCGGTGGTCAGGAAAAATAAAAGACAGGTATCGACACGGTGGTCGGGAAATAAAATAACAGGCAACGACACGGTGGTCAGGAATAAAATAACAGATAACGACACGGTGGTCAGGAAATAAGATAACCGGTAGTGACACGGTGGTTTTGAAATAAAAAAATAGACAGAGACGCGGTGGTATTGAGATAAAATAATAGACAGAGACGCGGTGGTCTTGAGATAAAATAATAGACAGAGACGCGGTGGTCTAAAAATAAAATAAAAGACAGAGACGCGGTGGTCAGGAAATAAAATTCAGGCAAAGACGCGGTGGTCAGGAAAATAAAATTTCAGGTAGTGACACAGCGGTCTGGAAATAAAATGACAAGCAAAGAAGCGGTGGTCAGGAAAATAAAATTTCAGGTAGTGACACAGCGGTCTGGAAATAAAATGACAAGAAAAGACGCGGTGGTCAGGAAAATAAAAAAATTCAGGCAAAGACGCGGTGGTCAGGAAATAAAATAACAGGCATTGACGCGGTGGTCTGGAAATAAAATAACAGACAAAGACGCGGTGGTCAGGAAAAACAAATAACTGTCATAAGTCTAAAATAGTAAATCAACAGGTTCAAGTGTAGCTGCTGAAACTAAGAATTGGAAAATAAAAATAAAATTCAGGCAGTGGCTCCGTGAATACACACTGACGCTGGGAGTAGCATGCGAAGCGTTTAAAGATAAACTGAATGGCTCTAAGCGACCAAACTGGAAAATAAGAATAAATGTTGGGGTTTTCAACGAGATAACGACCAACCTCAGGAAATTCTTAAAACGAAGAACTTTTTAGAAGAACTTTTAGGAACTATCAGGGAAACACAGATGCATTTGAATTAGACAGTTCTATGTTTTAAGCAAACAGCTTGAAGGATTCATGCCAATGATAATTGGGCTAAAAAAAGTATTGGTTGTATCAAGGTACATCAAGAAGAGTCTTTGCAGGGGATGCCAGTGTTGCTGGGAAAAGAAATCTTGGTCAACCAACACTGCGGGGTACCAACAACAGTGGACTTTAAAACAACAAAAGACAGTAATATGGATCTGGGGTTAGACAGACGACAACTGGGGATAGACAGATGATTATGTCAAATGCGTATGCGATGCTGACTCTATGGAGAGACAGAGAATTTTGATAAAGCAGGAAGAGTAGGATCTCAATGCCAATACTCAGATGAACAAAAGATGCTAGGGAGATGTCTTCAAACTTGGAAACCGATGTCTGGTCCAAGGATCCATCCAAGGGTGCTACCAGCTTATAATTCTTTGTGGGGGTTTCTGTAATAATTGCATGGGAGTGTTGCTGCAAACCAGAGGGCTTTTTAGAAGACAGAAAAATCTTTTAATTTTTCCAAAGTCAAAGAAATTTGAATGTTCCCAGTGTGTTTTCAAAAACTGTTTAAATATTTTTTTGGTGTCATTTTCAAAGTTAAATTGTAACTCAGTAAAGACATTTCGCATAACAAAGAAAATAAGAAGCTGAAAGACAGAGTTTAAAGGAAAAGGTTGTATTTCATTCAAAGATGGTAGCTTGCTAATAGCAAAAGCTCCATGGAAAATTACAATTTGAAAATGGCAATGGGGAAAGGTCTACATTGAATCCAACGACCACTATAATCTCTAATAACTAAAACCGCCCAACACCTTGCTTCTGACAAGAGTGACTGGATTGGTCTTCAAGTAATAATCTTCAGTAATGATAAACACCATCTGATACAGCCAAATGCCTTTGTCCCTAAATTTTTCCTGGACCGCCCTTTCGGGTTTTCAATCCACCGGGACGCTCTTTTTTTTTATTTTTTATCCCTAACTTTTGCCTGGATCTCCTTCATAGGTTATGATCCACCGGGATACCCATTTTTGCATAGGTCGCCATTTCTGGTTTTCGACCTATCGGGCTTTATTTAGGTATAATATTTTTTGACTGCATCAGAATTCACCGGGTGTTTCAGTTGTTCACCATCCATAGTTGTGAGGATTAGGGAACCTCCGGAAAATGCCACCTTCACAACATATGGGCCTTCATAGTTAGGACTCCACTTCCCACGCATGTCTTTGTGGACTGGCAAGATTTTCTTGAGTACAAGGTCTCCTTCTTTGAATTCTCGGAGATGGACCTTCTTGTCAAAAGCTCTCTTGATGCGCTTCTGGTACAACTGGCCATGGCACATGGCGGTCATTCTCTTCTCATCAATGAGGTTCAGCTGGTCATATCTGCTTTGGACCCACTCAGCTTCCTCCAGTTTGGTTTCCATCAAGATCCTCAAAGATGGTATCTCTACTTCGATAGGGAGAACTGCATCCATCCCATACACCAAAGAGAAAGGGGTTGCCTCTGCTGAAGTGCGAACTGATGTTCTATATCCGTGTAAGGCATACGGTAACATCTCGTGCCAGTCTTTGTAAGTCTTCACCATCTTTTGCAAGATCTTTTTGATGTTCTTGTTCGCAGCTTCAACAGCTTCGTTCATCTTCGGACGGTAAGGAGAAGAGTTATGATGTTCAATCTTGAATGTGTCGCACAACTCCTTCATTGTCTTGTTGTTCAAATTTGTCCCATTATCTGTGATAATCCGGTTTGGGATCCCATAGCGGCAGATAATTTGGTTCTTGATGAAACGGGCGACTACTTGCTTTGTCACGTTGGCGTAAGAAGCTGCTTCTACCCACTTGGTAAAGTAGTCGATGGCAACCAAGATAAATCGGTGACCGTTGGAAGCTTTAGGCTCAATTTCCCCTATCATGTCGATGCCCCACATTGAGAAAGGCCAAGGTGATGACAGAACATTCAAAAGGGTCGGAGGTACGTGCACCTTGTCGGCATAAATCTGGCATTTATGACACTTCCTGGCGTATTTGAAACAATCTGATTCCATGGTCAACCAGAAGTATCCAGCTCTCAAAATCTTCCTGGACATGGCATGTCCATTGGCATGTGTTCCAAATGATCCTTCATGTATTTCCCTGATCAATAAGTTTGCTTCGCGCTTGTCCACACATCTGAGCAGAACCATATCATGATTTCTCTTGTAAAGGACATTGTTGCTGAGGAAAAACTTTGACGCCAATTTTCTCAGAGTCTTCTTATTCAGAGTTGTTGCATCAGCTGGGTACTCCTGATTTTGCAAATAGTTCTTGATGTCGTAGAACCACGGTTTCTCATCAGTTTCTTCTTCGACCAGTAGACAGTAGGCTGGTGAGGTTTTTCGCTCGATTGTAATGAGTGGAGATTCATTAAGAAATCTGACTTGAAACATAGAGGCCAACATAGCCAAAGCGTCTGCAATTTGATTCTCCGCCCTTGGAACATGATGAAAAGTGACTTCGTCAAAGTATTTAATTAACTCCACAATGTGGGCCCGATAAGGGATCAACTTCTCGTCACGGGTCTCCCATTCACCTTTGACTTGGTAGATTACTAAGGCTGAGTCTCCATACACTTCAAGGATCTTGATTCTGGTATCGATTGCAGCTTCGATACCTAAAACACATGTTTCATACTCAGCAATGTTGTTTGTACATTCAAAGCACAATCTAGCCGTGAAAGGAGTGTAACCACCATCAGGGTTCATCAAGACAGCTCCCACACTGTGCCCCATGTAATTAGAGGAACCATCAAACATCATCTTCCAACGAGAACCTGGCTCGGGACCTTCATCTGGACCTGGAACTTCGTAGTCCTTTATCAACATAATGTCCTCATCCGGGAAATCGAACTTCAGAGGTTCATAATCTTCGACAGGATGATCAACAAGGTATTCAGACAGAACACTGCCTTTAATAGACTTCTGGGTTACATACTGGATGTCATATTCGAATAACAACATGTGCCAACGGGTGAGTCTTCCTGTCAAGGCAGGCTTCTCAAAAATGTACTTTATTGGATCCATTTTCGAGATCAACAAAGTGGTGTGACAAATCATATACTGCCTGAGTCGTTTGGCCGCCCACGCCAGAGCACAACAAGTCTTCTCTAAAAGCGAATATCTGCTTTCACAGTCTGTGAACTTCTTGCTTAAGTAATAAATGGCGTGCTCCTTACGACCGGTTTCATCTTGTTGGCCTAATACGCAACCCATAAATCCCTCAAGCACAGTCAGGTACATGAAGAGAGGTTTCCCTGGTGTAGGTGGGATTAGGATAAGAGGTTCCAGTAGGTAAACCTTAATCTTCTCAAAATCCAGTTGACAATCAGGACTCCACTCAATTTCTTGATTCTTCCGGAGTAACTTGAATAAAGGCTCACAAGTAGCAGTCATGTTGGATATGAATCTGGAGATGTAGTTCAGTCTCCCGAGGAAGCCTCTGACTTGCTTTTCTGTTTTTGGAGCTGGCATCTCTTGAATTGCTCTGACCTTATCTGGATCTACCTCAATTCCTTGCTGACTAACAATAAAACCAAGTAACTTTCCTGATCGGACACCAAAGGTACATTTGCTGGATTCAGACGCAGTTGAAACTTTCTAAGGCGCTCAAATAACTTCAGGAGATGACTCAAATGATCCTCCTCACTCTGTGATTTGGCAATCATATCATCTACGTAAACTTCTATTTCCTTATGCATCATATCATGGAAAAGGGTGACCATTGCCCTTTGATAAGTGGCTCCTGCATTTCTAAGACCGAATGGCATAACTTGGTAACAATACGTGCCCCATGGTGTGATAAAAGTGGTCTTTTCCATATCATCAGGATCCATCTTGATTTGGTTATATCCCGAAAATCCGTCCATGAAGGAGAAAACAGCAAACTTAGCAGTGTTGTCAACCAATGTATCAATGTGCGGAAGAGGGAAATCGTCTTTGGGACTGGCTTTGTTCAAATCTCTATAGTCCACGCACATTCTAACCTTGCCATCCTTCTTGGGGACTGACACAATGTTAGCTACCCACTCAGGGTATTTTGCAACTGCGAGGAATCCAGCATCAAACTGTCTTTTGACCTCTTCTCGAATCTTCAGAGCCATGTCTGGTCTTGTTCTTCGGAGCTTTTGCTTTACTGGAGGACAATCTGGTCGAAGCGGCAACTTATGAACAACTATGTCTGTGTCCAAACCGGGCATATCCTGGTACGACCATGCAAACACATCCACATACTCTTTGAGAAGCTTGACCAATCTTTCTCTGATGTCTGCCCCAAGTGTTGTACCAATCTTGACTTCCTTCTTATCTTCATCGGTGCCAAGGTTGATGGTCTCAACCTGCTCCTTATGTGGCTGAAGATCTGCGTGCTCATTCTCAACCAATCTTGCCAGTTCTTCGGGAATGTCACAATCTTCCTCACTTTCATCTTCCGCTTGGTAGATGGGCGAATCAAAGTTAGGAGGGAATATAGAGTCATTGGATTCAACAGGGTTTTCATTTGTTCTGCATATGGGAATGATTTGCTTTTATTAAAAGTAAAAAACAGAGGAATGCAAGAAACTTTTTTATTAGCTTTGAAAGATTGCCATTTTCTTTTAAAAGTGAAAAGCGAAAAACAGTAAATAAAAATCAAGTAAGAATTTAACAAAATGCCTTCATTGATTGATTAACTTGAAAAATGAGAAGGGGCCCTACAAAATGATCCCATAGCCTTGGGCAGAGCTAGGGAACTTTGAAAACACTTAAAGAAAAACAATAAATTACTTTGACAATGGAAAAAATTCTGGGATCTCAACTGCCTCCCAATTGCCCAAAGCTGCTTCACACTGATAAACCAAATGATCCACATCTTCATCTTCAGTATCCCCACTAATTGCATTGATCTGATAGCCGGCACTAGAAAACACCTCTTGAATGGTCTTTGGACGTCCGTTGATGGAGGTTGACGCTCCTTCCTTCATCTGAGTTGGTTTGTAACCCAACCCATAGCGATCTAGCTTCTGCTTGACTTCAATGACATCACCCCAACCTTGGTAGCTTCCTTCTTCAATTGTGGAAATGGTACTCTTCAATGATGCAAAAGATGGAACACCCTTCTCCTTTGGTTTCTCTACTTCCATAAGGACGACATTGGCTATCTCTAGAGCTTGGAAATCAGTTTCCAAAGCATCTTCATCAGCCTCAATGTAGCTAAAGGAGGAAAGGTTGCTGACCATGAGATCTTCTTCACCAGACACAGTTACCAGTTTATTATCGACCACAAACTTCATCTTCTGGTGTAAAGTAGAAGTGACTGCCCCAGCAGCATGGATCCAAGGTCTTCCCAGCAAACAATTGTAATTAGGGTTAATGTCCATAACCTGGAAAGTGATCTTGAACACCTGTGGTCCAATCAAGATTGGCAAGTCGACTTCTCCAATAACAGTCCTCCTTGACCCATCAAAAGCTTTTACAATCAGTGCACTGGGCCTCATCTCTGCCCCTTGATAAGATAACTTGGCAAGCGTTCTTTTCGGCAAAACATTCAATGAAGATACTGTATCCACAAGAACTCTTGCTAAAGTATCCTCCTGACATTTTACAGATATGTGAAGAGCACGATTATGGTCCAAGCCATCTTTTGGAAGATCCTCCATACTGAAGCTGAGATTGTTACATGCAGTGATATTGGCAATGACTCCATCAAACTGATTCACAGTTATATCATGCGTAACATGGGCTTGGGCTAGTAATTTCTGGAGAGCACTCCGATGGGCCGGTGAATGCATAAGAAGTGATAAGATAGATATTTTGGAAGGTGTTTGATGTAGCTGATCAATAACCTTGTAATCACTCTTCTTAATGATTCTGAAAAACTCTGCATCTTCTTCTTCCAAGACCACCCTTTTATCCTGGTTGACAACAGCTGGAATGACTTCTTTAGGTGGAACTGTATTGGCTTGCTGAGTATAAACACGGCCACTGCGGGTTAAACGACCTGCACCTGCTATGTCAGCACTTGCCACTTTTGAACTCTCTTTCCGATTATCTTGTTCAAACTTCTGATGAACTCTCCCTGTATCATACTTCCACGGAACTGCTTTGGTATCTTCATAAAGGAAAGGGTTCCTCCTTTTCTCAATCCCTGGTTCAGGTATATTGAAAATGGGTACCACAGGTTATGGCATATTAAAGATAGGTTGAACCCTGGAGGACTCAGGCAGATTGAACATTGGTACCAAGGTAGAACTAGATTCTGGCAAGTTGAAAATGGGTTCAATCATTGCCACTTCATTCCTCTTTACACGACCGCTTACTTGTAAAACACCCAGATTAATCAAACTTTGGACATCTCTCAAGACCAGTTCACATCCCTTTGGATTATTCGCACAAACTTCACAACTTTTATGACAGTTCTTCAACATACCCACCTCTACTAACTTCGCATGGAAGTCTCTAAGCGGGGTTTTGATCTCCGTGGCGTTGAAAATCAAATCTTCGTCAGACTCGCCGACAATGGCATTTATGGACCCATGCTTAGGTAAAGGATTATTTTTAACATTCGGACCAGTATCTCCAAATGACAAAATGTTCTTATCCATTAGATCCTTCACAGCATACCTCAAAGCAATACAATTTTCCAGATCGTGCCCCGGAGCACCTTCATGGAACAAACAGTGGGCACTTGAGTTGTAACCTGGTGGGAGTGGATCTGGTGGAGGACCCAAAGGCCTTGGAGTAACCAAGCCTTTCTTCAATAGTGAGGGATACAATTCGGTATAGGTCATAGGGATCCGAGGATGAGGAGGTATTCCTCCTGGTCTTCTATTCTGAAAGTTGGAATTCGAATGAGGAGTTGGAGTCCTCTGCTGGTAGGCTGGAGCATTGGGCGCTCGTTGATAGCCTGGATTGTTGAGCATTGGTTGATACGCTGTAATTACTGGAGCCACTTGCTGATACATCGGTACTGCTTGAGTTGGCCGATATATCGGGACTTGTGGATTGTATGACGGTTGAACCGCCGCCACATAAGGATGTTGAACAAACTGCGGTGGGTAGACAAATTGGGGTTGAGCCACAGGTGGAGGCCTCTGCCAAAGCGGATTTCTCCTTTGACTCGTCATTATTGCGTTTGTCTCACCCTCTTTCTTCTTGTGGAAGTTACTGGTAAATTTCTTGACATTATTTCCACTACCATTGCTGGAACTGCCAGACGCACCACTCATCTTTCCACTTTTCAGTCCAAGTTCAACCTTGATTCCTACAGCTACAAGGTCAGAGAAGCTAGCAGTGACGCTTCCCACCATCCTCTCGAAGAATTCTGGTCGCACCGTGTCAACAAACCAATAAGCTAACTCCTTTTCAGACAACGGGGGATCTACCTGAGAAGCGGTCCCTCTCCATCTCTGAGCATACTCTTTAAATGATTCAGAATCCTTCTGAAACATACTCAACAACTGCCTTCTATCGGGAGCAAGGTCCATATTGTATTTGTACTGTTGGATAAAAGCATCTGTCAAGTCTCGAAAACTGCGAATCTTCGACTGGTCTAGCGTTAGATACCACTTGGAGGAGATTCCCTTCAGACTGTCCTGGAAACAGTGGATCATTAATTTGTCATTATCCACCTGCGCAACCATTCTTCGATAATACATTAAGAGGTGGTTCTTAGGACATGTCGCGCCCTCGTACATGTCAAAAGTGGGTATCTTGAACTTTGGAGGAATTACCAATCCAGACACCAGGCACATCTCTCTAGCAGCAGCCCCGAAGATCTGGTCGCCTTCGATTGCTCTTAACCTTTTCTCAATGGTCTCAAAATTCTCTTGCATCTTCTCATATTTCTCATTTCCATTCTCCGACATATCTGGCACGTCATACACCTGAGGTTCATTGAAGTATGGTTGGGCACGGGTGTGCACAATATCTGGTGTGAAATTAGCAACCACATGGTTCTCTTCGCTAGTCACAGGAATAGTCTGTTGAGCAGCAAACCCTTGAGGGGGAGGTACAAAACCTTGGGAAGTGAACGCAAAACCCTGAGAAGGAGGTGCGAGGCTTTGGGAAGCGAAACCTTGGGAAGGAGGGAAGAAACCCTGAGCAGTAAGTCCTTGAGAAGAAGGAATAAAACTTTGAGAAGCGAAACCTTGGGAAGGAGGGAAAAAACCCTGAGCAGTAAGTCCTTGGGAAGGAGGGATAAAACTTTGAGAAGCGAAACCCTGAGGAGGAGATACAAATCCATGAGGAAGCCCAAAAGGAGGCCAGGTCACAGGAGTAGTGACTGATGACGTAGGCTCAGTCGTTGCAGTGACAATCTCTGACACTACAGTCTGTTGGGTGTCTAATTTTGCTCGGATGACCTGCAGCATTTCCATCATCTGACCCATATTTCCACAAAGGTCAGAAAGCTCTTCATTCACTTTGTCCATTTCAAGGTCCCTGTCAGCCATCTTTTTCTTGGCCTGGGCTCGGGTTGAATACTTGCGTGAGATCCTCAGTGTGACAGCTGGAAAGGAGTTGACGAGAATGAGTTTTGACAGAATGCAGATGCAGAGATGCAAACATGAGTAAAAAAAATAGTAAATGCCTCAAGGGACTTAAGAAGTTGTTGCAAAATCTCAAAATGGGTAAAGTTTCTTGTTATTTCCCAAAACTAATGAACTGAAATCCATTCCAGGTAAAATTTATGAGATTTGCAACAAAACTTCTTTGTTCCTTGAAGTATTTGCTAAAATGATGCATATGATGCTAAGATGCAAAGATGCAGGGATGTGAGGATGCAAGGTGCTGTAGGTAAATTTGGAACCTTCCTAACAGGTGGGCTGTAAGAGAGTTGTTCTACGTTTTACTACCCATAAGTCCCACTCACAGGATAGTTTCTACGGTAATGGTTTAAGGAAACTCAAGGTCACGGACGTTTATCGTATTAACGCCCCGCCGCAGGCTAGCTGCATTGTGACGATAATAACGATAAGGTCTACCTTGAGTGGAGTTCTCACGCTAGGCGTGCAAGGAGCGAGTCCTTGGAGCCTAACATTACACAACTACCAATATTGAAACAGGTTCTAGGGGGTCCCAGAATCACAGCCCTTTCGTGAATCAGGTCATGCGACAGGCTAGCTGCGTTGCGACAAGATCTACGAAAAGTCTAACTATCTGGGGGAGCTTTCATGTTAGGCGTGCAAGGAGCGAGTCCTTGGAGAATAACACTAATAACATCCAATTCTAAACTTAGGTGTTCCCTCTGCTTTTTCCACCACTCAAATTTACTTGCAATGTTACCCCGAGAACCCACAAACAAATATAATGAGCAATAAAGTAAAGCGGTAAAGGAACAGATAAACAAACATAAATAATAAAACATAGAGAAGACAAGAAAAGACAAGATCAAACAAATAAGCACACAAAGCTAAGTTAGGCTCGACTCTCTCTAGCATGGAGCTATTCCCCAGAAGAGTCGCCAACTGTCGTACCTCGAAAAATACGATCCTAAAACAAAACAACAGAGCCGCCACCTAATTCTATTTATTCTACGAGAGAAAAGGGAGATATAGATACAACCTAAAGGAAGGATAAGAAATGGTCTACGAAACCAAATTCTAAGTTCGGGAGTCGGTTTCGCAAGGGGAAGGTATTAGCACCCCTCACGTCCGTTGTACTCAACGGGAACCTCTTAGCTAACTATGCGATTAAATGTTTGATCTTAATTTTTTTTGTCTTCTACATGGCTATTAATATGTTTGTTCTAAGGAAATTAAAGTTAAAAATTATTATGACAGAGAAAAGATTGAATTTTTTTATTATTGATTTAAACGGAAAAATAATTAAATTTTTTATTAGGGTGCTCGCGAAGGATTAAAATCTCCGTGCCTACGTATTCCCTTGTGCAATGGGAAAGTCAGAGCTCCGTAGTTCGTGCTACTACGATTTTTGTTTTTTTAATTGAACGATTGTTTGAAATGCATTCTACTGTTAAGCATTGGCTTATACTCGCGGTGGAGGCTGAAGCACTAGCTTGTTCGAGAGATAGAATGATTTAAACAATGTTCGTTTGAGAAAATGTTTGACTTTGTTAAGAAGTTTTAAACGAAAGGGCGAATGAACACATCGCGTGGGGCTAGCCCATGTTGCGGTCCAATCCAGAACGTGCGGAATGCTAGACTCCGGAGTTCCGTCTTTCGATAATTAATTATAAAAATGATTTAAATTTGTTGGTATACGAATGATGATTGAACCATCGCGTGAGGCTAGCCCATTTGCGGTTCAATCCAGAACGTGCGGAATGCTAGACTCCGGAGTTCCGTTTTCGTAATTTTTATTTATAAAATGATTGGAAAGTTTTGATATACGAATGGTGATTGAACCATCGCGTGAGGCTAGCCCATTTGCGGTTCAATCCAGAACGTGCGGAATGCTAGACTCCGGAGTTCCTTTTTCGTACGATTAAATTATGCGATTATGATTTGAAAGTTTTGACATACGAATGGTGATTGAACCCTCGCGTGAGGCTAGCCCATTTGCGGTTCAATCCAGAACGTGCGGAATGCTAGACTCCGGAGTTCCTTTTTCGTATTTTAATTTAAATAAAAGATTTGAATATTTTTATATATATTGCATTTTTTTGCAAGAGATTTATGATCGGTGAGATACAAGTAATCAGACGAACGCAAACGTGGTATCAAATTTGTGACAAGACAAAAAAAAGATAAAATCGAGTTTTAGCGGTACCTACCGGAGAGGGTCTACTACCTCTGCAATGCGTGCTAATCAAATTGAAGATACACTTTGGAAACTAATCTCAACCGAATTAATCCTCAATTGCTTAATACCGTCCAAAATATGGTTAGCTCAAATAAAATTATAGTAAGAAACTCAAATAAGGTTATGTTCAAAACCAAATGATAACCATTTACAAAGTTCTATTAGAAATAAAATCTAATTAAACAAAACTTGTATTAAACAAATGAACCACTTAAACTAATAACATTCAACTTAAAAGAAAAAATAAAAGATTTAAATCAACATAAAACTTTAACCATTTACTATTAAAAAACAAATAAACTAAACTAAATAACAATTAATAAAAAGATTAATAATATAAGAAAAATAAAATAAGAAAAACGAGACAGAGGATGCTGGTTGGCTTGTGGGTGATTAGCTGTGGATCGTTGGGCTTAGCCCATATGCAAACAGACAGAAAATGTTAAAAAGAAAATTAAAATCAAAATGAGAAATAAGTAAAATTGGAAAAGTAAATGAAAAATTTATCAGTGAAACGCACAAAGGGAAACGAGTATGTATCTCTCTTTCTCAGAAAAAGTTGACACCGACGAACCCTTTTCTCTCTCTCTCGTTGAAATCGACTCAGTCACGACTAATCGGCGCCTCTCTCCCAGCCTGTTGCGTTTCGGATCTGCGGATGGTTCAAGGCGGTCACGGTTGATGGATGATGGTCGTGATGTCTGTTGAAGAAGGTGGCTTTTGCGAAGTCAATAAAGAACGAGAGAGTCCTTTTTACTGTGTCCGGTTGTGTCGTTGAGATGATGATGAAGGTGGCGGTGGACGGTTGGCTTGAAGTTGGACGGAGGTTTGGTGGTTTTGCGGCGAAAACAGGTTTCGTACTTGGTGAGTTCTTTTGCGTTCTTTGAAAACTTTTTGAGAAGAGATTAGGTTTTTTTTTCTGTGTTCTTGCCGCTAGGGTTTTCTCTGAACTTAGGGTTTTCGGATGCGGCTCCCCCTCTTCTTCAATTGTGCTCCCCTTTTATAACCTAAAAATTAGGGTTTGCAACTTTGGAAAACTTGCTGAGAAAATGAAATTGGAATAGGTCTGTCATCTCTTTTTGCGTCAAAACCTGCTTTTTACCAAATTTGTGAAACATTGGGTCTTGCATCTTCTGACTTTTTGTCTGTTAATGCACCTTGGTTAGCCTAGCTTCAAACTGATTTTTTTGAAATGAACTTCATAAGTTAAACCTGGACTGGATTCGTTATCTCCTTTTAACTGCTGTAAACCCTCCTTTTTTACAGTTTGTTCTCCTTTTTTAACTGCGGTAAAAATCTTTGCAGGGTGCAGTCAATGAGCAAGTCAATGAGCAAGGCATTTCTGTTTGGAGTTTCGAGTAGTATGTTATCGAGTTTGCGAAGAGCTGGAAGATTGATACAAATATCTGTCCTAGGCCTGCAAGTCATTACTTCGAGTTTCCTTCCATCCGGAGATGTTTTCCAAGAAGGTATCAATTCAACAATGTGATCACTAATGCTAACAAGCCATCTCATCTCTCTCTGCCACATTTCTTTCTTGTCACCAGGTAGTGGTTCTAGCCCCCATAGTTGCCCAAATGCAGTAGCACAAAGATTAGTAATGGCATTGGAGATATCCAAAGTAGCGCAAGCCCCTTTTTACCGTTTGTTATCTTGCTAACCAAAGTGAAAATTCCAACCTTGCAGGGTCAATCAAAATGGGAAACAGAATTATCTTCAAAACCTGGGCCTTGGCACATGAGGAATTCGATGATGGTGGACGCAGACATACTCAGAGTTTGCTTTTACTTCAAATTTAAGTGCCTTACATCCTTCATTTGCTTGAATTTCTTTCGAATTACCGCTCTTCTGGTATGAATCAAAGTAGCAATTTGTTCAATCCTTGCTGTGTGATATTCTCGCGACTTTAACAGAAATTCGACCTTGAAAACTTGGGCATGAACCTTTGTGTGGTTGTACTTTGATGCACTAATATCACTTATAATTGTATGAACAGATTTGCCCATGCTTCCTTTTTATGTTTGCAACGCCGCAGGGGATACATTAGTATAGAACCGTTTAACATGCCTACATTCTTCTTCTCAATAGTATTCAAATCGGTGATGGCATTACCGACAACTTCCTTTGACAGGTACAGAGTCATTCCAACACCTATGGACATGAGCATAATCCTTACATCTAAATAGTCCTTTAAACTTTATTTCTGGTAGCCCAGATTTCTTGTTACAGTGCCTTGTAATTAAACGTACAAAAATTGCAGCATGCGATACTAATTATCTTCCTGTGGTCTCTCCTTCTAGCATTCCATCCAGGATGAACAAAAGGACACTCAGTCCAGTCATGAGAGTATGCACGGGAGCATGGGTGAACCTTGAATGAAAACATGCGAAAATCATCTGTGGCATATATAATGTTTTTATATCAGGAAATGATGAATCAATTGGGTATTCTGTTGCTACAGAAACTGGGATTGCATAAGCGGGAAAGACGTCGAAAGAGGTTGCCATAGTTGCTGTTGTTATAACTATTTCAACTTGTTTTTTCTTTTACCAAAGATGAAATTCTAAATTCTGTCGATATGCATTTACTGTCCTTGATAACGCACGTTCTGTTCTTGATAACAAAATGTACGTTCGCAACAATCCTCACTAACCGTCTTTTTTGTCTTGCAGGCGTGAAACATTGTTGATGGACCATTTAGTAAAATTACCGATCAAGTTTTGTGTGTTGAGCAAGAGAATTTTCTGGTCTGAATATTTTGGTGGCTGTGGTGTTCCCCTTCTGGAAATGATTTGTTTTATGAAGACTTTGCTACGTTCGAAATCATTCCATAATGGAGTTACTGGCGGAGGTGAAGTTGGGAAAATGGAGGCGGAGATTGTTTTGTAGTTGAAGATTGTTAAAACTTGTGATGTCATATCCATGGATTGAGATTTATTACTAATTTTTGTATACATGCCCTGTATCTTTTCATACTTATGACTCTTTAATGACTATATGATTCCTTTTTGTAAACTCATATCAAAACAATGGACACACATCTCCTTTTTTCAATGTGTTTCTCAATTTAATTCTATTAGAATAATCATCTTTGGTTCATGTGTCCTCCACTTAATTCCGGTAGAGTAATCATCTTTGATTCATGTATTATTCTAAATCTTTAAAGAAAATAAGACTTTCTTTCCTTAAAGCAAAAAAGAAACACACTCATCTTTAAAGAAAATAAGACTTTCTTTCCTTAAAGCAAAAAGAAACACACTCTTTAGTGACTAATTAAAGAGGCCTTGACAATTCCGTTTGCATTTCATGCATCTTCCTTTCCTTTCCAAATCATCAAACATATGCCCGCATGACAAACAATTCTGAGCAAATCATGTCTTATTTTCTTTGATAACCCTGATCCAATTAGCAACATAATTCCAGTAAGCCCAATTCACCTATCTAGGCTTCCAGGGATTAAACCAAAACTTCTCACACCATAAAGATCAAAATCCCAAATATTTGTTTCAAAACGAAACAGGTCCTCCTTGCCATTTCTGCAAAAACTCACAATACAATGTATGCATTTGGTGTGCTGATGATGAGAAAGAAAAAAACATGATACAAAAGTTTAGGGGTAAAATTTGGGGTGTGACAGTAATGAAGGTAGTATTTTCCATATCATTAGGAGACATCTTAATCTGGTTGTAACCTAAAAACCTGTCCATGAAAGAATACTGAAAACTGAGTAGTATTGTCAACTAGCACATCTATATGAGGCAGAGGGAAATCGTCTTTAGGGCTGGCCCGATTCAAGTCCCTATAGTCTACACACATTCTGACTTTACCGTCCTTTTTAGGAACCGGCACAATATTGGCAACCCATGGAGGGTAACTAGTCACTGCTAAGAATCCAGCATCAAATTGCTTATGTACTTCCTCTTATATTTTGATTTCCATATCAGGGCATGTGCGTCTCAACTTTTGCTTCACTGACATATAGTCTTCTCTCAAAGGCAGCTTGTGCACTACAATATCTGTGTCTAAACCAGGCATGTCTTGATAAGACCAGACAAAAACATCAACATATTCTCGAAGCATGGCAATTAGACGAGTCTTGATAGATTCTTCTAGCACATCCCCGGTCTTTACCTCTTTCGTGTCCTCTTTGGTACCCAGGTTTATCACTTCAATAGCCTCTTCATGTGGCTGAATCATCTTTTCCTCTTGTTTAAATAATTTGGCTAACTCTTCAGGTAGTTCACAATCTTCTTTACCTTCCTCATCGGCTTGGTAAATAGGATTGTCAAAGTCATACTTAGCCATATCAGGGTCGTCATTGATGAGACCCGGTGAAGAGCACATGCATGAATGATGATTCATGCAAGGCTTTAGAAAGAGTTTGAGAAATGAAAACATTGCCACTTTAAAACTTTTCTTTCCCCTTTTTTAAAAAACAAAGACAACAATGAAAGACAAGGAACAACATGGATGAATGCAAAACATCCGCTTTATTAATGATCATGGTATTGTGTTATGAAGAATGGAACCCTTACAATGAGCTACTATGCCCCGGGAAAGGCATATCGCTTGAATACAGGAAAGACAAAAACAAAAACCATTACTCTTCAAGGGAAGTGACAGAGATGAGCCTTTCAGACGACCAATTGTTGAGCTGCGTCCCTGGAGTACAAGGCCTGATCCACTCGTCAAAGTAACAATCACTACCAATTATATCACTGATACTCCCATAATCAACCCATCTAACACTTGTGAATGTAATTGGGCCTTTTCGACCTCTGGTGCTTTGTTCAGATGATGATTGCCCAGGCTGGTAGCCAACACCAAACATGTCCTTCTTTTCTGATACTTCCACCGGCTTGCCCTAGCCTTCTCGCATTCCTGACTCCACCACTCTTAGAGCCAGTTTGTAAGAAGCTATGGAGACTCCTTTCTTTGACTCTTCGGAAGAAGCTGCTAATGAAGATGCCAATTCAATCTTCAAGGGCTCGAAAGCTTGACACAGAGTCTCAACAATCTCACCATCCATCTCTACATATTTAATGAAGCCAGATGGCTGATAAAGATATCTTCCTCTCCACAGACCGTTACGATTTTCCCTTCTCAGACGAATTTCAATTTCTGATGAAGCGTAGACGATACTGCCACTGCCGAATGGATCCAGGGCCTCCCCAATAAACAGCTGTATGCAGGCTGGATGTCCATTATGTAGAATGTAGTATTGAAGACTTGTGGCCCTACCTTGATTGGCAAGTCCATTTCTCCAAATATTTATCTTCTTGATCCGTCAAACGCTCGAACCACCAAATCACTGGGCTTCAGAATAACTTTGTCGTAATCCAGTTTCATTAATGCTTTTTTGGGAAGTACATTTAGTGATGACCCTGTGTCCACCAACACATGGGACAACACTGCACCCTTACACTCCAAAGAAATATGCAATTCCCGATTGTGGGAACGACCCTCCGATGTTAGGTCCATATCAGTAAATCCCAATTCATTACTGGCGTTCACATTGGACACCACAGTTTCTAATTGGTTCACTGAGATATCCTGAGGTACATTGGCTTTGTTCAGGATGTTTAAGAGAGCTTTTCTATGAGAGTCAGAACACATTAACAGAGACAAGATGGAAATCTTTGATGGAGTATGTTGCAAGTGGTCTACGATTTTATAATCGCTCTTCTTGATGATTCTTAAAAACTCTTCTACTTCTTTGTCAAATGTAATGTTAGGGTCAACCACAGGCATGGGCTCATTAGTAGTTACTGGTTGCTTTCCCTAAGCTTTAGCTTGGACCTCAGCAGCATCTCTAGGTGGCACTACGTTGTTTCTCAGTGTCTCCGGCGCAAACAATCTTCCACTCCTAGTAAAACCTCCTACCCCAACATTCTCTACCTGAGATGGAGATATACTAGGTGTGGCCAAGTCTTGCTTCTGGCCATTGCAATACACTTCATCTCCGTAATGTCATGGGATGGCCTTATCAATTTGGTACATCATAGGCCCTACAGTAGTAATAGTTATTGGTGCCACTCTGGCTTGAGGAGGAGCCTGTGCTGGATTATAGAAAATGGTCACCGTCGAAACTTCTTTCTCTTTTGAAAATCTATCAAACTGCAGGATCCCTTCATCAATCATGCTTTGTACCCCAGTTCTCAATTGCTCACAACCATCAGGAGCCTTAGCACAATCTGGACAATGATTCTTACAACCCGGAAAGATACCCTTCTGGGCCAAACAAGTTTTGACAGAACTCAACGGAGTTTGCAGGTTATTGACATCATGCACCAAATTTAGATTCTCTCCATCATCAATTGCCCCAATTGTACCTCCATGAGGAGGCATGGGGTTTTGTATCACATTTGGGGTGGGAGCGGAATTAATTGCTTTGGAATCTATTAAATCCTGAAAAACGTGCTTCAGGGCTTTATAGTTCTTTGTAGTGTGACCGGGGGCTCCGGAATGGAATTCCCACCGGGTTTGTATCATAAACTTCAGGGATTTGTCCCGGTTTCGGAGGTTGTAAAGTTCTAAGTTGGACCATTTGGAGCTGGAGAAGATTCTACAAGAGTTGTGAGTAAGACATAGGTGGAGTGTCAAGATGCCTTTCTCTAGCTTTTTTGAGAATAATAGGGACGAGAAGCCCTCTGTTGCTGATAACCTTGTTGGCACTGCTGTTGCGGTTGTTGAACCTGTTGTTGATTAGACGGAGCTGAAATGGTAACAGGAGCCACTTGTTGATAAACACATCTATTACCTCTGCTTCTCTGTGCATACACAGCTCCAGTTTCTCCTTCCCTCTATTTCATAAAAGGTTTCTTGATACCGGAAGTTGAAGCACCACCATTATGGATCTTTCCCTGCTTAATCCAGCTCTCTATCCTCTCACCAGTTAAGATAATGTCTGAAAAACCACTTGAATAACACACATCCAACCTTTCCATGAAATGCCCTGGAAGGGTGTCCATGAAAAGGTCTATCATTTCTCTTTCTAGCAAAGGCGGTTGTACCCTGGAGGCCACCTCACGCCATCTTTGTGCATAATCTTTGAAGCTTTCTGAATTCTTCTGCGCCAAACTTTGGAGCTGAGTGTGGCAAGGAGCCATATCAATGTTGTACTGATATTGTTTAAGAAAAACTTCCCCTAACTCTTTCCAGTTTCGAACAGAGCTTCTCTCCAACTTCATATACCATTCCAGTGAGCCTCTAGAGAGACTGTCCTGGAAATAGTACATCTAGAGTTTCTCGTCCCTAGTATGGGCAGCGATCTTTTGGTAAAAAGCCTGCAGATGAGTTTTGGGGCAGGTGTTACCATTGTACTTATCAAAGGTTGGTGGCCTGAACTTGGGAGGAATGACCACTCCAGGGACCAATCCCATATCAGATACATTTATCCCAAGAGTGTCTCTACACTCAAAGGCCTTAACCTTTTTAGCCATCAACAAAAGTCTTGAAAATTTCCTTCCATGCCAAATCCCATATCATTGTTAATAGGAGGGAATTGATCCTTTTGTCGGTCTTCCACAGGAATAAGAGATGGTGTGCCAGTCTCTGGAACTGGAGGTCCACCTCCTGCGTTGTTGTTAGGCGGATTTCCCGGAGTAACCACTGGAGGGTCAGTCTGGGGAGGAGTAAGCCTCTGCACGACGTTCCTCAGATCCTACTGTCCTTGGGCCATACCTTGCATCATGACCATAAATTCCCCCATCCGGGTGCGGAATTCATTGAGTTTTGTTTGTACTGCGTCCATGATAGTTCTTTGGTTATTGTCGGTTGCGTACCGATGAGGAATATTTTGTCTGAGGTGACGGGTCTTAGCAGCTCTCGCAATCTTTACCTGTAGAATAGATAAGTTAAGTAACCTGGAGAAACCTGCAAAAGAAAAATGAAAATGATATGTATGCAATGATGTGTTCCTCTTATCCTCAAGGTTTTGTTCTACTTTCCCATTCCGGTATTAAGAGAAAATCCTTTGAAAGAAGACCTTGTGCGACATTCAGATGTGAAGTGGTAGTATTTAATATCTCGTGCCCATACAAAAGATAACAACCAAAGACTTAAGGTAAATCAAAAGAAAACTGGAATAGCAAAGTCCCCGTAGGGTGCAAGTTCATACATCAAAGAGAGAAAGTACATCTGCAAGAGAGGAATCCCACAATAGGTCTGTGGGTAATACAAATATATGAATACAAAACTAAAGCCTAGGAAGATCTACATCCTGCAATCTCCAGCTAAGGCATTTGACACCTTGAAGCAACTGGGCTATGTCTGGATGGTCTGGTTCTTGTATGAGCTTTTGAATCAGGAGATCCCTAAGGTCAAAAGAGGCATGCAAATCCTCAATTTGTTGTAGGAACACCTTCTCACTCTCTCTACTTGCACTTGACTCAGTCTTGGTCTTCTTGACATCAGCTCTAAGCTTTAACTCCTCTATCTCTTTCTGAGCATCCTCCACTGCCTGTTGACTCTCTGTTATATCTTGAAGATGACTCTTCTCTTAGTGGTGGGCCTTTTGAAGGATCTCTCCTTGTTCAGCTAAAGACTCCTGAAGACCTTTGATCTCTAACTTGTATTTGGCCTCCAACGCTTTCTTCTTCTTCAAGTTGTCTTCCCACTTCTCTTGCCACAAGGTTATAGTTTCATTAGCTTCATTCAACTCTTTCTTGTCTTTTCGGCGCTGGTTCGCCTTGTGAGTTTCAGCTAATCCTCTTTTCTTGAAATAGAGTTCTCTATCCTGAAAGTCCTACTGCTTGAGCCTGACCATTTCTTCAGCCTGGTGAGCCCTCTCTTCCAACTTCTGGTTTTGAATCTTCAACTTCTAGCATGAGTTGTTGGCTTCTTAATTCTCCATCCTAAGCTGCTTAACCAAGGCCTCCAATTTCTGATACTCCTGAAGAGGGACTGAAGTTATAGGGGCCACTTCCTTAGGGTAGAGAGGTGGTTCCTTGGAGAATGGGAGCAACAAAGTCTCTACGCGATCTTCCAACCAGGTGGAAAAAGGATCATAAGTCTTTGTATCTACTCTCCCAAAATCCTTCTTTCCCTTCATCATTCTAACCTCCCAAGCTTGGGATGCTAGTATGCTCATCTTCAAGTTACCTTCTGCTGGAAAGTATAGTGACTCATTTATCTCTTAAATCAATGGTTAAGCTCTCAAAGGATAACCAAACTATTTTTTGGACAAAACATGATTATAACTTATTCCCCCTTTCCTTCCTATCAAGGGTACATTTGGGAAGCTACCACAACTAACCATGATTTCTTTGCCTACAAGATCCCTGTTGCATCCCCAAACAATTTCATCTGAGGTTAAGCCCATCAATGTTTTAGACCACTTCCAAGATTGTTTCAAGTCTTGGAAAGGTCCTTATTTTGGGAATTGCCTTACAAACCAGTCAGCAAACAAGGGAGCACAACAGTTCACATGTCCCTTTCTCTTTTCATTCCTGTAATGAACCCCATAGTAAAAGTCACCCAGAAATGTAGGTATTGGGTTTCTTTTGACAAAGATGGTGATAACCTCCATGCTAATTAATCCTTTCTCTCCTGGGAATAAGCTTATCCCATACACCATCATAGCTAGTAATGATCTGAAATCTGCCCACTTGTTTCCTGATGCCATAACATGAGCTTCTGTGATGAGAAACTCCAAAGAAATCCCCTTACTCTAGATGGCTTCTAGCCCCATCTTGAATCTGAGCATGCTCAAGTGACAAGCAGCAGTAATGTCTTCATAAGGAGGGATCCTCTCTGAAGCATAATAAGGCATACCTTCTCTAATGAGAATATTCAGGATACTGGAGACCTCCTCCAATGTAGGTGCCAAAATGTAATCTGGGAAAAAAAAGACTCGTAATTGTGGATCATAGAATTGCAACAAGGAATGAAAGTTATCCATCTGATCAACTATTGGCTTATTCACATAATCCAGAATCTTTCCATACTCTCTTTTGAAGTCATCAAGAACTTTGTCACTCATCAAGCTGATCAATTTCTGAATACCCTTTGTCTCTTGTTGTGGGAAAGTATAGTGAACATTCTTCTTCCTTAGAGTCTCCATCTTGAAGCAACAATGTGGTCGGGAATCGGAAGTAATATGAACCCTGAGAATAAAAATAAAACATATGATTAATGATGTCATGATGCTTATGCAAGGCAAGGCATGTGACTAATAATGTGTCTGTGCAGTGTCAATCATATAATCAAGTGTATGTGCAGGGTCACAACATCACCACAAACATCTCTCTGATCAAAGGTTCAAATCTCAGAATCAATGTGTAACAGAACAAATCACAATACTGAAGCATACTGGTACAGTGGGTGTGTTGAAGGTTAAGGTTCCCGCAATCCTGTAAACCCCTCCCGATCTCACGGGTGTGATACTCGGGTCATCATCATGAACTCTCAAAGTCGAGCAGCAATAATATGTTCACCATCTCCGAGAAATGTCTCAAGACCAAATCAGGGAATCGGTTTGGCATTATGTACTACTCAGGGAGGTCTCAGCTGAGTCCAAGGAAACAAGCATCCCTCATAAGTCCCCAGCTTCGAGCACTGAATTGAGAAACAATAGTACATTCATCCCGAAGGGTACAATACCATCTTCATACAAACAGTTTGCTTTAACTGGATTCCTATGAGAGAACCAGGCCATCCTATGCGAGTTCCCGGATGCGAGTGGGTTTGCCAACAAATGTGGTCTGCCACTGTCATCACTAGAGAGAGGGATGTTTCCACAAAGGTCCTCAATGATCGGTCCCCTGACTGCACATAACTATCAAGGTTGTGTGTTGCCCCAGAAAGATTCTGGTAGCAATACATTTCTGAGAAGGTCGCAAATCAAGGTGTGGAACTCACTACTACCAACATAGCAAAATGCCATGAAGCCAAAGTGGAACCACTCTAAGTCCTAAGGTGCACTCGAGCCCCAGTTACGAGCTTATCTCATAGTAACAAAGCCCATCCCACTGAAAAAAATGAAACCAGCACAATCCAATATATGATGCATGTGAAAATAAAAACTGTAAGCAATAAATAAATGTTGTAAAGTAAACTATAAACGAAAACAGTAAATAAACACACATCAACACACATACAAACACCCAAAGAAACAAAAACAAACAGGCACTAGGATTGAATCTACAAGGGAAACCAAAGATTCTGGGTTCGATCCCCAGCAGAGTCGCCAGCTGTCGCTCCCAGGATTTACATCCTAGTACAAACGCGAAAGTGGCGCGGAAAAGGTAGAGTCGCCAGCCAGGCACTTTTATCACGAATGAATGGGAAAGGTAATGCTGCACAAACCTAAGGAAGAAGGAAAGGACAAGGTCCTGCGAACTAAAGATCTGGGCTCGGGAGTCGGTTACGACCTGGGAAGGTTATAGCACCCCATACCATCCGTCATACCCGACGGGATCCACGCTTTCTGGTTTTGTTTCAAAGGGTGAGAAAAAATAAAGCTGCTGAACAGAAGAATGGCTAACTGGAATTGAAATGAGAAAGGAAACTGGAAAAGAAATGGAAATGAAAGAGGGAAATGTAGGGAAAATAAAGAATGTGCTCAAACGGGCCCTACCCCGCTGCCTACGTACCTCATCGGGAAAATGAGAATCAGAGTCGACGTAGCTCGCCTAACTAAGGCGGGAACTATTTGTTTGTGTTTTTTATGGCTGGAACTGCGTATGTCTATGCTCAGGTGTTGCAGGCTCGTCTGGTACGAGTGTGTTTACCATCTTGCATGCGAGACAAGTCGTCGCAAGTTCGCGTTGAGAATGAATGAGGTGAGAAAAGAATTTCCCGCAGGAAAGTCGCTTATTGTTTGTTGTTTAAGAGTTTTGTATGAATTTGGCACAAGGAAGTGAATTCAAACTCTTCTCCATGGAATGTGTACTTGCTACTACATTCCAAGATGGAATAATAGAACAAGCACACCAAGTAATGAGAATTTATCCAAGACTTGTTTCCAAGGATTAGGGTCTAAATTCACTATCTTGTTGAACTTATTACATGTTTTTGTAGCTTGTGAAGAAATGTATTTTATGTTTTCTTTGTGAAAATAATCTCTTGATCAGACTTGTACATCATTCTAGACAAGCCCACACTATTCCAAGATGGAATGAATGTAAGTGCCCCATGGAATAAGGCTATACACAAGAGATCCTTTCATGCATTAATTAAGTGTTTTTAATCTTGTTTGAAGATGAGAAAAGAAAACTCAAGAGACAAAAGGTCAAAGCTAAAGGGGGACTAAGACACAACCCTAAGTTATCTTATTATATCCAAGAGGTGATCCTATGGTTTTTGAGGTAATCTAAACCTAAGGAAAAGAAAAGCAGGTTAGAGTTCAACTTACTTCCTAAGGAAGTTAAGTTGAATCTAAAGACCAAAAGGGAAGCCTATGAACAAAGCACCAAGTGCTAAGGCAAATACATTTAAAATGAGTAAGAGATAGGAATGAAGTAATGCTTACCTTAATATTCCCCCCTACAAAACAAATGTTAGCATGATGAAGTAATTTAAACAATTATAACATGGAAAAATTCAATTAAGACCTCATACTAGCTAATAAGAACACTAATGAACTTCTAAGCCTAAACTAAGTTCTAAATCATTTTACATGTTATCTAAGTTCTAAGGGTAGGAGCTAAGTCATGTTAAAAATATCTAAAGGGATGAAGTGAATTAAATTCAAACTATGCCCTAAAGTCTTATCTAAACCCTAATGAAAACTAAGGATGAATTAAAGAGACACCTAAGTGCTTTAACATACTAAAATCTCCTAAAATTAAAGGTGAATGCAAAGCCTAGAACTTAACACTAAATGAAAATGAAATATGGGATTAGATCATATGAGAAAGAAGAGATTCAAGTTAAGGAGATTCAAACATGGGATTGAAAGATGAAAGAATGCACATGGAAACATGGTTCTAAAAGTGAAGCAAAAGACTTAGAAAGAAAATCCAAAATGACCAAGGAAGCTTGAACTCCCCATACAAAAACCAGAGGCTTTATGAAAAGTTAGAATGAAAATTATATTCACAAAATATTCACAAATGAAGTGGTAAGAATTGTCTTAAGGATAAGTGTCACAAATTAGGGTTTTAAGGACCTTTGGATGACACATGAAACTCAAAAGAATACCAAAACTTCTACACTTGAAGTAAACACATGGAGATGATTACAATACACTTATGAGACACAAAAAAATGATACTAAAAGGCTATATTATGTACAAATGGAATTTGAGATGGTTAATGTGGAAGAAGAAGTGAAATAAGGTAAAGGTAAGGCAAGCATGACTTATGACTCAAGAAACCCTAAAATATCAAAGGTGAAAACCTAATGAGGGTACTAATCACTTGAAGACATCCCATAGGAACTATGAGACACAAAATTAAGATCTCAAGGCAATGGCATAAATGCCTTATTCAAATTGGATCAAAGGAAGTGAAAGAAAGGATAAAAAATGTGACTTATGACCTAAACAACCTAGAAAAATATCAAATGGCTTAGAAAAAATATGAAACTTGACAATCAAATACAAAATCCAGAAGGTGACTTATGTCTAAAAAATATCACAAAAATTCTTATTTTTGAATGGTCAAATGAGGTGTAGAATGAGATTAGGGTTTATATGCATACATGTGAAAACATAGGACCAAAATATGACCTACTATGACCTAAAAATCAAAACAAAAATATTTTTGGAAGGCTTAGGGAGTCCTATGAAAAATGCAACATGAATGAAAAATTTATCATTTGTGGTTTAGGAGAAATAAAATGGACAAGTGGATTGGTCATAAATAGGGAAAATAGGAAGAAAATTAATTGGGAAATTAATTCTGCCTTAAAAATAAAATAAAAATGGAAACAAAAATTATGAAAAATTCAAGAAAACTATAAAGGTCATATATGGATTTTTGGGGAATTTTTTAAAGGTGTTTTGGTACTTTATAAAATCAAAATCGAAAATTGAATAAAGTGAAATAAAAGAAAATAAAAGAGATCAAAGAAATAAAGGATTGGGCCTGGGGGTGGAAACAGAAAGAAAATGCACTTGAATGGGCCTAACACATACACACACGCTGGGGGTACAAAAAGCAAGTTGAACTTTCCTTCACAAAATCCACACGTGACTTGCATGCTGCTCATTAATGTGTTGGCATGTTTGTGTGTGTTGGATGGAAAAAGATCAAACGGACACGATATAAAGTTGAGGAAAAACTAGGGCACACTATTCAGGTGACCGGAGCTAGTCTCCGGTCATCTTCTCTGGTCACCTGTACGTTAGGAAAACGCGAGATCTTCACCAAAACTCAAGCTATGGCCGTGGAAATGATCAGAAGACTATGCACAACCATAATCTAGGCTCAAAATCCATTAATCCTAACCACACAATGCAAATCGAACCAAACAACATCAACCTAAAATTCTACATCTAAGCACCTGATGTGCATATCAACTAGCCAGTGGATTCAGTGCTTCTATAAGCTTCAAACATCACAAAACTACCAAAATAACAATGAAAGCACACAATTGAGAACATAGATGAAACCTGTTTGCAGGGGAGTCAAATGTTGAAGAAATCTAGAGGTTTCAATAGAAATCTCCTAGATGTTTGACCTTGAAGCCTTCTTGAATGAAATAAACATTCATTTTCGTGTGAAATCTTGGAGAAAATGCAATAATGCAGTGACACTGCAAAACTGGATCTTGATGCTTTCAAGCTATGGAATCCATGGATCTTGTGCAAAATTGTATGTTGATGATGGCTTGAAGGAGAGTGGTTCAATCTGGATGAAGTTTGAAGAACCTTGATCCAAAATGCAGTAGAACTTCCAGATTATGTAGTGAAGATTCTTGATGAATCAAGATGTGAATTCCATGGATGTGATGCAAAGCATGATGATGATGATGATGAATTGAAGGAGAATGGATAGAGATAGAGCTTCTTTGAATCCAAAATGCAGAAGAAAAAAAGTTGAGAGAATTTGAGGAATGAATGTGTGATCTTGAGCCAAAGATTAAGAAATGTCCTTCAATTCAGTTAGAGAAGCTCTTATATATGCTCAGGTTAACTGTTAACCCTTATGGTTAACAGTTAGAACTATAGTTAATCTTAACTTGAGGTGCAAGGTGCAATGATTGTGTGGAGTGCAATGGTGAAATTGGATTTGCTTGGCACGAGTTTTATTCAATTGTGTGGTATTCATGTTACTTATTGTGAGGATTAATGGTGATGGCATGAAACTGACTTGATCAGGTTGCACAACATGCTTGATCAAATATGAAATTGGTCATTTGGTTTGATCTTGGAAAAGAGATGTATGGCAAGTATGGTATACATGTGAACATGGAACCATTTGCACTCAAAGTGATGAAACACACTATGATTATAACATGCTAGAGGTTGTATTCAAGCTGAAATGACCTGAATTCATCAAATAACACACTGCCTTAATGTCGCTCCCACCAAATGACACCTGGTCAGAAGGGGTACAGACGCGAACGATCGGCGAAAGAGAAAGAATGAAAAGAGTCGCCAACTAGACATTTTTATCCCGAAGGAAAGGTAATGCTGCATAAACCTAAGAAAAGATGGATAAGACGGTTGCGAACCAGAGAAACTGAGAAAGGGGGTTGGTTACAACCTAGGAAGGTATTAGCACCCAGATTGTACGCCGTACTCGACGGGATCCACACTTGAAAGTTTGTGTTTAAAGGGGTAGTGTCAGTGCTATTCTGTGTACAAAAAGCTGGAAAAGAATGCAAGTGTCAGTGCTGAAGAAGTGTGAAGTGGAATAAAAGAGTGTCAGTGTAAGGAAAGAATGAAATGCTCAAGATAATGAGACTTAAAGAATAATGCTGAAAGAGGGGGGGGGATATACAGAGACTTTTGTTCGATAACTGTTAAGTTATTATGCCTACGTATCTTCTCGTGCAATGAGGAAGTCAGAACACCGTAGTTCGACTCAAAGAGACTGGAAGATAAATTGACTTGTGAACTGCTTACTTGTCTATGCTCAAGTGTATGACCTGTCTGTCTCAGGTGCAAACTGTCTTTCATTAGACGAAAGAAGCGAGTTCTCGTTTGTGAATGAAGATGATGAGAAAAGAATCCCGATGGAGACGATTATTGTTTGTTTTTGTGTTTTCAGGTTTATTATTGCTTTTGGTGTTTGTCATAAGTTAATGAGCTTAAGCCTAAACCAAGGGCTAGTAAACTCATTACATCCTCCCTCTGATTAGGGGTAATGAGAATACCTTAAGTATGAAGTAAACACTTCACACTTAGTCACCATGATGTAGGATTAAGATCATTAACCTACTTGCCTTTATTTAGATGTCTTCTGGAGTTTTTGTTTAGTGTTAAGTAATGAGTTTAATCCATAATCAAAGATTTAATGGACCCATTACACCATCCTAATAGAAGGATGATAGATGAGAACATTTAAGCTGAGGAAGGCTCCTCAACTTAATCCATGATTAGGGATTAACCTCATGACAAAACAAAGCCTTTATTAGAGTGGATTTTAGTTAATGGTAAGATTAAGAAGAGGATTTTATGGTTTGTAAGACAACTTGAGGGGGACTTGTCCATTAACACTAGGGTTAGTCCTTCTTAACCAATTAAGGAAGAATTAGAACCCTAATGCAAGGCCCAAGTTACAAGCTTGATGTCTTGATGATTATTAGATGGATTGATTAAAGGATTTAAACACATTAAGGGTTTAACACTTAGGATTAAAGTTATACACTCCATCCTAATAGAAGGATACAGGCATAAGCTTAATCACAAAGCCTTAAAACCTTTAAGATTTAGTCCCTGATTATGAGATGAGAAGAGAGACACAAAGATGAAACAAATGTAAAACTAATGGGGGATTAATCAAGCCCTAATTGTGATCATGCTTGGGGGTTCCTAGGGTTTATGAGGCTTGCAAAAGATCTTCAAGAGAAAAGCCACCAAGGAAGAAGCAGATGAAAGGAGATTAAGCAGAAAGAAGCAAGACAACTTACTTCACTTAAGAAGATAAGTTGCTTAAAGAAAGAAGGAAGAGAAAGATCATGAATGAGCAAGATCACTCTAATACAAAATTAAAATGCAGCAATGATGCATAAGAGAGATGAGAAGACGTTATGAGAAGTGAAGGCAAATTCACTTCTCAATGACTTACCACCTGAAAAGTTAGCAATAAGGAATGAAATGAAATGAAAATGAGATGAAATGCAAAGATGAAAACCAAAGTCAGAAGCATAAACATGATGTCAATGATGCTAAGAGATAATGAAAACACAAGACAAGAGGTGTGGATGATCATACAAGAATGAGGATGCAAATGAAGCATGTTTTGAACCATGAAAGTTCATGAAAGTTTATGAAATGAAATGAATGCACAACATGGAAAATGAATGATGAAATGATCAAACATGATTCTGATATGTCCTCAGATGTATTAGAAGTCATGTGAATGCATAAAATGTCATGACAAGTTCATGTATGCAAGCATATGGATGATGGATGCAAATAAAGGCAAAAATTAGGGTTTATGCACAAGATACAAAGCAAAATTCAAAACCAGAAGCAAATGACAAGATAAAAAATTGAAAATGGGATCAAAGGTACCCTAAACCTATACAAGTTCACTGTCCAAAGGGGGAGGCCTAACTCTTAACCTAATGGAAGCTATGATTTTCTCAAGTTAGCTTGGGTTTTAAGGCACCTCAAAAGGAAAAATGCACAACAAATTGAAAATGAAAGATAAATTCAAACCAATTTTATCCTAGAAACTACATGATATGAAGAATGCATTGCAAAAAGAACCATCATCAAACTCTTCAAGGTTAGGCAGAATGAATTTTTTTAAGTTAGGACAAAAATATTGACTTTTAAGAACTTTAATTCCAAATAAAAATGTCAAAATAGGTCAAGAACAAAAAAGAAATTTGTTTGAAGGGTTTGATAATGTTTCTAAATATATCAAAATGCAACGTGATTTTTTTGGTGATTTTTAGAAACTTAAATGTTATTTTAATTAATTAATTCTCATTAACTAATTAAAATAAACATTTAAATAATTTTAAAATACGAAAATTATGCAAAAAATAAAATAAAAATTATTTTCAGAATGAGAAAAATATTTTAAGGTATGATGCAAAAAATGAAATTTTTTAGAAATGTCTTACTATTTTAAATAAAATGTGTAAGAAAAATGAATTAAAATGAAAATAAAATGAATTAAAAGGGAAGTCAACTGATCCAGTGGCCCAGATTCAAAATAGAAAGGGAGGGAATTGACCAGTGCGCGCAAATGGACGGCCCAAATTCAAACTTCACTAATTATGTCATTAACCCTAATCTGAACCCTAATTACATTCAGGTGACCGGAACAGTGTTCCGGTCATCTTCTCCGGCTAGCTCCTCACTCAATCTCCCTAAATATGCAACCCCAAGACCCCTAAAGCTCCAGAAATGATCCTCTCCTCAACCCCAACAAGAATCAACCACCAAAAATCATTTGTTCATCATCAAAATAAAAAATCAAAGCAAAACGAAAAACATGGCAGAAATTTCAGAAGCTCATGAAATGCTTATTTCTTAACTATTCTCAAAAGTAAAGACATCATGGTGATCAGTGAAACATGTAGAATCATCCTATAACATAAAATAAGAGTTCTGGAAAAATAAATGCCATGGCTACCTGAGCTTGAGCTTTCGAAACAGGAGCTTTCTGGCCAGTTCTTTGCCTCAAATCCACTCCAATGATTCCCCCCAAGAGCTTGTGATACTTGGTTGGAGTTTAAATGGCCTCAAGAAGAAGTTGGCAGAAGTTCAGTTTGTGAAATGTCAAAATCGTGTTTTTGATTCTGAAGGTTTTAAGGTAAAATGAAAGGTGGGAAATGATCAGGGATGTTTATGGAGTTGAATGGTGGAAAAAGTTTGAAGGTTTGATGGTTCAGTTAAGGGATTCGAAGGCTTTTGCAATTTTGGAGATTTTTGAGTATGCTGTGTATTCTCAAGCTTCAGGCTGCAATGTTATGTGTTTTTTCTTGGTTTTGATCCACATAATGAAATGCGATAGGTCAGAGAGTGGGAGCTGGCCTATGTAGATTGGTATGGGCAAGTTGCCAAAATGTCAAAAGTTGGTGTACTTGAGGTATGGGCTCATGGCAGGCTGGTTTAGGGGCCTGGCTCGAATCAGCCAGCTTCAAAGAGGTCCATGAAAAATGATTCAGTGAGCTGGCTCAAGTGGATGAGGAGATTTGGATCATTTTGCAATTTTATACAACTTTGGCCCCTTTGGAATTTCTTGAAGTTTAAGGCATGGAACTTGAGAAATCTTTGGGCCATTCTGAATTTTAAGTCATGTATGATGCTTGTGTAATGTTTAGACATCAAATAGAAGTCACAAATTGCCTTGGTACAAGAATTTGCAAGTTTCCCTCTTTGGCACATAAGTGAATTTTTGTGATTTTTCCCAACTTTGCAAGACCATAAATTGAGTTCTAGAATGAATTAGATCAAGTTCTTTTACTTTTTGAAAATAAGAGGATCCAATCTACAACTTTCATGACCAAGAATTTTCCATTTGAAGAATTTTTGAATCAAAAAGAGGAGGTTGAAAAACTTTCCCAAAATGGCAAGTTTGCATTACAAGTCACTTTTCCAAAATGGTAACTTTGCAAATGACTTGAAATTCTTCAATTTTGTGAACTTCTAACTTCTTCTAAGATCAAATAAAGATCATATACACCCAAAATGATGGAGAAGACCCTTTGGTTGGGTGAATGGGGGCCTCAGATGCCCTGATTTTGCACTGACTTGTTCAAGAAGTCATTTATTGATCAGATGCCTTCCCCATTGAATTTCTTCATGAAAATTGGTATGTATGATCCTTATAACATATAGAGACCAATAGAAACAAGAATGACCAAAAAAATTGGAGTTATGGCCTCTGAAACCAAAACCCTAATTTTAGGTTATTTTGTAGTTAAGCTTGGCTCTGCTTCCATGCCTTTCCCAGTTCTTGTGATTCTTTGACTTTCTTGATCTTGGGAGGATGTAATATGATGCTTGAACATACATGGGCCCTTTTGAAATGATTGAAGCCCTTTGGAGTGGCTCAGATGGCTCAGGGATGTCTCAGATCACAAACCCTAGATGCAAATGATTTAGAACCAATGTGGTGAAGCAAAAATGCAATGTGAGATGATATGTTTGAACTTATGCAAATGAAAGGATCACAAGCCATGGTGAAATGAGTGAGGGAAAATTTGGGGTGTTTACAGCTGCCCCTATTCAAACATGAGTTAGCTGTGTAGGATGTAAGCAACGGCTTGACAGGCAAAGAAGATAACTTGTGGTTGAATACCAAAGACAGTCCAAAATTTGCACTCATTGAATGAAGAAGAAAAGGGATATAGATTGTAAAAGGAAGTAAAATATTATTTATAAAGTGCGGGCGACGGAGGACGACCGTCGAGCAGAGGACGACTGCTGGGGATAAAGCAATGACGGGGGCGACCAACATGCTGGGGAAATTGAGGGATCATGATGGGGACGGCCATCAGGCAAAGAAATAAAACTCTCTGGGGATTAAAGGTAAGGAAATGATGGGGACGACCATCAGGTTGAAGAAATAAATGATGAGGGACGGTCATCAGAGGTGAAGGACGATCACCTAGCAGGGGACGACAGCTTTGTTGGGGATAAGATGAGGGACGATCATCTAAGGTGAAGGACGATCACCTGGCAGGGTATGGCTGCCACAAGCATCACGACATAGGACGACTCCCGGATAGAAAAGGTCGACGATGGGGACGGCCATCGGATAAGCATGATGAAGGACGATCATCAAGAGGTGAAGGACGATCACCTAGCAGGGTACGGCTGCTCTCGGGGTTTATCATGACATAGGACGAATGTCAGATAACAAGATCAACGATGGGGACGACCATCCGATAAAATGATGAAGGACGATCATCAAGAGGTGAAGGACGATCTCCTAGCAGGGGACGGCTGCTAAAGTATCACGACATAGGACGAATGTCGGATAGGAAAGGGTTCCAATAATGGAGACTCCGTTGGGGATGATGAAGGACGATCATCAAAAGGTGAAGGACGATCACCTGGCAGGGTACGGCTGCCGGAAGTATCATGACATAGGACGAATGTCAGATAGAAAGGAAATAATCTATTGGGATTTGTCGGGGACTCTTCTGGGGAATGGTAGACACAGACGAATGTCTAGATTCAAGAAGATATAAGTGTTTGACACGGTGTATAGATTAAAGATGCGGACGAGCATCCTTAGGACCATGATACGGACGAGTATCGGTAGAAACAAACGCTTGACGCATGTTCAGAGATGATGATACGGACGAGTACCATCTGGTTAACAAAGAACACGGACGAGTGTTGAATATGAGGAAGATAAGTGGTATATACAAGATACGGACGAGTATCTGTATGGGTAAAAAAGTAAACATGAGTGAGACACAGACGAGTGTTCAACATGCTGGGGAGAGTATGATACAAATGAGTATCATAAGAGGAAGTGTATAAGATAGATATTCTGACGCTCCGTGGGAGATAAGATGACACGGACGGGTGTCGGAGGACATAATAAGCAAGGTTTTAGGCAACTGTGCTGGGGATAAGTGACACGGATGGGTGTCAGGAGAGTATACTAATATGTTTTTGTGAGTGCAAAGGGGACGCTTTGGCTTTCTGCTGGGGATATGACACAGACGAGTGTCAGGGGAGTTATCTGTTATGTATAAGTATTTGTTTGTGGAAAGTGTTCCGGCGATTTTCCGGGGAAAGATGACACGAACGAGTATCAAAACGGGCATGTATCTGTATCTGGGACATGCGAAGAAACTGCTTTGGCATTCTGCCGGGGAATTTGAGTGGTATCTTGTATGTCGTTGATGGTATGTCAGTATTCACAGGGGATTGATTCAAACATGGCTTGTGACTATGAAATATGTTTGATTTTTGCCGTAATGCTCCGTATTAGACAGAATGCTACGCTCTGGGGGGGAAATATGATGCGAATGCTATGATTGTGCAAAGATACCGATCCGGGATTCGGATCCCGTTGCGGTGAAGATCTCTGGCTGATCTGCTTGAAGTGATATCCCAGCTGGGGATGAGATCATTGGTAGGTCTGATATATATGACTCTGTTTGGGGGAACAAGTCACTGACAGACCTATTCTTGGTGATGAGGAGCCCAGCTGGGGTCTGTGGAAGCTTTCGTCACTTTGTTGTGAGATCTTCAGATATTTCTCTTCTGAATAGAGGCTGGAACTCTGCGGGGAGATGATTCCCTGTCTAACACTTGGCTGAGGAGGAATGATGACTGGCAACTCAGCTGGGGATAAAGCATCTGTGGTGCTATTTGGAAGACGTGTCGAGTAAATAATGATTTGGCAGCTTGCTGGGGAGAAGCTTCATGCCCCGTGTTGCGTTTTGACTACCTGCAATCAAAGAAACGTACAAGTATCCCAAGGTATCCCTTACTGGATTCCATCATAGGAGTTTAGACAACTCCCGGGAGTAAATCCATTTCCTGTAAGCATGTGGTTAGAAAAGGTGCATCTGTATTTTTGCAATCAATATTTTAAGGACATCAGACATTTTTGCAAAATGAAAGAAAAACGCACGAGACTAAGTATGACTGAAAATCTGGTTTTATTGATTTTTGTGTGCCTCTGAATGGGAAAGTACAGTCAAAGAAACGAATCCCCTAAAATGAGGAGATTGTTACAAAATTGAGAAAACAAAAAGGTGTTGGCAATGTCGACGACGCTTCAGTGAGCTTCCCTTTTGCTATGACTTGTATGACATTGACGTTCTTCTCATCCTGCTTTCTGAAGAAGGCTGATTCTGACCGACGCTTGAACCCTTCGAAACTTGCCATGTTGTAAGTGATACAGACGAATTCAGAGTGCAGTTGTTCGCTTATTCCCTTATTTTGTGTGGATCGCCCTTTCGGGTCTTCAATCCACCGAGATACCCATTTTTGCCTGAGCTGTCCAATGCGGCTTTTCAACTCAGCGGGTGTACATTTTTTATTATTTATTTTCCCTTATTTTTTCCCGAGTCTTTTATTTTGTTTTTGACTCGCCGGGATGCCCTATTTTTTCCTGGACTTACATTCTGTTTTTATGTCCAGCAGGTCATTTTATGCGAAGTATTTTTTAACTGCATTTGAATTCACAGGGGATAGGAAGTCTTCACCATCTATAGTACTGAGCATCAGTGCTCCACCAGAGAAGACTTTCTTTACTATGAATGGACCTTCGTAATTCGGAGTCCACTTGCCCCTGTGGTCTGTATGAGGAGGGAGGAGTCTTTTCAGTACAAGATCTCCTACTTGGTATTCTCGAAGCCTGAATTTCTGATCGAAGGCTTTCTTCATTCTTTTCTGATACAACTGCCCATGACAAATTGCAGCCAATCTCTTCTCTTCGATCAGATTCAGTTGTTCGTATCGGGATCAGACCCATTCTGCTTCGTTCAACTTAACATCCATCAATACTCGTAAAGAGAGTAATTCAACTTCAACAGGTAGGACTGCCTCCATACCATACACAAGCTGATACGTTGTTGCCCAAGTGGATGTTCTGATTGACTTACGGTACCCATGCAAGGCGAACGGTAACATTTCATGCCAGTCTTTGTAGGTGACCACCATCTTCTGCACAATCTTCTTGATATTCTTGTTAGCTGCCTCCACAGTGCCATTCATCTTTGGCCTGTAAGGAGAAGAATTGTGGTGTTGGATCTTGAAGTCCCGGCATAGCTCTGCCATCATTTTGTTGTTCAAGTTGGAACCATTATCAGTAATGATTCGCTCGGGCACTCCATACCGACAAATGATGTCTCTCTTTAGGAATCGGGCTACCACTTGCTTGGTGACATTTGCATAGGAAGCTGCTTCAACCCATTTAGTAAAATAGTCAATGGCTACCAGGATGAATTTGTGGCCATTCGAAGCGGTCGGTTCAATCTTGCCAATCATATCAATGCCCCATATGGCAAAGGGCCAGGGTGAAGACATCACATTCAGGGGATTTGGAGGCACATGCACTTTATCTGCATAAATCTGGCATTTATGGCATTTTCTGGCATACGCACAACAGTCTGTATCCATTGTGATTCAGTAATAGTCTGATCTTAGCAACTTTTTAGCCATGGCATGCCCTCCAGCATGGGTACCAAAAGATCCTTCGTGCACCTCGTGCATCAACAAGTCTGCTTCTGTCTTATCAACACATCTGAGAAGTACCATATCAAAGTTTCTCTTGTACAAGGAACCATCAGCATTCAGGAAGAAACTGCCAGCTAGCATTCTCAAAGTCTTCTTATCATTGGAAGATGCCCCAGGTGGATATGTTTGATCCTCCAAGAAGCATTTGATGTCATGGAACCAAGGCTTGTCATCTTTAGCAAGGTCTGCTGAGAATACATATGCCGGTCTGTCAAGTCTGGACACTGAAATCTGAGGCACAAAGTTGGCAGCTTGAACTTTGATCATGGATGAAATGGTAGCCCGAGCATCTGCAAACTGATTTTCATCTCGAGGGATATACTCAAGCTTGACCATTGTGAAGAATGTCAATAACCTCCTTGTATAATCCCGGTAGGGTATCAGGTGATCCTGGTGAGTGTACCATTTGCCGTTGGTCTGATTGATTACCAGAGCTGAATCTTCGAACACAGTCAAAGTCTTGATCCTGAGGTCGATGGCTTCCTCAAGACCCATAATACAAGCTTCGTATTCAGCTTCGTTGTTAGTGCAGTTAAAGGTGAGTTTTGCCGAGAAAGGCATGTGAACTCCCTTAGGTGTAATGAGTACTGCACCAACACCACGACCATTCATATTAACAGCCCCATCAAACATCATAGTCCATTCTTCTTCTAGGTCAGGCCCTTCAGTGTGAACAGGCTCTTCATGATCTTTTGCCTTTATGAACATGATGTCTTCATCGGGGAAGTCAAATCTCATAGGCTGGTAATCATCAATGGGTTGCTCATCAAGATAATCAGACAATACACTGCCCTTGATGGCCTTTTGAGATGTGTACTGAATGTCATATTCTGTAAGGATCATTTGCCATCTTGCAACCCGCCTGGTAAGAGCTGGCTTCTCAAATATATACTTGACTGGGTCCATCTTGGAGATCAATAAAGTGGTGTGGGTCAACATATACTGCCTTAGTCGGCGAGCAGCCCACGCTAAAGCACAGCAAGTTTTCTCGAGCAGTGAATAACGTTGTTCACAGTCGGTAAACTTTTTGCTTAGGTAGTATATTGCATACTCTTTTCGACCAGACTCGTCATGCTGGCCCAGCACACACCCCATTGACCCTTCTAATACTGTCAAGTACATGATTAGAGGTCTTCCTTCAACTGGAGGCATAAGGATTGGAGGCTCTTGTAAATATTCCTTGATTTTGTCAAAATCCCTTTGGCAGTCTTCATTCCACCTGACCGTTTGCTCTTTTCTTAACAACTTGAACAAAGGCTCACAGGTCGCCGTAAGGTGAGATATGAACCGTGAAATGTAGTTCAATCTACCTAGAAACCCCCGAACTTCTTTTTCAGTCTTTGGTGCAGGCCTCTCTTGAATGGCTTTGACTTTATCAGGGTCAACTTCAATCCTTTCTCACTTACGATAAATCCCAGCAGCTTTCCGGATCGCACCCCGAATGTGCATTTGTTGGGGTTTAACTTCAATTGGTACTTCCTCAGACGCTTGAATAACTTCAATAGATTCACCAGGTGATCTTCTTCTGTGAGGGACTTGGCAATCATGTCATCCACATAACATTCAATTTCTTTATGGATCATGTCATGGAATAATGTTACCATTTCCCGTTGATAAGTGGCACCAACATTCTTCAATCCGAATGGCATCACCTTATAACAGAATGTGCCCCAGGGTGTGATGAAAGTTGTCTTCTCCATGTCTTCAGGTGACATTTTGATCTGATTATATCCTGAAAAACCGTCCATGAAGGAGAACACCGAGAACTGGGCCGTATTATCGACCAATACATCAATGTGAGGTAATGGGAAGTCATCTTTCGGGCTGGCTCTGTTCAGATCCCGGTAATCCACACACATTCTCACCTTGCCATCTTTCTTAGGCACAGGTACAATGTTAGCAACCCACGGCGGGAAACTAGTCACAGCAAGGAAACCGGCGTCCCACTGATTTTGTACCTCTTCTTTTATTTTCATTGCCATATTTGGGCGAGTACGGCGCAGCTTCTGTTTTACCGGCGGGCAGTCTGTTTTCAGAGGCAGCTTATGCATAACAATGTCGGTATCCAACCCTGGCATATCCTGATAAGACCAAGAAAAAACATCTACATATTCCCGAAGCATGTCAATCAGTTGCTCTTTCACTGAATCTTGCAGGCAGGCCCCGATCTTAACTTCTTTCACGTCTTCTTCTGTACAAAGATTAACCGTTTCAACCTCCTCCTGATGAGGAGTGATAACCTTCTCCTCTTGTCTCAACAACCTGGCTAGCTCTTCAGGTAGCTCATAATCTTCTTCAACCCCTTCATCAGCTTGATTAATCGGATTGTCAAAGTCATACGAAGTCATAGTAGTGTTGTTGTCGGTGCAGTCTGGAGGGCACTCTCTGCAAGGGTTTAGATTTGTTCATTTTAGTGATCAGTTTTATCTTGTTTAGAAAAAGTGAAAAGAAGCTATTATTTTGAAAAACATTGCCATTTTATTTTTGTACAAAAAATGAAAAATGAAAAACAGTGAGCGGAAAAGAAAAGACTCATTTGCAAAAGATGTCCTGATATTCATTAATTGATCTTTGCACAAAATACAAGATGGCCCGATTACAAAATGAGTCCTGACATCTTGGGCAAGATGCAGGACTTGATGCATGCTCTTAAAATACAGGAAATAATAATTACTCTGCAGGAGTAACTCTTATAATTTCCTGGGAAGACCAGTTTGAGACATGGTTCCCCGGGATCCTTGGACGTATCCAGCTTTCCAGGTTGCGCTCGTCTTCCGACTCATCTTCCAAACTATTCACAGCATTCGGGGTGAGCATCCCTTCGCTGACAAACTTGGGCTCCCTTGCAGCCTCTGGTTGATCTTGTCAAGTTGGTTTGTAACCCAACCTGAATCGGTCTTCTTTCTTCTCTACGGGCAGCAGCTTGCCCCAGCCTTGGGCGGTACCTTCCTCAACAACCTTTCGGGCTTGCTGATATGATGTGATGGAAGTCCCGAGCACAGCAGATGTTTCATTGATATTCAAGGCCTCAAACCCCTGACTCATGGTTTCATGGATCTCCCCATCCATTTCAATATATTTGAAAGTAGCCAGCTGGCTAACAAAAATATCCTCCTCCCCACAAATAGTAATGACTTGGCCTTCCCACTCAAATTTTAACTTCTGGTGAAGGGTTGATGTCACGGCGCCAGCGGCGCGTATCCATGGTCTACCCAATAGACAGCTGTAGGCAGGCTGTATATCCATCACAAAGAAGGTCGTTTTGAAAACTTGTGGGCCAATCATTATTGGTAATTCTATCTCTCCCAGAACTGATCTTTTAGAACCGTCAAAGGCTCTTACTACCAAGTTACTCGGGCGTAGTGCCAATCCGTCATACTCCAGCTTCATAAGGGCTTTCTTGGGCAAGACATTGAGGGATGACCCTGTGTCCACCAGTACGTGAGAAAGAACTGCACCCTTACACTCCAAGGTAATGTGCAAATCCTTGTTGTGATTGCGACCTTCCGTTGTCAAATCAGTGTTGGTAAATCCTAGTCCATTACTAGCATTGACATTTCCAACCACAGCCTCTAACTGATTGACGGTAATCTCCTCCGGCACATAAGCTACGTGCATTACCTTCAATAGTGCATTCCGATGAGCCTCAGAGCACATTAACAATGATAGTATGGAGATTTTGGAAGGTGTTTGGTGAAGCTGGTCTACCACCTTATAATCACTTTTCTTTATGATTCTCATGAATTCATCAACCTCTTGATCAAAAGGAGTCTTCAAAGCTTCTCTAGCAACCGGTTCTTCTTGCACCATGCTCTTCCCTTTTGCCTTAGCAATAGCTTCTGCTTCAGCAACGGGTCTTGGAATTTGCGAGGCAAAGAGACGTCCGCTTCTAGTGAAGCCTCCGCCTCCACCCAAATTGTCTATCTGAGGTGAAGAAGTTAATGATTCTAAAGTGATTTTCTGCCCCTCGCAGTATAGATCTGAGCCATAATGCCAAGGGATGGCATTATTACTTTCGTAAGGAACTGGCCCAGGCACCGTGATAGTGACCGGACTAATAGCAGCTGCAGAGGGGACCACAATGGTGTGTGGATCATAGTATATGGTGACTGGTGCTCTGACAGGAGTAACATTCTGATGTAAATTGTTGGTAGGAACATTTGCGGGATCGTAGTATATTGTAACTGTTGAGACACTTTCATTAACTGTTGCTGATGTTGTAGGAGGTGTTGGGATTGTAGTAGGAACTGATGGAATAATGGGTGTTGTCATTGTAGAAGTAATGGTGACTGAACTTACATCCGTTGAAGTGATCGATTGAGCATTTGTTGGAGTTGTAGTAGAATCCGTTGGGACAATGGTTGCTGACGTTGTAGGAGTATCTGTGATTGTTGATGAAGGAACTGTTGGAGTTGTAGTCGTTGTTGTTGTAATCTGAAGGATACCATCCTTAATAAGACCATTTATGCCGCTTCTCAGCCTTTCACACCCATTAACTGCAATATTGCAATACCCACATCCGAGCTCACACCCGGGGAACACTTGGCATTCTAAAAGCTGAGCTTTGATTTCCACCAACGGTGTTCGAATTTGTGCAACACTGGTGATCAAGGTGGATGGTTTGCCTTCCTCAATAGAATTAACCCTAGGCCCGTTGTGACTAGGCATTGGATTCCTTGTGACATTTGGAGGAGGTGCAAAGTTGAGAGCTTCTGAGTCCACCAGGTCTTGGACTTTCATCTGTAAGGCCCTGCATTTTTCAGTGTTATGCCCCGGTGCGTTTGAGTGGAATGCACACCTGGCATTTGCATCATAATTCTTTGGCATATTGGTGGGATCCGGAGGTGCCAATGTCCTTAACTCAACTAGGTTGAGCTTCAGGAGTTGTGGCAAGAGTGCAGCATACGGCATTGGGATTGGGTCAATTACCCTATTTGCCTGTGATGGTCTTTGCTGGAAAGGACGTTGTTGTTGGTTGTTATTGTTGTTGGTGTAGGTTCTCTGTTGCGGATAATGAACTTGTTGATACTGTGGTTGTTGTTGTTGAGGATATGCTGATTGTTGAGGAATCAGAGCTGGGATGGTAACTGCTGCTACTGACCGGTGAGCATATTGAGGCCTGCCCCTGCTTGTATGAATGGAATTTGTTTCACCGGCCCTTCGGGGTCCCACAAAAGGCTTTCTGGGATTGCTGGATGAACTTGCACCGCTATCGGAAATTTTGCCTATCTTTAAAAGGCTTTCAATTCTTTCACCAGCTATGACCACATCAGCAAAACTGGTAGAGGAAAAAGCAGCCAGTCTATCAATGTAGGTCCCTTGCAATGTATTCATGAACATGTCAGCCATTTCTCTCTCTGACATAGGTGGTTGGACAGCAGCAGCAAGATGTCTCCACCTTTGGGCATATTCCCTGAAGCTCTCTCTAGAAGACTGAGAAATTCCCATTAGGAGGGTCCTATTAGGAGCCATGTCCAGGTTGTATTGATATTGACGGATGAAAGCCTCAGCCAAATCCTTCCAGCATCTTATGGTGGCCTTGGACAAGTGTGAATACCACTCTCTTGAAGCCCCAGTCAGACTGTTTTCAAAGTAGAACATCCACAGCTTCTCATCCATAGTATAAGCTTTAAGTCTTCCCAGGAAAGACTGCAGATGAGTGCGAGGACAGGAGGTACCATTGTACTTTTCAAAGCATGGGGGTTTGAATTTGTGGGGAATTCTCACCCCATCCACTAGCCCCATGTCCATCACATCGAAGCCCAAAGAATTATGAGATTCTAAAGATCTTAACTTTTCAGCAATTTCGTCCAATCTCCTGTCATATACTTCATCCCTAGCCCCCATAACAATAAATTGTTCTTCTTGGGGATCCTCTTGCAAGATTCTCCCCCCAGCAGTATTACCTGGCACATTTCTCGAGATGTTAACTTCCGGATCCAGATAAGGTCCAAATACTGGTGGGTCAATATGAGGTTGGCCCCGTTCATTGTTACTAGTTCCTCCTATTCCAATATGAGGCTCCTCAGGAGTTTGTCTTTCCACCAGCTCTCTTAACCTTTCCTGACTCTGGGCTAAGCCAGTCATCACAGCCATGAATTGAGACATCTGATTTCTCATCTCCACTCTCTCATTAGCCATCTGATTTCTGACCTCAGTCAGATCCTGCTATACTTGTTCCATTTGAATACCAGGAAGGTTGTTGCGAGTCGGGTACCGGTGCGCGCGGTTGACAGGGAACACTCGGTGACGAGCAATGTTTCTTGAAGTCACAACAAAGTTAGAAACAAAAATAATAACAAAACCTACAAAACAAAACAAAAGTTAGTATGCAATGCATTATGCTTATTTGTTTTCCAAGGTATTCGGTTTGGTTCTTGGTTTTGACCTTTCCAGACCTCGAGGAAGATGTTTGATGTTGTTGAGAGAAAACCCGAATGAAAACAAACTAGAATATATTACAAATGATGAAGAATACATAGTTTGTTTTACAACACCTGCCCACGGGGGGTCAAAATACAATAAAAGGAAAAGTACATCAAATGGAAGCAAACAACAGGCAAAGAATCAGACATCCAGTCCAAATTCATCCTCTCTGACCTCCTTCAAGAGGGCCTCAGTCACTGGACCAGCTGGGCGCTCTGTAATAGTCCTAATGAGGAGGTTCCTGGTAGCAATGGCAGTGGTCAGCTTCTTATGCTTGTCCTGGTCCTTTGATCTCTTCAATCCTGCTCTGAGCTTCAACTCTGAAATCTCCTTCTAGGCTGCCAACAAAGCTTCCTGCTGCTTCTTCTCATTGGCCTCCAACTGTTCAATCTTGGCTTGAGTTTTCTGGTCTTCTTGTGTACGGGCTTCGGTGATCCTGACCCACCTAGCCTGACTCTCTTGCAGATAGAGCTCAGTCCTAGCCTTCTGAATTTTGGCCTCTTTACAGGCATTCTTCAATATTTGTTCCCCAGCTCTTGCTTTCCTGATGTAGTCCTCTGTCTTTTCAATTTTGGCAAGATGCTCCACCCTGAGCTTATCTAATCTCTCAATATCCAAACGACCATCACTTCTTTCCCAAAGAGTCTTCTTCAAAGCTTAAGATAAGTTCTCATTCCTTTCTTTCAACTTCTCAAATTCTTCTAGGCTGACAGTTGCTGCAGGTTGTACTGTGGATGGTCCAGGTATGTCTTCCAAGATAAAAGGCATTCCAGTAATTTGAGCTCTAGTACGGGACCAGTCATAGTATTGAGCTGAAGCAACATTATTACACCTTCCAAGAATAGCCATCCCTTTTGTCTGGATGTTGTCCCAAGCCCAGGATGCTTGCCTGACAACAGCTGAATTAGGTTTCACTTCACAATACAAGGTCTCAGCTAAATCTTGTCCTCTGGGAGGGTGGACCAAAGCATAACCCAGTTGTCTCTTAAACAGCAAAGGATTGTAGTTGATGCAACCCTTTACTCCTATCAGAGGTACATTTGGTTATTGTCCACAGCTGGTGATAATGTCCTTGCCTTTGGTGCTCTGGGTGCACCATCTAATATCATCTGAAGTCAAGGCAATGAGCCTTTTGGCCCAATTCTTCTATTGGTGGGGATTCAGGAAGGCATCTGACTTAGGCAGGTGTCTGAGCAGCCAGGTGTAAAACAAAGGAGCACAACATCTTACCAACTTCCCCCTTTGTTTCTCATTCCTCTGATGAATGGAGTAATAAACATCTCCTAGCAATGTGGGTACTGGGTTCCTCAGAAGAAACAAATGGATGGCATTTTTGCTGAAAAATTTGGGCTCATATGCAAACAGTATAGCCCCATATATGCTGAGGGCTAATAGTGCACAGACTGCCCTCCATTCTCCCAATGAGGCCTTCAGGATGGCCTGAGAAGACAAGAAGTCCAAGTGCAAACCAGGGATCCCAGCTTTTGTTGTCATACTTTGCTCAATCAAGGCAGGCTCCAGGTACAGTGCCTTTGCTACCTCTTCATTTCTGGGAGCTGGTATTTCTGGGTTGAAAGGGATTCCACCCCTGATAGGTACTCCAATTAATGAAGAAAATTCTTCCAGCAGAGGCCCTAGCTGAAAGTCTGGGAATGTGAAACATCTCAAAGGAGGGTCATAAAACTATAAGCATGTGTGAATCATGCTCCTCTGAGAAGGGTCAAGGTCCATAACCATATCCAAGATTCCTCCATAATGCTCTCTAAACAAAGGGATATAATCAGGTGTGATGAGTGACTGGACCTGCCTGATACCAGTCAACACAGGCTCAAAGAAATGGTAGGATATGTTGCTTTTCCTGGGAGTAGTCATGAGTGCTGCTGAAGAAACTGAAGATAAGTGTTGATGATGATCAAAAACTGATGTTGGAGGTAGGCCACTGATAGGTTGATGCTGGTGATGATGAAGATAGCTGAAGCAGAGGTCTATGCAGAAGAAGGGGTCAAAACCAAACCAGATATTATATGGATACCCTGAAAAACAAATAAACAAATGTTAAATGATGCAATGATGATATATGCAAATGATATGCAAGGGTTTGTGATCAAGCTGGATCTGATTATCTGTCTTGATATAAGGCCCATGTATGCTCAAAAGTCCAGATGAAGGCTTAGAAATCTAGTAACCAAGGTGGAAGACTCAAATAAAGAGTCACACGTCTAGGGTTAATCACAAGAACTGTCTAACATGAGGTACTCTTAAACAAGATAGTAACAGGGTATGATGTGACCAAGGGTACCTGCAAACCTGTAAACAGCCCAACCCCCTCACAGGTAATGTTCTAAAACAAGGATCCTCAGACTTAGATCAGTTATGAGAAGTGTAAACACTTCTAACCCGGAGGTACAGTGTTTACAATAACCATAAAATATCCTCCTCTAATTCACCTCAGTTTCTGAAGGTCATAATAAAGGTCATCCAAACTTAGCAGGCTTCCCAGATAGCCCTAGCACTACAGGAAATCTGTAGCACAGAGTTCTCAAGAAGAAACCCACATCTGAACCGTGTTTCATATTCCCGCACCAGACCGAAATGGAATGGGAAAGAACATGAACCACTCTAGCCTAGGTGTCACTCAGGTCCCAGGTATAGGACCTTAAACTCTCAATGGAACCCCACCCATCAAAACAACAAACCAGATCCAGCAATGACAATATAACAATATGATGCATAAAACTATAAAGAAAGAAGTAAACAAGATTGTACATAAAATAATAAAGCAAATACATAAACACAAATAGCACATAACACCCCAGTAAACACAAATCAAACAAGCACTAGGAGGAACCCACAAAAAGAACCAGAAGCCCTGGTTGCAATATAAGAGTCCCCAGCAGAGTCGCCAAGCTGTCGCTCCCACCAAATGACACCTGGTCAGAAGGGGTACAGACGCGAACGGTCGGCGAAAGAGAAAGAATGAAAAGAGTCGCCAACTAGGCATTTTTATCCCGAAGGAAAGGTAATGTTGCATAAACCTAAGAAAAAATGGATAAGACGGTTGTGAACCAGAGAAACTGAAAAAGGGGGTTGGTTACAACCTAGGAAGGTATTAGCACCCAGATTGTCCGCCTTACTCGACGGGATCCACACTTGAAAGTTTGTGTTTAAAGGGGTAGTGTCAGTGCTATTCTGTGTACAAAAAGCTGGAAAAGAATGCAAGTGTCAGTGCTGAAGAAGTGTGAAGTGGAATAAAAGAGTGTCAGTGTAAGGAAAGAATGAAATGCTCAAGATAATGAGACTTAAAGAATAATGCTGAAAGAGGGGGGGATATACAGAGACTTTTGTTCAATAACTGTTAAGTTATTATGCCTACGTATCCTCTCGTGCAATGAGGAAGTCAGAACACCGTAGTTCGACTCAAAGAGACTGGAAGATAAATTGACTTGTGAACTGCTTACTTGTCTATGCTCAAGTGTATGACCTGTCTGGCTCAGGTGCAAACTGTCTTGCATTAGACGGAAGAAGCGAGTTCTCGTTTGTGAATGAAGATGATGAGAAAAGAATCCCGAAGGAGACGATTATTGTTTGTTTTTGTGTTTTCAGGTTTATTATTGCTTTTGGTGTTTGTCATAAGTTAATGAGCTTAAGCCTAAACTAAGGGCTAGTAAACTCATTACATCCTCCCTCTGATTAGGGGTAATGAGAATACCTTAAGTATGAAGTAAACACTTCACACTTAGTCACCATGATGTAGGATTAAGATCATTAACCTACTTGCCTTTATTTAGATGTCTTCTGGAGTTTTTGTTTAGTGTTAAGTAATGAGTTTAAGCCATAATCAAAGATTTAATGGACCCATTACACCATCCTAATAGAAGGATGATAGATGAGAACATTTAAGCTGAGGAAGGCTCCTCAACTTAATCCATGATTAGGGATTAACCTCATGACAAAACAAAGCCTTTATTAGAGTGGATTTTAGTTAATGGTAAGATTAAGAAGTGGATTTTATGGTTTGTAAGACAACTTGAGGGGGACTTGTCCATTAACACTAGGGTTAGTCCTTCTTAACCAATTAAGGAAGAATTAGAACCCTAATGCAAGGCCCAAGTTACAAGCTTGATGTCTTGATGATTATTAGATGGATTTATTAAAGGATTTAAACACATTAAGGGTTTAACACTTAGGATTAAAGTTATACACTCCATCCTAATAGAAGGATACAAGCATAAGCTTAATCACAAAGCCTTAAAACCTTTAAGATTTAGTCCCTGATTATGAGATGAGAAGAGAGACACAAAGATGACACAAATGTAAAACTAATGGGGGATTAATCAAGCCCTAATTGTGATCATGCTTGGGGGTTCCTAGGGTTTATGAGGCTTGCAAAAGATCTTCAAGAGAAAAGCCACCAAGGAAGAAGCAGATGAAAGGAGATTAAGCAGAAAGAAGCAAGACAACTTACTTCACTTAAGAAGATAAGTTGCTTAAAGAAAGAAGGAAGAGAAAGAGCATGAATGAGAAAGATCACTCTAATACAAAATTAAAATGCAGAAATGATGCATAAGAGAGATGAGAAGACGTTATGAGAAGTGAAGGCAAATTCACTTCTCAATGACTTACCACCTGAAAAGTTAGCAATAAGGAATGAAATGAAATGAAAATGAGATTAAATGCAAAGATGAAAACCAAAGTCAGAAGCATAAATATGATGTCAATGATGCTAAGAGATAATGCAAACACAAGACAAAAGGTGTGGATGATCATACAAGAATGAGGATGCAAATGAAGCATGTTTTGAACCATGAAAGTTCATGAAAGTTTATGAAATGAAATGAATGCACAACATGGAAAATGAATGATGAAATGATCAAACATGATTCTAATATGTCCTCAGATGTCTTAGAAGTCATGTGAATGCATAAAATGTCATGAAAAGTTCATGTATGCAAGCATATGGATGATGGATGCAAATAAAGGCAAAAATTAGGGTTTATGCACAAGATACAAAGCAAAATTCAAAACCAGAAGCAAATGACAAGATAAAAAATTGAAAATGGGATCAAAGGTACCCTAAACCTATACAAGTTCACTGTCCAAAGGGGGAGGCCTAACTCTTAACCTAAAGGAAGCTATGATTTTCTCAAGTTAGCTTGGGTTTTAAGGCACCTTAAAAGGAAAAATGCACAACAAATTGAAAATGAAAGATAAATTCAAACCAATTTTATCCTAGAAACTACATGATATGAATAATGCATTGCAAAAAGAACCATCATCAAACTCTTCAAGGTTAGGCAGAATGAATTTTTTTAAGTTAGGACAAAAATATTGACTTTTAAGAACTTTAATTCCAAAGAAAAATGTCAAAATAGGTCAAGAACCAAAAAGAAATTTGTTTTAAGGGTTTGATAATGTTTCTAAATATATCAAAATGCAGCGTGATTTTTTTGGTGATTTTTAGAAACTTAAATGCTATTTTAATTAATTAATTCTCATTAACTAATTAAAATAAACATTTAAATAATTTTAAAATACGAAAATTATGCAAAAAATAAAATAAAAATTATTTTCAGAATGAGAAAAATATTTTAAGGTATGATGCAAAAAATGAAATTTTTTAGAAATGTCTTACTATTTTAAATAAAATGTGTAAGAAAAATGAATTAAAATGAAAATAAAATGAATTAAAAGGGAAGTCAACTGATCCAGTGGCCCAAATTCAAAATAGAAAGGGAGGGAATTGACCAGCGCGCACAAATGGACGGCCCAAATTCAAACTTCACTAATTATGTCATTAACCCTAATCTGAACCCTAATTACATTCAGGTGACCGGAACAGTGTTCCGGTCATCTTCTCCGACTAGCTCCTCACTCAATCTCCCTCAATACGCAACCCCAAGACCCCTAAAGCTCCAGAAATGATCCTCTCCTCAACCCCAACAAGAATCAACCACCAAAAATCATTTGTTCATCATCAAAATCAAAAATCAAAGCAGAAAACATGGCAGAAATTTCAGAAGCTCATGAAATGCTTATTTCTTAACTATTATCAAAAGTAAAGACATCATGGTGATCAGTGAAACATGTAGAATCATCCTATAATATAAAATAAGAGTTCTGGAAAAATAAATGCCATGGCTACCTGAGCTTGAGCTTTCGAAACAGGAGCTTTCTGGCCAGTTCTTTGCCTCAAATCCACTCCAATGATTCCCCCCAAGAGCTTGTGATACTTGGTTGGAGTTTAAATGGCCTCAAGAAGAAGTTGGCAGAAATTCAGTTTGTGAAATGTCAAAATCGTGTTTTTGATTCTGAAGGTTTTAAGGTAAAATGAAAGGTGGGAAATGATCAGTGATGTTTATGGAGTTGAATGGTGGAAAAAGTTTGAAGGTTTGATGGTTCAGTTAAGGGATTCGAAGGCTTTTGCAATTTTGGGGATTTTTGATTATGCTGTGTATTCTCAAGCTTCAGGCTGCAATGTTATGTGCTTTTGCTTGGTTTTGATCCACACAATGAAATGCGATAGGTCAGAGAGTGGGTGCTGGCCTATGTAGATTGGTATGGGCAAGTTGCCAAAATGTCAAAAGTTGGTGTACTTGAGGTATGGGCTCATGGCAGGCTGGTTTAGGGGCCTGGCTCGAATCAGCCAGCTTCAAGGAGGTCCATGAAAAATGATTCAGTGAGCTGGCTCAAGTGGATGAGGAGATTTGGATCATTTTGCAATTTTATACAACTTTGGCCCCTTTGGAATTTCTTGAAGTTTAAGGCATGGAACTTGAGAAATCTTTGGGCCATTCTGAATTTTAAGACATTTATGATGCTTGTGTAATGTTTAGACATCAATTAGAAGTCACAAATTTCCTTGGTACAAGAATTTGCAAGTTTCCCTCTTTGGCACATAAGTGAATTTTTGTGATTTTTCCCAACTTTGCAAGACCATAACTTGCTTCTAGAATGAATTAGATCAAGTTCTTTTACTTTTTGAAAATGGGAGGATCCAATCTACAACTTTCATGACCAAGAATTTTCCATTTGAAGAATTTTTGAATCAAAAAGAGGAGGTTGAAAAACTTTCCCAAAATGGCAAGTTTGCATTACAAGTCACTTTCCCAAAATGGCAACTTTGCAAATGACTTGAAATTATTCAATTTTGTGAACTTATAACTTCTTCTAAGATCAAATAAAGATCATATACACCCAAAATGATGGAGAAGACCCTTTGGTTGGGTGAATGGGGGCCTCAGATGCCCTGATTTTGCACTGACTTGTTCAAGAAGTCATCTATTGATCAGACACCTTCCCCATTGAATTTCTTCATGAAAATTGGTATGTATGATCCTTATAACATATAGAGACCAATAGAAACAAGAATGACCAAAAACATTGGAGTTATGGCCTCTGAAACCAAAACCCTAATTTTAGGTTATTTGTGCAGTTAAGCTTGGCTCTGCTTCCATGCCTTTCCCAATTCTTGTGATTCTTTGACTTTCTTGATCTTGGGAGGATGTAATATGATGCTTGAACATACATGGGCCCTTTTAAAATGATTGAAGCCCTTTGGAGTGGCTCAGATGGCTCAGGGATGTCTCAGATCACAAACCCTAGATGCAGATGATTTAGAACCAATGTGGTGAAGCAAAAATGCAATGTGAGATGATATGTTTGAACTTATGCAAATGAAAGGATCACAAGCCATGGTTAAATGAGTGAGGGAAAATTTGGGGTGTTTACACTTAACATGCAAGAAAACCAGTTTGATATGTTGTTACCGCATGGATGATTTCTTCATGCTCAAGCTACTAAACCCTAACATCCTTGTGCTCAAATCAAAGAGGATGATTCATACAACAAGTTTGTGGTTCAACCTAACATAGAATATGACCTCTAGACAACTCAAATGCATCTTTTAACATCATTCCACAATGTTGCATCATGGGCCTGCACTGTATGACCTTGGCCTAGGCGAGATAACTTGTGAATTTTCAGTTTGGACATCCACATTTTTCCTCTCCATAACTCTTAAACCACTGATCAAATGAAAAACCTTCGAACATCAAAGTTGTTGGAAATATGCCAATAAACAACTTTGAAGTTCAAATAAAATTCATTTGAATACTTTTTGATGGAGAAAAAAGACTTGACTTGTGGTACACCACCTGTTTGACAAATTGCTAGGCAAGGCGCACGCGAAGGCTGCAAGGCATGCCCTGCCTCTTGCCTTGTTTTGCCTTGATTTGTCCAATTTTAATGATATGAATGAGTTCCACATATGGATTTGAAGCTTAATATGATCTCTTTAATTGGATCTAGGTAGAATTTCCATAGCCCTTGTATTTTGGGAGAAGGCTTCTCTTGAAGTGGCTGCAAAAATGGCCAAAACTTACCATTTTTGGAAACCTAATTTTCCAAAAATTGTAAGTTTTGGTTTTCTTGATTTTTCTTGATTCCTTAATTATTTCTTGATAAAATTTGAACCATAAGATCTTTGTAACCCTAATTTCATGATTTTGGTCTCAAAAAGTCAGGAGTTGACTTTTTCCTCAGCATGGTTGACCTTTCCCCAATTCCCTGATTTTCAATCATCTGGACAATTGAACCACTTCCAAAATGTTTTTATGGATGAAATTTGAACCCTAGGCACTTGATATCATATAGAAGATAATGGAATCAACTTTGGATCAAAATATCACTGAGAAGCCTAGTGGAATAACAACCCTAATTTGGCCCCTTTTCATCACGAGATGTTGCACTGCTTGCCTCCTCTGATAAATTTAATTCTTTTCAAGACTTGTGGTTCAAATGAAGACTTGTGGGATGTTGTGAACCCTTTGCAAAATGTTAAGAAGCTTTGTGGCCCCTTGGTTGTCTTTGTATAGCCTTCAATTGCTCCAATCAATGATCACATACCTATGCCTCAGTCATGATGAACATAATGCAATGTTTTTGATTGATACATGAATTTGTTTATTCTAAATGCTATGAAAAATGTTGAGAAAATGAGAGGGAAAATTTTGAGGTATTACAACTGGCAGTTGTGTTTCCAAATTCAACACACTTGTTATGCATGTTCCACATTTCCCAAAATATTAGTATGAAATGTAATGAGTATTTTAAATCAGAAAGACATGAACATGTCATGGCTCTATGGAGCAACATCATGTATGCTAATAGAGAGAGTGGGTATATCGCACAGTTGAAGCACTTTAAAACTGTTTGTGCTGATATACCTTTGTTTGTTAAGTATGTGAATGAAACATGGTTGACATCGTATAAAGAAAGGTTTGTCGCTGCATGGACAAACAAAGTTACTCATATGGGAAACACAACAATGAACAGGTATACAGACATCTTAGTTGATTTAATTAATTAGAATAATTGTTGTCTTATTATGCTTTAATTATTGTTGTTTAGGGTGGAGTATATACATTGGAGACTGAAAAATATGTTGTCACATAGTCGGGGAGATTTATGTCGTAGTTAGGATGATGTTAACACCACGTTAAAGCTGCAACTAGGTTCAATCAGAGTGTAGTTTGAAAAGAGTATTGTGAACATTGAGCATGGGTATAACATTCCATTCTATACCAACTTGCACAGTTTTGTTTCAAGACAATGTATACAACACATAGGGATGGAGCTAGAAAGGGTGAAATTTGTTGGTACAAACAAGGATATTTGTGGTTGCTTCATTAGAACTACACATGGGTTACCTTGTGCATGCCAACTTGCTGGTTTCCAAATACATGGTTTGTCTATTCCTTTAGAACAAATTCATGTTTTCTAGAAGAAATTACACATTCAAGAGTATATTGACGGTCCAGAGGATAGTGGTTCAAAGATGGATTTAGACGCAAAATGTGAAGAGTTGAAGACATATTTCAATTCTTTGAATTTGTAGGTCAAAGGGCATTGAAGAAGAAGGTTAGGGAACTTACACTTTCATCAACATCTTATATGTGTCCACCACTGGTAAAGTACAAGGTATTCAAGAAGAATGGAGTTAAGAAGATCAGAAAGGGTGAAGAGAGTGATGTATATCGTGATCCCTCGCAGTGGGAGTATGGTGAGGGCTCACAAGGGAGTCAGACTATAAAGACATCATGCATAAACCCAACAAGAAGTCAACCTTCTAGTAAACCGTCCAGTGTATCTTCTAGACATAAATACTTATCTCAGTTTCCTGGTTTCATGAATCTATACATTGATGATATAATTGATGTGGGTGACGATGGAAACAGTGGTTTTTCGGGCTATTGCATCTTTAGTTGGACGTGGTGAAGAGTCTTGGGCGTTGATTCAGAATCAGTTGGATACTCAAATTTATCAAAAATCAAAATTGTTTTCCAAGTTGTTTTATGACACTATTGATGTAGTTCAAAGTTCCTTAAAAGTAGAACACTTGGGTGTACATGATAGAGAGAAATGGGTGTCAATTTCTGATATGGGTTATCCTATTGTGAATAGATACATTGTGGTTTTTGTCTCATTGTCAATGACACTTAACCAAACATTTTCCCTTTTACCAAAGCTCCATCTATGTATACGGGCATGCATAAAATCATGGTTGTTGGATTTGTCAACAACAATCATTGGGTTCAGGTAAAATTATAACTTGATAGTCCGTTGCCTCCCGTCACTTCCTGATGGAGAGAGAATTATACTGAAGAGGCAAGAGCATGGGAATCATCATAAGCATGACATATTAGGCACTGAGAGGAATAACTTTGGAAGTCACGTTAACTTATATGTAATCATGTTAATATTATGTAATTCTTACATTTGAATATCTTTTGGCAAGACAGTGTGAGCAATGCAATGCAATTTTTTTTTTCAAGTCCTAGACGCATACCGATAATTTTAGGGAACCTGAAATTTCCGGTATACCGGGAATTGCAAATTTCCGGTAATCAACGTTTTTTATGTAAATTTGAAATTATCGATACCGAAAATTCGAATTCAGAAAGAACCAATATGTACGGTAATTTAAGAATATCCGGTATTACATGACAAAAAAGACTAATCCACGGTAATTGTGTCAGAATCCCCGATATCCAACAATATTTTCGGTATAAATCCGGAAATTGCAAAAAATCAAAATATTTTAAAAGGATAGAAGTGACATTTTACTGGGGGAAATGCTAAGTACGAGTAGGGGTGCTAGAAATCTCCGTAACGAGAGTCTTTGTGTTCATTTTGAAGTTTATTTACTCTTAAAAATTTTGAAATTTATTTAGTCTTGAAAATTTAAGAAGCCTAAACGTAGAGATAGATTCCAATTTTAAAATATCTCATAAATTGACCACGCTAAATATATCTCCTATTCATAATTAAAAAAAATTGCATTACCAACTCAATATCAAGAAGAACATAACTAAATAAATAAAAAGGTAGGGTCTATTTCGCAATTAAAATTGTTGGTTTATAATAAATGTGTTTGGATTTTCGGTCCGATTTCTTGTATCAATATCAGATAACTCTTTTTATTTCTTTAATTGCTTCTTTTTGTATTGGATTGAGTATTCTTATACTCGGTTTTAATTCATCATCTTTGTTTATAATTAAAAAAAAATAACTTTAATTGGATCTGTCAATAGTATTAGAATTCTAGCTCTTCATCTAAAAACAATTTTTTAGCTATGTTGTCTCCATGTAATCACACATACCATAACAACACAAAACATTTGAAAACTTAAGCTAATCATAAAAAAGCAATAAAATTCGGATAAGTTTCTCCTAATATAAAACTCAAACTCAACACAAAGATACGGCAACAATAATGCAAAGTATACAAAACAGGAAAGAAGACAAATCTAGCATCACATTGTTTAATCTAAAAAAGCATAAAAGGTTTATATTAGATTAACAAGTATTAGTACTAGACAAATTCACGCAGATCAAGGGGATGATGCACCATAAAGCATAAAAAAAAACCAATAGATGTTTCGAGTAAAAAATAATAGTATTCAAATTGGACTTTACAGCACATACACACACACGATAATTGATCAAACTATCAATGTCACATTCGTAGGTTGGCTCGTATAATCCCCAAAAGTCATGAGAGTCGTCACATGATGTTATTTTAAAAGATAAAATTCATGTGTGGTTAGCCAATAAAGTAACAGTAGAAAATAAAATAAAATAAAATGTTGGAATATGTTGTAGATGCATGAATGGATATATTTACACTCTCTAGAGTTGCGTGACTTAATGTGGAGAAGTTTATTTTGGTTATTCTAGTGAAAGTATATTAATTACTCGAGTTGAATTCAATTTAAATATTTTTGTAATTTTTTTTTCTATTTAAACTCGATTTGATTAAAGTTCAAGAGCAATTTTATTCAACTCGATAGCTCAAATATAAAATTATAAAAAATGTTAAATAGTGTTTTCGATCAGGTAAGTTTGTAAATTTTTTGATTTTGTTCTTATAATTTTTTTAGTATTTTTTTTATATATTTCACATTCGCGTTCGTTTTAATTCCTAAAATCAAAATCTACAGAAAACATGTGGATTTTGACTTTGACAATAACATTTTAGTTGTGAGTGTCATGGAGGAGGATGGGATGAAACGGAGGATCACGATCACGTGTACAAAAAGTTAGGTATTAAGGTGTATTTCTTGTTTCTGATGAAGAGCGCCACATACATACGTCCACCTAATATATCTCTAGGCTTTTTAGAAATATATTGATGGTGGATGGCTACGTCTAGGGGACAACAACATCGTCTTTCTTGTTTGAGGTAACATCTCCAAGTATTATTTAATTAACTATTCAAAATTAATGAGTATACAATATTGTGTACTAATTATAATTAGTAAATGCTGATGTATGAATGGAAATATCACCAATTTCTAGGCATTGGTTGAGAGGAGTTCAACCAAAGGTACACAAAGATTGAGTCACATGTTAACATCTTCATTCTAGTAAAGGGATCTAAAACTATGAAGTCATATAAATAGTGATGATGTGTCATATCCTAAATTTTGACCCCCAAAATCCCATATTATTTTCATATATTTGGCATCATTTGCATACTTTTTATACATCATTAACTCATTGGAGAAGACCAAAGTTTGTTTCTTGTTTTGCACATATAATGAACAAGGGTTTTGGACTTCACAAGAGGATTCAAACAAAGGATCAATCAAGAATATGTATGATATTCAACTCTTCAAGATCTTCTATCACCCATAGAAGTCAAGAGAGCTTTATCATCAAAGATCAAACATATGATTGCACAATCTCAATGAGATCATGAAAGTTTGAGTTGCACCTAAGAGGGGGTGAATTAGGTTCTTTAAAAAAAAATCGAATTTTATCGATGGAGGATATTACTTTGTTGATTTGAAGATGTTATGAAAGCAGTAAAATGCAGAAAGTAAAGAAGACACAAAGGTTTATCCTAGTTCCCTCCACAAACCGAAGGTACATCCAGTCCCATTTTCAACCGAAAGAGATTTCACTATAGTTAGAATGATTGTACAGCCTATTCACACCAGTGGTGATGCTTACTATCTAACCTATCGTGAGATCAAAGGTTCTTAACACCTTTAAGATCTAAACACTAAGTGCAAGAAGAACAATCCTCTTCAATGCACACATTTTCTTTCAACAATCCTGAATAGCAAGGGAAATAAAGATAAACTTTGATTTTTAGAATGAGTTTGAAGTATGTATATACAATGTTATCGATGCCAATATTGATCTTCTCTTTCAATGATAATTCCACAAGTATTTAGGACTTTGTTGCTCAAGAATTTTCTTTAAAAAGATATGAAAATATGCAGAAAATTATGTATAAAAATGACTTGAACGAGATGTGGATAATGAAAGTTTTATGCAATAAATTTTTAAAGAGGTGATTTAAAAAATTGTAAGTTTATGTATTTATAGATCATAGACACCCCTTTAAATCATCATGCAATTCTTCATAAAATATCGTGAACAATTGCCATGATTCATTGGAGTCATTTCATGAAAGAATGAATGAAGAGGTGTAATTTCAGAAGATTAATTTCAGAAGCTTCGCTTCGCTATCTGATCAGAACCACGTTCAGAATAACATCCACAAGAGCATTACCAATGCAACATTCATATCCTTGGATCTTTCTGATTGTATTCAGATTCAGAAGCACACTTACTTCTTCAGCACGCTTACGACTAATGTTGCACATAGTAACTTCGCATATTAACATTTGCATACTCATTAATAATAATTTTTTTATCTTAATATATATAATATTCATGATCTGCACTTTAACTAACATCAGAACATAAAATGGTTCTTTCATAAATACTTTATTGTTATCATCAAAACATAGAGACGGAATGCAGAGACAACTCTTGTTCTTACAATCCCCCCTTTTTGGTGATGACAAAACCATGTATTTTGATAGAACATTGTATACAGGCAATCACCAAATGTTATAGGGTAATAACCGGGTAATCACTAGTGAGAACATATTCAGAGTTTTCGAGCAATAACTCCCCCTGAATGTGTTATCCCCAAAATTTTATTAATGCTTGTTTAGAGTCTCCCCCTAATCCTAAGACTCACAAAATAAAAATTTTGAGTTGTTCAGAACATATAATTGACAAGGATTACTTCCCTATACTCATCAGAGTCTAACTAGAGCACAAACATTCATATCAGAACCTTGTTATTATCAGAACTATATAATTGTTCTTATTCTGATACCAAATTCAATATCACTGCTTGGTCTAACAGAACTACATCATAGTTCTTCAAGTACAAAACATTATACTTCTAAAGTATCAGAGTTTGTCTTGATAGAACTTCTCTCTTGGATCTTCATATCTAGATATTCAGACAGTCTTGAGACTTCTAATTAGCTCGTTGTTCTGAAAAGCATCATTGAATGTAGACTATGTCTTGACCACTTTCAGGAAGACTTATGCTTAAGATTCTTATGTTTTGAATATCATAATCTCAGACAGTTTACATATTTTGAACATTATGATACCAAAATCACGATAACTTTGACTTTCAGAAAGTTCTCAACTTCTAAACAATATTGGGTCTATCTGATTCTGAACATGTGTTCACGAAGTGTACAACTTCGATTATATCAATAAACAGTTCTTAAGAACTTAAACAGAGTTCTTACAAATAACTTGTTTTTAAGAATGCCTAGTGAACTTGTTAAGTTCCTTGAATAAACATAAAACATCAAACGTTAGTGATAAAAAATTTATATCATTTGATTGGTTTGAGTTTCATTCTTAAGGTTATATCAAAATCATATTTCCATTTCTCCCTCTTTTTGACATCATCAAAAAGTTAGAGTATCTTAGTGTTTTAAGCTTTTTAATATGATAATGATTCTAATTTAATGCACATGTATATTGATCAGTTATATTGTGCAATATTTGAGATTCTCATATCTGAGCTACACATAATGATTTAACAATATCATATTTAAGCATTCTCAGGAAAATTAAGCAATTCATGACTGAAAAGAAATTTGATTGATGAGGAATGAAATCCAACTAACACTAATTGACAGACTGAGACAAAAATGAAGGGACAACAAACAAAGACAGACTCGATACGCCAAGATGATCCATATCCTCTAGACTTTGAAGAATCCATAAGTTGTCTTCAACAAGCATTTTTTAGGAAAATTTTCAGGTCCTTCTCCTTCTAGCATCATCTTGACCATATCCACAATTCCATCTCTGGAGAAGACTTTAGACATCACTCTGGCATAAGGAATGTAGGACTTATGGCGAGACCTAGATTCCATGATGGACTTCTAGAGGCAATGGAAGATGGGTCTGGGTAGATTCACCTTGTTATCACTCATCAATAGATAGATTAACGCTTGATTATCATTTCTCAAAAGATCCCTATTTTCTCCTCTAGAAAGAAAATTGGACAGTAAAAGCTTGTACCAACCTTTGGGCATGGGTAGGATATTCTCTGGGTTGATGGGTTGATATCCTGAAGATACATCATAAAGAAAAATACATTTCTCCGACATAATGAACCTAGATTTGACATAGTCAACCATGACTCCTCGGTCCTCACATCGAGTATCACCAACAATGGAGAAGAGAGTTATCTGAATGGGAATTCTGAAAACATAGGACCTGATGGTACCAGTTTCACAGTCGACCCAAGCATTCAACCAAAAATCCTTGACCATGTTAACATATACTGGTTTATTCAGAATGTTGAAATACCTGTTCCAGTCTTGAGAGAGAGTAACATCGATGAAACTGCTGTACATAGCACTTTCAACAGGTAAATCCTCAACTTGTTGTTCAAGGATAAGTTCAAGAAGATCTTCGTCTCTATAGAAGGTTCAGAGCATGATGACTCAATTTTGAACAATATTAGATGTGTTTGGAAGGGGATGAATAAGAATGAGGAACACATCATGAACAAGTATGACTTATTTACACCCAAGGAGGTGATTAATGCCATAGCAGACTGAGAGACAGATCTAGATCGAGGACACAACCAAAGACAAGAATTTCAATAGAAGGTAATGAAATGTTGTGATACTTGAGGATTTGAACGTACCAACAGATTACAAAAATAGACTCTCGAGTAAATGAGTATTTACTATAAGAAAAACAGAGTCTGACTCAAGAAAAGGATTATGGACATAATTGCTTGATCTCTTAGAAATGCCAATATCTTACATATGTCGTTCATTATTCGTACAAACATTTTCGGCTTATTCTCATGAAAATTTATGTTCTCCATGTGATCTCTTATGATCATATGAGATTTACAATAATGAATGATGTCACAACCTGTGTGAGCACAATCTAGAGAATTAATCCAAAAGATTGTCTTTACGGAGAGAGAGAGAGAGAGAGAGAGAGAGAGAGAGAGAGTGAGAATGATTTTAATTATGAAATTTTTATTGAATGGAAAATTCACAATTAGATTAGCACTAACAGCTATTATACTTATGATTAGTATATCTCCTACTTTGTAGAAGTATTCTATCAGACAGTTAAATAGGATAAATAATTCACACCTTGAAGTTTGGACGATCTTCATGTTGACCCTTTATCTAGGTGCTTCCTTTTCCGATTCTGATTCTAACTTGATCTTCTTCTTTGCAGAGCTTCTGATCAGCGTTTTTTTCATCCAGGTTCTGACGATTTTTTTTCTTCTGAATGTTGACTCTGAGCTTGGGGATCAGACCTAGTCTTCAGATCAGAACAAATCGGAGAACTTCTGAAGGTTTTCCTTGTAATGTCCTTAACATCAGAACATTCATCTTCTTATCAAGAACTTCTTAGCAAGAGACTGAATATCAGAGGCTCAATAATTCCTTAGCTTGAACATAAACTTCGGAGAGGTTATGTACTAGGGAAAATTAATTAACATCTCCTAATCTTCTGATTCTTCTTCCTTGCACAGATGCGAATCTTTGTCAGATGCAAGTATCATCAAGCTTAGACAAGTTTGAGTGACAATCTTGTTCTTGCAATACTGAGCTAACTTGATTAGATTTAGTTCAACAAAGATCAACAACATCTATCCTTCTGAAAATAATATCTATTTATTTCTTCAAGGTGAATAATATCATTGATTTAAATTCTTTTAACCCAGAACAGATGACTTATGTCCCATCATCTTTGATTCCAGAATTCATTCATCATGAATTTGTAAGTTGAATGTTGGATAACATCCTGAACAATTTTAGTTTGTTCAATTGAGATAGAGACTCAATTTAACAGAACTTTAACTGTCAGAGTTACTTCCATCAAGTTCTCAGAATACTCCATTAATGAAGTTATCTAGGAACCACTAAGCTTTCTTCTTATGAATACACAAAAAATTACTTAGAAGCATACCAAAGGAAACATCATTGAATCTGCATAAAATATTCTAACTGTTAGATCAGTTAGGTCTTGGACGTTCTGGAAAAAAAACCATTTTTCAGAGTTTGACATCCTTTGTTTATGATTTTTGACTTCTTCTGCAAACTTTAGCATGAAGTTCTTATGAATTGAAATCATACTTTAACAATCATCCTTTTCACTTTAGAAAAACTTCCAATGAGCTTAATATGAGAAAGTCAAGGGTGGACTAATCTGTTTCTTGAAAACATCCTATACTCATTTAGAAATAATCTTCAACAAACAAGATTTCTTATTTTCTGATGATTTGATTCTTGAGAAAAATACGTTGATTAACCAATCGTATTTAAGATAAACATTCAACAGATAAATAACCTTATATGGAGAATCTATCTTGTCAGTTGATTCCGCCAAATCAGTGACGTGCTCAAATGTAATCCATTTGGCTACAATTCAGTATCCTCTCAATATCATCAACTAATATGAGACTGAAATTATAAGTGGATTAACTTTCACCTTAGGTGTTTTCAACACACAACAATGGATCTTTATCTGACATTGTTAAGTGTTTGATATCCATCAATAATAGAACCGGAGCTCTGATACCAATTGAAGGTGTGGGCAAAATACAAGAAAGGAGGGGGGGTGAATTGAGGTTTTCACTCTTGGCTATTTTTCACACTTTGATGAGTTGCGCCAAGTTATGATATGAATTTGTTGCAGAAGAATAAAAGAATGTAAAGCAAAAGAAAGAGTAAATAACACATGATATATCCTGGTTCACTTGAAAAATTCCCAAGTTAATCCAGTCCACCCGCCAAGGTGCTTTCTCCTTAAACAAGGACTTAATCCACTATAACCAAATCATTATGATTACAATCACGTGGTCAACTACCCTGACTAACTGCACAAAACTTATGTGACTTCCTGCGTGGAAACATGTCGTGACTAACTGCACAACACCACGTGTCGTGACTTCCTACGTGGACTACAACCGTGACTAACTGCATAGAACCTCGGTGACTTCCTGCGTAGCAACCTAACATGAATAACTATAGAAGACAACATGTCGTGACTTCAGCCTCCAGAACCATCTGTTCTGAGCCGCACCAGAACCTTAGCCCTAAAACATATCATCAGAACACATAGTTCTATGAATGGACAAGCAACTAACTTCCGTGCCTTCCTAAAGTTATGACCTTCACTTGGTCCTTTAGGGAAAGGGTTGTTTACATATGTTTTGCTTCATAATATGAAGATTATAAACTTACTTAAGTACATCAGAAGAACCTAAATACACACTAGGAATATTACATTGTATTCTTGCTCCATTATGTGGTCTTCTGCTTATTTAAGTTGCTTCTTCATTTAAGCACTTGAAGGTTGAAGTCTTTTTCTTCTTCAAAAGCTTTGCAAGCTTATTGATTTTCGTTTGAGCACAAAAAGGACTTCTTCGTCTCGATTCACTTTAAGAACATTTATGGACAACATCCCATGTTCTTCTTAAATACAATGATCACTTAAGTAGTTGATTTATAGTTAAAGCTTCCATGATCATCTTCATTGTCTTCTGCCACTTTTCAAGTTTTCTTTAAGCACATTATGAATTCAAGACCTCTCTTCTTTCAGCAGATTGTTGTCAAAGAGTAATCAGCTAGACGAGCTGCATATTCAAGTAAACTCTTTGCGGTTTGTTCTAATGTTTTCTTTGTATTGTATAACAACATCAACAACATGGTTCAAATACCATTTGACAACTTGGTTGTATGTGTGTTAAGAAACATTTTGGTTATATCAATCAACACCAACACACAAATCAATGTTGTATCCATGATTACTTCACATAGAAGAATATTCAGTTTGTGGATAATCAACCAAATTGAGTTCCTATTCAAAATCAACAACGCCTAAGAGTGTGTTTGTTAGTTTGAACTAATTGAGGATTCAATAGGAATCAACAACAACACAAAGCATATGATGTTTTCCTTTTATAGCCAAACATAAAAGAGTCATAACAGCCCAATTCAGCTACTAAGGAATTTACACAAGGAATTAATTAGTACAACCACATATTGTCCTTTTCCACAATTCAAAGATAGTGGAGAGGTAGTGGGATAAAGAATTATCGTGTTGTGTACTACTTGCTAATGGTAACATTGTCATCTGAACTTCAGAGGCTTCTAATTATAAATCAATGAATTAAGCATGAGCTAGAGACGATGATACTTGGGTTTTCAGAGAACCTAAGTCTTTAGCCTTCAGAACTTTTTCACATAAAACTATGTTCTTCAGGATTTCAGCACTTCGCTTGAAACCCATCATCTTCAGAACTTCAAGTCTTAGAGTCTTCAGAACTTTGTTCACATAGAACATTGTCTTCAGAGTCTTCAGCACTTGGTTCTTCAGAATCTTAATCTTCAGAACTCATAAGTCTTAAAAATCTTTCAGGCACTTGGTCTTTAGACACTAAGTCTTCAGAACTTCAAGTCATCAGAGTCTACAAAACTTATTTCTTCAGAATATTAATTTCAGAAGCTTCTCTTTGCTATTTTATCAGAACCACGTTCAGAGCAACATCCATAAGAGCATTACCAACACAACATTCACATCCTTGGATCTTTCTAATTGTTATCATCAAAACATAGAGCTGGAATGCAGAGATAACTCTTATTCTTACACTTGTATCCATAAGCCTCTATGAGCATGCTACAACCTCGCTAAGTGTGCTTGTAGCAAGATCATCATGCTACAACTAGATTAAGTGCATCTTGTAGCATAATTTAAAATCCAAAATTGTTTTCTTCATATCTTTTGAACCGTAACTCTGTTTTTCGCCCGGTTCGAAGCTTTGGAAAGCTTATTCAATGCTCTTTAGGAATATGACAAGATATCCTTGATTGAATACCTTCAAAAATAAATCAAAATCAATTAAACTCAATAATATTTACACGATAACACAATATATACATTATAATGTAAAGTAAACGTATTTACAAACAAAGTGGGGTTTAATCGAACGATTTTAAAAAAAATTATCGATAAATGCAACAAAACTTATATATAGAAATAACTACAATTTGCACTTATCAACTTTCCCCAACTTTAGGGGTGTGCAAAATATTCGGCTGTAAGACCCAAATCCATAACCAAATCCAAATTTGTTTTAAATACCCTGTTATAATTGAATGGTTATTAACCGGTTTAGCTTTTAATGGTTTTGGTTATCCATTCATATAATCTGGATATACTTAAATGGTTATTAACCGGTTAAATCTTGTTGGATTCGGTTATAATCCAGTTATTATCTAAAATCCAAAATTTAAAATTTTCAAAATAAAAAATATATATATTTTATGTTTTTTTTAAATTGGATTTTTTTTAAATAACGGTCATATAACCATAACCAAATTTATAACTGATTTTATAACCAGTTTTGATTAAATTGTGGTTTTGGTTATAAATCCAAACCATTTAAATGGTTTGAAAATGGTTATGGTTTGGTTTCTAAAAATAACCAACCGTGCACACCCCCACCCAACTTACATAATTGTTTGTCCTCAAACAAAGCCAAACAAACTTAAAAACACAAAAGCAATAACCAAAGAATCATGAATCAACAAACAATGTATGGTTTAAGAAGCAACACAACACATGCAAAATAAAGCTTACCACTACACTACAACGATAACATAAAAACGAAACAAATCCTATGTACCAAAATCATGCTAAACATTCTAAACAACACAAGCTCAATCATGAAACACACCCAGCAAAAATCATTAGTGGATGAAAAACACACAAAGGTGAGGATTTGAAACTCATCCAACAATATTGCAAACAAAAGACTAAATTATGCATTCATCCAAAATTCACATTGAACATACAAAGGCAAGAATCACAAGGGCTTTTCAAGGTTGTAATGTGGCTTGGTTAACAAAAAGGGGTAATTCCTAAAGCTAATTGAAACAAAAACTTGCTTAAACCTAAGGGAGTGATCAACTCACAAAGTTTCAAACACTAAAATTTCAACCAAACTTCTTCTCTAATCCCGATTGCTAAACCAAAACACATAACTTATTTACACTACATTATTCTACTCCTTTTGTTTTTCTTTTTCATAGATTTTTCCACTTTTTTCTTCTTTCTTTTTTTTCTTTTCTTTTTTACATTTTTTTCACAACCTCATAGCAACCAACAACATAAGTGAGCAAACATTGCTCTCCCTAACTTGAAATCAACCAACATCAAGGCGTGAATACTCCCTACTTTCTAAGGCAAGGTAAAAATTCATAAAACAAATCATGGTTGAGGGTTGAAGAAACAAAAAGAATAAAAATCCATACAAAAATAGAACTAACACTCATAGACAAGTATCAAGTTCACATGAAATAAGGATATTGACAAAGATCAAAAGGGTTAACAAATGCGCACACACTCATAAGGTAAATTGACTATTTGGTTAGGTAGTTGTACTCAAAATGAAACAAAAAAGCCTTGATCATTTTCATGCTTTAGTATAAACAACACAAAAAAATATTAAACATAATGAAATCCAGTTAAAACAAGAATTATGGCCTTCAGCATATATGAACAATGGAAAGCTTCCTCACATTTGGGATAAAAAAAGGAAACTAAAGTGATTCAATTCATGAACAAGTAATGCAAAAAAAATAAATAGCATGGTAGTTATACAAATAACAAGTATCCTAATCATGTTATGCTATAGAAAGCGGTAAAAGAGCACATTACATAATACCAACTTCAAACACTATCATTACCAAACATCTGCAAGTTGAAACAATCATACTTGGAAAACTCACCAAATGCGACTTCAAGTTATCGGGCCAAAATTTGATTCAAAACAATCAACAAAACAATTATAAAATTTATTAATAATTACTAATATATAAGGCCTTTGAGGAAGTGTGAAGAAGGGGGAGCCAAGTGAACAATTAAAAGAATGCACTGGCTCTGGACAGTAGGGTGCGCTAAGCGCACTACACCAGAACAAAAAAACCAGTACATTAGCAAGGTTCTGGTGTATGCCTCCACTTAACACCCACACAATCTTATATACAAAAATTGATCCATAAAGACCGGGTGAAAATGAATTAAACAAGTTGTAAAGTGGATATTTGCGAATTTTACGAACAGTCCGAGTACAACTTGTTTAATAAATGTTCACCACACTACCTACGCTATAATGCAAAAGTAATAACAAAATAAAAAATGATAAAAACATGCTTGTTTTATGTCATAAGTTTGATGCCTATTATTTATACACACTTCTCCAAGTTACATCTTTACACGGTTAGTGCTCACCGATGACGAACCCTAACTGAACACTTAGCAAACATGAAGAGAAACAAACATATACACTAAATTTACAAGTATGCAAAACATGTAAAATTCACAAATATGATAAACATATACAAGTATCAATATAAACAAGTGAAAATGGACAATATATACTATATCTACAAAACTCAAAAATAAAGAAATTATCGTTGTGTGATTCAATAAAAACACCAATCCTCGACAACGACGCCATTTTGTTGGAGAGGATTAGCGGCACGCAACAAAAGTTTTGTAAGTATTTTCCGGGAATTTATCGTGTCCATAGAGATCAGTGCTATTGAACTTTTGTTTGACAATCTCTAAGTTTCTAAGCTTCGGTTAATATGATTTAAGGCATAGAAACTGAAAAGTAAATATAAACATAAAAAGAATTCATCTTTTAGAGAGAAGAAACTTATCCATCATGTATATAATCGACTCGTCACAAACTTAAACTTACCGACTAGTTATACTCAACCTATTATAATCCTCAATATCATATGGTACTGCTCACAACAATATCCATCTCTGACACACTGAGTTGAGAGAACAACCGTATTACCCTCGTCGCCACTCTCACACCCGACTCAAGTTACAGAATACATCCATATCACTCGCATCGACACTCTCATGCCCAACATAACCAACACGGAAGCATTAAGCTTCGACACCCATAAAGATTGTTAGCTCTAAATCTATCTCTATAAACCAGAAACTAACAGATAATCACCCCTAATCAAAGTTTGTGATGTTTATCTCTAACACAACCCAAACCCCGGGCATAAAGAAAAAATCAAGAACAACATCAATAAATATTTGTAAAGCACATTTAATATAACATCATGATCAACAAATATACATAAGATCAAAGAAAATACATATACAAAACCCAACAAATAAAAATTACAAAGAGAAGAGAGGAAGAAGAACCAAACATTTCTTGGTTTGTCAACACCAATCGAAGAGAGATTCGACTTCAGATCGTCCAAATGCAAGCTCCAATATTGTTTTCTAGATAAATCCTATGAAGAAATGAAGTTTGATGGAGTGGGAGAAAAAAATACCCAAACCATAACCTAAAAAATTTGGGTTTCCCTATTTATAAGCTATTAAAATCGCAGACAGTGCTTAACCCGCTTTTGGGCGCTAAGCACACCCTCATACATGATAAACTGCCTTAAAATCGTGCTAAGTGCACTCAAACCACGCTAAGTGCTCAACTTGCTGACATCAGCCTCTATGAGCATGCTACAACCTCACTAAGCGCGCTGGTATCATGATCATCATACTACAACTGGGTTTAGTGCACTCTGTAGCATGGTTGAAAATCCAATATTGTTTTCTTCATATCTTTTGAACCGTAACGTCGTTTTTCGCCCGATTCGAAGTGTTGTAAAGCTCATTCAATGCTCTTTATGAATATGGCAAGATATCCTTGATTGAATACCTTCAAAAAAAATGGAAATAAATTAAACTCAATGATATTTACATGATAATGCAATATATATGCTATAATGAATAGTAAACGTATTTACAAACAAAGTGGGGTTTATTAGAAAGATTTTAACAAAAAAGTATTGATAAATGCAACAAAAATTATAAAGCTACAATTTGGACTTATCAATAGCACATAAAACCTATGAGGGTAAGGATCTCTCATTACTCTCTCATGTCAGAATCACCAGTTATTAAACTCATTCTCCCCTTTACTTCGAATTGCACTCCAAATTCCTACGAAAATTGATGGAGAAGAATGCCCTATAAGCCATTTTCTTCCTCCTCATGCCCTCTCTTTTTCCGTGTAAAAGCATTTATGATTAATTCTTCTATTAACTCAACTTAAGGAATCTATTTTCCCTTATTCTCTCTCATTACCCAATATTAATTAAATATGATTTTTAATTAATAAAATAATAATATTAATAGTGATACTAATAATAATAATAATACACCAATAATATTATCAATAAAATAATAACAATATTAATAATCTTAGCCATATTAATAATAATAATAATATTCACCATACTATTGTTATTAACTAAACCCACACATAATCCAACATTACATTATTACTATTTCGACATCTCTATTTACCGGTTCCGCTAAGGACAATATGCCTACGCGCTCAACCACACACACCCTTAACAAGGCTAACAATTGAAATGACACACAACGATTTAATAAATTAAAATGGGGTGTTACAACTCTCCCTCACTTAAAATATTTATGTCCTCGAAAATGCACCTAATGGAAATAGTTTTGGATACGACTCTTGCATCTTACTTTCCCACTCTCCGATCACATTTCCCCTCAGTAGTTCCCTCTCTAGCTATCCTCACCAATGAATTACCCTTTCCTCTAGGTTGTTTTCCATAAGTCACTTCAGTAATCTGTTACACACACTATGTTCCAAGTATGAAACTTCCTTCCAACTCATCCCAACATAGGAGTATCCTGCACCTCCTATCATACAATGCATCAAAAGAAATCGTTCCAACACTAGAGATGTAGCTAGCATAATATGTTAACTCAATATATAGAGGATGAGAATTCTTCCTACCACCGTCCTCCAATACACAATTTTCCCATAAATCTTCCAACGAATGGATAGTCCTCCCTGCCTATCCTTCAACAGAAAAATTAAGTCGTACTCAATTTTTTATATACTTCCAAAGCTTCTTGCAAGCCTTTTCCAAAATTCTGAAGTGAACCTCGGATCCCTATCCAACACTATGCCCGACGAGACTTCATGCAACTTTGTTAATACTCTGATATTAATCCACATAAAGATGTGTTAATCCCATCACTCAATCTAAAATTGCTCAAGTAACATCAAAATCTCTCGCCTTATTTGATAATCCAATAACGACTCCTCAAAAAACTATTCCACTCCCATTCTGTAATTTTCAAAGGTTGCACCCAACCATCCAACTCGAAGTCACTATCCGAGTTAATATCACCTACCAACATCAAGTCAACTAGTTTCATGTCCAATTTATATTTTCCTTAATCACATCAAGTAAAGACTATTCGCTTTTAAGCATACCCAACCGGACACTCTCCGGTGTCCACTCACAAACCATACCCAAGTCTCTAAATTGTTCGATTAAATTGTTCCTCTCATCATCAAGGTCGACACATACATCGCCTTTCTACTCAAAACCATCTGCTACCACAATAATATTTCTCGACTGGTACTCAACTAAATCCATAAACCTTAGAAGGTCCTAACTACCTTCCCTTCTCATATTCAATCCTTTCTGGTTCAATAAATACTTCATACTCTTGCGATTACAAAACTCTTCTAACTCTGATCCATATAAATAGTGTTTCCAAATCCTTGACACAAAAACCACTGTAGCCAACTCACAATTATGAATAGGATAATCTCTTTCACGCACTCACAATTTCCATGAAGCATAAACCACTACTTTACCATCTTGTATCAACATTCCACCTAATCCTACTTTAGGCGCATCATAACATGCAACAAATGGTTCGCTCGAACTTGGTAGAACTAACACTGGCACTGTAGCCCGCTTCTTTTTCCTCTCTCTGAAACTTTTCCTCACACACAATCATTCCAAATAGTTCTTGACTCCTTATATTTAACTGAGTCCATGGCATTGCCAAATAATAAATTCCCCCGATGAATATCCACTAATAACCTACTAAGTCCCAAAGACTTTTAATCTTCGTCACTGTCTTCGGAGGTTTCCACCTAAGCACTGCGCTCATTTCTGATAGATCCACCATGATACCATCACCAACATAACTTGTCCCAATAACTCACCGCTTGCGACCCAAAACTCCCAATTTGAAGCTTGGAAACAAATTGCTATCCTTTGGCACCTGCAAGGCAATCCTCATATACTTTGCACGATCTTCTTTGTCTTGGAGTACTCAAATGTCATCAATACATCCCACAATAACGAATTTAGATGAGCATGACGATATAATTCATGTACTTCAAAAATACACCCGACATGTCAGGCACTCCAAAGGCATCACTACATTATCGCAGTGTCTGTGACAAGTTCTGAACGCTATTTTCTGAAACTCATCCTCTTCCACTCAGATATGATGATATCTCAATCTTAAATCACTTTTTTATAAAAACTCGTGCTCCCACAAGGTGATCCATCAAGTCATCAGTCCTCGAAAGAGGATATTTATTCTTACCAGTCACTCCATTCAATTTACGGTAATCTATGCACATACACATACTATCCTTCTTCGCCTTAATACAAACACTCAGGCATAACCCATAACGAAACACTTGGTCGAACACATCTTTCCTCAATTAATTCTTCCAATTATCTCTTCTGATGGCTCTGGAGTCCACTTTTTGTATGAAGTCATTGACATCAGACGCATACCAAGTGTTGAATCAATAGACACTTCTACCTCATTAATACGTCCGTGATTCACTTATCTTATCTGAAAATGAATCCACACAATCGCAACCAACAGGTAAATAAACACATGTAACTTCACCACTAACTCGCCACAAAGCGAACATTAAAACACCGAGACTTTTCCCCATATATGTTCACCCATTTGCTTAGGATACAAAGATACTAGTTCTATACCATCACCCAACTCGAATCCACACCCCGAGAAGACAACAAGTACTAACCGACACCAACATACTCTAGCCATCACCTTGCTCTCTACTCACTGAGAAGAAATCACCAACTATACCTAATTGTTCTTCCTCGGAGACATCCTTCAACTTGCCTGACTGACAAGTACCTCTTTTCTACATCCTCTTTAGATGATTGTCGCTCCCGGAATTTTCATCCTAGTACAAACGCGAAAGTGGTGCGGAAAAGGTAGAGTCGCCAGCCAGGCATTTTTATCCTGAAAGAATGGGAAAGGTAATGCTGCACAAACCTGAGAAAGAAGGAAAGGACGAGGTCCTGCGAACCAAAGATCTGGGTTCGGGAGTCGATTACGACCTGGGAAGGTATTAGCACCCCAGACCGTCCGCCGTACCCGACGGGATCCAAGCTTGCTTGTTTGGTTTCAAAGGGTGAGAAATAAAGTGCTGCTGAACAAATGAACTGCTAATTGGAAATGAGGAATGAGAAAGGGAACTAGAATGAGAAAGGAAAGAAGGGGGAAAATTTATGGAAAATAAAGAATATGCTCGAACGGGCCCTACCCCGCTGCATACGTACCTCATCGGGAAAATGAGGATCAGAGTCGACATAGTTCGCCTAACCAAGTGGGAACTATTTATTTGTGTTTTTTATGCGTTGGAACTGCGTATGTCTATGCTCAGGTATTGCAGGCTCGTCTGGTACGAGTGCGTTTACCGTCTTGCATGCGAGACAAGTTGTCACAAGTTCGCGTTCAGAATGAATGATATTTGAAAGAGAAGTTCCCGCATGATAGTCGCTTATTGTTTGTTGTTTGCTTTTTAAGAGTTTTGTATGAATTTGGCACAAGGAAGTGAATTCAAACTCTTTTCCCTAGAATGTGTACTTGCTACCACATTCCAAGATGGAATAATAGAACAAGTACACCAAGCAAGGAGAATTTATCCAAGACTTGTTTCCAAGGATCAAGGTTTAAGTTCACTAGCTTGCTGAACTTATTTAAGTGTTTTTGTGAAGAAGTGTCTTTTAAATTTTCTTTGTGAAACAACTGTAAACACCCCAAATTTGCCCTCAATTTTTCTCACACCATGGCTTGTGATATTTCATTTTTGCATTAGCCTAGGCATACCACACATATTGCATATTTGTTTCACTGCATAGTTCCATTTCATCTGTATCTAGGGTTTGTGATCTGAGCAATCCAAGAAGTGATCTGAGCCATCCCAAAGGTCTTGAAGCTTTCCAAGAGGGTCCATGTGTGTTCCACGATCATAATATGCTCCCTAAATTTCATGAAAGTCAAAAAATCACAAAGCATGGCAAAGGCATAGAGGCAGAGCTAGGGTTTTCCTGCACAGATGACCAAAATTAGGGTTTTGGTTTCAGAGGCCTTAATCCCAATTTTTTTGGTCATTCTTGTTTCTAATGGTCTTAATATGTTATAAGGATCATGTGTACCAAATTTGATGAATAAATTCACTGTGGAAGTCATCTGATCATTGGGTAACTTCTTGAGCAAGTAAAGTCAAAATCAGGGCATCTGAGGCCTCCATCAAGGGTACCAAAGGGTCATCATCATCATTTTGAGTCTCTATGATCTTTATTTGATCTTAGAAGTGGTTTTAAGTTCACAAAGTTGAATAATTTTGAGCCAAATGCAAACTTGCCATTTTTGGAAATGACTTGTAATGGAAACTTTCCATTTTGGGAAAGATTTTCAACCTCCTCTTTCATGACCAAAAATGCTTCAAATGAAAAATTCTTGGGCATGAAAGTTGTAGATTACATCTTCCCATTTTCAAAAAGTACTAGAACATGTCTTGATTCATCCTAGAACTCAAGATATGGCCTTTTAAAGTTGGCAAAAATCCTATAATTTTCAAGTTCATGCCAAAGAGGATTTTTTGCAAATTCAAGTTTCAAGCCATTTCATGACCTCTAATGGATTGCTAAACATCATACAAACATAGTGCAATGCATTTGAACCAAAATTGTGCCTTGGATTGCAAGATTCATCAAGACATTTTCATAAAATTCTCAAAGAGGGAAAGTTGCAAAACCTCTTGGAACCTTCCATCCACTTGTGCCAGCTGCATAAAATCAATCCTATGGCCCTCCGTGAATCAGGATGAGGCCAAACACCCCTTGAAGCAGCTCCTGCCATGGCCCATACCTCCAAGTACACAAAATTGACTTTTTTGCAAAACCTCCCATACTAATGAAGCTGTGCCACACCAAATCTCTGAACCAATCACATTTGTTTATACAAACCTCAAGCACTCCAAAGCACAAGATACACAAGCTCAGAACCTCACACAACTCAGCATTCACAAAATTTTCCAAGAAATTCAAGTCTTCGAAACTCTCAGCACACACATCAAACCTCACATATTTTTCCACCAATCATCTCCACACATCATAGGGAACAAAAACCACCCTTCACTTTTCCCTGAAAGTCCCTCAAACTCAAACACGATTTTCCACCTCTCAGAACTGAACCTTCAAAAGGAGGCCATTTAAACACTTGCAAAGCTTCTCAATAGCATCAGGGTGATCAAAAGAGGTGTCTAGCACAAGAAGCAGACTTTGAGGGTCCACATTTGCTCAACTCCAGCTCAGGTATAGCTCAAGAACTTTTTTCTCAGAGCTTTGATTTTAAGTTACAATGTGATAAAGCATGTTTCTCTGATCATTATGCACTTTGAATCACTGAAAATGGTTAAGTATGTGGGATGTATTCAACTTCTGAAATTTTTGTCAATTTTCCGTTTGGCTTCGATTCTCTCTTTTGATGCAAAATAAATTGTTTTTGTTTGTGGATTCTTGTTGTTTGATGTTAGAGGATTGATTCTGGAGATTTTGGCATGTTTTCATAGCCTGGGGAGGGAGATAGGGATTTGGCTTGCCGGAGAAGATGACTGGAGCTTAGCTCCGGTCACCTGAAAATGATTATCCCTAATTAGGGTTTAGGTGCCCAGATTGATTCATGTCCCTTAGATCCTGATTAGGTTAACGCGTGAACGGACCAGATTAGTTCATTAGGGCTAATTTCTGTTTAATTAAATAAATCACAATTAATTAGTCAGGACTGATCCCAGCCCTTGAAATACGCGCGCGGTCAACTCCCTCTATCCCAAGTTTGAATCTGGAGCCTTGGATGTGCTTACTTCCATTTAAATTCATTTTATTTTCATTTTTATTGCATTTTCTTTCTCATTTTATTTAAAATACCAAAACTTATCGAAAAATTATGATCTTTTGCATTTCTGATCCAAATATTTTTTTCAACCTGAAAATGATTTTTATTTTATTTTTTGCATTTAAAAAGTATTTTTAAAATATTTAAATGTTATTTTTAATTAATTAATGGATTTTAATTAATTAAAAATGCATTTAGGTTTCTAAAAATCACCAAAAAATTCATGAACCATTCCAATACATTTAGAAACATTTTCAAACTCCTAATACAAATTTCTTTTTAAGTTTGATCCTAATTTCACAATTTTCTTTGAATTAGGGTTCTTAAAAATCACATTTTCTAACCCTAACTTGAAAAATTCATTTCTGCCTAACCATGATGAGTTTGAACTTGATTCTTTTTTCATTGTTTCACATATTGCATATAGTTTCTAGGATATGTTTCACATGAATTTATCTTGCATTTTCAATTTGATTTGCATTTTCCCTTAAGAATCACACAAAAACCCTAGCAAACTTAGAAAATTCATAACCCTCACTAGGTTAAGCTTCTGAACTTATCCTTTGGGGTGTGATCTTATATGGGATTAGGGTTTGATTGAGCTTGATTTCAATTTTTTATCATGATGTATGCTTCTGTTTTGGTCATTTGCATCTCATACATTCATAAAACCCTAATTTCTCATGTTCCTTTGCATTCACCTTTGCATATCATCATCATGTGAACTTTCCATGACATTTCAAGCATTTGTATGAAATCTTAGACACCTTAAGACATGCTTGAAAACTTTGCTTTATCATTTCTTCATTCATTTGATATGCTTTGCATCCATTACATTTCATGAACATCCATGTGTTTCCAAGCTTCTAAACATGCTTCTTTTGCATCTCATACTTGTATTATCATCCATATGCATTTTGTATGACTTTGCATCATGTCATATGTCTTTTACATTGCATTTTCACTTCTGAATTTGGTCTTCACATCTCATTTCATTTCATTTCCTCTTACTTTATGTCTTATGCATTCATACTAACATTTTAAGGGACTTTTGGTAAGTTATTTAGGAGGTGGATTTGCCTTCACTTCCCATCTCTTCTCATCATTCATATGCATATTACTTGTCTTTGAAGTGAATTTGTTTCACTTATGTTCCATCCTTCTTACTTTCTTTATTTTAAGTTACTTATCTTCTTCAGAAAGTAAGTAACTTATTCTTCTTCTTCCTTCTCTTTTCATTTGTTTCTTCCATTGGTGGCCTTGAAGATCCTTTCTCTAAAGCCTAACAAACCATAGGATACCCAAGAATGATAACTTTTAGGGTTGTATATAGTCCCCCTTAGTCTTTTACCTTTGAGTCTCCTTGAGTCTCTCTTCTCATCTCAATAATCAGAGACTAAACTCTTAAAGCTTTAGGACTTTGAATTAGGGTTATGCCTGCATCCTTCTCTTACGATGGAGTGTATAACTTTAATCCTAAGTGTTAAACCTTTAATTTGTTTTCACCTCTTAATCAAATAACATTACTAATCACCAAGATTTTATCTTGTAACGTGGGCCTTACATTAGGGTTCTATCTCTTCCTTATGGTTAAGAGGGACTAACCCTAGTGTTTAATGGACAAGTCCCCCTCAAGTTGTCTTACAAACCATAAAATGCATTTCTTAATCTCATCCTTTAATTAAAATCCACTTAACAAAGGCTTGTTATATAATGAATTTAATCCCTAACCATAGATTAAGTTGAGGCATCTTCCTCAGCTTAAGTGTTCTTATCTATTATCCTTCTATTAGGATGGTGTAATGAGTTCACTAATATGTGATTAGAGATTAAACTCATTACTTAACACTAAACAAAAACCAAAAAACATCTAATTAATCACAAGTAGGTTAATGATCTTAATCCTACATTATCATGGTAATTAAGTTGAGATGCTTATCTCATACTTAAGTATACTCATTATCCCTAATCAGGGAGGATATAATGAGTGTACAAGCCTTTGATTTAGGCTTAAGCTCATAATCCTATGCAAAACACCAAAAACAATAAAAAACTGAAAACACAAAAGCAAACAATAATCGTCTCCTCCAGGATTCTTTTCTCATCACACCCATTCACAAACGAGAATTTGCTTCTTCCGTCTAATGCAAGACAATTAGCACTCGAGCCAGACGAGTCATACACTTGAGCATAGAAAAGCAAGCAGTTCACAGTCAATTTATCTTCAGTCTCTTTGAGTCGAACTACGGTGTTCTGACTTCCTCATTGCACGAGAGGATACGTAGGCATAACTTAACAGTTATCGAACAAAAGTATCTTTGTTTTCCCCCTCTTTCAGAATTCTTTTCTAAGCCTCAGTTCCTAAGCGATTCACCTTTTGAACTGACACCTGTATTTTCTTTCCCTAGCTTTTGCACACATATAGCCCATACACTTACACCTTTAAACACAATCTTGTAAGCGTGGATCCCGTCGAGTACGACGGACAATCTTGGTGCTAATACCTTCACAGGTTGTAACCAACCCCCTTTCTCAGTTTCTCTTGTTCGCAACCGTCTTATCCATCTCTTTCTAGGTTTATGCCGCATTACCTTTCCTTCGGGATAAAAATGCCTAATTGGCGACTCTATTCAATTCAACCTCATTCATTTTCTCTTTTTGCCGACAGTTCGCGTCTGCACCGGGATGTAAATCTAGGGGAGCGACAACAACCCCTTGATGAGACTTGTGCATCCTGTTGGACAAGCTTACACCATTCCAAGATGGAATTAATGCAAGTGCCCCATGGAATAAGGCTATACACAAGGGATCCTTTCATGCATTTATTAAGTCCTTTTTTGGATTTTTGTTTGAAGACGAGGAGAGAAGACTCAAAAGGCAAAGGTCAAAGCTAATGGGGGGACTAAGACATGAACCTAAGTCATCTTATCATGTACAAGAGTGTGGTCCTATGGTTAATGAGGTACTCTATCTTAAGGAGAAGAAAGAACAAGTTAGAATTCAACTTACTTCCTTAGGAAGTTAAATTGAATCTAAAGAGAGAAAGAAGAAACCTATGAACAAAGCACAAAGGTGCTTAGGCAAAACAAATAGATGCATAAGAGATAAAGAATGAAGTAACTACCTCATCTTCCCCCCTACAAAACAAAAGTTAGCATGATGGAGAAATATGAACAATTATTATATGGCAAATTTCAAGAAACAACTCTTATTAGCTATGGAGGGATGTTAGTGAGATTATAAGGTCAATACCTAAGCCTAAAGCACTTTATAAGGTAACATACTTAGAAAGTCGGTAGCTAAACCAATTCAAAAGTTTCTAAAGGAATTAATTGAATTAAAGCCAAACTATGTCCTAAAGTACCACTAAACCCTAAAGATGAGGTTAGAAAGATAAACTAAGTGTTTACTATTGCTAAAATCTCTTAAACTCAAAGGTACGTGAAAAATCCAGAACTTAGACTTGTGTGGAAGTGAAGGAAATGAATAGATCAAATAAGAAGGAAGATATCCAAGTTAGAGGTATTCAAGTATGAGATTGAAATGGGGGATAATGCATATAGAAACATGGTTTTAAAGATGAAACAAAATGACTTAGGAAAATATTCAAAAATAACCAAAGGGACTTGACTTCCCTATACAAAAACCAGAGGCTTGACAACAAGTTATAATGGAAATTAAACTTGGATAATATTCACAAATGAGGTGTTAAGAGGCATCCAAAGGCTAGGTGTTCAAATTAGGGTTTCTAAGGTCCTTTAAGTGACAAATGAAGTTCAAAAGGAAGCAAAATGGTTCTAAAAGGAGATGAACAAGTATGGATGATCACAAAACACTTATAAGACTCAAAACAATGACAAGATGAAGTTAAATCATGTACAAAAGGATTTTTAAGTGCTTAAGATGGAAAGAGAAGGAAGATTAGGTTAAAATGGGACATGTATGACTTAGGACTCAAGTAAACCCTAAAAATTAAAGGTAAGGACCCAATGATGGCTTTCAATGTTAGAGGACCTATAATATGACTCACAAGAACTATAAACAAGACATTAGACTAATGGCATGAATGCCTTATTCATTTGAAATAAGAGAATACAAAATGAAGGAACCAAAAATGGCTTAGACATCAAACAATTCAAGGAAAATACCAAAATACCTTTAAAAAATTTGAAAGTTGACAACTCAATACAAAATCCAGAGAGTAACATATGTACAAAAAATCTCATTAAAATTCATCTTTTTGGATGGTTAATGGAAGGGTAGAACTCAATTAGGGCTTTTGAATATACAAGTGAAAGAAAGGACTAAAAAATGATCCAAACATGACCTAAAAATCTAGAGAAAAATCTTTTGATGAAGTTTGATGGGATAAGAAGACAACACAAGAAGAATGATAAATTTATCATACATGGTTTGAGAAAACAAAAATATACAAGTTTATGGGTCCAAAATGAGAAAAATGGAGTTTAATTCAAATGAGAAATTAATTCTGATCTAAAAAATGTACAAAAATAAAATACAAAATTATGGAAAATTAAAGAAAAATTCAAGGATCTCTCATGAATTAAATGGGAAGTTTTGGAGGCTTTTTGGTATTTTTAAAAATAAGAAACGAAAATGGAATAAAATGATAAAAAGAATTAAAAATAAATAAACTGAGATGGGCCTTGGGGTGCAATTAACAAAGAAAAACATTGAAAAGGGCTTGAGGTACACGCATGGGAGGTGCACATAGTGACCTGAGGATTTTGTACACAAAGTAAAACACGTGAATGGCAAGTGTTTTTTAATGTGTTGTCAAGATCATGGCCACTGGATTGAGATGAGTCAACGGATACGACTTAAAGTTGAACATAATTAGGGCACACTGTTCAGATCACCGGAGAAGGATTCCGGTCACCTTCTTCGGTGAGACTCTGGTAAGGGCTTACATCAACTTCCATGAAAATGAAATCTAAAAACACTAATGGAATAGCCTCACTCTCCTGATCAACAATCTGTCCTCACATTCCATTTATTACTCATAGAATCACCAAATCGAAAGCAAACAAATCTCAACCTAAAACTGGATTTAAGCTTCTACGAAGCCTATCAACTAGCCAAGGATTACAATGCTCCTATTGAGCTTCAAATAACATGAAAACAATAAAAATTGATGAAAGCGAGCAAGTAGAATTTCAGAGTGAACCTGAATTGCAGAGATGCCACAAGTTGAGGAAAACCAGAGATGAGACCCATGAGCTCTTGCTTTGACTTGATCTTGAGCAATGAGAGTGAAATAAACACTCTGTGAATGGAAGATCTTGAGTATTTGATGAAAATGCAGTGAATTGTAAGATTATGCAGTGATGAATCTTTGATGCTTCAAGCTGAGCAAGCCATGGATCTTGTGCATGACTTGATGCTGATGATGATTGGATGAAGCTTATCCTTAAATTGATGAAGGTAGTGATGGTTCAATCCAAAATGCATTGGAATCTCAAGAACGTGCAATGATGATCCTTGATGAATCAAGATATGAAATCCATGAAGATTGAGCCTAAGATGCTAATGATGATGAACTAAAGAAGAATGGATCAATTTGGATGAAGATGAAGCTTCTTCAAATCCAAATGCAGAAGAAGAACTTGAGAGAATTTGATGAATGAGGAGTGAGATTTTGAGAAAAAAAATGAAGTGTCCAATGTAGCTATGGTTATTTCCTTATATAGGAGAGGTTAATCTCTAAACTCAGTGTAGTTAACAGTTGGAGTTTGAGTTAACTGAGTCAAGTTAGTTGTGAAATGGTTATGGTGAGTGGAGTTTGTTTGAGCTCGAGTTGAGGTAAGTTATGAAGTTGATTGAGTGTGGTGAGGTTCATGACAATTGGAGTGAGGGTGATGTGATGAAGTATGAAGCTGACTGGATCAAGGCTGCATCATGTAGTGTCATGTTTGAAAGCTTGTTATTTGGCTTGAATTTCAAAAGAGGTGCATAGCAATTAATGTGATCCTGCCCCCACGAGATGATGCACTTCTTTAAGTCAACTTTGTGAACATGACATGATAGAATGGTTCATAGATGCTTGACTGACTTGAATTCATCCCATGATTCAGTAGCTTAGCATGAAGGAAATCTTATTGCATATCATGATCTTCAAAAAGATATTTCTTCCACCTCAAGGCACCAAATGATGACAATCTTGTGCTCAATTTGAAGTGAAAGTTTCATAGATCATGTTTGGTGTTTGGATCATAATGAATGATGACCTCTAATCATCTTAAAATGGTCATTGCATAGCTTGTCAAAAACCTGCATATTAGCCTGCACGAATTTGGCATGCCTTGTGCCTATGGGCCTATGGCTGACTAGTTGCAACCTCTCCACTTTGACCCCCAAATAGCCCAAGAAGACTTGCTCAAATGAAAAATCTTTGAACACCAATCTTGTAGGGATTACATCAAGGAACAACTTTTTAGTTCACCAAAAATTCATTTGAAGTATTTTTGGCAAAGAAAAATGGCTTGAAATTTTGACCACCACATGTTTGATGAATTTCCAGGCAGGGCACGCACGCTGGCCAGCTTCCTGCCTCGCCCATGACCTAGTTTTGCCCTAGTTTGCTTCAACTTTGCAAGATCATATCTCTCTCATTTTTTATGATATGGGTGCGTTCCACCTATGGATTTGAAGCTCAAGATTCCCTCTTTAATTGGCTCCAAGTAGAATTTTCATATCTTTCATATTTTGGGGGAAGACCTCATTCAAAGTAGCTGCAAAAATGACTAAAACTTGCCATTTTCGGAAACCCTAATTTTCCAAAAATTATAAGTTTTGGTTTTCTTGATTTCTCTTGATTCCTCCATCATTTCTTGATCAAATTTGAAATATAGGATCCTTGTAACCCTAATTTCATGATTTTGATCTTAAAAAGTCAGGAGTTGACTTTTTCTTCAGCATGGTTGACTTTTCCCCAAATTCCTGATTTTCAATCATCTGACCAATTGAACCTCTTCCAAAATGAATTTGTGGATGAAATTTGAACCCTATATACTTGTTGTCATATAGAACACATTGGAATCCATTTTTGCTCAAAAATTCATGGAGAAGCCATTCACAATTGAAACCCTAATTTGGGTCATTTCCTCAGGAGATGTTGCACTGCTTGCATTCCTTGGAGCCATTCACTTATTTCCAATACTTGAGGCTTCAAATGGAGACTTGTGGGATGTTGTAGACCCATTGCACATGATTGAGGAGATTTGTGGCCCTTTGATTGTCTTTTTATAACCTTCAGTTGCTCCAGTCATTGACCACATACCTATGCCTCAACTATGCTACACATGATGCAATGATTTTGGTTATTTTTGTGAACTTATGTATGCTAAATGATATGCAAAATGTTGAGGATATGAGAGGGAAATTTTTTAGGTATTATAGCTGCCCGTATTCAATTATCTGCAAGCTTGAATGAATAATTGCGAAAGCCTTTAGACATTCAAGGTATGGAGTAATTAAATACTCGAATAAACCTGGAAATTTGAACTCGGTGGATAATGGAAATGCCATCTGCTTTTATTTTGTTTTATTTTTGTTTTGACCTCTGAATAGGTAGCGGGAAAAGATCGAGGTGGAACGGGATCGTTGTACATAAACGAGAGCCCAGGCAAACAGGACCGTTGTACAAAACAATAACCTGCGGCGTGACTGCTGAGCGAATCAAGCAACGGAAAGGAAGGGCCTGTTGTACAAAACAGGGCTTTGAACGAGACCATTGTACAAAACAGAACTCAAAGATGTGACTGCTGAGCGAATCAAGCCACAAAGAAAACACGCGACTGCAGAGCGAATCAAGCCACTGAAAAGAAGGGCTTGTTGTATAAAACAGGGCTTTGAACGAGACCATTGTACAAAACGGAACTCGAAGATGTGACTGCTGAGCGAATCAAGCCACAAAGAAAACACGCGACTGTTGAGCGAATCAAGCCACGAAAAGGGGCATGTTGTACAAAATAGGGCTTTGAACGAGACCATTGTACAAAACGAAACTCGAAAATGTGACTGCTGAGCGAATCAAGCCACAAAGGGGGTCTGTTGTACAAAACATGGCTTTGAACGAGACCATTGTACAAAACGGAACTCGGAAATGTGACTGCTGAGCGAATCAAGCCACAAAGGGGGCCTGTTGTACAAAACATGGCTTTGAACGAGACCATTGTACAAAACGGAACTCGAAATTGTGAATGCTGAGCAAATCAAGCCACAAAGGGGGCATGTTGTTCAAAACAGGGCTTTGAGCGAGACCATTGTACAAAATGGAACTCGTAAATGTGACTGTTGAGCGAATCAAGCCACAAAAGGGGGCCTATTGTTCAAAACAGGGCTTTGAACGAGACCATTGTACAAAACGGAACTCAGAAATGTGACTGCTGAGCGAATCAAGCCACCAAAGGAAAATGACAACATTGACTTGGAAAGACAAAGATGTCTGGCAAATGGTATAAGTAACTTTTGTGGGGAATACTTCAGGTTGAGAATATGTTCCGGGTCTTATGTAATGTACCTCAAAACTGGCCTATGCTGGTATACATATGTTTGGATTTTATGGCGTAATGCTCCATAATGATGGAAATGCTACGCTTTGGAGGATGCAAATGTAATGATGATTACTAAATGCAAATGCAAAGAGATCTCCGCAAGTATCCCAGGTGGCTTGACTGGGGAGAAATGATGATCACTACATTGATCTGGTCCATCCTGATGAGGAGGAAACAACTCTGCGGGGAAATATGTTAACAATGCACCGCCTCTGAACTGCCGCTATTCCCAAAAATAAATTGAGCTTTAAGATTGGAGAGCCAAGACCCTGTTGGAGATGGACCCTTCTTGAACTTTGATGGGGAAGTGGAGACCTCCTGACTTGGCTGGGAACCAAAGGTATAGCTCTGCTGAGGAAGCAAACTGCTGGGAGAGGAAAGACACTCCTTGCACTGCTGGGGATTGCCTTTGTATTGAAAGAAAACTTCTGCTTGGGGAGGGAAAACATTTCTTGCCATTAATGCTGGAGAAGAACTTCAACTTCACTTCTATTGGGGATAACTGGAGACGCCCAGGAAAACACCTGTTCTTGTTCAAGTATAGAGAAATTTTCCTCCTAGAAATCTGCTTTTAGCTCTGTTAGCAACACCTGTACCTATACCTGCATAAACACAATCGATAGTGCCTGCAACATGGAGAGTTAGTTTGGACCTGTATGCCTCAGGTTCATAGCATGAATTATTATCTGGGCCCCTTGACACCCTTTTTAGAGTTGTATTAAATGTTTCTGTCCTCCTGCATGAGTTAGAAAGCATTCAAATGTTCACAACACAATATAAATCACAATTTGTTGGACGTTTTCGCAATCAATCAATGCTAGATGAAAAACAAAAACCAGAAGTAGATAGTCACAAGCTGACTGAAATTGGATTTTATTGATTCGAAAAAATGGCTGTGAATAGGCATTACAAAGGAAACAATTCTCTGGAAAGAGGAAATAGCCAAAAAGGAAAACAAACTATCCTATTGGCAATGTGAGAAGTGGATCTCATCAATTTTCAACCCGGTTATGACTCGTATATCTTCAAGACTATCCGCTCACTCTGCCCCTTGAGAAAGGTGATTGAACTGGTCTTCAAACCTTAGAATAACCTTAGTTGCAGATGAGTTACAAATTTCGCAGATCGCAGTCGTTCGTGTTAGTCCCACTTTTGCATGGATCGCCCTTTCGGGTTTTCAATCCACCGGGATACCCCTTTTTGCCTGAGCTGTCCGATGTGGCTTTTCAACTCAACGGGTGTACATTTTTCTCAAAATTTCCCTAATTTTTGCCCGAGCCTTCTATTCTGTTTTGGCTCGCCGGGATGCCCATTTTTGCCTGGATCTTTATTCTGTTTTTATCCAGCGGGTCCTTTTTACACGAAGTATTTTCTTACTGCGTCTGCGTTGACAGGGGACTGGAAGTCTTCTCCATCCATGGTTGTTAGCATCAATGCTCCACCTGAGAAAACCTTTTTAACCACGAATGGCCCTTCATAATTAGGTGTCCAATTGCCCCTGTGATCGTTAAGAGGAGGGAGAATCCTTTTCAGCACCAGGTCACCTGGTATGTACCTTTGTGGTCGTACCTTCTTGTCAAAAGCCTGCTTCATCCGTCGTTGATACAACTGCCCATGGCATACAGCTGCTAGACGTTTTTCTTCAATTAGGCTCAATTGATTATATATGGATCGGATCCACTCAGCTTCATCTAGCTTAATGTCCATCATTAACCTCAACGAGGGGATTTCCACTTCAATTGGTAGGACTGCCTCCATACCATATACTAGTGAGAACGGGGTTGCCCCTGTTGAAGTACGCACCGACGTTCTGTACCCATGCAACACAAATGGTAGTATCTCATGCCAGTCTTTGTATGTCACAACCATCTTCTGCACAATCTTCTTGATGTTCTTGTTGGCCGCCTCGACGGTGCCATTCATCTTCGGGCAATATGGAGAAGAGTTGTGATGTTCTATTTTGAAATCCCAACACAAGTCAGCCATCATCTTGTTGTTGAGGTTAGAGCCATTATCAATAATGATTCTTTCAGGAATTCCGTACCGACAAATGATGTCTCTTTTAATAAATCGGGCTACCACTTGTTTAGTGACGTTTGCATAAGATGCCGCTTCGACCCACTTCGTGAAATAGTCTATATCAACCAGGATGAAGCGGTGACCGTTGGAAGTTGTCGGCTCGATCTTTCCAATCATATAAATGCCCCACATGGCGAACGACCATGGTGAAGACATGAAACTCAAAGGATTCAGAGGCACATGGACCTTATCAGCATAAATCTGACACTTGTGACATTTACGGGAGTATTTACAGCAATCAGATTCCATGGTGATCCAGTAATATCCCGATCTCAACAATTTTTTGGCCATAGCATGTCCTCCAGCATGGGTACCAAAAGAGCCTTCATGAACCTCTTGCATCAGCAGATCTGCTTCATGTCTATCCACGCATCTGAGCAGAACCATGTCGAAGTTTTTCTTGTACATCACACCATCTTGATTCAAGAAGAAACCCCCTGACAGTCTTCTGAGGGTCGTCCTGTCTTTACTGGATGCCCCAGCCGGGTATTATTGAGTCTTCAAGAATTTCTTGATATCATGATACCAAGGTTTGTTATCTTCACCACCGTCAACTGCAAATATATAAGCAGGTCTTTCAAGACGGGAGACCATGATTCGAGGCACAAAATTCTCTTGACGAACTTTAATCATAGACGACAAATTTGCTAAAGCATCAACGAACTGGTTTTCATCTCAAGGAGTATAGTTCAACTTGACCTTGGTGAAGAAAGTTAGCAGCCTCCTGGTATAATCCCTATAAGGAACTACATGAGGTTGATGAACTAACCATTTGCCATTGACTTGGTTCACCACCAGAGTAGAATCTCCGAAGATCTCGAGGTTCTTGACTCGCAAGTTGATTGCTTCTTCAACCCCCATGATGCAAGCTGAGCCAAGTATTCCGACAATACACTTCCTTTGATTGCTTTTTGCAAAGTGTAATGGATATCATACTCTATTAGTATCATCTGCCATCTGTAAACACCCCAAATTTGCCCTCACCCATTCACACCATGGCTTGTGATCATTTCATATGCATAAACACAATCATATCATCTCACATCTCATTTTGATTCACTGCATAGATTCAAAGTCATCTGCACCTAGGGTTTGTGATCTGAGCAATCCAAGAGCTTCTTGAGCCACTCCAAAGGCCATCAATCACTTCAAAGGGGTTCATGTGTGTTCTTATATCTTATTACATCCTTTCAAAGTCAAAAATGCAAAAGAATCACAAGAACTGGGATTGGTGTGGATGCAGAGCCAAGTTTGACTGCACAGTTGACCCAAAATTAGGGTTTTGGTTTCAGAGGCCATAACTCCAATTTTTTTGGTCATTATTGTTTCCATTGGTCTCTATATGGTATAGGGAGTATGCATATCAATTTTCATGAAGAAATTCCATGGGGAAGTCATCTGATTAAGGGTTGACTTTTCAGACAAGTCAGTGCAAAATCAGGGCATCTGAGGCCCCCAATGACCCAACCAAGGGGTGATCTTCATCATTTTGAGTGTATATGATCTTTATTTGATCATGGAAGAAGGTTGAAGTTCACAAAATTCAAGAATTACAAGTTTTTGCAAAGTTGACTTTTTAGGGCATGGTTGACTTTTCAAGAATATGCCATTTTATGCCATTTTTCAAGCCTTGCTTTTTGATCCAAAAATGCTTCAAATGGAAAAACTTTGGTCATGAAAGTTGTAGATTACATCTTTCCCTTTTCAAAAAGTACAAGAACATGATCAAACTCTTCTTGGATCAAAAGTTATGGTGTGACAAAGTTGGCAAAAACCATTGATTTTCAAGGCATGCTTCAAATGAGGATTTTGCAAAATCATGAACCAAAGCCAATTGTAACTTCTAATTCACTTCAAACCAGTATGCAAACATTCAATATGTCCTAAAAGTCAGAATTGGACCAAAGATTACATGTTTATGGTTTGTGTAACAAGGCATTTTTCATAAAGTTTCAAAAAGTGACAACTTGCAAAAACACTCATCACACTTCACCAACTTGATGCATTGGATGCTGCACCTTGCTAGCCTTTTCACCCCATCTTGCTGCACCAGAACCATGCCTTGTACTAGCTATAACTTAGCCCATGCCTCTCTTACAAAGAAGTTGACATTTTTGCAAAAGGTGACTTACCTATCACAGCAGGCCATGTCACATCATCTGGCCAATTAGAATTGTTTATACTTTCCATTTGCAAGAAAAACATAACACCAAGCAAGGCTGAAACTCTCTCAAGCATCACAAATACAAACTCACCCCATTTTGCAAATAGTTTCGAATCTCTCTGCCCAGCCATCAAACATCCAAATCATTTTCACCAAGCATCTCACCATGATTCATTGAGAAGAAACCAGCCAAGAACCAGGCCTGAAACAAGCTGTAACCTCACTGCACCATTTTCACTCCAACCTGCAGTTTCATTCGAAACTCTCTCCACAGCTCACAAACATCCAAACAAACTTCATAAACCTTCTCTACTCATCATCTGGACCACAAACAACCTTTCACCCTTGCCAGAAATAGCCAGAATCATCATTGCCATGTTCAACTGAGTTTGAGCAGAAGTTACTCAAACTCTTCATCCAGCCAATATAAATTTCTCCTGAGCACTCAAACATCATCAAGAGGTCCTAAGGAGTGGATTGCACAAGGAAAAGGGGTCTGAAAGTTGCTGGAGTGAAAGCTTCGAATCTCAGGTAGCTCAAGAACTTTTTTTCCAGAAATGGATTTTTAAGTTCTAAACTTGTTCTTCATGTCTTCCTGATCATGAATATGCTTTTAGTTTTTGAAATGGTGATGAAATGAGAATTTAATTGCTTCCTGAAACTGTTTTGCCCTAGTTCTTATTTGTTTCGATTCAGCCTTGTTAGGAAATATAAATTTGTTTTGATAAGGGGTTTTGGTTCGTGAGTGAGTGGGGATCATTTCCCAGTTTTTAGATTTCGTTTTAGTTAAGTTTTTAGAGTTTTGGGGATTCTCAGGGGGGATGCTGGCCGGAGAAGACAACCGGAAGTCTTCTCCGGCCACCTGAAAGTCATTTGTGCCCTAATCATGTAATTAATTTCCATTTGAATTATGGGCGTTGGATTGGTTGACCTAGTTGACTCCCCGCGCGAATGAAAGGCCCAGATCATTTTGCTTAGCCCTAATCTTCATTATTTATTTAATTAATTGGGATTAACTCAGAGTGAACCACAGCCGTCCAGATGCGCGCTGGTCAATGCATTTAAACCCAGGATTCATCTCATCCCTCCATTCTGTTTACTTCCCCTTTTATTTGTTTTTATTTTTCATTTATTTCATTTAACTTGCACAATTATTTTAAAATAGTAAAAAATGTGTAAAAATTATGAAACTTTTTCTCATAAGTTTTATTAATTTTTATGACACAAAAATATTTTTATTTTTATTTTTATCATTAAAAAAGTATTTTTAAATATTTAAAAGATTATTTTTAATTGATTAATGGAAATTAATTTCTTAAAAATACTTTTAGGTATTTAAAAATCACCAAAAAATTCATGAAATGTTCTAAGACATTTAGAAACATTGTCCAACCTTCAAACCAAATTTCTTTTTTGATCTTGATGCATTTTGAGAATTTTTCATTGAATAAAAATCATTTTTATGCATTAATTTAATCCAAAGTTCAAAAAATCATTTCTGCCTATCTATGAAGAGTTGGACATTGATTCTTCTTGCATTGCATTGTGTTTAGCATGTAGTTTTTTGAGATAAAATGGCCATGATTTGATCTTGCATTTTTCATTTGTTTGGCATTTCTTTTGTTTAGGAACCCTAAAAACCCTAATAACTTGTAAAATTCATAACTTGAGATTGGTTGAGAGTTGAGACCTCCCCTTTGGACCTTGGTTTAGTATAGGGTTAGGGTTTCTTTGAGTGGTATTTTCCATTTTTTATCTTAGGGTTTGCTTATGTTTTTGGTTTTTGTTTGATGTTTGGTTCATAAACCCTAATTTGGGCTTCCATTTGCATCCTTCTTGCATTCTCTTGCATAACATGACTTGCCATGACATTTCAATCATCCATTTGATTCATTTGACATCTTAAGACATATAGAAAGCATGTTTGATCATTGCATCTTGCATTGGCCATGTTGTTTGCCATGTATGTTTCATAACTTTTCATGTAAGTTCATGCTCCTTAACTTGCATCATTTGCATCCATGATCTTGTATGAACATTTCCATGTGCTGCCTCATGTTTGTATCACTTCATAGCATCATTATCATCATCAGCATGCTTCTGGTTTTGTTCTCATCATGTCATCTCATCTCATTTTACATTGCATTGCATTTCTTTTCTAACCTTTCAGGTGGTAAGTAACTTTGAGAAGTGAATTTGCCTTCACTTCTCATAACTTTTCTTTTCATCTCTCTTGCATCCATTGCTGCATTTTTACATGTGTATGAGATTGAGCTTGCTCATTTTTCTCCTTCCCACTTTCTTTCTTCAAGTGACTTAACTTTTTGAATGAAGCAAGTCACTTTGCTTCTCTTGATCCTGTTCATCTGCTTCCTGGTGGCTCCTTTGAAGATTTCTCTTGAAAACCTCACAAACCTTAGGAACAACCAAGCATGACAATGATTAGGGTTTTTGATTAGTCTCCCCTCTTAGTTTTACCTTTGTGTCTCTTTTGAGTCTTCTCTTCTCACCTCATAAGCAGGGACTAAACCCTAAAGGCTTTAAGGCTTTGTGATTAAGCTTATGCCTGCATCCTTCTCTTAGGATGGAGTGTATAACTTTAATCCTAAGTGTTAAACCCTTAATGTGTTTAAATCTCTTAATCAATTCACTTAATAAATCATCAAGACATCACACTTGTAACTTGGGCCTTGCATTAGGGTTCTAATTCTTCCTTAACTGGTTAAGAAGGACTAACCCTAGTGTTAATGGACAAGTCCCCCTCAAGTTGTCTTACAAATCATAAAATTCACTTCATCATCATCATACCATTAAATAAAATCCACTTAATCAAAGGCTTGTTTTGTCATGAGTTTAATCCCTAATCATGGATTAAGTTGAGGAGCATTCCTCAGCTTAAACATTCTCATCTATTATCCTTCTATTAGGATGGTGTAATGAGTCTGTTTAATCCCTGATTATGGCTTAACCTCATTACTCAACACTAAACAAAAACACCAAAAACATATAAATAATCACAAGTAGGTTAATGATCTTAATCCTATGCCAAAGGTAATTAAGTGTGAGAATCTGACTTCACACTTAAGGTATTCTCATTACCCCTAATCAGAGGGAAGATGTGATGAGTTTACTAAATCCATTGGTTTAGACTTAAGCTCATTAACTTATGACAAACTTTCAAAAGCAATAAAAGACTGAAAACTCAAAAAACAAACAATAATCGCCTCCTTCGGGATTCTTTTCTCATCATCCTCACTCACAAACGAGAACTTGCTTCTTCCGTCTAATGCAAGACAGTTTGCACCCGAGCCAGACAGGTCATACACTTGAGCATAGACAAGCAAGCAGTTCACAAGTCAATTCATCTTTCAGTCTCTTTGGGTCGAACTACGGTGTTCTGATTTCCTCATTGCACGAGAGGATACGTAGGCATAACTTAACAGTTATCGAACAAAAGTCTCTGTATATTCCCCCTCTTTCCAGCTTTATTTTCTCAGCCTCACGATCTTGAGCATTTCACTCTGTTCTTACACTGACACTTCTCTTATACACTTCACATCACTTATACACTATACACTGACACCTGTACATCCTTTTCCAGCTCTTTTACACACAGATTGCACTGACACTACCCCTTTAAAACACAAATCTTTTAAGCGTGGATCCCGTCGAGTACGACGGACAATCTGGGTGCTAATACCTTCCCAGGTTGTAACCAACCCCCTTTCTCAGTCTCTCTGGTTCGCAACCGTCTTATCCATCTTTTTCTAGGCCTATGCAGCATTGCCTTTCCTTCGGGATAAAAATGCCTAGCTGGCGACTCTATTCATCTCCAGTGAGTTCACGGCTGTGTGTTCTCATTGTCCCTCTCGCCGACCGTTCGCATCTGTACCTTTATTTGGGCCATTCCCATCTATCGGGAGCGACAGCTTGGCGACTCTGCTGGGGACCCTTATACTGTAACCAGGGCTTCTGGTTCTTTTTTGTGGGTTCCTCCTAGCGCTTGTTTGATTTGTGTTTACTGGGGTGTTATGTGCTTATTTGTGTTTGTATTTTTGTATTTATTTTTGCTTTATGTACAGTTGCTTTACTGCTTTCTTTATTGCTTTTGTATATATCATACTGTCATGCTGCTGGCTGGATCTGGTCTTTGTTTTGGTGGGTGGGTGATTCATTGAGAGTTAAGGTCCTATACCTGGGACCTGAGTGACACCTAGGCTAGAGTGAATCATATTCTTTCCCATTCCATTTCGTTCTGGTGCGGGAATATGAAACACGGTTCAGATATGGGTTTCTTCTTGAGAACTCTGTGTTGCAGATTTCCTGCAATGCTAGGGCTATCTGGGAAGCTTGCTAAGTCTGGATGACCTTTTAGTATTGACCTTCAGAAACTGAGGTGAATTAGAGGAGGAACTTTTATGGTTACTGTAAACACTGTACCTCCGGGTTAGAAGTGTTTACACTTCTCATAACTGATCCAAGTCTGAGGATCTTTGTTCTAGAACACCACCTGTGAGGGGGTTGGGCTGTTTACAGGTTTGCAGGTACCTTGACCTCAGAATACCCTGTTACTTTGATTTGATTAAGAATACTTCATGTTGGAATAGTTCTTGTGATTCTAAACCCTGGACATGTGGCTCTTTATTTGAGCCCCCCCACCTTGGTTACTGGACTTATAGACCTCCATCTGGATTTCTTACACACATGGACTTATATCAGAGCATTTGATCAGATCCAGCTCAGTCACAGACCTTTGCATATCATTTGCATACATAATCATTGCATCATATTGACATTTGCTTATTTGTTTCAGGGTATCCATCTTCATTTGGTTTTGGTTTTGACCCCATCTTCAGTATTGACCTATCTTCACCAGCATCTGCTTCAGTTATCACCAGCATCAGCCAATCAGTAGCCCCTTCTTCAGTATTATCATCAGCACCTATCTCTCCTCAGTCTTCAGCATCATGGCTCCTAAAAAGAGCAACATCACCTATCACTTTTTCCAGCCAGAGCTATCAGATATCAGGAGGATTCAGACCCTGATCACTCCAGATCACATACCTTTGTTCAGGGAACATTATGGAGATATACTTGACATGGTTATGGATTTGGACCCATCACAGAGGAGCCTCATCCACACTTGCATTCAGTTTTATGATCCTCCACTAAGATGTTTCACTTTCCAAGACTTTCAGTTGGGCCCTCTATTAGAAGAATACTCATCATTGGTTGGTTTGCCTATCAGGGGTGGAATCCCTTTCAACCCTGAGATGGTCTTTCCTGGTAATGGAGAAGTAGCAAAAGCTTTGCATCTGGAACCTGTTTTGATTGAGCAGCATATGACCTCTAAAGCTGGAATCCCTGGTTTTCATCTGGACTTCTTGATTTCTCAAGCTACCCTGAAAGCTTCTTTAGGAGAGTGGAAGGCTGTTTGTGCCTTGTTGGCTTTGAGCATATATGGAATTGTGTTGTTTGCAGATAAGTCTCGATTCATTAGCAAGAATGCAATCCATCTGTTCATCTTGAAGGACCCAGTGCCCACTTTATTGGGGGATCTCTACTATTCAGTGCATCAGAGGAATGAAAAGCAGAGGGGAAGATTAGTGAGGTGTTGTGCTCCATTGTTCCACACTTGGCTTCTCAAGCATCTACCCAGGACAGATGCATTTCTGAACCCTCATCAGCAGAGCAACTGGGCTAAGAGACTCACTGCTCTAACTTCAGCAGATATCAGATGGTGCACTCAAAGCACCAAGGGCAGGGATATCATCACCAGCTGTGGGCATTTTCCTAATGTGCCTTTGATAGGAGTTAAGGGTAGTATCAATTACAACCCTCTGCTGTTTAGACGACAATTGGGCTATGCATTGGTCCACACTCCTAAGGCACAGGACTTGGTTGAGACTCTTTATTGCGAGAACAAGCTTAATCTGGCTACTGTTAGGCAGGCTGCCTGGGCCTGGGATAATGTTCAAACCAAGGGAATAACCATTCTGGGGAAGTGCAACAATGTGGCATCAGCACAATATCATGAGTGGTCTCGGGCCAGGGCTCAATTCTCTGGGATGCCCTTTACCATAGAAGACATGCCTGAGTCATCTTCAACACCACCACCTGCCACTGTCAGTTTGGAGGAGTTTGAGAATTTGAAGGAAAGAAATGAGAAGTTAACCCAGGCTTTGCAGAAGACCCTCCGGGAGAGGAGTGAGGGTATGAGGGAAATTGAGAGGTTGGAGAAATTGAGAGTAGAGCATCTGACTAAGATTGAGAAGTCTGGGGATTATATCAAAAAGTCTAAGGCTGGAGAACAAATTCTGAAGAATGCTTGCAAGGAAGCCCAGTTCCAGAGAGCAAGAACAGACTTGTATTTGAAGGAGAGTCAAGCCCGGTGGGTCAGGATCACCGAGGCTCGTACCCTGGAAGACAAGAGAGTTCAAGACAAGATGGAGCAACTGGAAGCTAGTGCAAAAGAACAGCAAGAAGCCCTGGCAGCAGCCCAGAAGGAGATATCAGAGCTGAAGATCAAAGCAGGGGTGAAGAGGTCCAAAGAACAAACTCAGCACAAGAAGCTAGCAGCAGCTGTTACCACCCGGAATCTCCTCATCAGGAATCTCACGGAGCGTCCAGCTGATCCTGTGACCGAAGCACTTCTCAAGGAAGTTCGTGAGGATGAGTTTGGTCTTGGTGTTTGACCATTTGTTTGTTGTTGCTTTCATTCCATGTACTTTTATTTTCCTGTAATGTATTTTGAACCCTCCGAGGGCTTGTATTTGTAAAACAAACTTTGTACCATTTGCTTTTTTTTGTAATATATGTATCAGTTTGTTCCATCCGAGTTTCACTTCAAAAGCAACATCAACAGCATCATTAGGGGTCTGGAAGGGTCAAAACTGAAGGCCAAACCGGATACCTTGAGAACAAATAAGCATAACTGCATTGCATGCTAACCCTTTGTTTGTTTTGTAGGTTTTGTTTTATTGTTGCTAATCTCTGTTGTGATGCCTCAGGAACTATTGCTAGGCGCCGGGTATTTCCCCTCAACCGTCCGCACCGTTATCCAACCCGAAACAACCTTCCGGGAATCCAAATGGATCAGATGCAGCAGGACCTTACTGAGGTCAGAAATCAAATGGCAAACGAAAGGCTAGAAATGAGGAATCAAATGACGCAGTTCATGGAAGTGATGAACAACATGGCTCAGAGCCAGGAAAGATTGAGAGCCATGGTGGAAAGGCAAAATCAAGAGGATCCACATATAGGGACTGCCGGTACCAGTAACAATGAAAGGGTACAACCTCATGTCAACCCTCCGGTATTTGGACCACACCTCCATCCTGAGGTCAATATTCCAGCAAATGTTCAAGGGACTGCCACCGCAGCCAGGGTACTACAAGAAGATCCTCAGGAGGACCAATTCACAGTAATGGGCGCTGGGGAAGAAGCTTATGATAGAAGATTGGATGAGATAGCTGAGAAATTGAGGTCCTTAGAATCTCAAAACTCTTTGGGCTTCGATGTCATGGACATGGGCTTGGTAGACGGGGTCAGGATCCCCCATAAGTTCAAGCCTCCTTGCTTTGAAAAATACAACGGGACTTCATGCCCCCGGACTCATTTACAGTCATTTCTGGGAAGGCTGAAGGCCTATACTATGGATGAGAAGCTCTGGATGTTCTATTTCGAGGATAGCTTAACTGGAGCGTCAAGAGAATGGTATTCTCACTTGACAAGGGCAACTATTAGATGCTGGAAGGACCTGGCAGAGGCCTTCATCAGACAGTATCAGTATAACTTAGACATGGCACCCAACAGGACCCTCCTAATGGGAATGTCACAGTCTTCAAGGGAGAGTTTCCGAGAATATGCCCAGAGATGGAGGCAATTGGCTGCTGCTGTTCAGCCACCTATGTCTGAACGGGAAATGGCAGATATGTTCATGAATACCCTTCAGGGAACTTATATTGACAGGTTGGCTGCTTTCTCTTCCACTAGCTTTGCAGATGTTGTCATAGCCGGGGAGAGAATTGAAAGCTTGTTAAAAATGGGAAAGATCTCAGACAACGGTGCAAGCTCGTCCAGTAGTACAAGAAAGCCTTTTGCAGGCCCGAGAAGATCTGGCGAGACCAATGCCATCCATACCAACAGGGGCAGGCCCCAATATGTTCACAGATCAGTGGCAGCAGTCACCATTCCTGCTCCAGCTCATCCTCAACCTGTCTATCAACCTCCGCAGCAAAACTATCAGCCGCAACCTCAGTACCATCAGCAAAATCAGTATCCTCCAAGAAATTACAACAACAGCAACACCAACAACAACAGTCAGCAAAGGCCATTCCAACAGAGGCCATCTCAAGCTAATAGGGCGATCGATCCGATCCCTATGCCATATGCTACCCTGCTGCCACAACTCCTGAAACTCAACCTAGTTGAGCTAAGGACGCTGGCACCTCCAGATCCCAACAGTCTACCCAGGAATTATGACTCCAACGCTAGGTGTGCCTTTCATTCGAACGCACCTGGCCACAGTACAGAAAAGTGCAGAGCTCTGCATATGAAGGTACAAGACCTGGTAGACTCCAAGGCTCTGAATTTCGCACCACCACCCAATGTAAATAAGAACCCAATGCCAAACCACGGTGGTCCTAGAATTAACGCTATTGAAGAAGACAAACCGTCTTATTTAATAACCAGCGTGGGTCAGATCCGGACACCGTTGGTAGAAATCAAGGCTCAACTCCTGGAATGTCAAATGTTCCCGGGGTGTGAGTTGGGTTGTGCTTACTGCAATATCTCTGTAAATGGGTGCGATAATTTGAGGAATGGCATAGACGGCCTTATTCAGAGTGGCCAGCTTCAGATCACCACATCATTTCCAACAAATCCACCAATCTCATCAGCAACAATTTCAGAACCTCCTACAACTGCAGCAACTATTGTTCCTGATAATTCTTCGGCTTCATCAACGAGTACTTCATCTGTCGTTTCAACTGATCAGATATCAATGAATGTTCCTTCTACAACTCCAGCACCACTCCATTTTGAAGCTCCTACAACAACAACATCCATTCTTCCACCATTATCTCCTACAACACCAGCAACAAATCATGAAGATGTCTCAACTGTCACCATATTCTACGATCCTGAAAACAACTCCGCCTACAACTCAGAAGGTGCTGCTCCCACTAGGGCACCAGTTACAATTTATTATGATCCTCAGACTATCACAATTCCTTCAACAGCTGCAATCAGTCCAGTCACCATCACGGTGCTCGGACCGGTACCTTATGAAAGCAGTAATGCCATCCCCTGGCATTACGGCTCTGACCTGTACTGTGAAGGACAAAGAATCACTTTGGAATCATCAACCCCTGCACTACAAGTAGACAATGTGGGCGGAGGCGGAGGCTTCACTCGAAGCGGACGTCTTTTCGCTCCACAAATTCAGAGACCCACAGCCGAAGCAGAAGCTGCTGCCAAGGCAAAAGGGAAGAGCCCTGTGCAGGAAGATCAAGCTGTTAAGGAAGCTTTGAAGACACCATTCGATCAAGAGGTTGATGAGTTCATGCGAATCATCAAAAAGAGTGATTATAAAATAGTGGATCAGCTTCATCAGACGCCTTCCAAGATCTCAATCCTATCATTGCTTATGTGCTCCGAGGCCCATCGGAATGCACTACTCAGAGTCTTGCACGCAGCTTACGTGCCTGAAGAGATCACTGTCAATCAGCTGGAAGCCGTAGTGGGGAATGTTAATGCTAGTCATGGACTAGGGTTCACCAATACTGATTTGACAACGGAAGGCCGCAACCATAACAAAGCCTTGCACATAACCATGGAGTGCAAAGGTGCTGTCCTTTCCCATGTGCTGGTAGACACGGGGTCATCCCTTAATGTCCTACCTAAAAAGGCTCTGGTGAAGCTAGAATACGACGGATTGGCATTGAGACCCAGCAACCTGGTGGTAAGAGCTTTTGATGGCTCAAAGAGATCGGTTCTGGGAGAGATTGAGTTACCCGTAACGATTGGCCCGCAGACCTTTAAAACTATCTTCTATGTGATGGACATTCAGCCTGCCTACAGCTGTTTGTTGGGTAGGCCATGGATTCACGCTGCTGGCGCCGTGACCTCTACCCTTCACCAGAAGTTAAAATACGAGTGGGAGGGTCAAATCGTTACAATCTGTGGAGAAGAGGATATTTTTGTCAGCCACCTGGCTACCTATAAGTACATTGAAATGGACGGAGAGATCCATGAAACAATGAGCCAGGGGTTTGAAGCTCTGAATGTGAATGAAACATCTGCTGTGCATGGTACTTCAATATCATCATACCAACAAGCCCGAAAGATTGTTGAGGAAGGAACTGCCCAAGGCTGGGGCAAGTTACTACCGGTGGAGAAGAAAGAAGACAGATTTGGGTTGGGTTACAAACCAACTCAACAAGATCAAACAGCGGCTGCGAAAGAGCCCAACTTTGTGAGTGGGGGGATGCTTACCCCTGATGCTATCAACTGTCTGGAAGACGAGCTGGAAGAGGAACGCAACCTGGAAAGCTGGATTCGTCCAAAGATCCCGGGGAGCAGTGTCTCGAACTGGTCTTCCCAGGAAATTATAAGAGTTACTCATGCAGAGTAATTATTATTTCCTGTATTTTTATAAGCATGCATCAAAGTCTTGCATCTTGCCCAAGATGACAAGACTCATTTTGTAATCGGACCATCTGTACTTTTTGTGCAAACAAGATCAATTAATGAAATATCAGACATCTTTTTGCAAACGAGTCTTTTCCTTTTCGTTCACTGTTTTTCCATTTTTCTTTTTGTACAAAAAATAAATGGCGGTGTTTTCAAAATGACAACTTCATTTCACCTTTCTAAATAAGACTAAAATCAGATCACTAAAATGAACAAACTTAACCCTTGCAGAGAGTGCCTTCCAGACAGCACCGACAACAGCACGGCTATGACTTCGTATGACTTTGACAATCCAATCAATCAAGCTGATGAAGGGGTTGATGAAGAATATGAGCTTCCTGGAGAGCTAGCCAGGTTGTTAAGACAAGAGGAAAAGGTTATTACTCCTCACCAGGAGGAGGTTGAAGTGATCAATCTTGGTACAGATGAAAACGTGAAAGAAGTTAAAATCGGGGCCTGCCTGCAAGACTCAGTGAAGAGACAACTGATTGATCTGCTTCAAGAGTATGTAGATGTGTTTGCTTGGTCTTACCAAGATATGCCAGGGTTGGATACCGATATTGTCGTGCACAAGCTGCCTTTGAGAGAAGAATACCCGCCAGTTAAACAGAAGCTGCACCGTACTCGTCCGGACATGGCAATGAAAATCAAAGAAGAGGTACAAAAGCAATGGGACGCCGGGTTCCTTGCTGTGACTAGCTATCCACCGTGGGTTGCTAATATTGTGCATGTGCCTAAGAAGGACGGCAAAGTAAGGATGTGTGTTGACTACCGGGATCTGAACAGAGCCAGCCCGAAAGATGACTTCCCATTACCTCACATTGATGTATTGGTGGATAACACGGCTCAGTTCTCGGTATTCTCCTTCATGGACGGATTTTCAGGATACAATCAGATTAAGATGTCACCTGAGGACATGGAGAAGACAACATTCATCACACCCTGGGGCACGTTCTGTTACAAAGTGATGCCATTCGGACTGAAGAACGCTGGTGCCACATATCAACGGGCTATGGTAACATTATTCCACGATATGATCCATAAAGAAATAGAGTGTTATGTGGATGATATGATTGCCAAGTCCCTCACTGAAGAAGAACATCTGGTAAATCTGCTCAAATTGTTCAAACGTCTGAGGAAGTACCAACTGAAGTTGAACCCCAACAAATGCACATTCGGGGTGCGATCTGGTAAGCTACTGGGTTTTATTGTAAGCGAGAAAGGGATTGAAGTTGACCCTGATAAAGTCAAAGCCATCCAAGAGATGCCTGCACCGAAAACAGAGAAAGAAGTTCGAGGGTTCTTAGGTCGATTGAACTACATTTCAAGGTTCATATCTCACCTGACAGCAACCTGTGGACCCTTGTTCAAGCTGTTAAGAAAGGAACGGACGGTCAGGTGGAACGAAGACTGCCAGAAGGCTTTTGACAAGATCAAGGAATATCTGCAAGAACCTCCAATCCTTATGCCACCAGTTGAAGGAAGACCTCTGATAATGTACTTGACAGTATTAGAAGAGTCGATGGGGTGTGTGCTGGGCCAGCATGACGAGTCTGGTCGAAAAGAGTATGCAATATACTACCTAAGCAAAAAGTTTACCGACTGTGAACAACGTTATTCACTGCTCGAGAAAACTTGCTGTGCTTTAGCGTGGGCTGCTCGCCGACTGAGACAGTATATGTTGACCCACACTACTTTGTTGATATCCAAAATGGACCTAGTTAAGTACATTTTCGAGAAGCCAGCTCTTACGGACGGGTTACAAGATGGCAAATGATTCTCACAGAATACGACATACAGTACACATCTCAGAAAGCCATCAAGGGTAGTGTACTATCTGAATATCTTGCTGAGCAACCCATTGATGACTACCAGCCTATGAGATTTGACTTCCCTGATGAAGACATCATGTTCATTAAATCAAAAGATCATGAGGAGCCTGTTCACACTGAAGGGCCTGACCCGGAAGAAGAATGGACTATGATGTTTGATGAGGCTGTTAACATGAATGGTCGTGGTGTTGGTGCAGTACTCATTACACCTAAAGGAGTTCACATGCCTTTCTCGGCAAAACTCACTTTCAACTGCACTAACAACGAAGCTGAATACGAAGCTTGCATTATGGGTCTTGAGGAAGCCGTTGACCTCAGGATCAAGACTTTGACTGTATTCGGAGATTCAGCTCTGGTAATCAATCAGACCAACGGAAAATGGTATACACACCAGGATCATCTGATACCTTACAGGGATTATACAAGGAGGTTATTGACTTTCTTCACAACAGTCAAGCTTGAGTATATCCCTCGGGACGAGAATCAGTTTGCAGATGCTCTTGCTACCATTTCATCCATGATCAAAGTTCAAGCTGCTAACTTTGTACCCCAGATATCAGTGTCCAGACTTGATAGACCAGCATATGTGTTCGCAGCAGATGTTGTCAGAGACGATAAGCCTTGGTTCCATGACATTAAGTTCTTCTTGGAGGATCAAACATACCCACCTGGGGCATCTTCCAATGATAAGAAGACTTTGAGAAGGCTTGCTGGTGGTTTCTTTCTGAACACTGATGGGTCTTTATACAAAAGGAACTTTGATATGGTACTCCTCAGATGTGTTGATAAGACAGAAGCAGATTTATTGATGTATGAAGTGCACGAAGGCTCCTTTGGTACCCATGCCGGAGGGCATGCCATGGATAAGAAATTGTTGAGATCAGGGTATTACTGGATCACAATGGATGCAGACTGTTGTGCCTATGCCAGAAAATGCCACCAATGCCAGATCTATGCGGATAAGGTGCATGTGCCTCCCAATCCTCTGAACATCATGTCTTCACCATGGCCTTTTGCCATGTGGGGCATTGACATGATTGGCAAGATTGAGCCGACTGCTTCAAATGGCCACAGATTCATCCTGGTCGCCATTGACTATTTCACCAAGTGGGTTGAAGCAGCCTCATATGCAAACGTCACCAGGCAAGTGGTAGCCAGGTTTCTGAAAAGAGATATCATCTGTCGATACGGAGTTCCCGAGCGAATCATTACTGATAATGGTTCCAATCTAAACAACAAGATGATGGCTGAATTATGTCGGGACTTCAAGATCCAACATCACAATTCTTCTCCTTACAGGCCAAAGATGAATGGCGCTGTTGAGGCAGCAAATAAGAATATCAAGAAGATTGTGCAGAAGATGGTAGTCACTTACAAAGACTGGCATGAAATGCTACCATTTGCCTTGCATGGGTACCGCACGTCAATCAGAACATCCACTGGGGCAACACCGTATCAGCTTGTGTATGGTATGGTGGCAGTCCTACCTGTTGAAGTTGAATTACCTTCTCTACGGGTACTGATGGATGTCAAACTGAACGAAGCAGAATGGGTTCGGTCCCGATACGAGCAACTGAGTCTGATCGAAGAAAGAAGATTGGCTGCAATCTGTCATGGGCAGTTATATCAGAAAAGAATGAAGAAAGCCTTTGATCAGAAAGTCAGGCACCGCGAGTACCAAGTAGGAGATCTTGTGTTGAAAAGAATCCTCCCTCCTCATACAGACCACAAGGGCAAATGGACCCCAAATTATGAAGGACCATTTGTGGTAAAGAAAGTTTTCTCTGGTGGAGCATTGATGCTCAGCACCATGGATGGTGAAGATTTCCCGTCCCCTGTGAATTCAGACGCAGTTAAAAAATACTTCGCATAAAAATGACCCGCTGGACATAAAAACAGAATGTAAGTCCAGGCAAAAATAGGGCATCCCGGCGAGTCAAAAACAGAATAAAAGACTCGGGCAAAAATAAGGGAAAATAAATAAAAATGCACACCCGCTGAGTTGAAAAGCCGCATTGGACAACTCAGGCAAAAATGGGTATCCCGATGGATTGAAAACCCGAAAGGGCGATCCATGCAAAATAAGGGAATAAGCGAACAACTGCATTCTGAATTCGTCTGTATCACTTGCAACTTGGAAAGCTTCAAAAGGATCAAGCTTCAGTCAGAATCAGCCTTCTTCAGAAAGCAAGGCGAGAAGAACGTCATTGTCATACGAGTCATAGCAGAAGAGGAAGCTCCTTTGAAAGCGTCGTCAACATCGCCAGCACTTTGTTTCTCAATTTGTAACAATCTCCTTATTTTAGGAGATTTGTTTCCTTGACTGTATCTTGCCAATTCAGGGCACAAGAATTAATAAAATCAGATTTTTCAGTCATGTTTCGTCTTGTACATATTTCGTTTGCAAAGAATGTCTGATGTCTCTAAAACTAATTGCATAAGTACAAATGTTTTTCACTAAAAATAGAAACACATGCTTGCAGGGAATATACTTACTCTTGAGAATGCTTAACTCCTATGACGGAATCCAGTAAAGGATACCTCGGGACCTTTTGTGCGTTTCCTTATCTTTGCAGGATTGCAGGTATCCAGAACGCAACTTGGGGCATGCAAGTTACATCCCAGCAAGTTGGCAAATCAACAAACAGTCTTAGCACTCAAGGGGATTTCTCCCCAGCTGAGTTTGCCTCTCATTACTCTCCCCAGCTGAGTTACCAACAACATTCCCCAGCTGTATTACCAATCGTTCTTCCTCGGCAGAATGCAAAGTCAGGGAATCATCTCCCCACAGAATCCTCAGCCTCTATTCAGAAGAGCAACGCATGAAGGAGTCACAACAGAGTACGGAAGGCTTCTACAAACCCCAACTGGGTCCTATATTACAAGGATATGTCAATCAGTGACCTAGATCCCCAAGCAGATGCATCTCATCAGATCTGTCAATAATTTCACCCCCCAGCTGGGATGTCCGCTTCAAGCAGATCGATCAAAGATCTTCGCAGCAACGGGATCCGAATCCCGGTTTTGGTATCTTTGCACAATCATAGCATTTGCATCATATTCACCCACAAAGCGAAGCATTCCGTTTTAACACGGAGCATTACGGCAAAAAATCAAATGCATAGCATAATCATGAGCCATGTTATGAATCAACACCTGTGAATGATTACAGTTCATCAACATACAGAAGAAAATTCCCCACCAGAGTTCCCAGCAAAAGCAGTTGCCTCACAAATCACAAACACCAGTATGTACTCCTTTTGGCACCCGTCCGTGCCATCTTCCCCCAGTAAAGCCGCCTGAATACACTTTATAAACAAGATCACCCGTACTACAGATACTTCCTGACACCCGTCCGTGTCAAATCACCAGCAGAAAGCCAAAGACATCCTCTTTGCACTCACATATACTTGTATATACACTTTCTTGACACCCGTCCGTGTCATATCCCCAGCGCAGTCGCTTGCACTTTCATCACCCATATACTTGTTTATATTATACTTTTCTCCTTTTGACACTCGTCCGTGTCACTCTCCCCAGCAGTTAAAGTATCCATCTGTACAATACTCATACTCGCTACTCATCTCATACTACTCAGATACTCGTCCGTATCTTGTATATACCTTTTATATCCCCTCAGATTCGACACTAGTCCTTGTTCTTTGTTAACCCGTTGGTGCTCGTCCGTACCATCATCTCAGAACATGCGTCAAGCGTTTGTTTCTACATGATACTCGTCCGTATCATAACCTTAAGGATGCTCGTCCGCATCTTTAATCCATACACCGTGTCAAAAACTTGTATCTTCTTGAATAAAGATACTCGTCTGTATCTACTACCCCCAGAAGAGTTCTTTCAGATTCAACACTCGTCCGTGTTCTCTGTTAACCAGTTGATACCCGTCCGTATCATCATCTCTGAACACGTGTCAGTTTGTTTCTACCTGATACTCGTCCGTATCATAGTCTTAAGGATGCTCGTCCGCATCTTTAATCTATACACTAACATCTAAACACTTATACCTTTTGTTTCTTGGATATAAACACTCGTCCGTGTTTACTTCTCCCCAGTAGATCGCCAAGTAAGCATTTTTCTTTTTGTCTGACACTCGTCCTGTGTTATGATAAACCCTGAGAGCAGCCGTCCCCTGCTAGGTGGTCGTCCTCCACCTCTTGATGGTCTTCCTCCATCATGCTCATCCGATGGCCGTCCCCATCGTTGATTTTAGCAGCCGTCCCCTGCTAGGTGGTCGTCCTCCACCCCGTGATGATTTTCCTTCATCTTTTTTATCCAATGGCCGTCCCCATTGTTGATTTTGGTTATCTGACATTCGTCCTATGTCATGATAAACCTCGAGAGCAGCCGTACCCTGCTGAGTGGTCGTCCTCCACTTCTTGATGGTCGTCCTCCATCATGCTCGCCCGATGGCCGTCCCCATCGTTGGTTACTTTACCTTTGTGAACAAAACGGCCGTCCCCGTCATGTTTCATTAATCCCCAGAGATTTTTACAGTGATGGCCGTCCCCATCATAATTTCTTATTGTTCCCAGCTAGTCGGCCGTCCCCGTCTTGGCTTTACCTTTTATCCCCAGCATGTCGGCCGTCCCCGTCATTGCTTTATTTTTAGCACTTTCCCAGCATGTCGGCCGTCCCCGTCATTGCTTTTTACCCAGCAATCGTCCTCTGCTCGACGGTCGTCCTCCGTCGCCCACGTTTTACAATATACTTTATTTTCCTTTTACAATCTATATCCCTTTTCTTCTTCATTTCTGTGAGTGCAAATTTTGGACTGTCTTTGGTATTCAACCACAAGTTATCTTGTTTGCCTGTTAAGCCTTCGCTTACACCCTGCACAGCTAACCCATGTTTGAATAGGGGCAGCTGTAAACACCCCAAATTTGCCCTCACCCATTCACACCATGGCTTGTGATCATTTCATATGCATAAACACAATCATATCATCTCACATCTCATTTTGATTCACTGCATAGATTCAAAGTCATCTGCACCTAGGGTTTGTGATCTGAGCAATCCAAGAGCTTCTTGAGCCACTCCAAAGGCCATCAATCACTTCAAAGGGGTTCATGTGTGTTCTTATATCTTATTACATCCTTTCAAAGTCAAAAATGCAAAAGAATCACAAGAACTGGGATTGGTGTGGATGCAGAGCCAAGTTTGACTACACAGTTGACCCAAAATTAGGGTTTTGGTTTCAGAGGCCATAACTCCAATTTTTTTGGTCATTCTTGTTTCCATTGGTCTCTATATGGTATAGGGAGTATGCATATCAATTTTCATGAAGAAATTCCACGGGGAAGTCATCTGATCAAGGGTTGACTTTTCAGACAAGTCAGTGCAAAATCAGGGCATCTGAGGCCCCCAATGACCCAACCAAGGGGTGATCTTCATCATTTTGAGTGTATATGATCTTTATTTGATCATGGAAGAAGGTTGAAGTTCACAAAATTCAAGAATTACAAGTTTTTGCAAAGTTGACTTTTTAGGGCATGGTTGACTTTTCAAGAATATGCCATTTTATGCCATTTTTCAAGCCTTGCTTTTTGATCCAAAAATGCTTCAAATGGAAAAAATTTGGTCATGAAAGTTGTAGATTACATCTTTCCCTTTTCAAAAAGTACAAGAACATGATCAAACTCTTCTTGGATCAAAAGTTATGGTGTGACAAAGTTGGCAAAAATCATTGATTTTCAAGGCATGCTTCAAATGAGGATTTTGCAAAATCATGAACCAAAGCCAATTGTAACTTCTAATTCACTTCAAACCAGTATGCAAACATTCAATATGTCCTAAAAGTCAGAATTGGACCAAAGATTACATGTTTATGGTTTGTGTAACAAGGCATTTTTCATAAAGTTTCAAAAAGTGACAACTTGCAAAAACACTCATCACACTTCACCAACTTGATGCATTGGATGCTGCACCTTGCTAGCCTTTTCACCCCATCTTGCTGCACCAGAACCATGCCTTGTACTAGCTATAACTTAGCCCATGCCTCTCTTACAAAGAAGTTGACATTTTTGCAAAAGGTGACTTACCTATCACAGCAGGCCATGTCACATCATCTGGCCAATTAGAATTGTTTATACTTTCCATTTGCAAGAAAAACATAACACCAAGCAAGGCTGAAACTCTCTCAAGCATCACAAATACAAACTCACCCCATTTTGCAAATAGTTTCGAATCTCTCTGCCCAGCCATCAAACATCCAAATCATTTTCACCAAGCATCTCACCATGATTCATTGAGAAGAAACCAGCCAAGAACCAGGCCTGAAACAAGCTGTAACCTCACTGCACCATTTTCACTCCAACCTGCAGTTTCATTCGAAACTCTCTCCACAGCTCACAAACATCCAAACAAACTTCATAAACCTTCTCTACTCATCATCTGGACCACAAACAACCTTTCACCCTTGCCAGAAATAGCCAGAATCATCATTGCCATGTTCAACTGAGTTTGAGCAGAAGTTACTCAAACTCTTCATCCAGCCAATATAAATTTCTCCTGAGCACTCAAACATCATCAAGAGGTCCTAAGGAGTGGATTGCACAAGGAAAAGGGGTCTGAAAGTTGCTGGAGTGAAAGCTTCGAATCTCAGGTAGCTCAAGAACTTTTTTTCCAGAAATGGATTTTTAAGTTCTAAACTTGTTCTTCATGTCTTCCTGATCATGAATATGCTTTTAGTTTTTGAAATGGTGATGAAATGAGAATTTAATTGCTTCCTGAAACTGTTTTGCCCTAGTTCTTATTTGTTTCGATTCAGCCTTGTTAGGAAATATAAATTTGTTTTGATAAGGGGTTTTGGTTCGTGAGTGAGTGGGGATCATTTCCCAGTTTTTAGATTTCGTTTTAGTTAAGTTTTTAGAGTTTTGGGGATTCTCAGGGGGGATGCTGGCCGGAGAAGACAACCGGAAGTCTTCTCCGGCCACCTGAAAGTCATTTGTGCCCTAATCATGTAATTAATTTCCATTTGAATTCTGGGCGTTGGATTGGTTGACCTAGTTGACTCCCCGCGCGAATGAAAGGCCCAGATCATTTTGCTTAGCCCTAATCTTCATTATTTATTTAATTAATTGGGATTAACTCAGAGTGAACCACAGCCGTCCAGATGCGCGCTGGTCAATGCATTTAAACCCAGGATTCATCTCATCCCTCCATTCTGTTTACTTCCCCTTTTATTTGTTTTTATTTTTCATTTATTTCATTTAACTTGCACAATTATTTTAAAATAGTAAAAAATGTGTAAAAATTATGAAACTTTTTCTCATAAGTTTTATTAATTTTTATGACACAAAAATATTTTTATTTTTATTTTTATCATTAAAAAAGTATTTTTAAATATTTAAAATATTATTTTTAATTGATTAATGGAAATTAATTTATTAAAAATACTTTTAGGTATTTAAAAATCACCAAAAAATTCATGAAATGTTCTAAGACATTTAGAAACATTGTCCAACCTTCAAACCAAATTTCTTTTTTGATCTTGATGCATTTTGAGAATTTTTCATTGAATAAAAATCATTTTTATGCATTAATTTAATCCAAAGTTCAAAAAATCATTTCTGCCTATCTATGAAGAGTTGGACATTGATTCTTCTTGCATTGCATTGTGTTTAGCATGTAGTTTTTTGAGATAAAATGGCCATGATTTGATCTTGCATTTTTCATTTGTTTGGCATTTCTTTTGTTTAGGAACCCTAAAAACCCTAATAACTTGTAAAATTCATAACTTGAGATTGGTTGAGAGTTGAGACCTCCCCTTTGGACCTTGGTTTAGTATAGGGTTAGGGTTTCTTTGAGTGGTATTTTCCATTTTTTATCTTAGGGTTTGCTTATGTTTTTGGTTTTTGTTTGATGTTTGGTTCATAAACCCTAATTTGGGCTTCCATTTGCATCCTTCTTGCATTCTCTTGCATAACATGACTTGCCATGACATTTCAATCATCCATTTGATTCATTTGACATCTTAAGACATATAGAAAGCATGTTTGATCATTGCATCTTGCATTGGCCATGTTGTTTGCCATGTATGTTTCATAACTTTTCATGTAAGTTCATGCTCCTTAACTTGCATCATTTGCATCCATGATCTTGTATGAACATTTCCATGTGCTGCCTCATGTTTGTATCACTTCATAGCATCATTATCATCATCAGCATGCTTCTGGTTTTGTTCTCATCATGTCATCTCATCTCATTTTACATTGCATTGCATTTCTTTTCTAACCTTCCAGGTGGTAAGTAACTTTGAGAAGTGAATTTGCCTTCACTTCTCATAACTTTTCTTTTCATCTCTCTTGCATCCATTGCTGCATTTTTACATGTGTATGAGATTGAGCTTGCTCATTTTTCTCCTTCCCACTTTCTTTCTTCAAGTGACTTGACTTTTTGAATGAAGCAAGTCACTTTGCTTCTCTTGATCCTGTTCATCTGCTTCCTGGTGGCTCCTTTGAAGATTTCTCTTGAAAACCTCACAAACCTTAGGAACAACCAAGCATGACAATGATTAGGGTTTTTGATTAGTCTCCCCTCTTAGTTTTACCTTTGTGTCTCTTTTGAGTCTTCTCTTCTCACCTCATAAGCAGGGACTAAACCCTAAAGGCTTTAAGGCTTTGTGATTAAGCTTATGCCTGCATCCTTCTCTTAGGATGGAGTGTATAACTTTAATCCTAAGTGTTAAACCCTTAATGTGTTTAAATCTCTTAATCAATTCACTTAATAAATCATCAAGACATCACACTTGTAACTTGGGCCTTGCATTAGGGTTCTAATTCTTCCTTAACTGGTTAAGAAGGACTAACCCTAGTGTTAATGGACAAGTCCCCCTCAAGTTGTCTTACAAATCATAAAATTCACTTCATCATCATACCATTAAATAAAATCCACTTAATCAAAGGCTTGTTTTGTCATGAGTTTAATCCCTAATCATGGATTAAGTTGAGGAGCATTCCTCAGCTTAAACATTCTCATCTATTATCCTTCTATTAGGATGGTGTAATGAGTCTGTTTAATCCCTGATTATGGCTTAACCTCATTACTCAACACTAAACAAAAACACCAAAAACATCTAAATAATCACAAGTAGGTTAATGATCTTAATCCTATGCCAAAGGTAATTAAGTGTGAGAATCTGACTTCACACTTAAGGTATTCTCATTACCCCTAATCAGAGGGAAGATGTGATGAGTTTACTAAATCCATTGGTTTAGACTTAAGCTCATTAACTTATGACAAACTTTCAAAAGCAATAAAAGACTGAAAACTCAAAAAACAAACAATAATCGCCTCCTTCGGGATTCTTTTCTCATCATCCTCACTCACAAACGAGAACTTGCTTCTTCCGTCTAATGCAAGACAGTTTGCACCCGAGCCAGACAGGTCATACACTTGAGCATAGACAAGCAAGCAGTTCACAAGTCAATTCATCTTTCAGTCTCTTTGGGTCGAACTACGGTGTTCTGATTTCCTCATTGCACGAGAGGATACGTAGGCATAACTTAACAGTTATCGAACAAAAGTCTCTGTATATTCCCCCTTTTTCCAGCTTTATTTTCTCAGCCTCACGATCTTGAGCATTTCACTCTGTTCTTACACTGACACTTCTCTTATACACTTCACATCACTTATACACTATACACTGACACCTGTACATCCTTTTCCAGCTCTTTTACACACAGATTGCACTGACACTACCCCTTTAAAACAAAAATCTTTTAAGCGTGGATCCCGTCGAGTACGACGGACAATCTGGGTGCTAATACCTTCCCAGGTTGTAACCAACCCCCTTTCTCAGTCTCTCTGGTTCGCAACCGTCTTATCCATCTTTTTCTAGGCCTATGCAGCATTGCCTTTCCTTCGGGATAAAAATGCCTAACTGGCGACTCTATTCATCTCCAGTGAGTTCACGGCTGTGTGTTCTCATTGTCCCTCTCGCCGACCGTTCGCGTCTGTACCTTTATTTGGGCCATTCCCATCTATCGGGAGCGACACCATCGGGCTACCCTTCCTGTCAGAGCCGACTTCTCGAAGATATATTTCACAAGATCCATCTTGGAAGCCCATGCCAAAGCGCAACAAGCTTTCTCGAGTAATGAGTAGCGTGTCTCACAATCGGTAGACTTTTTGCTAAGGTAATAAATGGCGTGCTCTTTTCGACTAGACTCGTCTTGCTGACCCAACACACATCCCATAGATCATTCAAGCACAGTAAGATACATGATCAAGGGTCTCCCTAGCACTGGAGGCATGAGAACTGGAGGTTCTAGCAGGTATTCCATGATTCAGTCAAAGGCTTGCTGACAGTCTTCATTCCATTTAATGGCCTGATTCTTCCTCAGAAGCTTGAAGATGGGCTCACACGTGGCCGTTAGGTGAGAGATAAACCGTGCAATGTAGTTTAGTCTCCCTAAGAAACCACGCACTTGCTTTTCAGTCTTTGGCTCAGGCATCTCTTGGATGGCTTTTACTTTGGCCGGATCAACCTCAATTCCCCGTTCACTAACAATGAAGCCAAGTAACTTGCCGGAACGGACCCCAAAGGTGCACTTGTTTGGGTTCAACCTTAATCTGAACTTCTGGATTCTGTCAAACAACTTTGCTAGATTGACCAAGTGCATTTCTTCGGTTTGGGATTTTGCTATCATATCATCAACATAAACCTCAATTTCATGATGAATCATGTCGTGAAATAACGTCACCATCGCCCGTTGGTAAGTGGCCCCAGCATTCTTCAGACCAAACGACATGACCTTATAACAGAAAGTGCCCCAAGGCATGATGAAAGTTGTCTTCTACATATCATCGGGTGACATCTTAATCTGGTTATAACTTGAAAACCTGTCCATGAAAGAGAACACATAAAACTGAGCAGTATTATCAACAAGCACATCTATGTGAGGCAAAGGGAAATCATCTTTAGGGTTGGCCCTGTTCAAATCCCTGTAGTCTACACACATCTTCATCTTACCGTCTTTTTTAGGGACCGACACAATATTGGCAACCCACGGAGGGTAACTAGTCACGGCCAAGAAACCAACATCAAATTGCTTATGTACTTCCTCTTTTATTTTGATCGCCATATCAGGGTGTGTGCGCCTCAACTTTTCCTTCACTGGCAGGCAGTCTTCTTTCAGAGGCAGCTTATGTACCACAATGTCAGTGTCTAAACATGACATATCCTGGTAAGACCAAGCGAAGACATCAACATACTCTCGAAGCATAGCAATTAGACGAGTCTTGATAGATTCTTCTAATGCGACCCCGATCGTAACTTCTTTCTTGTCTTCTTCGGTACCCAGGTTTATCACTTCGATGGCCTCTTCATGCGACTGAATCATCTTTTCCTCCTGTTTAAGCAATCTGGCTAACTCTTCAGGTAGTTCGCAATCTTCTTCACCTTCCTCATCGGCTTGATAAATTTAATTGTCAAAGTCATACTTAGCCATAACAGGGTCATCATTGATAAGATCCGGTGACGAGCACCTGCATGAATGGTGATTCATGCAAGGCTTTAGAGAAAGCATGAGAAAATGAAAAACATTTCCATTTTAAAACTTTTCCTTCTTTTTGAAAAACAAAAGCAAAAAATAAAAGGAAAAGAACAACATGGATGAATGTGAAAGGTCAGCTTTATTTATGATTATGAATTGTGTTAGGAACAAAAGAACCCTTACAAAAAGCTACTATGCCCCGGGCAAGACATAGTGCCTGAGTACAGAAAAGACAGAAACAAAGATTATTACTCTTCGAAGGAGGTGATTGAGATAAGCCTTTCAGACGACCAGTTGCTAAGTTGAGTCCCTGGAACAGTAGGCCTGATCCACTCATTTAAGTCACAGTCACTATAAACTGCATCGTCCGACACGACACTGATGCTTCCATAATCCACCACTCCCGCACTCGTGAAAGTAATCGGGCCTTGATGACCTCTAGCACTCGGTCTAGATGATAACTTCCCAGGATGGTAACCAATCCCAAACATATCTTTCTTTTCTGGTACTTCTACTGGACTGCTGCAACCTTCTCGTATCCTAGATTCTACCACTTCAAGAGCTTGCTTATAAGAGGCTATGGAAACCCCCTTCTTTGGTTCTTCAAAAGAGGCTGCCAATGAAGATGCTTGTTCAGTTTTCAGGGGCTCAAAAGCCTGACATGGAGTTTCAACTATCTCGCCGTCCATCTCCACATACTTGAATGAAGCCAGATGACTGACGAAAATGTCTTCTTCCTCACTGACTGTTACAATTTGGCCCTCCTAGATAAACTTTAGTTTTTGATGAAGTGTGGATGATACTGCTCCTGCTGAATGTATCTAAGGCCTTCCCAACAAACAACTATATGCAGGTTGTATATCCATTACGTAGAATGTGGTATTGAAGATTTGGGGACCTACTTTAATTGGTAAATCCACCTCTCTGAATACTGATCTCCTCGACCCATCAAATTCTCTAACCACCAGGTCGCTAGGCTTTAGAATCACTCCATCATAATCCAATTTCATCAATGCCTTCTTAGGAAGAACATTCAGCGATGATCCAGTATCTACCAACACGTGAGAAAGTACTGCACCCTTACATTCTAAAGAGATATGCAGTGCCCGATTATGAGCACGCCCTTCAGATGTTAGATCTATGTCCGTAAAGCCCAATCCATGACTGACATTGACACTAGATACCACCACTTCTAACTAATTTACTGAAATATCTTGAGGCACATAAGCCTTATTCAGGATATTCAAGAGAGCTTTCCTGTGGGAGTCGGAACACATTAGCAAAGACAAGATGGAAATCTTTGATGCGGTCTGCTGCAGATGGTCCACAATCTTGTAATCGCTCTTTTTGATAATTCTAAAAAATTCTTCAGCTTCTTTATCAAATGTAATGTGTGGATCAGTCACTGGTACGGGCTCATTTACAACCACTGGCTGCTTCCCTCTGTTAGAACAAATATGGTTCTGAACCTCTAAGTGTTTTGATGATAACAAAGCCTTTCATATTAGAAGTTCTAATGAATATACTTCTTCTTATGTAGAAGTAAATCTTATCTAAGTAATCCGTACAAGCTAAGGAGAACCATTATAGAAGATACTTTTATAGAAGAATCCAACATTAAATTACATATTTATTGGCTGCGCATATCTTATTTATTATCTCTGATTTCCGCTTAGAAGATGCTGGTATCCTTATTGAAAGACTTTAATTAAAGAATATTTCCTTTAATATACAAAGACAAGTATCTCCTCTTATGGAAAGAAATTAAGGTATTAAAGTATATCCTAATTTGATTCAAGATGTCTCCAACGGCTACTTTATCATAAACTATATAAAGGACATCATTTGAAGAAATCAAGGAGAACGCAACGCTATACAACGTACATCATATATTCAAGCAAATCATTTTATCTTGTACTTATCATTGTAACTATCACTTAGTGATACCTGCTTATCTAGAAGCATTCGAAGTTACGTCTTTATTATTGTAATAATTATCTTTTTCCTTGAGTGACTAAGTTTAGTCAGAAGACTCAAGAAGACATTGACTATAGGTCTTTGTGTGTATTCTTATTGAATAGTGGATTAAGACCTCAGTAGAGGCAAAATCACCTTGGCGGGTGGACTGGATGTAGTTTGAGTTCAAACGAACCAGGATAAATTAAACGTGTCATTAGAAGTTAATTTTATTTATTCCAGAAAACCCAATTCCAACCCCCCTTCCTTGTGTTTTGCGCACCTTCAATTGGCATCAGAGCGCTAGGTTCTGAGTATTACACTTAACCGTGTCAGTAAAAGATCCAGAAGATAAACACATGGCAGAAACTGGAATTAACAATGACTATCAGAATGACAAGATCAATGCTAAACCACCAATGTTCAATGGTGACAATTTTGACTACTGGAAGGATGTTCTAGAGAGTTTCTTTCTAGCTCTAGATGGAGATCTCTGGGACATGGTGACAGATGGATATATTCATCCTGTTGGAGAAGATGGTCAGAAGATTGAAAGAAAAAATATGACAGTTCAACAGAAGAAGGAATTCAGAAATCATCACAAAGCTAGGACCATACTTCTAAGTGCCATCTCGTACACAGAATATGAGAAGATCACAAACAGGGATTCAGCCAAACACATGTTTGATTCTCTAAGGATGACACATGAAGGCAACTCTCAAGTCAAGGAGACCAAAGCTCTAGCTCTCATCCAGAAGTATGAAGCTTTCAAGATGGAAGAAGATGAAACCATTGAAAAAATGTTTTCAAGGTTCCAAATTTTGGTTGCTGGACTAAAAGTTCTGGACAAAGGCTACTCAACAGCAGATCATGTGAAGAAAATCATCAGAAGTTTACCAAAAGCCTGGAGACCCATGGTCACTGCTTTAAAATTATCAAAAAATCTGAATGAAATTTCCTTAGAAGAACTGATCAGCTCCTTGAGAAGTCATGAGATTGAATTAGAAGAAGATGAGCCCCAGAAGAAAGGTAAGTCTGTAGCTCTTAAATCTAACAAACATGTTTCTAAAGCTTTACAGGAAGAAGAAGAAGAAAGCTCTGGATGCTCATCAGAAGAAGATGAATTATCTCTCCTGTCAAGAAGAGTTCAACAACTCTGGAAGCATCGTCAGAAGAAGTTCAGAAATACCAGAAGATCAAACAATTACTCTGAATCAACATCCAGTCACAAGAAACCCAGAAGCAAAGAAGTTGTGTGCTACGAATGCAAAGAACCAGGACACTATAAAAGTGAATGTCCAAAACTTCAGAAAGACAAACCCAGAAACAAATTCAGCAGAGAAAAGAAAAAGAGTCTCATGGCAACATGGGATGATTCTGAATCATCTGAAGCAGAGTCAGATTCTGAAGATGAACAAGCTAATATTGCATTAATGGCAAATATACCAGAAGATGATCACTCATCAGAATCAGAGTTAGAATCAGATTCAGAAGAGGTATTTTCTAAATTCTCTAGATCTCAGTTAGAAGCTAGTCTTTCAGAAATTCTTGAAAAATATCAGAAGCTTCAATTCAAATACAAAGACATTAAACAAAGTCTAGTATCTGAATTAGAAGATGTTAGAAAACTGAAAACAGAAAACTCTGAGCTGAAAGAAAATCTCTTTGAATGTAAAAACTCTTTTGAGAAGCTCAAAGCTCAGAAGAAATCTGAATTAGAAGATCTAATCAATTCTGATAATATCATAAAACAATATGATTATAGTTTTCAACAATTTCTTACTAAAAGCTTAGATAGAAGTAAGATTACTTCTATGATCTATGGTGTTAGCAGAAATGAAAGAAGAGGCATAGGCTATGTGAAAAATAAAGAAACTCTGAAATTAAAAAATATTGATGACATTGTCATAAATACTAATACTCCTCTAAGTTCTCATTTCACCTACGGTCATAATCATGATCTTATATACACTAGTGAGTCATCTTGCTCTACAAGTTCTGATTTAAAACCTAAAATAAATCAGAAGTTTGTAAAACCTAACAAACAAGGACCCAGAAGAATATGGGTACCCAAGGATAAAATTGTGTATGTTGCAGATATCTTTAACAGCAAAACTGAAACACCAATCATGGTACCTGGACTCTGGATGCTCACGTCACATGACGGGAAGAAAGCATATGTTCCAAAGTCTTGAATTAAAAGATGGAGGCCACGTAGGTTTTGGAGGCAATCAAAAAGGAAGAATTATTGGCTCCGGAACTATTGGTAATGGAAATCTTCCTTCTATATCTAATGTTCTGCTTGTAGAAGGATTAATGCATAATTTATTATCCATAAGTCAATTAAGTGATAATGGCTATGACATAATCTTTAATCAAAAGTTCTGTAAAGCTGTTAGTCAGAAAGATGGAACAATCCTCTTTAGTGGAAAGAGAAAGAACAACATTTATAAAATAAAGCTTTCAGAATTAAAAATTCAAAATGTAAAATGTCTAATGTCTGTGGAAACTGAGCAATGGGTCTGGCACAGAAGATTGGGACATGTTAATATGAGAAGATTATCTCAACTTAACAAACTCAATCTAGTCAGAGGACTTCCAAATTTGAAGTTCAACTCAGAAGCTCTATGTGAAGCATGTCAGAAAGGCAAATTTTCAAAAACTGGATTCAAAGCTAAAAATGTTGTATCTTCCTCTAGACCATTAGAACTTCTGCACATTGACTTATTTGGACCAGTGAAAACTGCTTCTGTCAGTGGCAAGAAGTATGGATTGGTGATCGTAGATGACTTCAGCAGATGGACATGGGTAAAGTTTCTTAGACACAAGGATGAGTCAATTGCTGTATTTTCTAACTTCTGCAAACAAGTTCAAAATGAAAAAGAATCAAAGATCATAAAAGTCAGAAGTGATCATGGTGGAGAATTTGAAAATAAACAATTAGAATCATTTTTTAATGAAAATGGCATCTCTCATGATTTTTCTTGTCCTAGAACTCCACAACAAAATGGGGTTGTAGAACGTAAAAATAGAACTTTACAAGAGATGGCCAGAACCATGATCAATGAGACTAATATGGCTAAACATTTTTGGGCAGAAGCAGTAAATACAGCATGTTACATTCAGAATAGAATCTCTATAAGACCTATTCTTGAAAAGACTCCTTATGAATTGTGGAAGAACAGAAAGCCCAACATTTCTTATTTTCATCCTTTTGGATGTATTTGTTTTATGTTAAACACTCTTGATACTCTGAATAAGTTTGATTCTAAGGCACAAAAGTGTTATATGTTAGGATACTCTGAACGCTCTAAGGGATACAGAGTATACAATACAGAAACACGTATTGTGATAGAATCTATTCATGTCAGATTTGATGATAAGCTTGGTTCTGAAAAACCAAAGCAGAATGAATTTACTGCAGATATAGAAGTAGAAATCTCTACAAACAGAACTTCTAAAGATCAATCCTCTAAAGTTCAAAACAATACAACTGCGCCATCAACATCTGAAGAACCCATCCAGAAGAAGCTATCCAGAAGCAATATTAATCACCCAGAAGATAAAATCTTGGGAAAGAAAGATGAACCAATCAGAACAAGATCCTCATTCAAAAACTCTGAAGAGACGCTACTAGGACTTGTCTCTCTGATTGAACCATCTTCTGTGGAAGAAGCTCTATCAGAAAATGATTGGATTCTGGCTATGCAAGAAGAACTAAATCAATTCACCAGAAATGATGTGTGGGATCTAGTTCCTAGACCTGGAGAATTCAACATCATTGGCACCAAATGGGTATTCAGAAACAAACTCAATGAGCAAGGAGAAGTTGTCAGAAACAAAGCAAGACTGGTTGCACAAGGTTATAGTCAACAAGAAGGGATTGACTACACAGAAACCTATGCACCAGTCGCCAGGCAGAATTTGAAATGAGCATGATGGGAGAATTAAAGTTCTTTCTGGGAATTCAAATAAATCAAACATCAGAAGGAACATATATCCATCAAAGCAAATATGTAAAAGAACTTCTGAAGAAATTTGATTTATCAGAAAGTTCAATATCCAAAACTCCCATGCATCCTACTTGTATCCTGGCGAAAGAAGAGGTAAGTAAGAAAGTAGATCAGAAGCTCTACAGAGGTATGATTGGATCTCTTCTCTATCTAACTGCTTCTAGACCAGACATTCTATACAGTGTATGTTTATGTGCTAGATTCCAATCAGATCCTAGAGAAACTCACTTAACAGCAGTTAAGAGAATCTTTAGATATCTGAAAGGTACTACTAATCTTGGTCTATATTACAGAAGATCAGAAAAGTATAAACTTGTAGGATATTGTGACGCTGACTTTGCTGGAGATAGAACAGAAAGAAAAAGTACCTCTGGAAGTTGTCAATTTCTAGGAGACAATCTAATCGCTTGGTCTAGCAAAAGACAACCAACCATAGCATTATCAACTGCAGAAGCTGAATACATTGCAGCAGCTGGATGCAGTACTCAGATGCTCTGGATGAAAAATCAGCTTGAAGATTTTAATATCTATGAGAGTAACATTCCAATCCTCTGTGACAATACTTCTGCTATTTGTCTCTCTAAAAATCCAATTTTACATTCTAGAGCTAAACACATAGAAGTTAAACATCACTTCATTAGGGACTATACTCAGAAGGGAATTTTAATGTTAAAATTTATAGACACAAATCACCAATGGGCTGATATCTTTACTAAACCCCTTTCTGAAGATAGATTTAATTTCATTCTAACTAACCTTAGCATGAAGTTATGTCCAGAGTGAAAATGCTTTAATCATATGTTTTACCTCTAGAAGTTCTGATATTTATCTTCTATATGATTATCTCAGAAGATTCTATGCTCTAATTATTTTACTCTTAGAACTTTTGTTCAAAGGATTAACTTGCAGATCTTCATATCAAACAACTGTCAACAAAGCTCTAAGGACTTCCATCAGAATCAAAACACGTGCCCAAATTCTAAAGAGTGACAGAACGTGCCTTGGCAACTGTTCGCTCAGAAGGATCACTGTTGAGATTCTGGAATCTGATACGGCTAGGTTTGACACCAAAAAGGCAAGAAAATCTCTTGGGTAACTGTTCCAGAATCGTTTACGCTTTACCCCATGTCAGCACATTTAATGTTGTTAATCATTATGTTTTCAAAATTAATTTTTTCCCACTAATTTCTCAATTAATTAATTGCTTTAATTTTTTTTTCCTATAAATGTCAAGTGTCTTTCTCAATTTCAAATTTTACCCGCATCTTACTCTCTCTAAATTTTCTCAGTCTCTTGTGCTCTCTCATTTTAAAAAAAAAAAACCCTAAACCCTAACAGTTCATCTTAGTAACTAAATGGCTTCATCATCTCAACGCAAAGATTTCTCTGATGATTACTATGTTGAACCCTCAAAGACTCTTTCCATTCCTTCTGAGAAACTGGAAGTACTGTGTGAGTTGTTCGTGGATTTCGCAAGCTTAAAGGAAAATGGTTTTGACCTCCTCCCACAGGTTGAAGCTCAGGGCTGGGAAAAGTACTTTGACAGGTTAATGGGACCAGTCTTCCCTAAACTGGTTAAAGAATTTTGGGTGTATGCTTATTCAAATGAAGCACAAGTTACCTCTTATGTGCTTGGTAAACAGATTATTATCTCTGAAGATCACATTGCCAAACTTTTTGAAACTGATGGCAATGGTATCAAATGTAGTGATATGGACAAAGTATCTGACGCTGCTGTGATTGCTAAAGAAATTTTCACCGCTGGAAAACCATCAAATAAGATCAAAGACCTAAAGACTCCTCTGTGTATTTGGGCAAAAATTATTCTTGGGACAATCTGTCACAGGAAACCTACCAATTCTCCAGACTACATCAATATGGATCAACAATTCATCCTTTACTTTATTTCCAAAAGAAAGAAAATCAACCTTGCACACACTCTCTTTCAGAATCTTAGAGTCGCTGTGAAAGAAACAAGGGATGGTGAGAAGACCAAAAGGGATTGGATTCCCTTTGGACGATTAATTTCTGATACACTTTGCCAGAACAAGCTAGTGGACTTCCTAGCAGAACTAAAACAAACTGATCTGTTAGAAACAGATGTTGGAAAACCCTTGAATGCTAAAAACCTGAAAAAGATGAAGTTCATCACATCTATTCAGCAAGAACCCACTCTTCACTCTAGAGAAGTTATCAGCACCAGAAGGATCCCTTTGGAAGGCTTTCCTCTCTTTTCTTCTGATACCCCAGCAGACGTTGTCATCAACTATATGGATATTTGCAAACGTCAAGGTTCGGTCCCTGATTTCAATCCAATGGAACTCCAACAAAAAGCTCCAGACGTTGCTTCTCTCAGACTAAAGAAAAGAAAGACGGCTGAAGACCCTTCTCAGAAGATGCCAAAATCCTCTAGAAAAACAGGTAAGTCTTCTGCTTCTAATCCTGATTCCATTACTGTAGTAGAAGCTGTAAATGTAGAAGTGTCTGAACAACCTTCTAACACCTTACCTTCTAGCCAACCATCTTCTGCTGATATCCCTTCTAAACAAATTCCTGATTCTGAACCACCTCAAAATATTAGTCCCATTCAAACTGAAGTTCCTGCAACTTCTGCTGTTGCATCCATCCTATCCTCATTATATCCACCAGAAACAGAAACAGAAACCCATCAACCTCAAAATATTGCTGACTTTGATATACCAATTGATGACACTCCTCTTTCTGATATTGATCGTTCCCCAACAAAAGAAACACAATCTGCTTTGAAAGATGCCTTAGATCTTGATCTTGAACACTATCAAGATTCAGATGCTGCCCCACCTTCTTTCTCTGAACATCAACCCAGAATATCTCCCACTCAAGCAAACTCACTTTCCTCTCATACATCAACACCACACAACTCACCTACTATCATAAACATCCCTGATTCACCAAAAGAAACTGTGACTGAAAATGAAAATCCCCTTAGAACTACAATTGACTTTGAAGCACTCCAAAAACTTTCCTCTGTATCCAACAAAAGAGCAATACCCATCCCAAAACCTAAACCATCTAGATCAGACACTTCTACTTTACTTCTAGCTTTCGAAACAGTGTTGAAATTAAAATTAGAAGATCTGAAGACTGCTTGTGCAGAGCTTACTGATCCTGCTGCGTCTGATTTTCTATGGGCTGACCTCAGAAAATGGTTTAATGCTGAGTCCAGAAGACTCAAGGACATCTGCTATGATGTGGCTCATCAGAACTTCTGTGAGTACCTTCAAGCAGTAGTCTCAAATGTTAATCAGGCTAAACCACTTCTGCTGGATAATAAGCCCTGGAAAGAATCAGAACCTTTGGATGAGCACTCAGCACTTCAGATGGTTTTGGTATCTTCTGTAGAAGAAAATGCTGATGGTCCTGATAATCAAGCTGCTCCACAAACTGAAGAACCTCTGGAAACAAATTTTGTTTTACAAACTCTGCAAGAATTGAAGAAGGAAAATCAACTAGTGAAAGAACGTCTAGACAAGCAAGAAGAAACAACTGCTGAAATGAAGACTCTACTCACCAAGCAAGTGGAATCTTCATCAGACATCAAATCTTTGCTGGAGACTTTAGTCACTAAGATGAACTCCTGATTTTCTTATCTTCTGCATTGGCTGTCCTGTTATTTTGCTATTTTGTTGCTTTATCTTCTAATTTTGATTAACTGCTTGAACCTCTATGCTTGTTGCGTCTACTTTTAATCTCACTCTATTGGTTTTGTTTTATAATTCATGTTTTCTTGCTCTATATCTTTTTGATTATGACAAAAAGGGGGAGAAACGTAAATGATTCTGATTCATAGCAGTTTTACCAAAATCTGCCTCTTACATATTCTAACAAAATTATTTGAGTTGTCACTATGAAAAGAAACAGGTCAAGTAATCAACTCAGGGGGAGCTAAGAATCATAGAACATCTGAAAGAAGTTTTCTTCTAATCAAAGGGAGTTCACTTAAATTCATTAAACTTTATTCTCCTAAATTAAAATGTTTTGTCATCATCAAAAAGGGGGAGATTGTTAGAACAAATATGGTTCTGAACCTCTAAGTGTTTTGATGATAACAAAGCCTTTCATATTAGAAGTTCTAATGAATATACTTCTTCTTATGTAGAAGTAAATCTTATCTAAGTAATCCGTACAAGCTAAGGAGAACCATTATAGAAGATACTTTTATAGAAGAATCCAACATTAAATTACATATTTATTGGCTGCGCATATCTTATTTATTATCTCTGATTTCCGCTTAGAAGATGCTGGTATCCTTATTGAAAGACTTTAATTAAAGAATATTTCCTTTAATATACAAAGACAAGTATCTCCTCTTATGGAAAGAAATTAAGGTATTAAAGTATATCCTAATTTGATTCAAGATGTCTCCAACGGCTACTTTATCATAAACTATATAAAGGACATCATTTGAAGAAATCAAGGAGAACGCAACGCTATACAACGTACATCATATATTCAAGCAAATCATTTTATCTTGTACTTATCATTGTAACTATCACTTAGTGATACCTGCTTATCTAGAAGCATTCTAAGTTACGTCTTTATTATTGTAATAATTATCTTTTTCCTTGAGTGACTAAGTTTAGTCAGAAGACTCAAGAAGACATTGACTATAGGTCTTTGTGTGTATTCTTATTGAATAGTGGATTAAGACCTCAGTAGAGGCAAAATCACCTTGGCGGGTGGACTGGATGTAGTTTGAGTTCAAACGAACCAGGATAAATTAAACGTGTCATTAGAAGTTAATTTTATTTATTCCAGAAAACCCAATTCCAACCCCCCTTCCTTGTGTTTTGCGCACCTTCACCCTCTTGCCTTAGCCTGGGCTTCTGCGATGTCTCTGGTGGTATCACACTATTTCTTAGTGTTTTCGGCGCAAATAACCTTCCACTTCTAGTAAAGCCCCCTACTCCGACATTTTCTACTTGAGCTGGGGTCGTGCTAGACGTGGCCAACTCTTGCTTCTGGCCGTTACAATATACTTCACCACCATAATTCCAGGGAATGGCTTTATCGCTCTGATACATTACTGGTCCTGCAATGGTAATCGTTATTGGTGCCACTCTGGCCCGTGTAGGAACTTGAGATGGATCGTAGAAAATGGTTACTATGGAGACTTCGCTTTCCTTTACAAATTTGTCAAACTGCAACACTCCTTCATTAATCATACTTTGGATCCCTTTTTTTAACTGCTCACAACCGTTTGGAGCTTCAACACACCCTAGACAATCACTTCCACAACCTGCAAACACACCCCTCTGGGCCAAACAAGCTTTAACAACATTCAACGGAGTTTGCAATTCGTCGATATCACACACCAAGTTTAGATTCTCCCCATCGTCAACTGCCCAACTGTACCCCCGTGAGGAGGCATGGGGTTCTGTATTACATTAGGAGTAGGAGCGAATTTAATCGCTTTAAAATCCAGTAGGTCTTGAACAACATGCTTCAGAGCTTTGTAGTTTTCCGTGGTATGCCCGGGAGCTCCGGAATGAAATTCGCATCTGGCGTTTGTATCATAACCCTCATGGATTTGGCATGGCTTAAGGGGTTGTAGAGTTTGTAGTTGAATCATCTGGAGTTGTAGGAGATTCTTCAAAAGTTGTGAATAAGACATCGGCGGAGTTTCGAGATGTCTTTCTCTGGTCCTCTGGGGGTAATATGGACGAGGAGCTCTTTGTTGATACCCTTGTTGGCGTTGCGGCTGCGTTGGTTGGACTTGTTGTTGAACAGGTTAAGCTGATATAGTGACGGGGACACTTGCTGATAAAACCCTCCATTACTTCCTCCCCTCTGCGCGTATATTTCCCCAGTCTCTCCTTCTCTCCTCTTTAAGAAGGGCTTCTTGATACCAGAACTTGAAGCGCCCCTATTCTGAATCTTCCCTTGCTTGATCCAGCTTTCTACCCTCTCGCCGGTCAAGATGATATCTGAGAACCCACTTGAGGAACATCCAACTAGCCTCTCCATGAAATGCCCAGGGAGGGTATCCAGGAACAGGTATACCATTTCTCTCTCCAACAAAGGTGGTTGCACTCTAGCGGCCACTTCACGCCACCTTTGTGCATAATCCTTGAAGCTCTCATAGTTTTTCTAAGTCAGACTTTGAAGTTGAGTGTGACTGGGCGCCATGTCGATATTATACTGATATTGCTTGAGGAATGCTTCTCCCAATTCCTTCCAGATTCTCACAGAGCTTCTCTCTAGCTTCATATACCATTCCAAGGATCCTCCGGAGAGACTATCCTGGAAGTAATACATCCAGAGCTTTTCATCCCTAGTATGGGCAGCAATTTTTCGGTAGAATGCCTGCAAGTGAGTTATGGGGCAGGAACTACCGTTATATTGATACTGCTTGAGGAATTATTCTCCGAATTCCTTCCAGCTTCTTACAGAACTTCTCTCTAACTTCATATACCATTCCAAGGACCCTCCGGAGAGACTATCCTGGAAGTAGTACATCCAGAGCTTTTCATCCCTAGTATGGGCATCAATTTTCCGGTAGAATTCCTGTAAGTGAGTTTTAGGGAAGGAGCTACCGTTATACTTGTCAAAAGCAGGTAGCCTGAATTTGTGAGGAATAACCACCTCAGGGACTAGACCCATGTCTGACATATCTATCCCCAAAGTGTCTCTACACTCTAGGGCTTTGACTTTCTCAGCAAGCATAAAAAAGTCTTGAAGATTTCCTTCTCCACCAAATCCCATATCATTTTTAAAAGAAGGGAACTGATCCTCCTGCCTGTCTTGTACTGGAATGAAAGTTGTTGTGCCATGTTCTGGAACTTGAAGTCCACCTAGGCCATTGTTGGTGTTGGGAGGAGTCACTTGTACTTTAGGAGTGGTTACAAGAGGATTAGTCTGAGGAGGGTTGAGCCCCTGAATTGCATTTCTTAAATCTTGTTGTCCCTGAGCCATCCCTTGCATCATGACCATGAAATCTCCTATTCTGGTGCGAAACTCATTAAGCTTAGTTTGCATAGCATCCATGACTGTCCTCTGGTTGTTGCGAGTTGCGTAACAATGTGGGATATTCTGTCGAAGATGACAGGTCTTGGCGGCCCTCGCAATCTTTGCCTGAAATGCAAATAAGTTAAGCAAACCGTAGAATACCTGCAAAACAAAGAAGAAATGCAAATGATGTGTATGCAATGCAATGCGTTCCTTTTATTCCCAGAGCTTCAATTACTTTCCCAGTCTGGTGTTGAGAAAATCCTGTGTGACATTCAAACTTGAAGTGGTGGCATTTATTTTGTGTCCGTGCAATAGATATAACCAGAGACTTCAGGTAAATCAGAAGACAATTGGAATAACAAAGATCCTCACAAGGTACAAATTCATATGTCAAGAAAGAAAAAGTACATCAAGAGAGAGGGGATTCCCATAACAATCCTGCGGGTAATCCAAGTCATATGCATATAAAACTAAAGCTTAGGAAGGTCTACATCCTGTAATCTCCAACTAAGGCGCTTGACATTTTGCAACATCTGAGCTATATCCGGATGTGTAGGCTCCAATACAAGCTTCTGAATTAAGATATCCCTAAGGTCAAAGGAGGCATGTAATTCCTCAATTTGTTGTAGGAACACCTTTTCACTTTCTTGGCTTGTAATAGAATCATTCTTGGCTCTCTTGACATCAACCTTCAATTTCAAATCTTCTATTTCTTTCTGAGCTTCCTTTATTGCTTGTTGGCTTTCTGCTAAACTTTGGAGACGACCATTCTCTTGATGATAAACCTTCTGAAGGAGCTCTCTCTGGCCATCTAAAGAATCTTGAAGACTCTTGACTTCTAATTTGTGCTTGATCTCCAACTCCCTCTGCTTCCTCAAATTGTCTTCCCACTTCTCTTGCCATAAGGTGACAACTTCATTGGCTTCATTCAAATCTTTCTTCTCTTTCCGACGTTGGGCCGCCTTGTGAGTTTCAGCTAATTCCCTTTTCTTGAAGTAGATCTCTCTCTCTTGAAAGTCTTGCTGCTTGAGCCTAACCATCTCTTCAGCTTTGTGAGCTCTTTCCTCTAACTTTTGATTTGCATCTTCAGTTTCTGGCATGAATTGTAAGCTTCTTGATTATCCAACCAGAGCTGTTGAACCAAGGCTTCCAACTTTTAATATTCTTGAAGAGGCACTGAAGTTATAGGTGCTACCTCCAAGGGTAGAGAGGTGCTTCTCTGGAAAATAGGAGCAACATGGTCTTCACACGATCCTCCAACAAGCTGGCAAAAGGATCATAAGTATTGGGATCCACTCTCCCAAAGTCTTTCTTTCCTTTCATCACTCTAACCTCCCAAGCTTGGGATACTAGTATGCTCTTCTTGAGATTTCCTTCTGCTGGAAAGTATAAAGATTCATTTGATTCTTCAATCAAAGGCACAACTCTTAATGGATAACCAAACTGCTTCCTGGACAAGATAATATTGTAATTGATCCCACCTTTCCTTCCTATCAGAGGCACACTTGGGAAGCTACCACAACTGACCAATATTTCTTTGCCTACAAGGTCCCTGTTGCATCCCCATGAAATGTCAGCTGAGGTTAAGCCCATTAATCTTTTGGACCACTTCCAAGATTGTTTCAAATCCTGAAAAGGCCCTGATTTAGGGAGTTGCCTTACAAACCAATCAGCAAATAGGGGAGCACAAAAATTTAGATGTCCCTTCCTCTTTTCATTCCTATAGTGAACCCCATAATAAAAGTCACCTAGCAAAGTGGGTACTGGATTTCTTCTGGCAAATATAGTGATAGCTTCCATGTTGATTAAACCCTTCTCTCTTGGTAACAAACTGGTCCCATACACTATCAAAGCAAGCAAGGTGCTGAACTTAGCCCATTTGTTTTCAGAGGCCAGGTCCTGAGCTTCCTTGGTAAGAAAATCTAAGAAAAGTCTTTTGCCTTTGGTGGCATACAATTCTATGCTAACCTTGGATAAGTCCAGAAGAAATGTCTCAGCTATATCTTTGGATGAAGGCATATTCTCTAAGCCGTAGTAAGGAGCACCATTTTTAATTGGGATTCTGAGGATGCATGATATCTCTTCTAATGTGAGAGCCAAGATGTAGTCAGGAAAAACAAAATCCCTCAGTTGTGGATCATAGAACTGCACTAGAGAATGCAAGCTATCCCTCTGGTCAATGGTTTGCTTATTCACATAGTCTAGAATCTTTCCAAACTCTTTTCTGAAATCATCAAGCACTTTGTCACCCAGCAATCCAATTAACTTCTGAATACCATCTGTCTCTGGATGTGGGAAAGTATAATGGACATTTCTCTTCCTTGGAATCTCCATGTTGAAGCAGTAAATATGACCAGGAATAGGAGGTAATGAACCCTGAGAATAAAAAGAACACAAAATTATTAATGATGCTATGATGTTATGCAAGGCAAGGCATGTGATCAGTGATGTGTCTGTGTAGTGAATCAGGTAATCAAGTGTCTGTGCAAGGCCACAACATCATCACAAGTATCTTTCTGATCAGGAGTTCATGATTTCAGAATCCATAATTAGCAGAATGAGATCATATCACTGCAGTATGTTGGCACAATGGGTATGTTCAAGTTTTAGGGTTCTTACAAACCTGTAAACCCCTCCCAATCTCACAGGTGTGCTACTAGGATCAACATCATGGACTCTTAAAGTCGAATAGCAATAATACGTTCACCATTTCCGAGAAATGTCTCATGACCAAATCAGGGAATCAGTTTGGAATTATGTACTACTCAGGGAGGTCTCAGTTGAGTCCAAGGAAACAAGCATCCCTCATAAGTCCTCAGTTTGAAGCACTGAATCGAGAAACAATAGTACATTCATCCCGAAGAGTACAATACTATATTCATACGAACAATTTGCCTTAACTGGACTCCTATGAGAGAACCAGGCCATCCTATGCGAGTTCCCAGTGGGCCCTCATATGCGAGTGGGTTTGCCAACAAATGTGGTATGTCACTGTCATCACTGGAGAGGGATGTTTCCACAAAGGTTCTCAATGATCGGTCCCATGATTGTACATAACTATCAAGTTAGTGTATTGCCCCAGAAAGATTCTGGCATCAATACATTTCCGAGAAGGTCGCAAGTCAAGACGTGGAACTCACTAATACCAACATAGCAAGATGCCATGAAGCCAAAGTGGAACCACTCTAAATCCTAGGTGCACTCAAGCCGGGTATTTGGCTTATCTCACAGTAACAAAACTCATCCCACAAAAAAAATGAATCCAACACAGTCCAATATATGATGCATGTGAAAATAAATACTGAAAGCAGTAAATAAAGCTGTAAAGTAAACTGTAAATGAAAACAGTAAATAAACATAACATCACACAACAAACATATAAACACCCAAAGAAACAAAAAACAAACAGGCTCTAGGAGTGACTCTACAAAGGGAAACCAGAGATTCTGGGTTCGTCCCCAGCAGAGTCGCCACCTGTCGCTCCCGGGATTTTCATCCTAGTACAAACGCGAAAGTGGCGCAGAAAAGGTAGTGTTGCCAGCCATGCATTTTTATCCCGGAAGAATGGGAAAGGTAATGCTGCACAAAACTGAGAAAGAAGGAAATGACGAGGTCCTGCGAACAAAAGATCTGGGTTCGGGAGTCGATTACGACCTGGGAAGGTATTAGCATCCCAGACCGTCCGTCGTACCCGACAGGATCCACGCTTGCTTGTTTTGTTTCAAAGGGTGAGAAATAAAGTGTTGCTGAACAAATGAACTGCTAACTGGAAATGAGGAATGAGAAAGGGAACTAGAATGAGAAAGGAAAGAAGGGGGAAAATGTAGGGAACATAAAGAATGTGCTCGAACGGGCCCTACCCCGCTGCCTACGTACCTCATCGGGAAAATGAGGATCAGAGTCGACGTAGTTCTCCTAACCAAGCGGGAACTATTTATTTGTGTTTTTTATGTGCTGGAACTGCGTATGTCTATGCTCAGGTGTTGCAGGCTCGTCTGGTATGAGTGCGTTTACCGTCATGCATGCGAGATAAGTCGTCGCAAGTTCGCGTTCAGAATTAATGAGATGAGAAAGAGAAGTTCCCGCAGGATAGTCGCTTATTGTTTGCTGTTTGCTTTTTAAGAATTTTGTTGAATTTGGCACAAGGAAGTGAATTCAAACTCTTTTCCCTGGAATGTGTACTTGCTACTACATTCCAAGATGGAATAATAGAATAAGTACACCAAGCAAGGAGAATTTATCCAAGACTTGTTACCAAGGATCAGGGTTTAAGTTCACTAGCTTGCTGAACTTATTTAAGTGTTTTTGTGGTTTTTGTGAAGAAGTGTCTTTTAAATTTTCTTTGTGAAACAACCCCTTGATGAGACTTGTGCATCATGCTGGACAAGCTTACACCATTCCAAGATGGAATTAATGTAAGTGCCCCATGGAATAAGGCTATACACAAGGGATCCTTTCATGCATTTATTAAGTCCTTTTTTGGATTTTTGTTTGAAGATGAGGAGACAAGACTCAAAAGGCAAAGGTCAAAGCTAATGGGGGGACTAAGACGCAACCCTAAGTCATCTTATCATGTACAAAAGTGTGGTCCTATGGTTAATGAGGTATTCTATCTTAAGGAGAAGAAAGAACAAGTTAGAATTCAACTTACTTCCTAAGGAAGTTAAGTTGAATCTAAAGAGAGAAAGAAGAAACCTATGAACAAAGAACAAAGGTGCTTAGGAAAAACAAATAGATGCATAAGAGATAAAGAATGAAGTAACTATCTCATCTTCCCCCCTACAAAACAAGAGTTAGCATAATGGAGAAATATGAACAATTATTATATGGCAAATTTCAAGAAACAACTCTTATTAGCTATGGAGGGATGTTAGTGAGCTTCTAAGGTCAATACCTAAGCCTAAATCACTTTATAAGGTAACATACTTATAAAGTCATTAGCTAAACCAATTCAAAAGTTTCTAAAGGAATTAATTGAATTAAAGTCAAACTATGTCCTAAAGTACCACTAAACCCTAAAGATGAGGTTAGAAAGATAAACTAAGTGTTTACTATTGCTAAAATCTCTTAAACTCAAAGGTACATGAAAAATCCAGAACTTAGACTTGCGTGGAAGTGAAGGAAATGAATAGATCAAATGAGAAGGAAGATATCCAAGTTAAAGGTATTCAAGTATGAGATTGAAAGGGGGGAGAATGCATATAGAAACATGGTTTTAAAGAAGAAACAAAATGACTTAGGAAAATATTCAAAAATAATCAAAGGGACTTGACTTCCCCATACAAAAACCAGAGACTTGACAACAAGTTAGAATGGAAATTAAACTTGGAGAATATTCACAAATGAGGTTTTAAGAGGCATCCAAAGGCTAGGTGTTCAAATTAGGGTTTCTAAGGTCCTTTAAGTGACAAATGAAGTTCAAAAGGAAGCAAAATGGTTCTAAAAGGAGATGAACAAGTATGGATGATCACAAAACACTTATAAGACTCAAAACAATGACAAAATGAAGTTAAATCATGTACAAAAAGGATTTTGAAGTGCTTAAGATGGAAAGAGAAGGAAGATTAGGTTAAAATGGGACATGTATGACTTAGGACTCAAGTAAACCCTAAAAATTAAAGGTAAGGACTCAAGGATGGCTTTCAATGTTAGAGGACATATAATATGACTCACAAGAACCAGAAACAAGACCTTAGACTAATGGCATGAATGCCTTATTCATTTGAAGTAAGAGAATACAACATGAAGGACCCAAAAATGGCTTAGACATCAAACAATTCAAGGAAAATACCAAAAGACCTTAAAAAATTATGACAGTTGACAAATCAATACAAAATCCAGAGAGTAACATATGTACAAAATATCTCATTAAAATTCATCTTTTTGGATGGTTAATGGAAGAGTAGAACACAATTAGGGCTTTTGAATATACAAGTGAAAGAAAGGACTAAAAAATGATCCAAACATGGCCTAAAAATCCAGAGAAAAATATTTTGATGAAGTTTGATGGGATAAGAAGACAACACAAGAATAATGATACATTTATCATATATGGTTTGAGAAAACAAAATATACAAGTTTATGGGTCAAAAATGAGAAAAATGGAGTTTAATTCAAATGAGAAATTAATTCTGATCTAAAAAATGAACAAAAATAAAATCCAAAATTATGGAAAATTAAAGAAAAATTCAAGGACCTCTCATGAATTAATTGGGAATTTTTGGAGGCTTTCGGTATTTTTAAAAATAATAAACGAAAATGGAATAAAATGAAAAAAAGAATTAAAAAGAAATAAACTGAGATGGGCCTTGGGGGTGCAATTAGCAAAGAAAAACACTGAAAAGGGCTTGAGGTACACACATGGGGGGCACATAGTGACCTGAGGATTTTGTACACAAAGTGAAGCACGTGAATGGCAGGTGTTTTTTAACATGTTGTTAAGATCATGGCCACTGGATTGAGATGAGATCAACGAATACGACTTAAAGTTGAACATAATTAGGGCACACTATTCAGGTCACCAGAGAAAGATTCCGGTCACCTTCTCCGGTGAGACTCTGGTTAGGGCTTACATCAACTTCCATGAAAATGCAATCTAAAAACACTAATGGAATCGCCTCACTCTCCTGATCAACAATCTATCCTCACATTCCATTTATTACTCATAAAATCACCAAATCGAAAGTAAACAAATCTCAACCTAAAACTGGATTTAAGCTACTACGAAGCCTATCAACTAGCCAGGGATTGCAATGCTCCTATTTGTCGCTCCCACCAAATGAAGCCGGGTCAAATGGGGTACAGACGCGAACGGTCGGCGAAAGGATGGTGCGAGAACACACAGGAGTGAACTCACAGGAAGAGAAAAGAGTCGCCAGCTATGCATTTTTGTCCCGGAGGAAAGGTAATGCTGCATAGACCTAGAAAGATATGGATAAGACGGTTGCGAACCAGAGAGACTGAGAAAGGGGGTTGGTTACAACCTGGGAAGGTATCAGCACCCAGATTGTCCGTCGTACTCGACGAGATCCACGCTTAAAATATTTGTGTTTTAAAGGGGTAGTGTCAGTGCAATTTGTGTATAAAGAAGTGTACAGGTGTCAGTGTAAAAGAAGTGAAAGTGTATAAATGATGTGTCAGTGTAGGAATGAGAATGAATTGCTCAAGATCATGAGGCTAAAAGAATGATGCTGGAAAGAGGGGGAATATACAGAGACTTTTGTTCGATAACTGTTAAGTTATGCCTACGTATCCTCTCGTGCAATGAGGAAGTCAGAACACCGTAGTTCGACCCAAAGAGACTGAAAGATGAATTGACTTGTGAACTGCTTACTTGTTTATGCTCAAGTGTATGACCTGTCTGGCTCAGGTGCAAACTGTCTTGCATTAGACGGAAGAAGCAAGTTCTCGTTTATGAATGAAGGTGATGAGAAAAGAATCCCGGAGGAGACGATTATTGTTTGTTTTTGTGCTTTCAGTCTTTTATTGCTTTTGAGAGTTTGTCATAAGTTAATGAGCTTAAGCCTAAACCAATGGATTTAGTAAACTCATCACATCTTCCCTCTGGTTAGGGGTAATGAGAGTACCTTAAGTGTGAAGTCAGCTTCTCACACTTAAACACCATGGTGTAGGATTAAGATCATTAACCTACTTGTGATTAATTAGATGTTTTTGTTATTTTTGTTTAGTGTTAAGTAATGAGGTTAAGCCATAATCAGGGATTGAACAAACTCATTACACCATCCTAATAGAAGGATAATAGATGAGAATGTTTAAGCTGAGGAAAACTCCTCAACTTAATCCATGATTAGGGATTAAACTCATGACAAAACAAAGCCTTTATTAAGTGGATTTTAGTTAATGATATGATGAAGAAGTGATTTTTAGGGTTTGTAAGACAACTTGAGGGGGACTTGTCCATTAACACTAGGGTTAGTCCTTCTTAACCAATTAAGGAAGAATTAGAACCCTAATGCAAGGCCCAAGTTACAAGCTTGATTTCTTAATGATTATTAAGTGGATTGATTAAAGGAATTAAACACATTAAGGGTTTAACACTTAGGATTAAAGTTATACACTCCATCCTAATAGAAGGATGCAGGCATAATCTTAATCACAAAGCCTTAAAACCTTTAGGGTTTAGCCCTTGATTATGAGGTGAGAAGAGAAGACTCAATGAGACACAAAGGTAAAATCTAAATGGGGGGGACTAATCAAAACCCTAATTATTATCATTCTTAGTTGTTCCTAAGGTTTGTGAGGTTTACAAGAGAAATCTTCAATGGAACCACCAGGAAGCAGATGAAAGGATCAGGAAAAGCAAAGTAACTTGCTTCATTTAAGAAGACAAGTCACTTGAAGAAAGAAAGTAAGAAGAAAGAGAATGAGCAAGCTCAATCTCAAAATCATAACAAAATGCAGCAAGGATGCATGAAAGAGATAAAAAGAAATTATGAGAAGTGAAGGCAAATTCACTTCTCAAAGTTGCTTACCACCTGAAAAGTTAGTGAAAGGAACGCAATGCAATGCAAAATGGAATGAAAGGGCATGATGCAAACCAAAACCAGAAGCATATATGAGATGATAATGATGCTATGAAATGATGCAAACATGAATCAAGACATGGGGATGATCACATGAACAAATGGATGCAAATGGAGCAAGTTTAGAACCATGAACACACATGAAAAGTTATGAGATGCAAATGACATACAACATGGCAAATACATGATGCAATGATCAAACATGCTTTCAACATATCTTAAGATGTCTAATGAATCAAATGAATGCATAAAATGTCATGGCAAGTCATGTTATGCAAGCAAATGCAAGATGTATGCAAAAGGAAGCCCAAATTAGGGTTTATGATCAATGCATCAAACAAAAACTAAAATCAGAAGCAAACATCAAGATAAAAAATTGAAAATGCATTCAAAGGAACCCTAAACCTACACAAACTCACTGCCCAAAGGAGGGGTTCTAACTCTTAACCTAATGTAAGTTATGAATCTCCTAAGTTTCCTAGGGTTTTAGGGTACCTTAACAAGAAAAATGCCAAACAAATTGAAAATGAAAGATCAAATCATGCCAATTTAATCTCACAAACTACATGCTAAACAAAATGCAATGCAAAAAGAATCAAAGTCCAACTCTCAATGGTTAGGCAGAAATGATTTTTTGAAGTTTGGATCAAAATAATGCCTTGAAATGATTTTAATTCCATGAAAAGTTCTCAAAAGACATCAAGATCAAAAAAGAAATTTGGTTTGAGGGTTGGACAATGTTTCTAAATGATTATGAAGGTTTCATGAATTTTTTGGTGATTTTTAAATACCTAAAGGTATTTTTAATTAATTAATTCTCATTAATTAATTAAAAATAAACCTTTAAATGATTTAAAAATATTTTTTAATGCAAAAAATAAAAATAAAAATGTTTTTGGTTTCTGAAAATTAATAAAAGTTTATATAAAAATTTTCAGAATTTTTGAAAAGGTTTTACTATTTTTAAATGAATGGAGAAGTTAAATGAAATAAAATTGAAAATAAAACTAATTAAATGAAAAGTCAAACAGATCAATGGTCAGCATTCAAATGAAACACGCGCGCGTTTGACTTGGCACCACATCCAAGGGATGAGATTCAAACTTCCATAATTATGATTAGCCCTAATTAATTATGCCCTAATGACTTTCAGGCGACCGGAACACTGTTCCGGTCGTCTTCTCCGGCCATCTCAAATCTCAAACTCTCTCTACACGCATCCAAAACAAAATCTAACTACCTAGAATTCATCCCCACTTGAAAACGAATCAAACCCCTCAATCAAACAACATTTCTCATTCATTAATCAACCAAATCGAATCAAAACATTTTTTAGGGCAAAAGTTTCAGACAGTTCATACATCCTGGTTTCTCAACCATTTTCAAAAATAAGCACATATTCATGATCAGGGGAGTGCATAGAAGCTATTAAGAACTTAAAAACATGTTTCTGGAAAAAGTTTTGAGTTGACTACCTGAACTGAAGCTTTCGATTCAGGAGCTTTCTGGCTGTTTCTTTGGCTCAAATGCACTCCAATGACCCTTCTAGGAAGCTTGCAGTGTTTGTTTGAAGTTTGCAAAGGCTGGTTTGAGAGATGGCAGGAGTTCTGTTCAATGGCAGGTGGGGATCGTGTTTTTGATTCTCTGAGTTTTAGGCTATGGTGAAGGGTGCTTTGTGATCAGGAAGGTGTGTTGAGTTGATTGGTGAAGTTTATTTGTGTGTTTGTGGCTTGTGCTGAGAGTTTCGAAGGCTCTTGCAAGATGGTGTCAAAATGAGAATGCTGAGTTATGGAGTGTTTCAGGCTTGCTCTCTTGTTGCTTTGGCTTGCTTTTGGCTTGTATAAACTATCATGATTGGTCAGAAGAAGTGATGTGTGCTTTATTGATTGGTATGGGTCTTTTTGCCAAAATGTCAAAGTTGGTGTAAGAGAAGTATGGGCTACTTTCTAGCCAAGGACAAAGGGTGTGTCCTGCGCAGCATGATGAGGGGAGATGCCTAGGGTGGCTCAGCAGGCTAGCCAACAAGTGGATGATAAACTATGATGAGTTTTGCAACTTGCCTTGCTTGTGATCTTTATGAAATATCTTGATCCATAGGCCACAAAAGTGAGAAGTTTCTTGGCCCATTCTGGTTTTTAGGTCTTGTGTGATCATGTTGTGAAGTTTAGAAGTCCATTTTATGACTAAATTTTCCTTGAGAAGTGAATTTGCAACTTTGCCTCTTTGGTGAAAAATTTCAAATTTTGTGATTTTTGCCAACTTTGACAAGCCATAACTTTTGATCCAAAATGAATTAGGTCATGTTCTTGTACTTTTTGAAAAGGGAATGATCCATTATACAACTTTCTTGACCAAAGTTTTTCCATTTGAAGCTTTTTTGAATCAAAAAGTAAGGGTTGAAAAAGTTGCCTAAAATGACAATTTCATTAAAAGTCAAACTTGCCCAAAAAGTCAACTTTGCAAAAGACTTGAACTTCTTCAATTTTGTGAACTTCCAACATCTTCTATGATCAAATAAAGATCATATACAATCAAAATGATGAAGAACACCCTTTGGTTGGGTCATTGAGGGCCTCAGATGCCCTGATTTTGCACTGACTTGCTTGAAAAGTCAACTCTTGATCAAATGACTTCCCCATGGAATTTCTTCATGAAAATTGATATGCATACTCCTTATACCATATAGAGACCAATAGAAACAAGAATGACCAAAAAATTTGAAGTTATGGCCTCTGAAACCAAAACCCTAGTTTTAGGTCATCTGTGCAGTTAAACTTGGCTCTGCTTCCACACCATTTTCAGTTCTTGTGATTCTTTGACATTCATGACTTTGAGAGGATATAATATGATACTTGAACACACATGGACCCCTTTGAAGTGATTGATGACCCTTGGAGTGGCTCAAGAGGCTCTTGGATTGTTCAGATCACAAACCCTAGATGCAGATGACTTTGAATCTATGCAGTGAATCAAAACTGTGATATGAGATGCTATGATTGAGTTTATGCATATGAAATGATCACAAGCCATAGTGTGAATGGGTGAGGGCAAATTTGGGGTGTTTACACTATTGAACTTCAAACAACATGAAAACAACAAAAATTGATGAAAGCAAGCAGGTAGAATTTCATAGTGCACCTGAATTGCAGAGATGCCACAAGTTGAGGAATACCAGAGATGAAACCTCTAAGCTCTTGATTTGACTTGATCTTGAGCAATGAGAGTGAAATAAACACTCTGTGAATGGGAGCTTGAGTATTTGATGAAAATGCAGTGAAGTGTAAGATTATGTAGTGATGAATCTTTGATGCTTCAAGCTGAGCAAGCTATGGATCTTGTGCATGACTTGATGTTGATGATGATTGGATGAAGCTTATCCTTGAATTGATGAAGCTGGTGATGGTTCAATCCAAAATGTAGTGGAATATCAAGATTGTGCAATGATGATCCTTGATGAATCAAGCTATGAAATCCACAGAGATTTAGCCTAAGATGATGATGATGATGATGAACTAAAGAAGAATGGATCAATTTGAATGAAGATGAAGCTTCTTCGAATCCAAATGCAGAAGAAGAACTTGAGAGAATTTGATGAATGAGGAGTGAGGTTTTGAGCAAAAAATGAAGTGTCCAATACAGCTATGGTTAATTCCTTATATGGGAGAGGTTAATCTCTAAACTCAGTGTAGTTAACAGTTGGAGCTTGAGTTAACTGAGTCAAGTTAGTTGTGAATTGGTTATGGTGAGTGGAGTTTGTTTGAGCTCGAGTTGAGGTAAGTTATGAAGCTGATTGAGTGTGGTGAGGTTCATGACAATTGGAGTGAGGGTGATGTGATGAAGTATGAAGCTGACTGGATCAAGGCTGCATCATGTAGTGTCATGTTTGAAAGCTTGTTATTTGGCTTGAATTTCAAAAGAGGTGCATAGCAATTAATGTGATCCTGCCCCCATGGGATGATGCACTTCTTTAAGTGAACTTTGTGAACATGACATGATAGAATGGTGCATAGATGCTTGACTGAATTGAATTCATCCCATGATTCAGTAGCTTAGCATGCAAGAAATCATATTGCATATCATGATCTTCAAAGAGATATTTCTTCCACCTCAAGGCACCAAATGATGACAATCTTGTGCTCAATTTGAAATGAAAGTTTCATAGATCATGTTTGGTGTTTGGATCATAATGAATGATTACCTCTAATCATCTTAAAATGGTCATTGCATAGCTTGTCACAAACATGCATATTGGCCTACACGAATTTGGCATGCCTTGTGCCCATGGGCCTATGGCTAACCAGTTGCAACCTCTCCACTTTGATCCCCAAATAGCCCCAGAAGACTTGCTCAAATGAAAAATCTTTGAACACCAATCTTGTAGGGATTACATCAAGGAACAACTTTGTAGTTCACCAAAAATTAATTTGAAGTCTTATTGGAAAAGAAAAATGGCTTGACATTATGACCACCACATGTTTGATGAATTGCCAGGCAGGGCACGCGCGCTGGCCAGCTTCCTGCCTCGCCCATGACCTAGTTTTGCCCTAGTTTGCTTCAACTTTGCAAGATCATATCTCTCTCATTTTTTATGTTATGGGTGAGTTCCACCTATGGATTTGAAGCTCAAGATGCCCTCTTTAATTGGCTCCAAGTAGAATTTTCATATCTTTCATATTTTGGGAGAAGGCCTCATTCAAAGTAGCTGCAAAAATGACTAAAACTTGCCATTTTTGGAAACCCTAATTTTCCAAAAATGGTAAGTTTTGGTTTTCTTGATTTCTATTGATTCCTACATCATTTCTTGATCAAATTTGAAACATAGGATCCTTGTAACCCTAATTTCATGATTTTGATCTCAAAAAGTCAGGAGTTGCCTTTTTCTTCCGCATGGTTGACTTTTCCCTAAATTCCTAATTTTCAATCATCTGACCAATTGAACCTCTTCCAAAATGAATTTGTGGATGAAATTTGAACCCTATATACTTGTTGTCATATAGAACACAATGGAATCCATTTTTTCTCAAAAATTCATGGAGAAGCCCTTCACAATTGAAACCCTAATTTGGGTCATTTCCTCAGGAGATGTTGCACTGCTTGCATTCCTTGGAGCCATTCACTTCTTTCCAAGACTTGAGGCTTCAAATGGATACTTGTGGGATGTTGTAGACCCCTTGCACTTTATTGAGTAGATTTGTGGCCCTTTGATTGTCTTTGTATAGCCTTCAGTTGCTCCAGTCATTAACCACATACCTATGCCTCAACTATGCTACACATGATGCAATATTTTTGGTTATTTTTGTGAACTTATGTATGCTAAATGATATGCAAAATGTTGAGGATATGAGAGGGAAAATTTTGAGGTATTACAATGATAAAGATCTATACTTACTCAACATAACAATCCTCCACATCACATGTTATCTTAATTGTCAAGGCGCATCTATCCATTCATCTTGATTCTCGACTACTATCAACAAGAGATTGAGGGTGATCAATCCCCAATTTGTTCATAGACAATCGATCATCTTGATGAAGTATAAACCTTTCCTTACTAACCATGATAACAATCTACTACTCACCAATCCATCCTTCCATAATGAAAGCATCCTGAAGAAGCACCAGCTTCTCCCCCACTTATCTCATCCTCAACTCATGCAAACAAACGGTTAGAAAACAACTACGTACCAAGTGTTCCCTACACACATGTCGTATACCAAGACACAAACCATACTAGACAACCTGGCCGGACCGACTGACCTACTCTAATACCAATTATAACACCCCACTTTCCCATATTATAAATTACATAAATAATAAAAAAAATAATCCGAGTTTACACCAAAGAGTAGGATGTCACATCATGAAACCAACAACTAAACTTCTTTTATTAATTATCAAAATATAGTATTTACAGCAGAATCATAATTCAATTCATGGCACTAAGGCCTTCATTACATTATTCTTCACCTAACCAGTGGTCTCATATAAGGTTAATAAATAAGATACATAACGAAATACAATGGTATATAACATAACAAATCCCCAATATCTTGTGTTACGTATCAGAGCGACTCCTTCGACTCGACAGAGTAACTCAAGCTCCACGTATTACTCGGTATCTACTTATCTATACTCCCCAAGGAGCACAGACGCCACAAAATAATAAAGGGGTGAGAATTACGTTCAATAAGTTAACAATGAAAAATACATGTTAAGGGGTTGTATAACACACCATCCAACATAAACAATACACAATCATGACACTACTTGTCAATTTCAATCACCCACTAATTAACATACATAAATTCAATGTGACTCAACAACTGACACAATGCATGTGGTACCAATACACCAGGTTTCATTCAACCAAACCTGATTCATAATAGAATCCAAATAAATCATATACATCCCTACTTGGCAATGACTTATCTTCACCACAAGTCACATACACTCCTACTAAGCAATGATTCGTCTTCACCAGACACACCATGAATGCATGACAACAATATGCATACAACACATGTATAATAAAAATTATACATCTTCACGATCCTCCTAATCACACGTGAGTTACACTCACTGTAATTCCCATTGGAATTACTCACCTGTAACACAACATCAATAGACACCAAACTTTACACCAGATACTATTTTAAATCATAATGTACAATCCACCTGTGAACCAAACGTTCACCATAATTCAGACTAGAATTACCATTCCTACATCAACAACAATTATCTCATAATAGCCAATCATTATACAAGTATCAATCATGCCTAGGGAATAACCCTAATGCCTCACCACAATCATCATGCACAAATAACCTATCACACGCTGTTAATTAATTATAACCAGACTAACCAACACTAACTACAATTCATCCTATCACCCATCAATGCTAGCCAAACTTGCTCGATTAAATCCTACTACGACTATCACCTTGCACTCAAATTATCACATGATTCGTAATAACATGCCAAATGGTCTCAATTGTCTAACTATGTAATTGATTAGTTAAACTATCCTTTTATCATTCATACTACTATTACTAGTCTCATCATGTTCCGTTATACTCCTTCTAGTCTCACAAACTATAGGAAATTACATCAGATGCGAAATCAGGATGAGATTGCAAAAATAACAAAATTGTACACTTCTACTGGTCATACACGTATTGCCTTGTGCATTACGCGTAATTCCCCGATCGCCCACCCCTAACCATGCGTATCCAATGAGTAATAGCTCCACTAGCCCAAACCTTTACGAGTAATGCCCATCCCCTTACGCGTATGGGTATAAGCCTTTTTTCTTCTGGAAATCCTCCATCCAGGTCCAATACGCGTAGTAGCACAAGCGTACATGTAATAACCAAGTGATACGAGTAATGGCATGCTGACACGTCTTCCCATACGCGTATTGATCATGCTTTATGAGTAATGGCGTGCTGACACGCCCTTCCATAAGCGTAATAACTCGTGACTAAGTGTATGAGTAAAAACCAGTCCAAAACATCCAATTCCCATACAAGTCCGAATTACGCCACTTAGAACCCATTGCTAACATCCGGATCTGTCCTAAATTCATCTCTACATTGATTTTAAGACTTATAATTTCATATTACTGCATTCTCCTATCATTACCAACCAATTTACTATTTCTATATCTAAATTTGTTACTCTCAACCTGCCACCAAACTCGATTTACAACCACAGTTATACAACAAAACCACAAAGTTCAATCATTAGAATTGCACGAATTTCATATCTATATCAACATGCACATCAACAAATGATTATCATGCACACAAAATCAAGAAAACAACTAGATTCAAAATAGCACATAAAACCTATGAGGGTTAGGAGCCCTCACTACCCTTTCATGTCAGAATCACCAGTTATTAAACCCATTCTCACCCTTACCTCGAATCACACTCCAAATTCCTGCAAAAATGGATGGAGAAGAATGCCTTAGTAGCCTTGTTCTTCCTCCTCTTGCCCTCTTTTTACGTGTAAAATCAATTATGACTAATTCTGCTATTAACTCAGCTTAAGGGATCTATTTTCCCTTATTCTCTTTCATTACCCAATATTAATTAAATCTGATTTTTAATTAATAAAATAATAATATTAATAGTGATACTACTAATAATAATGATAATACTAATAATACACCAATAATATAATGAATAAAATAATAATAATAATAATATTAATAATCTTAGCCATAATAATAATAATATTCACCATACTATTGTTATTACCTAAGCCCACACATAATCCAACATTACATTATTACCATCCTGACATCTCTATTTACCGGTTCCGCTAAGGACATTACACCTACGCGCTCAACTACACACACCCTTTGTAACACCCCAATTTCGTGATTTAATTGTGTAGCTTGTTGTTGTCGATTATTGGTGTTGGACGACCGTTGTTATGTTAAGGATGAGATTATTTGAATTATTTTAGTGAAAAATAATATTAAGAATATTATTTTATATTATTCAAAATTATTATTATTTAATTAAAATAAAATATGTAGAGTCTTGAGGATATATTGGTAAATTGTGGAGACTAAGTTGAGGGCAAAGTTGGAAAAAAGTATTTGGGGTCCTAGGGGAAATTTTGACAAAAAGGGAATTGAGGTTGGGAATACGATCAGTCACATTCGCTTTTGGGAGAAGATGAGAGAAGAGGTATGAAGAAAGATGAAGAGGAGCGAAGGTTTGAAGAGGTTTCCGAAATTTTTTGATGAAGAATATGGAAAAGTTTCACTCAAAGGTATGAGGAGTATTGTTTTTCAATATATTTTGACGTAAAGTTTAGGTAATGGGGAAAATTGATTTTTTTTAGAGAAAACCTAAGATTTGATGAATATAATTGAGGAAATTAGTGATGAATTGTGTTGTATTTTATGTTGTATATGATGTATGTGTGTTTGTTAGATGTTATGTTGTTGAATTGGTGATTTAATGATGAAAAAATGTGTTCTTAGAGTGAAAAATCGTTGCTGAGTTGTTGTTAATCGCAGACTAAGGATTTGCGAAATTGCCTATCTCGCTTAGCGAGCAAGTGAAACCTTGAGAGTTATCCAACCCGAGAGTAGCTCGATTAGCGAGCGTCAAACTCGCTTAGCGAGACCTGTAACGTTTTGGAAAATGTTTTCTTTTCTTGAATGACTCGAAATGACTCGTTTTATTGTCTTATGGTGTTATGATGTTAATGTGAATTCTTGCCATGCTATAATATGCTAAATGAGTAAGATATTATGATGAAATAATGTTTAGGTGATTACGTTGTATTATGATAATATGTAGAAATGATGACATGAGTAGGCAAATTAGTATATGTATGATATGGATTATGATGATTATATGTTAATTTATATGATGGTATGAGTTATGTGGACAATGATACAATAATGATGCTATGACAGAGTAATTAGATATTGTAACTATTACAATGTTTATGATTACTATATGATGATGAAAATAGGTTGATAGATGACATGATTGAGGTATAGATGTCTTGTGAAGATTATGATGAATATTTACATGAATGTCGATGCAAGAGTTGATTATGATGATTATGTTGATGTTGTTACATCGTTGCATTCATGGCATACTTATGATGATTGAGGCTTCAATCCCAATGTGTGGATTGGGGTGTTGTTGATTATGTTTTGCTTCCCTGTGGAGGATAAATGACCCAATGTCCGTCACATGTTGAAATCGGTACCACATGCGTATTATGAGGATTGTATTTCATTCTTGGTGGCATAGCATGATGCATATATGTTGCGTAGATGTTTGTTGAGTTTTTATGATGTGATGGGTGATGTTTTATTATGTGTTACTATTTGATGTATGTTATATGATTATCTTTACTATATGTCGATTATATTGATTTGTGATTACTCACCCTGCCTGCCTTTGGTTATGGTCTATTATGACATCCTGCAGATACTCAAGAATAGCTTAGTGCTTGGATGTAGCTAGAAGTATTTTTATGCATCACTTATTTAGTGATATAGTGTCTTACTTTGATAGATGTAACATCTGGTGGGTCACAATTGAGTGAACAATATGTTGTCTGTTATGATGATTTTCTTGAGTTACTAGATGCTAGTTTGTATTTATTGCTGATAGTTGACAATGACCTAAGGTCTTGGCATTTTGATGAAATAAATGAAGTTTTATGAAATTATAATTCCGCTGCAGAGATTTGTTGATTATTGAATTATGAAAGAAAAATTAATATTCTAAATGTTTTAAAAAAATTCGTACGACGAATTAATAAATGTTGTGAAGACGTTTTATGAAGAAAATGTGGCACCTTTCTGAGACTTACTTTGATTTAATTATGTGATTGTTGTCTTTTATTCAATGGGGTTAGTAGGGTGTTACATTAGTGGTATCAGAGCAAGTTGGTCCATCTGGCCACGTTGTCTAATGATGTTTGTTCCTTAGTATGCGACATGTGTGTGAAACACTATCGGTACTTGCTTGTTTTCTAACTGTTTGTTTCCAGGTGTTGGTTTGAGATAAGTGGGGGAGAAGATATTGCTTCTCTGAGTTTCTTTGGATGTGGAGTGTTGTCTCAGCGGGTATTGGATTGCAAGGTTGCAAATGTTTTTAGGAAGGTGTTTCTCGATTTCGGAGGGAATGCAGAGATAAGGCTTGTTAATAATGGACGGAATTGCGTTGGATGGAATAGACGTGTCTTACCAGCTGAAATGGTGTGTACGAAGAAGTAGAATGGAGTTAATTCAAGTGCTTACAGATGTTTTTGATGAGTCGATGTAGATTATTATATTTGATGATGAAAAAGTTCAAGTTGTGTGTTTTCGGTTAAGTTGGAAGGTTTTGAAGGAGAACAATCAGGTATTGTTGATATTTGCTTCTCGGGGAATATAGAGCAATGTGATGGCTAGTGATATGCCAGAGGTGTGTAATTCCTGATGTTTTCCTAAGGATATTCATGACTTATTTCAGAGTGTGAATCTAAGTTCGATGAAGGTGAAAAGTTGTTTGTTCCGTTAAGCATGTGGTTAAGTTTATGAAAGATGGTGTAGAAGTGTTTATGATGTGAGTTTCTTTGAAGGCATAAGAAAATGCAGTGGTTGTTGATTTATATAAGATGTGTTACTTTTGGATGTGTTCTCATATGAAATCAAGAGTTTTCTAATGAAATCATAGAGGACTCTAAGAGTGGGTTACAAGACTGAAAAACGTGTTTTAATTGATGAAATTGAGTGGAACCATACCTGTATATGCTTTGTAGTGATGCGATGCTGTTGTGACTGGTGTCAGGTGTTCATGTGTGGTATGACATTTGGTTAGTGATGTAAGTGATAAACTACATTATGGTTGGGTTATATGAGTGTTTTAATAAACATTATGTTGATTATGAAGTTCTATTATGTTGAGTTGTTAATGATGTTGTTGTGACGTAAATGAAATGATTATAAATGATAATGAGATAGTCTATTTGGTGATAAAATGAGGAATTAAGGATATTCTGAAAACGGTTATCAGGACGAGGTACAATCATCATGAGAACATTGTGATGCCGGTTTGTGTATCCAATGTACCTGGCATGTTTGTGGAGTGTCACTCCCGATAAATGGGAATGACCCAGATAAAGGTACAGACGCGAACGGTCGGCGAAAGAGGGATGCGAGGACACACAGGAGTGAACTCACAGGGAATGAAAGAGTCTCCAGCTAGGCATTTTTATCCCGGGGGAAAGGCAATGCTGCATAGACCTAGAAAGATATGGATAAGACGGTTGCGAACAAGAGAGACTGAGAAAGGGGGTTGGTTACAACCTGGGAAGGTATTAGCACCCAGATTGTCCGTCGTACTCGACGGGATCCACGCTTAAAAGATTTGTGTTTTAAAGGGGTAGTGTCAGTGCAATTTGTGTATAAAAGAGCTGGAAAGGGATGTACAGGTGTCAGTGTAAGAGAAGTAAAGTGTATAAGTGATGTGTCAGTGTAAGAATAAGGGTGAAATGCTCAAGATCATGAGGCTTAAAGAATGATGCTAGAAGGAGGGGGAATATACAGAGACTTTTGTTCGATAACTGTTAAGTTATGCCTACGTATCCTCTCGTGCAATGAGGAAGTCAGAACAACGTAGTTCGACCCAAAGAGACTGAAGGATGAATTGACTTGTGAACTGCTTACTTGTCTATGCTCAAGTGTATGATCTATCTGGCTCAGGTGCTAACTGTCTTGCATTAGACAGAAGAAGCAAGTTCCCGCTTGTGAGTGAATGAGATGAGAAAAGAATCCCGGAGGAGACGATTATTGTTTGTTTTTGAGTTTTTAGTCTTTTATTGCTTTTGAAAGTTTGTCATAAGTTAATGAGCTTAAACCTAAACCAATGGATTAGTAAACTCATCACATCTTCCCTCTGATTAGGGGTAATGAGAATACCTTAAGTGTGAAGTCAGCTTCTCGCACTTAATCACCTTTGGTGTAGGATTAAGATCATTAACCTACTTGTGATTATTTAGATGTTTTTGGTGTTTTTGTTTAGTGTTAAGTAATGAGATTAAGCCATAATCAGGGATTAAACAGACTCATTACACCATCCTAATAGAAGGATAATAGATGAGAATGTTTAAGCTGAGGAAGACTCCTCAACTTAATCCATGATTAGGGATTAACCTCATGACAAAACAAAGCCTTTATTAGATGGATTTTAATTAATGATAAGATGAAGAAATGAGTTTTATGGTTTGTAAGACAACTTGAGGGGGACTTGTCCATTAACACTAGGGTTAGTCCTTCTTAACCAGTTAAGGAAGAATTAGAACCCTAATGCAAGGCCCAAGTTACAAGTGTGATGTCTTGATGATTATTAAGATGGATTGATTGAAGGATTTAAACACATTAAGGGTTTAACACTTAGGATTAAAGTTATACACTCCATCCTAATAGAAGGATGCAGGCATAAGCTTAATCACAAAGCCTTAAAGCCTTTAGGATTTAGTCCCTGATTATGAGATGAGAAGAGAAGACTCAATGAGACACAAAGGTAAAAACTAAGTGGGGAGACTAATCAAAACCCTAATCATTGTCATGCATGGTTGTTCCTAAGGTTTGTGAGGTTAACAAGAGAAATCTTCAATGGAACCACCAGGAAGCAGATGAAAGGATCAGGAGAAGCAAAGCAACTTGCTTCACTTAAGAAGACAAGTCACTTGAGGAAGGAAAGTAAGATGAAAAAGAAAGAGCAAGCTCAATCTCAAACACAAAGTAAAATGATGCATGGATGCAAGAGAGATGAAAAGAAAAGGTGGGAAGTGAAGGCAAATCCACCTCCCAAAGTTACTTACCACCTGAAATGTTAATGAAAGGAATGCAATGCAATGCAAAATAGAATGCAATGGCATGATGAGAAACAAAACCAGAAGCACATACATGGTGTTAATGATGCTATGAGATGCTACAAACATGAAACAACACATGGGGATGATCATACAAGCTCATGGATGCAAATGAAACAAGTTAAGAACCATGAACACATATGAAAAGTTATGAAATGAAAATGGCATACAACATGGCAAATGCAAGATGCAATGATCAAACATTCTTTCAATGTGTCTTAAGATGTCTAGTGAATCAAATGAATGCTTAAAATGTTAAGGCAAGTCATGTTATGCAAGCAAATGCAAGATGGATGCATATGGAAGCCCAAATTAGGGTTTATGATCAAAGCATCAAACACAAACCAAAATCAGAAGCAAACATCAATATAAAAAATTGAAAATGCATTTAAAGGATCCCTAAACCTATACTAACCCACTGCCCAAAGGAGAAGTTCCAACTCTTAACCTAGTTCAAGTTAAGATTTTTCTAAGTTTTCTAGGGTTTTAGGGTTCCTTAACAAGAAAAATGTCAAACAAATGGAAAATGAAAGATCAAATCATGACCATTTAATATCACAAACTACATGCTAAACACAATGCAATGCAAAAAGAATCAAGGTCCAACTTTCAATGGTTAGGCAGAAATGATTTTTGGAAGTTTGGATCAAAATAATGCTTTGAAAATGAATTAATTCCATGAAAAATTATCAAAATGCATCCAGATCAAAAAATAAATTTGGTTTGAGGGTTGGACAATGTTTCTAAATGTTTTTAAATGTTTCATGAATTTTTTGGTGATTTTTAAATACCTAAAAGTATTTTTAATTAATTAATTCTCATTAATTAATTAAAAATAAAATTTTAAATATTTAAAAATATTTTTAAAATGCAAAAAATAAAAATAAAAATATTTTTGGTTTCTGAAATTAAATAAAAGTTTGTATAAAAAATTTCAGAATTTTTGAATAAGTTTTACTATTTTTAAATAAATGCACAAATTAAATGAGAAAAATTGAAATAAAAAATAATGAAAATGAGAAGTAATCATATCCAACGCATCAGATTCAAAGTTGGGGGTCAGCTGTTGACTTGGCGCGTGAATCAAGGGTCAGGATGGACTCTGACTTAATTAAATTAATTAAACTTAATTAATTTAATAAAGATGGATTAGGGCTAAATGAACAAATCTGGGCCGTGCATGACTTAACCTAATCACCATCTAAGGGCTGTGAATCAAACTGGGGAATTAATTAGGGATTAGGGTTAATAACTTTCAGGTGACCGGAGGGAAGCTCCGGTCATCTTCTCCGGCGGGTTGAAAATCCTAGATCACGATTCAGGCCACCATTCACCAAATTGAAAGCAGGGAAATGTTCCTCTACCCAAACCCCATTCAAATCACCCCTCAAACAAAATTTATCAATCAAAAATAGTGAGAATCGAAGGCAACAAGATTCACGGGTGAAATTTCAGAGAGCTACAAAATACTCATTTCTTCACTATTTTCGATTCTAAAGGCATCATCATGATCAGCAAGACATGTACTATCAATTTGTAACATAAAATGCAAGTTCTGAAAAGTTGAGGATTCGAAGCTACCTGAAGTGATGAACTATGAATATGAGCTCTCCTGACCTTGCTTTGATGCAGAATGCCTTCTCTGAACCCCCTGAAGCCAATGGAATGTTCACAATCCTTTGTTGGTGGCTATTTTGGAAGCTTGAGTTCTGATATGGCAGGTTTTACAGTTGTGATTTGTAAGGTTTCAAACTGCTTTAATGGTGGATTCTGGTTCCTTTGAGTGTGTATGATGCAATGGTGAAGAGAAAATGGATGTTTGATGGATGTGGAAGGGGATTCGAAGAGAGGAAAGTTTTGACAGATTTTGTGGTATGCTGTGTTCTGGCTTGTCTCAATGGCCAATCTCTTGCTATAACACTCCCACAATGTATGAGTAGCCTGTGGAGCAGGTCAGTAGAGGTGGCTGCTCACTGTTCCAAGAGTATGGGGGTTTTGGCCAAAAAAGTCAATGTGATTGGTACTTGCAGCATGGGCTATGGCAGCAACTGTCTAAGGGCTTGTCTTGCCTCAGCTTGAGTCAAGGATGACCCTTAGATTGCTTGTGAATGTCTGCAGCATGTGGATCATGAGCTATGCTAGATCTTGCAACTTGCCCACTTGTGTTCTCTTGTGATTTTGTGCTATGTACATGAAATGATTCTTGCTGAATTTTGTTGCATGGAACTTCATTTAGTCATGGCAATGCATAGAGACTAATTGGTGATCACACAATTCATGGGAGGATGATTTTGCCAAGAATCCCTCTTTGCATCTTTATGAAAAATGACTTATGGATTTCTTGAAAATCAAGTAACAAAAATGAAAGATTCCTTGGGCCAATTCTGTTTTTAGGTCATGTGTGATGTTTGTGTTAAGGTTTGACATCAATTAGAAGTCACAAATTGCCTTGGTACAAGAATTTGCAAGTTTTCCATTTGGTGCATAACTTGAAATTTAGTGATTTTTGCCAACTTTGATGAGCCATAACTTTTGATCCAAAATGAATTAGGTCATGTTCTTGTACTTTTTGAAAAGGGAAAGATCCATTATACAACTTTCATGACCAAAGTTTTTTCATTTGAAGCCTTTTTGAATAAAAAAGTAAGGGTTGAAAAAGTTGCCTAAAATGGCATTTTCATTAAAAGTCAAACTTGCCCAAAAAGTCAACTTTGCAAAAACTTGAAATTCTTGAATTTTGTGAACTTCCAACTTCTTCCATGATCAAATAAATATCATATACATTCAAAATGATGAAGAACACCCTTTGGTTGGGTCATTGGGGGCCTCAGATGCCCTGATTTTGCACTGACTTGTTCAGAAAGTCAACCTTTGATCAGATGACTTCCCCAAGGAATTTCTTCATGAAAATCGATATGCATACTCCCTATACCATATAGAGACCAATAGAAACAAGAATGACCAAAAAATTTGGAGTTATGGCCTCTGAAACCAAAACCCTAATTTTAGGTCATCTGTGCAGTCAAGCCTGGCTCTGCTTCCATACCAATCCCAGTTCTTGTGATTTTTTGACATTATTGGCTTTGAGAGGGTATAACATGATACTTGAACACATATAGACCCCTTTGAAGTGATTGATGGCCTTTGGAATGGCTCAAGAAGCTCTTGGATTGCTCAGATCACAAACCCTAGATGCAGATGACTTAGAACCAGTGCAGTGAATCAAAAATGTGGTATGAGATGTTATGATTGTGTTTATGCATATGGAATGATCATAAGACATATTGAAATGGGTGAGGGAAAATTTGGGGTGTTTACAGCTGCCCCTATTCAAACATGAGTTAGCTGTGCAGGATGTAAGCGACGGCTTATCAGGCAAACAAGATAACTTGTGGTTGAATACTAAAGACAGTCCAAAATTTGCACTCACAGAATGAAGAAGAAAAGGGATATAGATTGTAAAAGAAAATAAAGTATATTATAAAGTAAGGGAGACGGAGGACGACCGTCGAGCAGAGAACGACTGCTGGGTAAAGAGCAATGACGGGGACGGCCGACATGCTGGGGATAAAAAGAATTATGATGGGGACGACCATCAAGTAAAGCTGTAAAATTCTCTGGGGATTAATGAAACATGACGGGGACGGCCATCAAGTTCAAAAAGTAAAGTAACCAACGATGGGGACGGCCATCGGGCTAAAAAGGAAAAGGGACCACGACGGGGACGGCCATCGGGTTAAAGAATAAATGAAATAAACAGATGATGAGGTACGGTCATCAAAGGTGAAGGACGATCACCTAGCAGGGGACGGCTGCTCTGTTGGGTTAAGATGAGGGACGGTCATCTAAGGTGGAGGACGACCACCTGGCAGGGTACGGCTGCCGAAAGCATCGCGACATAGGACGAATGCCGGATGAAAGGTCAACGATGGGGACGGCCATCGGATGAGCATGATGGAGGACGACCATCAAGAGGTGGAGGACGACCACCTAGCAGGGGACGGCTGCTCTCGAGGTTTATCATAACACAGGACGAATGTCAGATAACCAAAATCAACAATGGGGACGGCCATTGGACAAAATGATGAAGGACGATCATCAAGAGGTGGAGGACGACCACCTAGCAGGGGACGACTGCTAAATATCACGACATAGGACGAATGTCGGATAGAAAATCAATGATGGGGACGGCCATCGGATGAGCATGATGGAGGACGACCGTCGAGCAGAGAACGACTGCTCTCAAGGTTTATCATGACATAGGACGAATGTCAGATAAAAGGAGAAATTGCTTTGGTAGCGATCTACTGGGGAATAGTAAACACAGACGAGTGTTTACATCCAAGAAACAAAAGGTATAAGTGTTTAGATGTTTTGTGTATAGATTAAAGATGCGGATGAGCATCCTTAAGACTACGATACGGACGAGTATCGGGTAGAAACAAACACTGACACGTGTTCAGAGATGATGATACGGACGAGTATCAACGGGTTAACAGAGAACACGGACGAGTGTTGGATCTGAAAGGATTCTTCTGGGGAATAGTAGACACAGACGAGCGTCTATATTCAAGAAGACAAGGGTGTTTGACACAGTGTATGGATTAAAAATGCGGACGAGCATCCTTAAGACTATGATACGGACGAGTATCATGTAGAAACAAACGCTTGACGCATGCTCTGAGATGATGGTACGGACGAGTACCAACTGGTTAACAAAGAACAAGGACTAGTGCCGAATCTGTGGGGATATAAGTGATATATATAAGATACGGACGAGTATCTGTATGAATAGTAAGTATGAGTGATGTATAGATGAGTGTTTAATCTGTCGGGGAGAGTGACACGGACGAGTGTCAAAAGAAGCAAAGTATAGTATAAACAAGTATCTGATGTACAAAGTGTTTGGGTTACTGTACTGGGGAGAATGATACAGACGAATGTCAAAGAAATTGTATAAGTATAGGTGAGTGCAAAGAGGATGTCTTCGGCTTTCTGCTGGGGATATGACACGGACGGGTGCCAAAAAGTATCTGTAATACGAGTGGTACTGCTTGCACAGAGTGTTCAGGCGACTTTACTGGGGAGTATTGACACGGACAGGTGCCAAAGAGAGTATACTGGTGTTTGTGAATGTGAGGCAACTGCTTTTGCTGGGGAATCTCTGCTGGGGGATTTTTGGGGGGTTTTCTGTATGTTGATGGATTATCATTATTCACAAGTGTTTGATTCAGAACATGGCTTATGATTATGCTATATGTTTGATTTTTGTCGTAATGCTCCGTACTAGGCGGAATGCTACACTTTGTGGGTGAATATGATGCGAATGCTATGATTATGCGAGGATATCAATCCGGGACTCGGATCCCGGTGCTGCGAAGATCTCTGGCCAATCTGCTTGAAATGGACATCCCAGTTGGGGGTGAGATCATTGGTAGATCTTATGAGATAATATCTGCTTGGGGATACATATCACTGATAGACCTGTCTCAAATAATGAGGGACCCAACTGGGAGCTTGTGGAAGCTTTCGTCACTCTATTGTGATTCCTTCATGCGCTGCTCTTCTGGATAGAGGCTGGAGTTCTGTGGGGAGATGGTTCCCTGACTTTTGTATTTAGCTGAGGATGGCAACTCGGCTGGGGAGAAAGAGGGATCACTGAAAGATCTCCCTAGAGATTCTGTTGAGGAGGGCTCTTTGACTCAGCCGGGGATATGGGTGTCTTCTGGTATTGCCCTGTTGGAGAGGTAATGCCTGGAAACCCTGATGGGGAGAATCCACAAGTGGCAACTCGGCTGGGGAGAAAACACTTTGAGTGTTGAGACTGAGTGAGTACTGATTTTCCAGCTTGCTGGGATGAAGCTTACATGCCCCAAGTTGCATTCTGGATACCTGCAATCCTGCAAAGATATAGAAACGCACAAATAATCCCGAGGTATCCCTTATCGGATTCCGTCACAGGAGTTCAGACACTTCTGTGAGTAAGTATATTTCCTGCGAGCATGTGACTTTTATTACATATATTTTTGAAGATAAGCATCTGCATTTATGCAATCAGTTTTTCTTAAGACATCAGACATTTTTTGCAAATAAAATGTACAAGACGAAACATGACTGAAAATCTGCTTTTATTAATTCATGTGCCCTGAATTGGCAATATACAGTCAAAGAAACATATCCCCTGAAATGAGAAGATTGTTACAAATTGAGAAAACAGAAAGTTGGCAATGTTGTCGACGCTTTAAGGAGCTTCTCTCTGCTATGACTCGTATGACATTTGACGTTCTTCTCGTCTTGCTTTCTGAAGAGGGCTGATTCTGATTGAAGCTTGATCCTTTCGAAACTTACCAAGTTGTAAACGATACAAACGAATTCAGAATGCAGTTGTTCGCTTATTCCCTTATTTTGCATGGATCGCCCTTTCGGGTTTTCAATCCATCGGGATACCCATTTTTGCCTGAGTTGTCCAATGCGGCTTTTCAACTCAGCGGGTGTACATTTTTTGTTTATTTCCCTTATTTTTGCCCGAGTCTTTTATTCCGTTTTTGACTCGCCGGGATGCCCTATTTTTGCCTGGACTTACATTCTATTTTTATGTCCAGCGGGTCATTTTATGCGAAGTATTTTTTAACTGCATCTGAATTCACAGGGGACGGGAAGTCCTCACCATCCATGGTGCTGAGCATCAGTGCTCCACCAGAAAAAACTTTCTTTACTAGAAATGGTCCTTCATAATTCGGAGTCCATTTGCCCCTGTGGTCTGTATGAGGAGGGAGGATTCTCTTCAGTACAAGATCTCCTACCTAGTACTCTCGGTGCCTGACTTTCTGATCGAAGGCCCTCTTCATTCTTTTCTGATATAACTGCCCATGACAGATTGCAGCCAATCTTTTCTCTTCAATCAGACTCAGTTGTTCGTATCGGGCCCGAACCCATTCTGCTTCACTTAGTTTAACATCCATTAGCACCCGTAGAGAGGGTAATTCAACTTCAACAGGTAGGACTGCTTCCATACCATATACAAGCTGATACGGTGTTGCCCCAGTGGATGTTCTGATTGACGTGCGGTACCCATGCAAGGCAAATAGTAGCATTTCATGCCAGTCTTTGTAGGTGACTACCATCTTCTGCACAATCTTCTTGATATTTTTATTTGCTGCCTCAACAGCGCCATTCATCTTTGGCCTGTAAGGAGAAGAATTGTGATGTTGAATTTTGAAGTCCCGACATAGCTCTGCCATCATTTTGTTGTTTAAGTTAGAACCATTATCAGTAATGATTCGCTCGGGAACTCCATATCGACAGATGATATCTCTCTTCAGAAATCTGGCTACCACTTGCCTTGTAACATTTGCATAGGAAGCTGCTTCAACCCACTTGGTGAAATAGTCAATGGCGACTAGGATGAATCTGTGACCATTCGAAGCAGTTGGCTCAATCTTGCCAATCATGTCAATGCCCCACATGGCAAAGGGCCAGGGTGAAGACATCACATTCAAAGGGTTGGGAGGCACATGCACCTTATCCGCATAAATCTGGCATTTATGGCATTTTCTGGCGTAGGCACAACAGTCAGCATCCATTGTGATCCAGTAATAGCCTGATCTTAGCAGCTTTTTAGCCATGGCATGCCCTCCAGCATGGGTACCAAAGGATCCTTCGTGCACTTCATGCATTAACAAATCTGCTTCCGTCTTGTCAACGCATCTGAGGAGTACCATATCAAAGTTTCTTTTGTATAGGGAACCATCAGTGTTCAGAAAGAAACTACCAGCAAGCCTTCTTAAAGTCTTCTTATCATTGGAAGATGCCCCAGGTGGGTATGTCTGATCCTCCAAGAAACACTTAATGTCATGGAACCAAGGCTTATCATCCTTGACAACATCTGCCGCGAACACATATGCTGGTCTGTCAAGTCTGGATACTGAGATTTGAGGTACGAAGTTGGTAGCTTGGACTTTGATCATAGACGAAATGGTAGCCAGAGCATCTGCAAACTGATTCTCATCCCGAGGGATATACTCAAGGTTGACCGTTGTAAAGAAAGTCAATAACCTCCTTGTATAATCCCTGTAAGGTATCAGATGATCCTGGTGGGTGTACCATTTGTCGTTGGTCTGATTGACTACCAAAGCTGAATCTCCGAATACGGTCAACGTCTTGATCCTGAGGTCAATGGCTTCCTCAAGACCCATAATGCAAGCTTCGTATTCAGCTTCGTTGTTAGTGCAGTTGAAAGTGAGTTTTGCCGAGAAAGGCATGTGAACTCCTTTAGGTGTAACGAGTACTGCACCAACACCACGACCATTCATATTAACAGCCCCATCAAACATCATAGTCCATTCCTCTTCCGGGTCGGGCCCTTCAGTGTGAACAGGCTCTTCATGATCTTTTGCTTTTATGAACATGATGTCTTCATCAGGGAAGTCAAATCTCATAGGATGGTAATCATCAATGGGTTGCTCAGCAAGATATTCAGACAATACACTGCCCTTGATGGCTTTTTGAGAAGTGTACTGGATGTCATATTCTGTGAGGATCATTTGCCATCTCGCAACCCGTCCGGTAAGTGCTGGCTTCTCAAATATGTACTTGACTGGGTCCATCTTTGAGATCAACAAAGTAGTGTGGGTCAACATATACTGTCTCAGTCGGCGAGCAGCCCACGCTAAAGCACAGCAAGTTTTCTCGAGCAGTGAATAACGTTGTTCACAGTCGGTAAACTTTTTGCTTAGGTAGTATATTGCATACTCTTTTCGACCAGACTCGTCATGCTGGCCCAACACACACCCCATTGACTCTTCTAATACTGTCAAGTACATTATCAAAGGTCTTCCTTCAACTGGAGGCATAAGGATTGGAGGCTCCTGTAAGTATTCCTTGATCTTGTCAAAAGCCTTCTGGCAATCTTCATTCCACCTGACCATTTGTTCTTTTCTCAACAATTTGAACAAGGGTTCACATGTTGCTGTAAGGTAAGATATGAACCTTGAGATGTAGTTCAATCGACCTAAGAACCCTCGAACTTCTTTTTCTGTCTTCGGTGCAGGCATTTCTTGAATGGCTTTGACTTTATCAGGGTCAACTTCAATTCCTTTCTCGCTCACAATAAAACCCAGCAGCTTACCTGATCGCACCCCGAATGTGCACTTGTTGGGGTTCAACTTCAGTTGGTACTTCCTCAGACGCTTGAATAGCTTTAGCAGATTCACCAGGTGGTCTTCTTCAGTGAGGGACTTGGCAATCATGTCATCCACGTAACATTCGATTTCTTTATGGATCATATCGTGGAATAATGTCACCATAGCCCGTTGATATGTTGCACCGGCATTCTTTAATCCGAATGGCATCACCTTATAACAGAACGTGCCCCAGGGTGTAATGAAGGTTGTCTTCTCCATGTCTTCAGGTGACATTTTAATCTGATTGTATCCTGAAAATCCGTCCATGAAGGATAATACCGAGAACTGAGCCGTATTATCCACCAATACATCAATGTGAGGTAATGGGAAATCATCTTTCGGGCTGGCTCTGTTCAGATCCCGGTAGTCAACACACATCCTTACTTTGCCGTATTTCTTAGGCACAGGCACAATATTAGCAACCCACGGTGGATAGCTAGTCACAGCAAGGAACCCAGTGTCCCATTGCTTTTGTACCTCTTCCTTAATTTTCATTGCCATGTCTGGGCGATTACGGTGCAGTTTCTGTTTAACCGGTGGGCATTCTTCTCTTAAAGGCAGCTTGTGCACAACAATGTCGGTGTCCAACCCTGGCATATCTTGATAAGACCAAGCAAACACGTCCACATACTCCTGAAGCAGGTCAATCAGTTGTCTCTTTACTGAGTCTTGTAGGCAGGCCCCGATTTTAACTTCTTTCACGTCTTCATCTGTACCAAGATTAATCGTTTCAACCTCCTCTTGATGAGGAGTGATAACCCTTTCCTATTGTCTCAACAATCTGGCTAGCTCTTCAGGAAGCTCATATTCTTCTCCAACCCCTTCATCAACTTGATTGATTGGGTTGTCAAAGTCATACGAAGTCATAGCCGTGCTGTTGTCGGTGCAGTCTGGAAGGCACTCTCTACAAGGGTTCAGTTTGTTCATTTTAGTGATTTGATTTTAATCTTGTTTTAGAAAAGTGAAGTAAAGTTGTCATTTTGAAAACATTGCCATTTATTTTTGTACAAAAAGAAAAATGGAAAAACAGTGAGCGGAAAAGAAAGGGACTCATTTGCAAAAGATGTCTGATATTTCATTGATTAATCTTGTTGCACAAAAATTACAGATGGCCCGATTACAAAATGAGTCTTGTCATCTTGGGCAAGATGCAAGACTTGATGCATGCTTAAAATATACAGGAAATAATAATTACTCTGCAGGAGTAACTCTTATAATTTCCTGGGAAGACCAGTTTGGGATACTGCTCCCCGGGACCTTTGGACGGATCCAACTCTCCAGGTTGCGGTCGCCTTCATCCTCGTCTTCCAAATTGTTGACATCATCGGGAGTGAGCATCCCTCCACTAACAAAGTTGGGCTCCTTAGCAGCCTCTACTTGATCTTGTTGAGTTGGTTTGTAACCCAACCCAAATCTATCTTCTTTCTTCTCCACAGGTAGCAATTTGCCCCAGCCTTGGGCAGTTCCTTCCTCAACAACCTTCCGGGCTTGTTGGTATGATGTCATTGAGGTTCCAGGTACAACAGATGTTTCATTTATGTTCAAGGCCTCAAACCCTTGACTCATTGTTTCGTGGATCTCCCCATCCATCTCAATATATTTGTAGGTAGCCAGGTGGCTAACAAAAATATCCTCCTCTCCACAGATAGTAACGACTTGGCCCTCCCACTCGAATTTTAACTTCTGGTGAAGGGTTGAGGTCACGGCGCCAGTAGCGTGAATCCATGGCCTACCCAATAAACAGCTGTAGGCAGGCTGTATATCCATCACGTAGAAGGTCGTTTTGAAAGTTTGTGGGCCAATCATTATAGGAAACTCAATTTCTCCCAGAACTGATCTCTTAGAACCGTCAAAGGCTCTCACTACTAAGTTACTGGGGCGTAATGCCAATCCGTCATACTCTAGCTTCACAAGGGCTTTTTTAGGTAAGACATTGAGGGATGATCCTGTGTCTACCAGCACATGGGAAAGAACTGCACCTTTGCATTCCATGGTAATGTGCAAAGCCTTGTTATGATTGCGGCCTTCCGTAGTCAAGTCAGTGTTGGTGAACCCTAGTCCATGACTAGCATTAACATTTCCAACCACAACTTCCAACTGATTGACGGTGATCTCTTCTGGCACATAAGCTGCGTGCAAGACTTTTAGTAGTGCGTTCCGATGAGCCTCGGAGCACATAAGTAATGATAGAATAGAGATCTTGGAAGGCGTCTGGTGAAGCTGGTCCACTATTTTGTAATCACTTTTCTTGATGATTCTCATGAATTCATCAACTTCTTGATCAAAAGGTGTTTTCAAAGCTTCTTTAACAATCTGCTCTTCCTGCACCAAGCTCTTCCCTTTTGCCTTGGCAGCAGCTTCTGCTTCGGCAGTGGGTCTTTGAATTTGGGGAGCAAAGAGACGTCCGCTTCGAGTGAAGCCTCCGCCTCCTCCCACATTATCTATTTGTGGTGCAGGGGTTGTTGATTCAAGAGTGATTTTCTGTCCTCCGCAGTATAGGTCAGAGCCGTAATGCCAGGGGATGGCATTACTGCTTTCATAAGGCACTGGTCCAGGCACTATGATAGTGACTGGACTGATAGCAGCTGCAGAAGGGACTGTGATAGTTTGTGGATCGTAGTATATTGTGACTGGTGCTCTGATGGGAGTGGCACTTTGTGAGTTGTAGGCAGAATCATTTTCAGGATCATAATAAATTGTAACCGTCGAGACATTTGCTGCTGAAGTTGTAGGAGACACTGTTGGAAGGGTGGGTGTTGTTGTTGTAGGAGATTCTGAATGAAGGGGTGCTGAAGTTGTAGAAGGGATGTTTGCTGATATTTGGTCCGTTGAAGTAACAGATGAAGCAATTGTTGATGAAGCTGAGGAGTTGTCTGGAACAATGGTTGTTGCAGTTGTAGAAGACACGGGAATTGTTGCTGATGAGATTGCTGGATTGGTAGGAATTAATGTTGTGATTTGAAGCAGGCCGATCTGGATGAGACCATCTATGCCATCTCTCAAGTTATCACAACCATTCACTGAAATGTTGCAATAAGCACACCCTAGCTCACATCCCGGGAACATTTGACATTCGAGGAGTTGAGCTTTAATCTCCACCAACGGTGTCCGAATCTGACCCACACTAGTTATCAAGTAAGACGGTTTGTCTTCTTCAATAGCATTGATTCTGGGGCCACCATGGTTTGGCATAGGGTTCTTGTTAACATTTGGTGGGGGTGCAAAGTTTAGAGCTTTAGAATCTACCAAGTCCTGTACCTTCATGTGCAAAGCTCTGCACTTCTCTGTACTATGGCCAGGTGCATTCGAATGAAAAGCACATCTGGCGTTGGAGTCGTAATTTCTGGGTAGACTGGCAGGATCTGGAGGTGCCAACGTCCTTAGCTCAACCAGGTTGAGTTTCAGGAGTTGTGGCAGCAATGTGGCATATGGCATAGGGATCGGATCGATCACCCTATTGGCCTGAGAAGGTCTCTATTGGAACGGTCTTTGCTGATTGTTGTTGTTGGTGTTGTTGTAGTTTCTCTGAGGAGGATACTGATTTTGTTGCTGATAATTTTGTTGCTGTGGTTGATAAGCTGGTTGTGGATGAATTGGAGCGGGAATGGTGACTGCTGCCACAGACCTATGAACATATTGGGGTCTGCCCCTGCTGGTATGGATAGCATTGGTATCACCAGTTCTTCTTGGGCCCACAAAAGGCTTCCTTGTGTTGCTGGATGAGCTGGCACCGTTGTCAGAAATTTTGCCCATCTTTAACAGGCTCTCAATTCTCTCTCCAGCTATAACGACATCTGCAAAGCTGGTAGAAGAGAAAGCAGCCAGCCTGTCAATGTATGTTCCCTGGAGGGTGTTCATAAACATATCTGCCATCTCCCTCTCTGACATAGGTGGCTGGACAGCAGTAGCCAGCTGCCTCCACCTCTGGGCGTACTCCCGGAAGCTTTCCCTGGATGACTGTGACATTCCCATCAGGAGGGTCCTGTTGGGTGCCATATCCAAATTATACTGGTATTGTCTGATGAAGGCCTCTGCCAAGTCCTTCCAACACCTGATGGTTGCTCTAGTCAGATGGGAGTACCATTCCCTTGAAGCTCCCGTTAAGCTATCCTCAAAATAAAACATCCATAGCTTCTCGTCCATGGTATATGCTTTCAACCTCCCCAGAAAGGATTGTAAGTGGGTCCGTGGGCAGGAGGTCCCATTGTACTTTTCAAAACAAGGAGGCTTAAACTTATGGGGAATCCTGACCCCGTCCACTAAGCCCATGTCCATAACATCAAAACCCAAAGAGTTTTGAGACTCCAAGGATCTTAATTTTTCAGCAATTTCGTCCATCCTTCTGTCATAGGCTTCCTCCCCAGCTCCCATCACTGTGAACTGATCTTCCTAGGGGTCTTCTTGCAATACCCTGCCTGCAGTGGCAGTCCCTTGCACATTAGCAGGAATGTTGATCTATGGATGAATGTGGGGTCCATATACAGGGGGATTGACATGAGGTTGGACCCTCTCATTGTTGCTTGTCCCAGCAGTCCCTAGATGGGGGTCTTCCTGATTCTGCCTCTCTACCATTGCTCTTAATCTCTCCTGGCTCTGAGCCATGTTGTTCATCACTTCCATAAATTGTGTCATCTGAGCCCTCATTTCCAATCTTTCATTGGCCATTTGGTTCCTGACCTCTGTAAGGTCCTGTTGTACCTGGTCCATCTGTATACCCGGAAGATTGTTACAGGTTGGATATCTGTGTGGACGGTTGAGTGGAAATACCCGACGTTGAGCAATAGTTCCTGAAATCATAACAGAGTTAGTAACAAAAACAAACCTACAAAACAAACAAAGGTTAGCATGCAATGCAGTATGCTTATTTGTTTCCAAGGTGTCCGGCTTGGCACTTGGTTTTGACCTTTCCAGACCCTTGAAGATGTTGTTGATGTTGCTTTGAAGGAAACTCAAATGGAACAAACTGATACATATATTACAAAAGAGTAAATGATACATAATTTGTTTCTTACAAAACATGCCCTCTGAGGGGTCAAAATACAGCATAAAAGTACATGAAATGAAAACAACAACAAGCAAAAGTCAGACACCAAGACCAAACTCATCCTCCTGAACTTCCTTGAGAAGTGCTTCAGTCACAGGATCAGCCGGACACTCTGTAAGGTTCCTGATAAGGAGATTCCTGGTAGTAACAGCTGCAATTAGCTTCTTGTGTTGACTCTGGTCCTTTGACCTCTTCACTCCAGCTCTAATCTTCAATTCTGAGATCTCTCTCTGGGCTGCTGCCAGGGCTTCCTGTTGCTCTTTTGCACTAGCTTCCAACTGCTCATTCTTGTCCTGAGTCCTCTTATCTTCCAGAGTACGAGCTTCGGTGATCCTGACCCACCTGGCTTGACTCTCCTTCAGATACAAATCAGTCCTGGCTTTTTGGAACTGAGCCTCCTTGCAGGCATTCTTCAAGATCTGTTCTCCAGCCCTAGACTTCTTGATATAATCCTCTGACTTCTCAATTCTAGCCAGATGCTCCACTTTCAGCTTCTCTAATCTCTCAATATCCAACCTACCATCACTCCTCTCCCAGAGGGTCTTCTGTAGAGCCTAAGTCAGCTTCTCATTTCTCTCCTTTAGTTTCTCAAACTCCTCTAAACTGACAGTGACAGGAGGTGGTGCTGAGGATGGCCCAGGCATATCCTCCATGGTGAAGGGCATCCCAGAAAATTGAGCCCTGGCATGGGACCACTCATAGTACTGTGCTGATGCTACATTGTTGCACTTCCCCAGAATGGTTACTCCTTTAGTTTGAACATTGTCCCAGGCCCAGGCTGCTTTCTTGACAATAGCCAGATTAGGCTTGTTCTCACAGTAAAGAGTCTCATCCAGATCTTGTACCTTAGGAGTGTGGACCAGTGCATAGCCCAGTTGTCTTTTGAATAGCAGAGGGTTGTAGTTGATGCAACCCTTAACTCCTATCAGGGGTACATTGGGAAACTGCCCACAACTGGTAATGATGTCCCTGCCTTTCGTGCTTTGAGTGCACCATCTGATATCAGCTGAGGTCAAAGCAGTGAGTCTTCTAGCCCAGTTTCTTTGCTGGTGAGGGTTCAAGAATGCATCAGTCTTTGGCAAATGCTTGAGCAGCCAAGTATGGAACAAGGGAGCACAACATCTCACTAGTCTTCCTCTTTTCTTTTCATTCCTTTGGTGGACAGAGTAGTAGAAATCTCCCAGTAAAGTGGGCACTGGGTTCCTCAGGATGAAAAGATGGATTGCATTCTTGCTAATGAACTTAGGCTCATCTGCAAATAAAATCATCCCATATATGCTCAGGGCCAATAAAGCACAGAATGCTTTCCACTCTCCCAAAGAAGCTTTCAAGGTAGCTTGAGAGATCAAGAAATCCAGATATAGACCAGAGATTCCAGCCATAGTAGTCATATTTTGCCCAATCAGCACTAGTTCCAGATGCAATGCCCTTGCCACTTCCTCATTACTTGGAAAAGCCATCTCAGGGTTGAAAGGGACTCCACCCCTGATAGGTACACCAACCAATGATGAATACTCCTCTAATAAGGGTCCCAACTGAAAATCTTGAAAAGTGAAACACCTCAGAGGGGGATCATAGAACTGCAAGCAAGTATGAATCAAGCTCCTCTGTGAAGGGTCCAAATCCATAACCACATCAAGTATTCCTCCATAGTGTTCTCTGAACAGTGGTATATGGTCTGGAGTAATCAAGGTCTGAATCCTCCTGATGTCAGCTAGCTCAGGCTGAAAGAAATGATAGGAGATATTACTCTTCTTAGGTGCCATGTTGCTGAAGAAGAGCTGAGACAGATGCTGATGATAACACTGAAAATGGGCCACTGACTGGCTGGTGCAGGTGACTGAAGCAGGTAGCTGATAGCTGAAGTAGATGCTGATGAAGATAGGTCTATGCTGATGATGGGGTCAAAACCAAGCCAAAAATAAAATATGGATACCCTGAAAAACAAATAAGCAAATGTTAAAATGATGCAATGATGATGTATGCAAATGATATGCAAGGGTTTGTGACTGAGCTGGATCTGATCAAGTGCTCTGATATAAGTTCAGGTATGCTCAAGAAATCCAGATGGAGGTCCATAAGTCCAGTAACCAAGGTGGGGGACTCAAATAAAGAGTCACATGTCCAGGGTTAAAAATCACAAGAACTGTTCCAAAATGGAGTACTCTTAATCAAAACAAAATAACAGGGTATGCTGAGGTCAAGGGTACCTGCAAACCTGTAAACAGCCCAACCCCCTCACAGGTAGTGTTCTAAAACAAGGATCCTCAGACTTGGATCAGTTATGAGAAGTGTAAACACTTATAACCCGGAGGTACAGTGTTTACAATAACCATAAAAGATCCTCCTCTAATTCACCTCAGTTTCTGAAGGTCAATACTAAAGGTCATCCAGACTTAGCAGGCTTCCCAGATAGCCCTAGTATTGCAGGAAATCTGCAACACAGAGTTCTCAAGAAGAAACCCATATCTGAACCGTGTTTCATATTCCCGCACCAGACCGAGATGGAATGGGAAAGAATATGAACCACTCTAGCCTAGGTGTCACTCAGGTCCCAGGTATAAGACCTCAACTCTCAATAGAACACCCACCCACCAAAGCAACAAACAGATCCAGCCAGCACAGTATGACAATATGATATATGCAAAGCTATAAAGAAAGTAATAAAGCAATTGTACATAAAGCAGTAAATAAAACAAATATACAAACACAGATAGCACATAACACCCCAGTAAACACAAATCAATCAAGCGCTAGGAGGAACCCACAAAAAGAACCAGAAGCCCTGGTTGCAGTATAAGGGTCCCCAGCAGAGTCGCCAAGCTGTCGCTCCCGATAAATGGGAATGGCCCAGATAAAGGTACAGACACGAACGGTCGGCGAAAGAGGGATGCGAGGACACACAGGAGTGAACTCACAGGGAATGAAAGAGTCGCCAGCTAGGCATTTTTATCCCGGGGGAAAGGAAATGCTGCATAGACCTAGAAAGATATGGATAAGATGGTTGCGAACCAGAGAGACTGAGAAAGGGGGTTGGTTACAACCTGGGAAGGTATTAGCACCCAGATTGTCCGTCGTACTCGACGGGATCCACGCTTAAAAGATTTGTGTTTTAAAGGGGTAGTGTCAGTGCAATTTGTGTATAAAAGAGCTGGAAGGGGATGTACAGGTGTCAGTGTAAGAGAAGTGAAGTGTATAAGTGATGTGTCAGTGTAAGAATAAGGGTGAAATGCTCAAGATCATGAGGCTTAAAGAATGATACTAGAAGGAGGGGGAATATACAGAGACTTTTGTTCGATAACTGTTAAGTTATGCCTACGTATCCTCTCGTGCAATGAGGAAGTCAGAACAACGTAGTTCGACCCAAAGAGACTGAAGGATGAATTGACTTGTGAACTGCTTACTTGTCTATGCTCAAGTGTATGATCTATCTGGCTCAGGTGCTAACTGTCTTGCATTAGACGGAAGAAGCAAGTTCCCGCTTGTGAGTGAATGAGATGAGAAAAGAATCCCGGAGGAGACGATTATTGTTTGTTTTTGAGTTTTTAGTCTTTTATTGCTTTTGAAAGTTTGTCATAAGTTAATGAGCTTAAACCTAAACCAATGGGTTAGTAAACTCATCACATCTTCCCTCTGATTAGGGGTAATGAGAATACCTTAAGTGTGAAGTCAGCTTCTCGCACTTAATCACCTTTGGTGTAGGATTAAGATCATTAACCTACTTGTGATTATTTAGATGTTTTTGGTGTTTTTGTTTAGTGTTAAGTAATGAGATTAAGCCATAATCAGGGATTAAACAGACTCATTACACCATCCTAATAGAAGGATAATAGATGAGAATGTTTAAGCTGAGGAAGACTCCTCAACTTAATCCATGATTAGGGATTAACCTCATGACAAAACAAAGCCTTTATTAGATGGATTTTAATTAATGATAAGATGAAGAAATGAGTTTTATGGTTTGTAAGACAACTTGAGGGGGACTTGTCCATTAACACTAGGGTTAGTCCTTCTTAACCAGTTAAGGAAGAATTAGAACCCTAATGCAAGGCCCAAGTTACAAGTGTGATGTCTTGATGATTATTAAGATGGATTGATTTAAGGATTTAAACACATTAAGGGTTTAACACTTAGGATTAAAGTTATACACTCCATCCTAATAGAAGGATGCAGGCATAAGCTTAATCACAAAGCCTTAAAGCCTTTAGGATTTAGTCCCTGATTATGAGATGAGAAGAGAAGACTCAATGAGACACAAAGGTAAAAACTAAGTGGGGAGACTAATCAAAACCCTAATCATTGTCATGCATGGTTGTTCCTAAGGTTTGTGAGGTTAACAAGAGAAATCTCCAATGGAACCACCAGGAAGCAGATGAAAGGATCAGGAGAAGCAAAGCCACTTGCTTCACTTAAGAAGACAAGTCACTTGAGGAAGGAAAGTAAGATGAAAAAGAAAGAGCAAGCTCAATCTCAAACACAAAGTAAAATGCAGCATGGATGCAAGAGAGATGAAAAGAAAAGGTGGGAAGTGAAGGCAAATCCACCTCCCAAAGTTACTTACCACCTGAAATGTTAATGAAAGGAATGCAATGCAATGAAAAATAGAATGAAATGGCATGATGAGAAACAAAACCAGAAGCACATACATGATGTTAATGATGCTATGAGATGCTACAAACATGAAACAACACATGGGGATGATCATACAAGCTCATGGATGCAAATGAAACAAGTTAAGAACCATGAACACATATGAAAAGTTATGAAATGAAAATGGCATAAAACATGGAAAATGCAAGATGAAATGATCAAACATGCTTTCAATGTGTCTTAATATGTCTAGTGAATCAAATGAATGCTTAAAATATTAAGGCAAGTCATGTTATACAAGCAAATGCAAGATGGATGCATATGGAAGCCCAAATTAGGGTTTATGATCAAAGCATCAAACACAAACCAAAATCAGAAGCAAACATCAATATAAAAAATTGAAAATGCACTTAAAGGATCCCTAAACCTATACTAACCCACTGCCCAAAGGAGAATTTCCAACTCTTAACCTAGTTCAAGTTATGATTTTTCTGTTTTCTAGGGTTTTAGGGTTCCTTAACAAGAAAAATGTCAAACAAATGGAAAATGAAAGATCAAATCATGACCATTTAATATCACAAACTACATGCTAAACACAATGCAATGCAAAAAGAATCAAGGTCCAACTTTCAATGATTAGGCAGAAATGATTTTTGGAAGTTTGGATCAAAATAATGCTTTGAAAATGAATTAATTCCATGAAAAATTATCAAAATGCATCAAGATCAAAAAAGAAATTTGGTTTGAGGGTTGGACAATGTTTCTAAATGTTTTTAAATGTTTCATGAATTTTTTGGTGATTTTTAAATACCTAAAAGTATTTTTAATTAATTAATTCTCATTAATTAATTAAAAATAAACTTTTAAATATTTAAAAATATTTTTAAAATGCAAAAAATAAAAATAAAAATATTTTTGGTTTCTGAAATTAAATAAAAGTTTGTATAAAAAATTTCAGAATTTTTGAATAAGTTTTACTATTTTTAAATAAATGCACAAATTAAATGAGAAAAATTGAAATAAAAAATAATGAAAATGAGAAGTAATCATATCCAACGCATCAGATTCAAAGTTGGGGGTCAGTTGTTGACTTGGCGCGTGAATCAAGGGTCAGGATGGACTCTGACTTAATTAAATTAATTAAACTTAATTAATTTAATAAAGATGGATTAGGGCTAAATGAACAAATCTGGGCCGTGCATGACTTAACCTAATCACCATCTAAGGGCTGTGAATCAAACTGGGGAATTAATTAGGGATTAGGGTTAATAACTTTCAGGTGACCGGAGGGAAGCTCCGGTCATCTTCTCCGGCGGGTTGAAAACCCTAGATCACGATTCAGGCCACCATTCACCAAATTGAAAGCAGGGAAATGTTCCTCTACCCAAACCCCATTCAAATCACCCCTCAAACAAAATTTATCAATCAAAAACAGTGAGAATCAAAGGCAACAAGATTCACGGGTGAAATTTCAGAGAGCTACAAAATACTCATTTCTTCACTATTTTCGATTCTAAAGGCATCATCATGATCAGCAAGACATGTACTATCAATTTGTAACATAAAATGCAAGCTCTGAAAAGTTGAGGATTCGAAGCTACCTGAAGTGATGAACTATGAATATGAGCTCTCCTGACCTTGCTTTGATGCAGAATGCCTTCTCTGAACCCCCTGAAGCCAATGGAATGTTCACAATCCTTTGTTGGTGGCTATTTTGGAAGCTTGAGTTCTGATATGGCAGGTTTTACAGTTGTGATTTGTAAGGTTTCAAACTGCTTTAATGGTGGATTCTGGTTCCTTTGAGTGTGTATGATGCAATGGTGAAGAGAAAATGGATGTTTGATGGCTGTGGAAGGGGATTCGAAGAGAGGAAAGTTTTGACAGATTTTGTGGTATGCTGTGTTCTGGCTTGTCTCAATGGCCAATCTCTTGTTATAACACTCCCACAATGTATGAGTAGCCTGTGGAGCAGGTCAGTAGAGGTGGCTGCTCACTGTTCCAAGAGTATGGGGGTTTTGGCCAAAAAGTCAATGTGATTGGTACTTGCAGCATGGGCTATGGCAGCAGCTGTCTAAGGGCTTGTCTTGCCTCAGCTTGAGTCAAGGATGACCCTTAGATTGCTTGTGAATGTCTGCAGCATGTGGATCATGAGCTATGCTAGATCTTGCAACTTGCCCACTTGTGTTCTCTTGTGATTTTGTGCTATGTACATGAAATGATTCTTGCTGAATTTTGTTGCATGGAACTTCATTTAGTCATGGCAATGCATAGAGACTAATTGGTGATCACACAATTCATGGGAGGATGATTTTGCCAAGAATCCCTCTTTGCATCTTTATGAAAAATGACTTATGGATTTCTTGAAAATCAAGTCACAAAAATGAAAGATTCCTTGGGCCAATTCTGTTTTTAGGTCATGTGTGATGTTTGTGTAAAGGTTTGACATCAATTAGAAGTCACAAATTGCCTTGGTACAAGAATTTGCAAGTTTTCCATTTGGTGCATAACTTGAAATTTAGTGATTTTTGCCAACTTTGATGAGCCATAACTTTTGATCCAAAATGAATTAGGTCATGTTCTTGTACTTTTTGAAAAGGTAAAGATCCATTCTACAACTTTCATGACCAAAGTTTTTTCATTTGAAGCCTTTTTGAATCAAAAAGTAAGGGTTGAAAAAGTTGCCTAAAATGGCATTTTCATTAAAAGTCAAACTTGCCCAAAAAGTCAACTTTGCAAAAACTTGAAATTCTTGAATTTTGTGAACTTCAAACTTCTTCCATGATCAAATAAAGATCATATACATTCAAAATGATGAAGAACACCCTTTGGTTGGGTCATTGGGGGCCTCAGATGCCCTGATTTTGCACTGACTTGTTCAGAAAGTCAACCTTTGATCAGATGACTTCCCCAAGGAATTTCTTCATGAAAATTGATATGCATACTCCCTATACCATATAGAGACCAATAGAAACAAGAATGACCAAAAAATTTGGAGTTATGGCCTCTGAAACCAAAACCCTAATTTTAGGTGATCTGTGCAGTCAAGCCTGGCTCTACTTCCATACCAATCCCAGTTCTTGTGATCTTTTGACATTCTTGGCTTTGAGAGGGTATAACATGATACTTGAACACACATATACCCCTTTGAAGTGATTGATGGCCTTTGGAATGGCTCAAGAAGCTCTTGGATTGCTCAGATCACAAACCCTAGATGCAGATGACTTAGAACCAGTGCAGTGAATCAAAAATGTGGTATGAGATGTTATGATTGTGTTTATGCATATGGAATGATCATAAGCCATGTTGAAATGGGTGAGGGCAAATTTGGGGTGTTTACATGGAGTATATGAATCAGATTTTTCATGGGTATTACAGGGTAATATTGTGGTGGTCTTTGTTGGTGATATTTTAACATAGTCTAAGTCTGAAGGGGTACATGCAAAACCTTTTGGCGACTCCCTTCATTTCATTTTCTCCTTCCACCGACCGTTCGCGCTTGTACCGGGATGCAAATCTTTGGGAGCGACCCTCTCACGAAACCCGGTTGGAGTAACAGTCCTTGCAGCTTCTCGTCCAAAACTTGCGTTTGTTGAATATCATTCTTCAACGTAGAACTAATATTCAGGTTTCCCATGATTACGCCATTCAGAGTCCAAACAAACTGAAGGTTAAGATCTCGAAACATTTCTAACAATGCATACTCTAATACCATCAATTCGGCACTACGAATCACTTTTCTACTCAAGGCATCTGCCACTTTGTTTGCTTTTCTGGGGTGATAGTTCAACTCAAGATCATAATCCTTCAAATACTCCATCCATCTTCTCTGTCTCGTATTCAGTTCCTTCTGATCAAAGAGGTACTTCAAACTCTTATGATCACTAAACATCTCAAAACGCACACCATACAAGTAGTGTCGCCACACCTTCAAAGTAAACACCACATCCGCTAATTCCAAATCATGCGTAGGATAATTCTTCTCATGAACTCTCAACTGTCTGGAAGCATACGCCACTACCTATCCCTCTTGCATGAGAACACCTCCTAAATCCATCTTTGAAGCATCGCAGAACACTTCATAAGATTTGTTAGGATCGGGAATAATCAGGACTAGAGCAGTTGTCAATCTCTCCTTCAACCACATGAAAATTTGTTCATAATCAGAATCCCATTCATAATCGAAGTCATTCCTAGTGAGTTTAGTTAACGGTAATGCCATCTGGGAAAAACCTTTAATAAATCTTCTGTAGTAACCTGCCAAACCTAGGAAGCTTCTCACTTCGGTAACATTCTTCGGTCTCTCCCAATTAATTATAGCTTCTATCTTTGACGGGTCTACAGCTACACCTCCTTGCGATATAACGTGTCCAAGGAACTTGACTTCTGACATCCTGAATTCACACTTACTAAACTTAGCAAAAAGTTGCTTTTCATGCAGCATCGATAGGACAATCCTCAGACGTTCTCCGTGCTCTTGCGGCGTACGAGAATAGATAAGAATATCATCGATAAAGATCACCACAAATTTATCCAAATAATTCTGAAATATCCGATTCATGTAGTCCATAAAAACAACTGGAGCATTCGTCACACCGAAAGGCATTACTAAGAATTCGTAATGACCGTAACGGGTTCTTAACGCAGTCTTCAGAACATCTGAACTCTTCACACGAATCTAGTGATAGCCCGATCTCAGATGAATCTTCGAGAACATGCAGGCTCCTTTCAATTGATCTAGAAGATCGTCTATCCTTGGTAAGGGGTATTTATTCTTGATTGTAACCTTGTTCAACCTTCGATAATCGATGCACAACCTCATACCACTATCCTTTTTCTTTTCCAACAACACCGAAGCTCCCCACGGTGAGACATTAGGTCTTACAAAATGCTTTGCCATCAAATCTTCTAATTGATCCTTCAAATCTTTCAACTTGAGCGGAGCCATCCGATAAGGGGAAACGAACATAGGAGCCGTTCCCGGTATCAGGTCGACTGAGAATTCAACTTCCCTCACCGGAGGTAAGGAAGTGACATCTTCAGGAAAGACGTCATAAAATTCACAAACTATCGGAATGTTCAAAACTTGCTGGTCAATACTCTCCTCTTTATTAAGGACAAGCAAAACAGATTTCTCTTGCTCAATCATAAAATTTACCATTCCAATCGTACCTTCTAAGATCGTTGCCAAAACATCTTTTGGAGGCACTTCAATGGAGGGAATGAGGATCAACTTCTCTTCACTCCCAATAAATACAGAATTAGCAGACAACCAGTCCATTCCCAAGATAACATCAATTTTCTTAAGGGGCAAACAAATGAGGTCAATCTGAAAGATTCTGCCATCCACGGACAACGTACTGTCCTCACACTTAAGCGGCGTCTTGACAGTTTCATCCATAGCGGTAGTAACCACCATTAGAGGGGACAAAGGAAAAAGTCGCAACCCAAGTCGCTTCGCACAAATAGTAGATATAAAAGAATGTGTAGCTCCATAATCAAATAAAACAAGACAAGGATGGTTGTTAATAAGACAATTACCCGCAATCAAGGAATTGTCGCCTTTCGTGTTCCTGGCGTCCATAGTATAAACTCTCCCTTGAGTCAGATCCTTCCTCTGAGGGCAATCCCTAGAAATATGTCCTTCCTTTTGACAATGATAGCAAATTAAACCGTTCTGCTCACATCTTCCAAAATAATTCTTGCGACATCATGGGCAAGAAGGAGGAGCACTGGATCTGGGACTCGACACCTATTTCCCCTTGAAGGGTTGAGGCCTCGGCCTAAACGATTGACTAGCCCTCCCCCTATCTCCTTGAACCACTCTTCCAGTACTAGCTTCTGCTTGAACTTTCTTCAAACTATGTTCCACAACATAGCATTGCCTCAACATCTCAGAGTAAGTAGTGAACTCCCTTTGAGAGACACTATGCGAGATCTCGGCCCTTAGCCCAAACAAGAACTGGTCAATTTTCCACCTTTCATCAGGGGCATACATAGCCTGCCTAGAGTAGGCCGCCATGTCCTCAAACTTCTCAGCATAACTGGCCACAGTCATGCTCCCTTGCCTCAATTGTTGAAATTCAAACTCTTGTTGCATCCTCAAGGAACTCGGGAAATACTTGTCCATAAAAACTGTCTTAAATTTTTGCCACACTCTTGGAATTTCTTGCACCATCATCAAGTTGGAGGCACTTTCCCACCACCTAGCAGCAGGACCCTTTAGTAAATGTGATGTGAAGGTCACCTTGTCTTCTTCACTACAAATCACAATCTGGAATATCCTTTCCATTCCAGTCACCCATTCATGAACCTTAACCGGATCCAACCCGCCATGAAACTCCTGAGGGTTCATGCAGAAGAAGTCTTTAAATGTTCAACCCGCAGCTCCGGGAGCAACCACGTGAGGGTGAAGGCCCCCATTCATCTGATGCATCATTTCTTGCATGAATTGGTGCTGCTGTTGCTGCATAAATTGGAACATAGGAGCATTCCCATCGCTACCTGCTTAAACGCTACCGGGAGGAGTGACACTGGGTCGAGCACGAGTTCCACGTCTACCAGCCATATTTCCTAAATGTCATCAAGACATGATTAAGTTGATCAGACTCAATACCATAAACATAACATTTAGTCATATCGCAAGTCAACGTGTATGAACGGAAGGAACCACTCATAATATTTTAAGGCTAGGTCGAGGATACGACCTGCCCTGATACCAACTGTAATACCCATATACAAAAGACATACATAAAGCATATTTTTCATATATAATATTAATGATTTGGTACTTGAAATACAAATAAGTTCTTAGCAACACATTGCATAAATATAGCCACTACAACATAAGGTACTCAACAAGGCTATATAATAGTACAAGATTTTCAACTACAAAAGATCTAAGAACTAGATCTGAAGATCTCAAAAGTCCACAGCGGAAGATTAAGCCATCAAATAGTAAGGATAATCAAGTCGCCTTATCCTTACACTGAGCGGAACCTGAAGTACCTGAAATAACAACATCAACATGGGGTGAGATAAACATCTCAGTGGGTTCACTATCTTAGAGTTCTCTCAGCTCTAAAGGTCATTTCCAACAAAACTCGCATGCTTCACCAACCAATTTACAAAAGGAACAAGGACATAGGGGAAACTAGGGTCCACACACGATTTCAAAAAGACACAAAGAGAAATGTCTACCTCAAGTCCTTACGGATGCTCTAGTAAAACACATAGTAACCACATAGAGACTTATACAAGACCTTACGGAGGAAAAGACATAACACGCGCTTCAATCTTTACGGATGCTTCCCGTGGGACTAAGGATAACCCACCTCAAGACTTACTAAAGATTGACACATAACTAGCATAGCACTTGCCCTAAGTCCTTACGGATGCTTCACGTGGGACTAAGGATAACCCATCTCAAGGCTTACTCAAGACCTTACGGAGGACTTATAGTCTACACTTCTCAAATCAACGCCCATGCATACACAACGGATACCTCAAGTCCTTACGGATGCTCTAGTAAAACACATAGTAACCACTTGAGACTTATACAAGACCTTACGGAGGATCCTAAAAATAAACATAAATCATATTTCAAACAAGTCTAAGGGGAACCTAGATACCTCACAAGTCGTACCTTTCTCTATTTCCATTAACTCACAAGTTCCATTTTATCAAGTTTTGGTCATTTGAAAATAATCGGGTAAAAGTCGGCTAGAAAATAATGTTTCTTGATCTTAATAGATAGATTATGCCATTAGCTTCAAAACGATATGTGGAACGCTCCAAACAGATACCCGAATCATAAGTTACGAATTAAAAACCAAAATTTGAAACTACAGGTCTCACTGAGCAAGCTCCTTCTCGCTGAGCGAGCTACACCAGTTCAGGAAGTTCCAGCCTTACGGGAAAACACTCTTCCCACACCCAATCACTCCCAAACTTCAACCAATGCAACAAGACATGATCAAACGTATCCATTATTATAATATGAGTATTTTAGGTAGGTTTTAATCGAGTTTTAACCGTTAAACTTCCGATTTCTCTTAGGTTTCCAACTAATCCCTAACCACAACATTTCTAAAACTCAACCAAAATCAAAGATAAAAGTTTCTAACTAAGAACCCACCTCAAGAGATGAAGATTGGCGGAAAGATTGAGTTGATTCGACAGATGGATGATCAGGAATGAAGAATTGGAGCTTCAGGGCTTTTTCTATCTTCTTCTTCTCTTCTCTTCTCCTTTCCTTCTTTCCTTACTAACTTTTTCTTTCTCTCATAATCTTTCTATATATATAAAAATATAAAAGCTCATATTTTTACCGATAGGTCAAAATTAGAGAGTATCCGAAAATGTCTCTTAATCCGCTATTTTATAAAACCTCTGAGTCAGCTAATATCAATTAATAAAATATAATCCCATGAATTACTCTATTTAGTTCCATTAAAATTTCTTAGAGTATTCCGAAATAATATTATTACCAATCAACATTGTCCAGAGTTTTAAATAAAATACGGGGTATTACATTAGCAGCCTCTGCTTGATCTTGTCGGAATGGTTTGTAACCCAAACCGAATTTGTCCTCCTTCTTCTCCACCGGTAGCAGCTTGCCTTAGCCTTGGGCACTTCCATCTTCAACAACCTTCCAAGCTTATTGATAGGAGACAATTGAAGTACCCATCCTATCCTCATGGGATGCAGCAAATACTTCAGTTGTCGCCTCATTGACGTTCAGTGCTTTGAACCCTTGGCTCATGGTTTCATGGATTTCACCATCCATCTCAATGTATTTGTAGGTAGCCAGATGGCTAACAAAGATATCCTCTTCACCACAGATTATGATAATCTTCCATTCCCACTCATATTTCAATTTCTGGTGAAGGGTCGACGTAACTGCGCCAGCGGCGTGAATCCATGGTCGACCCAACAAACAGCTGTAGGTTGGCTGAATGTCCATCACATAGAAAGTAGTTTGAAAGACATGCGGGCCGATTATCACAGGAAGCTCCACCTCCCCAAGGACTGACCTCTTGGAACCATCAAAAGCTCTGACTACCAGATTGCTTGGTCGGAGAGCAATACCATCATATTCAAGCTTGACAATGGCTTTCTTTGGCAAGACATTGAGTGAAGACCTAGTGTCAACAAGAACATGTGAAAGCACATCCCCTTTACACTCTAAAGTGATGTGTAAAGCTTTGTCGTGATGACGGCCTTCCGTTGTCAAATCAGCGTTGGTGAAGCCTAGCCCATGGCTAGTATTAACATTAGACACCACTGTCTCAAGCTGATTTATCGTGATCTCCTTCGGCACGTAGGCTGCGTGCAAGACTTTAAGTAGTGCATCCCGATGAGCTTCGGAACACAACAGCAGGGATAAGATGGAGATCTTGGAAGGAGTCTGGTGGAGCTGATCCATAACCTTGTAGTCGCTTCTCTTGATTATCCTCATAAATTCATCCACATCTTGATCAAAGGATGTTTTATGGGCTTCTTTTGGTACAGGTTCTTCAGGTGCCACACTTTTACCTTTGGCTTTAGCAGCAGCCTCTGCCTCAGTATTAGCTCTTGGAACTTGTGACGCGAAGAGGCGACCGCTTTGGGTGAAGCCTCCGCCTCCCCCGAAATTATCCACTTGTGGTGTATGAACCGAAGAATCAAGAAGGACTCTCTCTCCGTTGCAGTAAAGGTCTGAACCATAGTGCCATGGTACAACATTGTCTTTTTCATACGGATGGGCCCCGACACCGTGATGGTGACTAGACTGACTACAGCAGAGGTAGGAACTGTTATTGTTTGTGGATCGTAAAAGATGGTAACAGGACTTCTGATTGATGGTGGTGGTGATTGACTGAAGCTTGGTTGTTGCTGAAATTGTTGTTGAGATTGTTGTTGATAATTGTTGGAATCAGGGACCGTTGCAGGGTCGTAGTATATGGTGATTGTGGAGACGTCGTTGTTGATGGTTGTTGTAGTTGTAGAAGTGGATGTGATTGAACTAGTGTTTATTGAAGTGATGGAAGAGGTGGTTGCTGATTTTGTAGACGAGTCTGTAGGAACAATTGTCTTTGCAGTTGTAGGAGAAATGTTTGTTGTTGCTGAAAAAGGAGTTGTTGATGTTGTAGAAGCTGTTGTTGTTATTTGCAAGATACCTTCTCTAATAAGGCCATTGATGCCACTTCTCAATCTTGCACACCCATTGATGGAAACTTTGCAAGATTCACAACAAGCCTCACAACCTGGGAACACCTGGCATTTTAAAAGCTGAGCTTTAACCTCTTCCAGAGGTGTTAGAATGCTTGAAGTATCTTCAATTAAATTCATGGGTTGACCCTCCTCAATTGCATTTATCCTGGGCCCACCATGGCTGGGCATAGGATTATTCGTGACATTAGGAGGTGATGCAAAATTTAGGGCCTTTGAATCAACCAGATCCTGGACCTTCATGTACAAAGCTCTGCACTTTTATGTGGTGTGACCAGGTGCATTAGAATGAAAGGCACACCTGGCATTGACGTCGTAATTTCTCGGAAGGTTCTGAGGATCTGGTGGAGCCAAAGTCCTTAACTCGACAAGATTAAGCTTCAGGAGTTGTGGCAACAAGGTGGCATATGGCATCAGTATAGGATCAATTACCCTGTTGACTTGAGATGGCCTTTGCTGGAAAGGGCGTTGTTGTTGGTTGTTGTTATTGTTGTAGGATCTTTGTTGAGGAAACTGTTGTTGTTCAGGAAAATGTTGTGGCTGTTGAGTGTATTGAGGAGGTGGAGTAGGAATAGTAACATCGGCAATTGATCTAGGAAGATACTGGAGTCTTCCCCTGCCAATGTGCACATAATTTGTTTCTCCGGATCTGCGAGGCCCTGCAAATGGTTTCCTTTCACTTCTTGAACTGGCGCCGTTATCAGAAATCTTTCCCATTTTTAATAAGCTCTCAATTCTTTCCCCAGCTATGACTACGTTTGCAAAGCTAGTGGAAGAGAATGCAACCAACCTATCAATGTAAGTCCCCTGGAGGGTGTTCATGAACATATCTGCCATTTCCCTTTCTGACATTAGGGGTTGAACGGCAGCAGCTAATTGCCTCCATCTTTGAGCGTACTCTCTAAAGCTTTCCCTGGAAGATTGTGACATTCCCATTAGAAGCGTTCTGTTTGAAGCCATGTCTAGATTGTACTGATATTGGCGAATGAAAGCCTCGGCCAAATCTTTCCAATTTCTTACGGTGGCCCTGGTCAAATGAGAGTACCACTCACGGGACGCCCCTGTCAAGCTATCCTCAAAATAGAACATCCATAGCTTTTCATCCATGATGTAGGCTTTCAATCTCCCCAGGAAAGATTGGAGATGGGTACGAGGGCAGGATGTGCCATTGTATCTTTCAAAATAGGGAGGTTTGAATTTGTGAGGAATTCTAACCCCCTCCACTAGCCCCATGTCCATAACATCAAAGCCTAAGGAGTTTTGGGACTCCAGGGACCTTAGCTTTTATGCTATCTCGTCCAGCCAACGATCGTAGACTTCATCTCCTGCCCCAACTACAGTAAATTGTTCTTCCTGAGGGTCCTCCTGCAAGGCCCTCCCTCCAGTGTTTCCCTGGGTATTCCTTATAGCATTGATGTATGGGTTAATATGTGGTCCAAACTCTGGGGGATCCGTATGAGGTTGTACATGATCATTGTTGCTAGTACCCCCTGTACCTGGGTGGTTTTCCTTTGGAGTTTGCCGCTCGACCAACTCCCTCAGTCTTTCTTGACTTTGGGCTAACATATTCATCACTGCCATGAATTGGTTCATTTGGGCCCTCATCTCAGTCCTTTCATTGGCCATTTGGGTTCTCACGTCAGTCAGATCTTGCTGAACCTGGTCCATTTGTAAGCCCGAAAGGTTGTTTCTTGTCGGGTACCGGTGAACTCTATTGACGGGGAAGACTCTTCTGCGAGCAATGTTTCCTGAAACCACAAAAAGTGAGAAACAACAAAAAAAAAACCTACAAAAACAAAGAAATGAGGTTAGTATGCAATGCAGGATGTCTATTTATCTTCCAAGGGTATCTGGTTTGGTTCTTTGGTTTTTACCTTCCAGACCTCGAGGAATGATGATGTTGAAGAGAGATAAAGCCCATGAAATAATACAAACCATATATTACAAAACGTAAAGATACATAGTTTGATTACAACAAATTTCCCATAGTGGGTCAAAATACAACAACAAAAATACAATCAAACTGACGTACAAATACAAAGAAATCAAACATCCAATCCATAATCATCCTCTCTGACTTCTTTCAGGAGAGCCTCAGTCACTGGGTCAACTGGATGCTCTGTGATGGTCCTGATAAGAACGTTCCTGGTGGCAATGGCACTTGTTAGCTTCTTATTCTTGTCTTGGTCCTTTGATCTCTTCAACCCCGCCCAAAGTTTTAACTCGGAGATTTCCTTCTGTGCTGCTAACAAGGCTTCTTGATTCTTCTTTTCATTAGCTTCCAGCTGCTCTATCCTAGCCTGGGTCCTCTGATTTTCCTATGAACGAGCCTCAGTGATCCTGATCCACCTAGCCTGACTCTCCTCTAAGTAATGCTCAACTATGGCCTTCTGAATCTTGTCTTCTTTGCAAACATTCTTCAATACCAACTCCCCTGCTCTAGCCCTTCTGATGTAATCATCTGTCTTCTCAATCTTAGTCATATGCTTGATCTGGAGCTTCTCCAACCTTTCATTGTCCAGACGACTATCATTCCTTTCCCAGAGGGTCTTCTTCAGAGCTTCAGAAAGCTTAGTATTCCTTTCCTTCAACTTCTCAAACTCCTCCAAACTGACTGTGGCTGCAGGATCTACTGCTGAGGGTCCAGGCACATCCTCCAAGATGAATGGCATGCGGGTGATATGTCCCCTGATACGAGCCCAATCAAGATACTGAGCTGAAGTTATGTTGTTGCACTTGCCAAGAATAGCAGTCCCTTTTGTCTGAATATTATCCCAAGCCCAAACTGCTTGTCTGGCAATGGCAAGGTTGTGCTGAATGTCATAGTTAAGATTTTTTGACAAGTCTTGCTCTCTTGGTATATGTATCAAGTCATACCATAATTTCCTTTTGAACAGTAAAGGATTGTAGTTGATGCAACCCTTCACTCCAATCAGGGGTACATTGGGATACTACCCACAGCTGGTGATGATATCTCTGCCCTTGGTGCTCTGAGTGCACCATCTGATGTCTTATAAAGTAAGGGCAATCATTCTCTTAGCCCAGTTCCTTGACTGATGAGGGTTCAGGAAGGCTTCTGACTTTGGCAAGTGCCTCAACAACCAACAATAGAAAAGAGGTGCACAACATCTGACTAATCTCCCCCTCTGCTTCTCATTCCTTTGATGCACTGAGTAGTAAAAGTCTCCAAGCAAGGTAGGGACTGGATTCTTCAATAAGAAAAGGTGGATAGCACTCTTGCTTACAAACTTAGGCTCGTCTGCAAACAAGATGATACCATATATGCTAAGGGCCAGAAGAGCACAAACAGTGTCCCACTTCCCTGCTGCAGCATGAATGGTGGCCTGAGTAACCAAGAAATCCAAGTGAAGGCCTGGGATTCCAGCCATGGTGGTCATATTCTGGTCAATGAGGGTGGACTCCAAGTGAAAAGCCTTAGCTACATCTTCATTCTTGGGAGCAGTCATCTCAGGGTTGAAAGGAATCCCTCTCCTGATGGGGACACCCAACAACATGGAGAACTCTTCTAGCAAAGGTCCCAACTGAAAATCTGGGAAAGTGAAACATCTGAAAGGAGGGTCATAGAACTGAAGACAGGTGTGGATCATACTCCTCTAGGATGCATCCAGGTCCATGATCATGTCCATAATGCCACCATAATGTTCCATGAATAAAGGGACATGATCAGGAGTGATGAGTGTCTGAATTTGCCTGATGCCTGCTAGAGAGGGCTCAAAGAAATGATAGGTAATGTTACTCTTCTTGGATGGGTCCATACTGATAATGGATGCTGATGAAGATAACTGAGGAGAAACACTGGTGAAGACAACTAGTGAAGGTGCTGAAGAGAATCTCTAATGAGGATGGATGATGAATATATCTGATGAAGATGTCTGAGCAGAAGAACAGTCAAAACCAAACCAAATAAGATGTGGATACCCTGTAAAACAAATAGACAAATGTTAAATGATGCAAAATGATGTATGCAGAATGATATGCAAGGGTTTGTGATCAAGTGTTGGATCTGTTATCTGCCTTGATAGGGTCCATGTGTGTTCATAAGTCCGGATGAAGGCTTTAGAAAACCAGTAACCAGGTGGGGAACTCAAATAAAGAGTCACAAGTCCAGAGTTTCACAAGAACAATCCAAGATGATGCAATCTTAACAAAACCAGTGACAAGATATGATGAGGCCAAGGGTTCCTGCAAACCTGTAAACATCCCAACCCCCTCACATGTATTATTCTAGAACAAGGATCCTCAGACTTGGATCAGTTATGAGAAGTGTAGACACTTCTAACCCGGAGGTACAGTGTTTACAATAATTATAAAGGTTCCTCCTCTAATTCACCTTAGATGTTGAAGGTCATAAAAGGTCATCCAGACTTAGCAGGCTTCCCAGATAGCCCTAGTACTACAGGAAATCCATAGCACATAGTTCTCAAGAAGAAACCCATGTCTGAACCGTGTTTCATATTCCCGCACCAGACCGAAATGGAATGGGAAATAATATGAAGCGACTCTATCCTATGTGTCACTCAGGTCCCCGGTATGGAACCTTACTCATTCAATATCCCTCCTACCAAAACAGATAGAAGATCCAGCACAATGATATGATGATAACAGTATGAAATGCATATAAACAGTAAATGAAAACAATTAATAAAGCTGTACAGAAAGCAATAAATAAAGCAAAAATCAAAAAGCACAAGTAACACATAACACCCCCATAAACACAAATCAAACAAGCGCTAGGAGAAACCCACAAAAAGAACCAGAAGCTCTGGTTGCAAGATGTAACACGGTGGGAGAACTGACTTTCTATAAATGTTGCGGATAGCAAGAGTCGCCACCGACTTTTATTTTATCCATAAGGAAAGGACATAAAAGAAAAGGAAAGACCTATTTTAAAAGACTTGAGTTCGAGGGGTAGGTTATATAAAGGGAAGGTGTTAGCACCCTTTATATCCATGGTTATCCATGGGCTCTTAGTTACTTAGCTCACTTTGTTTGTTTGTTTGCAAGAGTATAGTGTGTGATTGGAAAATTTCTTTAAGTACTTGGTAATGACCCTCGTATGGGTGTATACAAAGTCTAGTTTAGAAATTGTGAGGTGTAAAAGTAAGTTTGAAAAGTGTGAGCAAGTAACTATGAGGTACCTACCCTAGATTTAAGTCTTTCATGTTCTCGTATGTTCTTTCAATGGTAAGACTATCCCTATTATTAAGGAATAGGTAGTCATTACCTTGGATGTGTTAAGGGACAAGCGTAAGGTCATCGTATGGTCATAGAAAGCAACAAGTAAGGGTGTCTTTAACAATTTGTAGGGACTTATCATTTTTTATTCGAAGGGACAAGATCATTATCGTAGGCAACCTCGAAGGGACTTGATCTTTAAATCTGTAGGGAATTGATGATTTTTATGAAGGGAATTTGCTTAAGACACCCCTATATTCGAGGGACTTGACCATATTTAAGGCAACCAAGAGGGGTAACCTAGGAAGTGCAAGATGGCGATCAAAGATCGACTTACGTGTGTGAGTGTTCATGTTCAAGTATTTATCTTATTTGAGTTAATTTTCTAAATTATTTTAATCACATATAGGTCATACACACCCTAAGATTACTAACCATACAGAAAATAATTACAAAAATAAAGCAAAGATATAAAATAAACCTATTACATGGCTTTAGCAATTACATAATAATAAAATAATAATGATAAATATAATAATAATAATAAATAAACAATAATCACATATTAGTAATAATAAAATAAAAATAAGGGTTAGAATAATAAATAAAGCAAATAAGAATTTAGCAAGAAAGAATTAATATTAGAAAAGTTTTAGAAATTAATTAAGAAAATAAGTTTAATAATGATAAACAAATAACAAATTATTTATATATTAATAAAAATTAATAATATAATTAGGGTTTAGAAAAAATTAGGTTAATTTTTAGGGTTAGGATAAAAATTAGGGTTGACAAAAAATTAGGGTTAATATTTAAATTAAGAAAATTAGGGTTTTTAATTAAAATACATTATTAGTTTATTTACAAAAATACATAATAATTATACATAAACATATTATAAAATTAATACAAATAATTTACATTTAAGAAAATAATTTATGAATTTTAGGAAGTATGAAGTTTTATGAAAATTATTATTGGTTATTAAGAAAGTTTATTTTTTATAAGAAATAAAATAAGTTAAATAATATAAATAAACAAATAAATAAGAAAAATTGAAAAAAATAACAAAATACCTAGGGCTGGGATTCGAACCCACGCCCTAGGCTTTCACACCCTTGGTCCAGCATCACCACCACTAGGCCAACTGCGCTTGGTGAACATATGGTAAGCACTGACTCTTATATATTAGACCTGCAAAAATAAATAAAATCAAAACCAAAATGCCCTGCGGCCAGATTCGTACCCAGGACCATCACAACAACAGCCAAACACTTCAACCACTAAGCCACATGCGGCGCGTCTGCAAGCTAGACAACAAACAAACATAATATATTAAGTTAACTGAATAATGAAAAATTGAACAAAATATTGTTGTCACCAAGTATCGAACACAGGTCACAACCAATAACACGCACACGCCAACACCACTGGGCCAAGTAGCATCTGTGGAAATAATATGAAAACAAATCAATAAAATATTAAGTCAAAATTTGAATTCCAGCTGCACGCCAACTGAATTCATCTTCTTCATATTTCCTGCGAAAATACCTGCGAATACACCTACAAATTTTCCTGGGAATTCTTACTTTCAAGAACCTGCGAAAATTGTATTTCTCACAATATGTAAAATTTCATCAAATTAAACACACAAACATGATCCTTGCAATGGCAGTTTTCGATTCAGGCCATGAAACTTGATCTAAATGTCCAGAAACGTTCCTTGCAACCTCATAAACACAAAACAAATGTCAAATATACTTAAAACCAATCATATGTATGAAATCGAAAAAAGCATAAAAACATGAATATGATGCATTCAGTTATGGAGTTTCAATGCAATAATGAATGTTTTAGTGATCCAGAAACATTATAGGACCCTCCAGGAATGATTTGCAAACTTTATTTGATCTTGAAAAGGCCTCTAGGTCAAAAACCGAATGTGACTTTTCTTTGAAAAATTTGAAGTTGAATGGTGTTCTTGGAGGCTCTGAAAATCGTCCCCTGAGTTTGTAATAGGTTTATCAACTTATAGTGATCTGAATTAGGTTAAAACTTTGTGGATTTGTGGGCTTTCTTTCATAACTTGAGTGTGAAAAAATCTCAAGATCAAAATATGTGAAAAATCAAATCTTTGTATGCCAATCTATTCTAGCACGAATTTGGATCAGATCAATCATCTCTAAACAATGTTTATGACCTTCTAGAACAAGAATCAAATTTAAATATTGAGTTTTCATATTTTATTTTAATTTAAATTGATTTTTAATGAATAAATAAAAAATAAATAAAAAATAAACTATAAAAATCTGAATAAATAATATTTGATTCGTTCATGATTTCATGGTAGAGATTGGATCATAAAAATGCAAGCCCATGTGAAAAGAATTGGTTCTAAGACCCCATTTGCTCAATAAACCTCTCAAAAATTTCCCAACTTTGCAAAGGCACAAATCCCTCAATTTTAAGGCTATGAAGGTGTTCTTGAACATTGTAGAAAGATTAGAGAGTCCTCTAACCAACCTCTTTGGTATCATGTCCATATCCTTTACCATTTTCAAATTATGCCCTTTGGAAGATGTTGACTTTTTGTTGACTTTTAAAATGACCTATAATGTCTTAGCTCATACCTTCCAAATGAAGCATTTTTGGGCTTGGCTTGTGAGACACAAAGTTGTAGAGAATTCAATTTCCTTCAAAATGAGCTTTGGATGTAAAATATTTGATGAAGCATGTGAAAGTTATGGCTGGTCAAATTTCAGTTGACTTTTCCTATGAAAACCCTTATTTAGAAACTCCTGATTCTTGATGATCTGAAATCTCTTTGATGAATCATGATCAACCCATGATCAAATTATGAATTTTAATTCATAAACTTGATGTTGGCAAAAAATCATGAAGTTTGACTTTGGTTTGACCACAGTTGACCTCAGTTTGACTTTTTTAACCACTTTGACTGATTTTTGCATAACTGATCATCTGACTGAGCAAACCTTTTGGGAAAGCCTTGAAACTTGAAATAGGGATTCTTGAAGACATGTGGGATGTTATGAAGTTCACTTGAGGCCTTGGAATTCCATATAGCCTGATGAAATCCAAAACCCTAGTTTAGGGTGCATTGCTTAGGAGGAGGCTTTGTCTGAGGGAACGTCCAAGCTTTCTGACTAATTGTGAACCTTGTGAACCTTGTGAACCTCTTGGGATACCTTGTGAACCTTGTGAACCTCTTGGTACACCTTGGTACACAATGCCTTGACTAGGGGAGGGAAAATTTTGGGGTGCAACACAAGATAAGAGTCCCCAGCAGAGTCGCCAAGTTGTCGCTCTCGAAGATTTGCATCCCGGTGCAGACGCGAACGGTCAGCGAAAAGAGAAAATGAAGGTGAGAATGAATAGAGTCTCCAACTAGGCATTTTTATCCCGAAGGAAAGGTAATGCTGCATAAACCTAGGAAAAAGATGGATAAGACGGTTGCGAACCAGAGAAACTGAGAAAGGGGGTTGGTTACAACCTGGGAAGGTATTAGCACCCAGATTGTCTGCCGTACTCGACAGGATCCACGCTTACAAGATTGTGTTTAAAGAGGTAGGTGTATGTGCTATCTGTGTGCAAAAGGTAAGAAAAGAATATACAAGTGTCAGTGCAAAAAGAAGTAAAATGCTCAGGATTGAGGCTTTAGAGAGAATGATGGAAGAGGGGGAAGACAAAAAGACTTTTGTTCGATAACAATTAAGTTATGCCTATGTATCCTCTCGTGCAATGAGGAAGTCAGAACACCGTAGTTCGACTCAAAGAGACTGGAAAATGAATTGACTGTGAACTTCTTGCTTGTCTATGCTCAAGTGTATGACTCGTCTGGCTCGAGTGCTAACTGTCTTGCATTAGACGGAAGAAGCAAGTTTTCGTTTATGAATGAGTATGATAAAGAATCCCGAAGGAGACGATCATTGTTTGTTTTTGTGTTTTCAGTTTGTTTTATTGTTTTTGGTGTTTTGCATAAGTTAATGAGCTTAAGCCTAAATCAAGGGCTTGTAAACTCATTATATCCTCCCTGATTAGGGATAATAAGCCTACTTAAGTATGAGATAAGCATCTCAACCTAATTACCATGATGATGTAGGATTAAGATCATTAACCTACTTGTGATTAATTAGATGTTTTTGGGTTTTTGTTTAGTGTTAAGTAATGAGTTTAATCTCTAATCACAGATTAGTGAGCTCATTACACCATCCTAATATAAGGATAATAGATGAGAACACTTAAGCTGAGGAAGATACCTCAACTTAATCCATGGTTAGGGATTAAATTCAGTATATAACAAGCCTTTATTAAATGGATTTTAATTAAAGGATGAGATTAAGAAGTGGGTTTTATGGTTTGTAAGACAACTTGAGGGGGACTTGTCCATTAAACACTAGGGTTAGTCCCTCTTAACCATAAGGAAGAGTTAGAACCCTAATGTAACCCCCAAGTTACTAGATAAAGTCTTGATGATTATTAAATGATTTGATTAAGAGGTTTAAACAAATTAAAGGTTTAACACTTAGGATTAAAGTTATACACTCCATCCTAAGAGAAGGATGCAGGCATAACCATAATTCCAAAGTCCTAAAACTATAAGAGTTTAGTCTCTGATTATTGAGATGAGAAGAGAGACTCAAGGAGACTCAAAGGTAAAAATCTAAAGGGGACTGTAGATGTTTAGAATTGGCAGAATTTTTGACAAACAAGAAGTGTTGAACTTAGTTCAGGATGTCACACCAGATGTTGTGACATCGTCAAACAGAGTATAAGTTAATGAATTAAGTTCAGACATCAGGATGTCACACCAGATGTTGTGACATCTTAAACCTGCTACCAGACTTAAATGATGCATAACAGAACCGAGTAAATTCAAGGAATTTATCTGGAATTAATTGTGAATGGATAAACAATACAAGGCGCATCTGTAGGGAGCTTAGTTATCTGATTTCAGTGTAACAGAATAACTAACTCACCTTGAATCAAGGAAGTAACAAACCCTAATTCAAGGAGATGATAGTATGAGTTATCAGGACTGGATTATTTACAGAAAGCCCAAAAACCAAGCATCTATTTAAGGAACAGAAACCCTCAGAATAGAGCACGAAATTAAGAAGATTGTAAAGGGTGTTTGTGTTTAATAGCAGGTTTTAGTTTTGTATCACTTTATGAGCTTTTAAGAAAAAAGTGTATTGTGTCTTGATTAAAACTTTTAAGTAAAATCATGCTGTTGTGTTTGAAGTGTAAACTTCAGTTTTATTAAACATTGTAAAATATCACTGTGTGATTGAGGGGGAGTGAGTAGGTATTCATATCTAAGTTGTGTCTTAGGTAGAAATTGCCTTGGGTAGATATTAAGTGAAGGATTAAACTGTTTGGTTTAAGTCCTGAATTAATATTACTTATATTGGATTTCCTTCCTGGCTTGGTAGCCCCCAGATGTAAGTGTGGAGATACACTGAACTGGGTTAACAATTTCCTGTGTTATTTAATTTACCTGTACTTTAAGTTTTGTTTAAGTCTTCAAGTGTTTAAACATATGATTCGACATCACGTATATGATCCCATAATTTCAATTGGCGTCAGAGCAGGCACCCTGCCTATTTAACTGGGTGAGATCTAGGGACTGCAAATTTTGGGAACATGGACAGAGATGTAGGATCTGTGAATAGACCACCTATATTGGATGGATCCAACTATGACTACTGGAAGCCAAGAATGGTAGCATTCTTAAAATCACTTGATAGCAGGGCTTGGAAAGCAGTCAACAAAGGATGGGAGCACCCTATCCAAGACAATAAGGATGGGGCAAAAGTGTTGAAGCCTGAAGAAGAGTGGAGCAAGGAGGAAGAAGATTCAGCACTTGGAAATTCCAAAGCCTTAAATGCCTTATTCAATGGCATTGATAGGAACATATTCAGACTTGTGCATCACTGTGAGCTGGCCAAGGATGTTTGGGACACTCTCAAAACCACTCATGAAGGAACATCAAAGGTGAATATGTCAAGACTTCAACTTCTCACCACCAAGTTTGAAAACTTGAGAATGAAGGAAGATGAGACCATTCATGAGTTTTACATGAACATCCTGGAAATAGCTAATACTTCTGGTGCTTTGGGAGAGAAGATGAGTAATGAAAAATTGGTAAGAAATATTCTCAGATCACTCCCAAAAAGATTTGACATGAAGGTTACTGCAATAGAAGAAGCTCAGGACATATGCACAATGAAGGTTGAAGAGCTCATTGGTTCCCTTCAAACATTTGAAATAGGAATGAATGATACAATTGTGAAGAAAAACAAAAGCATAGCCTTGGTCTCAAATACTGATAAATAAGAAGAAAGTCATGAAGCAGACTCTGAGGAAAATTTATCAGAAACAATTGCTATGCTTGGAAGACAATTCAACAAAATTCTCAAAAGAATGGAAAACAAGTCCAGACCAAGTGGAAGAAACTCAAACTCTTCTGAGAATAAAAGACCTTATGATTCTAATAGAAGGTCAAATTATGATGAGAAGACCAACTAAGGAAAAGGGATTCAATGTCATGGATGTGAAGGATATGGACACATCAGAAGTGAATGCCCAACCTATCTAAAGAAGCAGAAGAAACGTCTCACTGTGACCTGGTCAGATGAAGACTCAGGATGTGAGTCAGAAGAAGAATCTGCAAAGCACATCACTGCTCTAGCTGGAGTATGTGAATATGAAGGGGGATCCAGTGATGAGGAGCTGACATTTGAAGAGCTTGAAGAATCATACAAGATGCTGTGTAAAAGGAGCACTGAAGTATGCATGGAGAATATAAAGCAGAAGAAGAAGTTTGAGGAATTAAAGGCTGAAAAGACAAGTAATCTAGAGATCATTGACACTTTGAAAAGTGAAGTAAGCCTACTCAACTCCAAATTGGAGCATATGTCCAAATCTGTCAGAATGCTGAACAGTAGCTCAAACACACTGGATGTCATTCTCAACAACAACAAGCACTCAGGGGATAGGACTGGGCTGAGATTTAATAAAGCTCAAAAGGTTGAGGCTAGCACCAACAAAACAACTTCAAATCCCATGAAGTCAAACAAGATGTCCAAACAGATGTCTCAACATCATGACAAGAACATGATGAAAAAGAAGTATCAAAGATGGAGATGCCATCATTGTGGAAGGTTTGGTCACATCAAACCTTTTTGCTACAAGTTGCATGGACATACAACTCAGAGATATCAGCAACCCCCTAAGCAGAAGACAGAAGTCACCAAGAAAGTGTTGCATGGACATCAAAATCAAAGATATCAACAACCCCCTAAGCAGAAGACAGAGGTCATCAAGAAAGTATGGGTACCTAAAGCTAGTCATCATGATGATCAAAGCTACAAATACATGCCCAAGAACAAGTTCAACAATCAACCTTGGAGCTCTAAAGATGGACACTAACCAGGGCAGAGGCATCAAAGGAAACCTCACAACAGGCAAAAATGGTCAAAGAAGGTTGTTGCCTATATAGCTCATACATCTCTCAGAGTATCAGCTAAGGAAGACTGGTACTTTGACAGTGGATGCTCAAGGCACATGACTGGATTGAAGAATCTGCTGGTAGACTTAAAGTCACACTCATCCAGATATGTAACCTTTGGAGATGGAGAAAAAGAAGAAATCAAGGGAGTTGGGACTTTGGACTGCCCAGATGTACCAAGACTAAATGATGTGCTGTTGGTAAAAGGATTGACTGCTAACTTGATCAGCATAAGACAATTATGTGATCAAGGTTACAGTATAAACTTTACCAAAACTGAATGCATAGTGTCTGATAAAGAACAGAAGGTTGTCATGAGAGGAGACAGATCAAAAGACAACTGCTATATGTGGGAACCTCAAGATTTCAGTCTCACATCAACTTGTTCCTTAGCCAAATAAGAAGAAGTGATGTTGTGGCACCAAAGACTGGGTCATCTTCATCTCAGAGGAATAAAGAAGATCATATCTATGGAGGTTGTAAGAGGTATTCCAAGACTGAAGATTGATGAAGGTAAAGTGTGTGGTGAATGTCAAATAGGCAAGCAAACCAAGATGTCACATCCAAAGCTCCAACATCTGACAACTTCCAAAGTTTTAGAATTATTGCATATGGATCTTATGGGACCAATGCAGGTTGAGAGTCTTGGTGGAAAAAGATATGCATATGTGGTTGTTGATGACTTTTCAAGATATACATGGATAAGTTTCATCAAAGAAAAGTCTGATGTGTTTGATGTATTCAAAGATCTGTGCCAAAGAATACAAAGAGAAAAAGCAAGATGTGTGGTCAGAATAAGAAGTGACCATGGAAAGGAGTTTGAGAATAAAAAATTCTCATATTTTTGCTATTCAGAAGGAATCAATCATGAGTATTCTTCTCCTATCACCCCTCAACAGAATGGGATTGTTGAAAGGAAAAACAGAACTATCCAAGAGTCTGCAAGAGCTATGATTCATGCTAAAAAGTTACCACTATACTTTTGGGCTGAAGCTATGAACACAGCATGTTACATTCACAATAGAGTCACTCTAAGAAAGGGAGATTTGTCCACCATCTATGAAGTCTGGAAGGGCAGAAAACCTACAGTCAAGTACTTTCATGTGTTTGGAAGTAAATGTTACATTCTGGCTGATAGGGATCAAAGAAGAAAGATAGATCCTAAAAGTGATGAAGGGATTTTCCTTGGATACTCCATAAATAACAGAGCCTACAGAGCATTTAATCTAGAACCAAGGTTATAATGGAGTCAATAAATGTGATCATTGATGATGCCTCTGCAGATGTAGCTGATGATGTTGGAACATCTGCTGACAGTCAGACTGAAGTTGAAATAAAGAGTGATAATCCTGACTTCACTCTAATTGAGGCAAGGACAGAACAATCCAGCAAACCTCCCTCCATCAGAATCCAGAAAGATCATCCTAAAGATCTGATAATTGGTGAACGCAACAGTGGTGTCATCACTAGATCAAGAGAGATGATTTCAGGCTCCTGTTTTGTTTCAAAGATAGAACCTAAAAACATCAAGGAAGCTCTGAATGATGAGTACTGGATCTCTGCCATGCAAGAAGAATTAGGTCAATTTACAAGGAATGAAGTGTGGAATCTTGTTCCTAGGCCTGATGACATAAATGTGATTGGCACTAAGTGGGTGTACAAGAACAAGTCAAATGAGCAGGGAGTTGTTACAAAGAACAAGGCTAGACTTGTAGCTCAAGGATACACACAAATTGAGGGAGTAGACTTTGATGAAACCTTTGCACCAGTAGCAAGACTTGAATCAATCAGACTACTTCTAGGAATTGCTTGTATCCTAAAGTTCAAGCTATTTCAAATGGATGTTAAAAGTGCCTTTCTAAATGGGTACCTTAATGAGGAAGTATATGTGGAGCAGCCTAAGGGATTTGTTGATCCAAGCTGTCCAGATCATGTATACAAACTAAGGAAGGCTCTTTATGGTCTGAAGCAAGCCCCAAGAGCATGGTATGAAAGACTGACCACTTTTCTCACAAAACAAGGGTACAGGAAAGGTGGAATAGACAAAACCTTGTTTGTGAAGGATGAAGAAGGAAATGTCATGATTGCTCAAATATATGTAGATGACATAGTCTTTGGTGGGATGTCAGACAGGATGGTTAAACATTTTGTTACTCAAATGGAATCTGAGTTTGAGATGAGCCTAGTAGGAGAACTAACCTACTTTCTTGGACTGCAAATCAAGCAGATGGAGGACTCCATGTTCATATCCCAAAGCAAGTATGCAAAGAACACTGTCAAGAAGTTTGGGATGGACAATGCAATTCATAAAAGAACACCTGCCCCCACTCATTTAAAGCTGACAAAGGATGACAAGGGTGAGAATGTGGACCAAAGCTTATACAGAAGCATGATTGGAAGCCTATTATATCTGACTGCTAGCAGACCAGATATAGCTTTTGCAGTAGGTGTATGTGCAAGATATCAAGCTGAGACAAAAGTAAGCCATCTAAACCAGGTTAAGAGGATTTTGAAATATGTCAATGGTACTTGTGACTATGGCATAATGTACTCTCATGGATGTGAACCAATTCTCACTAGCTTTTGTGATGCTGACTGGGCTGGAAGTGCTGATGATAGAAAGAGCACATCAGGAGGATGCTTCTTTCTAGGAAACAATTTGATTTCTTGGTTCAGTAAGAAACAAAATTGTGTATCCTTATCCACTGCTGAAGCTGAATATATTGCAGCTGGTAGCAGTTGTTCATAGTTGGTATGGATGAAGCAAATGCTCACAGAATACAATGTCCCACAAGATGTCATGACATTGTACTATGACAATTTAAGTGCTATCAACATCTCAAAAAATCCTATCCAACACAGCAGGACTAAGCACATTGATATCAGGCATCATTTCATCAGAGATCTTGTGGAAGAGAAGGTGATCTCATTAGAACATGTAGCCACAGATTTGCAATTGGCTGACATATTTACTAAAGCCTTGGATGCTACCCAATTTGAAAACCTAAGGGGTAAATTGGGAATCTGCTTATGTGAAATATAGCAGTTATGGAGAAGTGCCAACATGTCCTATGACATCGTGTGGCATGATCACCAGATGGCAGCACCAGTTTGGTCAGTAACTCTGTGTATTCCACTCTTAAGAATTCCACTAGTAACGGATTTTATAAAAGCTCAAACGTGCTCTCAGCTCTTCATCTCCTCACTATCTCTTCAAAACCATTTGCATGCTAAAGCTGATTTTCTGAGCTCATCAAAATCAATCAAACCTAAACTTCTCTTCCACTACATTCGAAAAATGTCTCAACATCAAAACCCTAACTTCACTGATGATAATCTCAACCAAGAAGATGTAGTGCATGCAACCCCAATCTCTATGGTACCAATGGATACTACTCCCATAGACGAAATCAGAGGAAGTGTCCCTCTTGCTCAAAAACCTAGAACTCCAAATGTAAGAAGAGCAAAGGAACCTGTGTTCAGCAAAAGCAAAGGGACTCCTTCATCTTCAAGCACCACCCCCAAAGCTTCTGACTATGTGGATGCATCCATCAAGCATCTTGTGAACATGATTTTATCTGAACAAAGAGTGGTGCGTGGGGTATCTGTTCCACTGAACAACATGCCTGCTCCACAAGAAGAACCATGCAATCAGGCTGAAGAGGACACTCCTACTCAACAGGATGTCCCAATAAATGTTGAAGCATCTGAGGACCAGAACAAGGCCTCAACTGATGATGATGAAGCCACTGATGACCAAGCTTCTGTTGATCCACCTGCTGAAAAGGAGACTTCCCAACCTCCTCCTGTTGAAACCATAGATGATGACTCTGACACATAGATCATTGCATCTATTGACCCTAGCATAGCCAAAAGGCTTAGGGCTAGGAAGGAGAAGAAGCCTGCTGACATGCAACTCCTGAAAAGAAACAGCCTACTCCTAAAAAGGACAAGGTCAAAGTTGCATTTGGACCTACTAAACAATGGAGCAAGGTGAGCACCCAAAAGAGGAAAGCTGCAACTCCACCTGATTCAGATGTTGAAGAGGATGTCCCAACATCCCAACCAAGGAAGAAGCCAGCACCTCCCAGGTCTACCTCTTCTGTTCCCGAAGCTCCTTTGGACAATGTTTCCTTCCATCATGTTTCAAGTGTGAGCAAATGGAAGTATGTCTACCAAAGAAGGGTGGCACTGGAAAGAGAGCTGGGCAGCAATGCATTGGAGTGCACTGAGGTAATAGACTTAATATCCTCTGCTGGTTTATTCAAGACTATTTCAAATTTTTCACCCTGCTATGAGCTGCTGGTCAAGGAGTTCATTGTCAATCTACAAGAAGGTTGTGCTGATGGAAAGTCAGAAGAATTCAGAAAGTTTTATGTAAGAGGGAGATGTGTTGAATTCTCTCCTAGGGTTATAAATCATTACCTAGGGAGAGAATCTGATGGGCCTAATGAGCTGAGGAAAACTGACAACCAAGTCTGCAAGATCATCACTTCCAACCAGGTCAAAACTTGGCCAGTCAAAGGAAAACTTTCTGTTAGCTTGCTTACAAGGAAGTATGTTATGCTGCACAGGATTGGAACTGTCAATTGGGTTCCCACAAACCATACCTCTTCAATAGCTACTGGACTGGGAAGATTCATCTGTGTTGTAGGCACCCAAACAAAGTTGGACTTTGGGGCTTACATCTTTGATCAAACCCTAAAGCATGCAGGAACATCAGCAACAAAGCTTCCCATTTCTTTTCCATCTCTGCTCTGTGGAATCATCCTCAACCAATATCCAGGCATCCTCACTGAGAAGGATTTAGTCTACAAGAGAGAAAGTCCACTGGCCTTCCACTACAAACTGTTCTTGAGCCATCATGCTGCTGATGTTGAAGCTCCCATTGGGACATCTGTTGGACCATCAAAAGCAAAGACTCCCATATCCAAAGCTGCCTTGATTGCAGAACTCAACAACACTTGCAAAGAGCTGGATGCCAGGAAGAAAAAGCTTGAGGAAGTAATTCAAAGGCTGGAGGTGGAAGAGGTTGCTCAGAATGCTGATGAATCTGATGATGAATCTGAAGAGGAAGAAGATACTGAATATGATGAATCTGAGTGAAAATGTGTGTGGAAAGTGTACTGCCTGTTTCAGCATTGTAATTTTGGCTTTGTAATTTTGAATATTTTGTTTTTATCTCTGCTTGTGTAAAATTTGGCCCCAATTTCTGTCTAACAAGGGGGAGAAGTAATGAGCAATGCTGCTGCTGTTTGTCTGTTTAATGCCTGCTTCTGAACTAAGTTGTTTTAAAAAAAATTCTGTTGAACAAGTCAATATACATACAGGTTTGAGGGGGAGCAAATTATTATTCAACAGAAAAGAACTCTGTTTCACTCTGATAAATAAAACTCTGCTGCACTTTGATAAAACAAGAAGATTGTGTTAGCCAAAAATTAGCCAAAGGGGGAGTTTGTAGATGTTTAGAATTGGCAGAATTTTTGACAAACAAGAAGTGTTGAACTTAGTTCAGGATGTCACACCAGATGTTTTGACATTGTCAAGCAGAGTATAAGTTAATGAATTAAGTTCATACATCAGGATGTCACACCAGATGTTGTGGCATCTTAAACCTGCTACCAGACTTAAATGATGCATAACAGAACTGAGTAAATTCAGGGAATTTATCTGGAATTAATTGTGAATGGATAAACAATACAAGGCGCATCTGTAGGGAGCTTAGTTATCTGATTTCAGTGTAACAGAATAACTAACTCACCTTGAATCAAGGAAGTAACAAACCCTAATTCAAGGTGATGACAGTATGAGTTATCAGGACTGGATTATTTACAGAAAGCCCAAAAACCAAGCATCTATTTAAGGAACAGAAACCCTTAGAATAGAGCACGAAATTAAGAAGACTGTAAAGGGTGTTTTTGTTTAATAGCAGGTTTTAGTTTTGTATCACTTTATGAACTTTTAAGCAAAAAGTGTATTGTGTCTTGATTAAAACTTTTAAGTAAAATCAAGTTGTTGTGTTTGAAGTGTAAACTTCAGTTTTATTAAACATTGTAAAATATCACTATGTGATTGAGGGGGAGTGAGTAGGTACTCATATCTAAGTTGTGTCTTAGGTAGAAATTGCCTTGGGTAGATATTAAGTGAAGGATTAAACTGATTGGTTTAAGTCCAGAATTAATATTACTTATATTGGATTTCCTTCCTGGCTTGGTAGCCCCCAGATGTAAGTGTGGAGATACACTGAACTGGGTTAACAATTTCCTGTGTTATTTAATTTACCTGCACTTTAAGTTTTGTTTAAGTCTTCAAATGTTTAAACATCTGATTCGACATCACGTATCTGATCCCAGAATTTCAGGGACTAATTACAAACCTAATCAGTATCATGCTTGGATATCCTATGGTTTGTGAGGCTTAGAGAAATACCTTCAAGGAAGCCACCAATGGAAGAAGCAGATGAAAGGAAGAGGAAGCAGAAGAATAAGTTACTTACTTCCTAAGAAGATAAGTAACTTAAAGGAAGAAAGTGAGAGAGATGGAACATAAGTGAATAAAATTCACTTCAAAGACAAGAAAGATGCATATGAAATAGATAAGAAGAAGTGAGAGGTGAAGGCAAATCCACATCCCAAAATAACTTACCAAACCTGAAAGTGTTAGTATGAATGCATAAAGTATAAAGCATAAAGAAATGAAGTGAAATGAGATGCAATGATCAAAGTCAGAAGTACTTATGCCATGTAAATGTCATGTGAGATGATGCAAATTCATACAATATGCATATGTGTGATCATACAAGGATGAGATGATATGAAAACATACTTTGAAGTTTGAAAACACATGAAAGTTCATGAAATGAAATGGATGCTAAATATGGCAAATGAATGAACCAATGATCAAGCAAGGTTATAACATGTCCTAAGATGTCTAAGATGACTTATGAATGCATGAAATGTCATGGCAAGTTCATGTAATGATGCATGTGCAAGGTGAATGCAAATGAACATGAGAAATTAGGGTTACATGGATATGTGAGATGCAAATGACCAAAACAGAAGCAATAAACATGATAAAATTTTTAAATTAAGCTCAAACAAACCCTAATCCCATACTAGGTCACACCTCAAAGGAGAAGGTCAGAAGCCTAACCTATCAAAAGTTATGATTTTTCTAAGTTTTCTAGGGTTTTTTGGGTGATTCAAAAGGAAAATACAAATCAAATTGAAATTGCAAGATAAATTCATGAGGAATATGGCCTATAAACTACATGCAATATGTAAAAAAATGCAAAAAGAATCAAGTTCAAACTCTTCTTGGTTAGGCAGAAATGATTTTTTAAAGTTAGGGTTCAAAAATGTGATTTTTATGACACTTAATTCAAAGAAAATTGACAAACTATGATTAAACCTAAAAGTAATTTTGTGTGAAGAGTTTGAAAATGTTTCTAAATGCATTAGGATGATTCATTATTTTTTTGGTGATTTTTAGAAACCTAAATGCATTTTTAATTTATTAAAATACTTTAATTAATTAAAAATAACATTTAAATATTTTAAAAATACTTTTTTAATGCAAAAAATAAAATACAAATTATTTTTGAAATGAGAAAAATATTTAAAGTAAGAATGCAAAGTTTCATATTTTTTGAATACTTTTTGATATTTTAAAATAATTATGCAAAAGAAATGAAATAAAAATGAATAAAAATGGAAGTCAGCGCATCCAAGGGCTGAGATTCAAATAAAAAGGGTGGGAATTGACCACGCGTGCATCTCAATGGTCCACATTCAAACTGGGTTAATTATCATTAATTAATTAAATAATCAGGATTAATCTTAAGTGATCTAATCTGGATCGTACCCACGCTAACCTAATCAGGATCCAAGGGTGGGAAATGAATCTGGGTAACTAACCCTAATTAGGGTTTTAATGATTTTTATGTGACCGGAGCTAGCTCCGGTCATCTTCTTAGGCCAACCTCTCATGCTATCTCTCTCAAAACGCCATGAAAATGCATAAAACTCTCCAGATTGACTCAACTAAACATCCTAAACCAGAATCCCACAATAAAAACCATTTATTTTTCATGAATCAAGAGAATCGAACAAGAACATTTTTACGGGCAAAATTTCAGAAGAACAATACATGCTCATTTCTCAATCATTTTCAAAAATAAACACATCAGGGTGATCAGCTAAACATGTAGAATCATTTAGAAACTTAAAATCATGCTTTTGGAAAAAAGTTCATCATGACTACCTGAGTTGAAGCTTTGCAAACTGGAGGTTTCTGACCTCTTCCTTTGTGCAAAATGCCTCCAATGATCCCTCTGATGCTTCTGAAAAGCTTAAATAGAGTTTAAATTGCCTCTTTTGCGAGTTTCAGTTATGAGGAGTGAGAAATAGTATTTGTGTTTGGGAGTGTTTCAAGCTATGGTGATGGGTGGGAAATGATCCAGAGGTGATGCTGAGTTGAATGGTGAAGAAAGTTTGAAGTTTGAGTGGTTGTGCTATGAATTTCGAAGAGGTGAAGGTTACTTGAGGTTTTTGTGATTCTGAGTGTATGAGAGGTTTCATCCTTGTGTGTTATATGAAATGAGTTGCTTAATGTCCACATAAACAATGTTGATTGGCCAGAGAGTTGTTGTGGCACAGGCTGATTGGTATGGGGGGTTTTGCAAAAAGTCAAGATTGTGTACTATGAGGTATAGGCACGGGTCAGAGGTGGTTTTATGGGGTGTCTGGCCTTAGCTTGGTTCAAGGATGGCCATGGGATTGATTTTGATGTGTTGGAGGGCTTGGATCATGAGCTATCACATGTTTTGCAAATTTCCCTGTTTGAAGTTTCTTGGATTACAAGTCATGAAAACCCTAGGTTCAATGCATAATTCTGATCTTTTGAAGTTTATTTGACATATTGTGAAGTGTTTGTGCACATTAGAGGTCATTAGAATGCTTGGCAAGTGAAATTGCAAAATTCCCTCTTTGGCATGAACTTGAAAATTATGTGATTTTTGCCAACTTTGAAAGGCCATATCTTGAGTTCTATGATGAATCAAAACATGTTCTTATATGTTTTAAAAAGGGAAAGACCTAATCTACAACTTTCATGCCCAAGAATTTTTCATTTGAAGCATTTTTGGTCATGAAAGAGGAGGTTGAAAAACTTTCCCAAAATGGAAAGTTTGCATTTTAAGTCATTTCCAAAATGGCAAGTTTGCAATTGGCTTAAAAATTCTTCAATCTTGTGAACTTATAACCACTTCAAAGATCAAATAAAGATAATTGAAATTCAATTTGATGAAAATACCCCTTTGGTTCCATTGTTGGGGGCCTCAGATGCCCTGATTTTGACTTAACTTGTTCAGGAAGTTACCCAGTGAACATATGACTTCCACAATGAATTTCTTCATAAAAACTTGGTACAAATGGTCCTTATAACCTATTAAGAACATTAGAAACAAGAATGACCCAAAAACTTGGGGTTAAGGCCTCTGAAACCAAAACCCTAATTTTGGTCATCTGTGTAGTGAAAACCCTAGCTCTGCTTCCATGCCTTTGTCAGTTCTTGTGATCTCTTGACTTTAATGAACTTTTAGGAGCATAATATGATGATAGAACACACATGGACCCTCTTGGAAAGTTTTGAGACCATTGGGATGGCTCAGATGGATCCTTGGATTGCTCAGATCACAAACCCTAGATGCAGATGAACTTGAACTATGCAGTGGAACAAAAATGCAACATGAGATGTAATGCTTATGTTAAAACAAAATTTAAAGATCACAAGGCATGGTGTGATAAAAAGTGAGGGAAAATTTCGGGTGTTTACACTGGTAAGGAGAATGTGGTTGCTGATGCTCTGAGTAGGAAAACATTGCATATGTCGATGCTTATGGTGAAAGAATTTGAAATAATTGAACAGTTTCGAGACACAAGTTTGTGTTGTAGGACTACTTCTGAGAGTGTGAAGTTGGGAATGTTGAAGTTGACCAGTGAAGTTATGGAGATGGCCCTAGAAGGACAACAATCTGATTTGAAGTTAGTTGATCAGTTGACTTTGATTAACCAAGGTAACAGAGG